>JACCHW010000001.1:0-1201751 GCA_018907185.1 Platyscapa corneri
TTCGACCGCTTATACCAGTCTAAGCTGATTAGTATATTGACGTACAGTGAAAATGCGAAAGAACATCAATAGTACATACAGATGTATCATTTAAATAACAAACACATCATTATATTTATAAAGAAATTAGATAAAAAATGTTCGATAATACTCTTTTTTAAATATGTCTTTGTAATGACATAGATCAATAACTTGCTCCATTATTCATACATACTCTGTTTGTTATTCAATTAATATACCTAACGTACGCCACCCCACTTATCGGATTATACAAAATACTTAGTAAAAAATTAATTTGTTGTGATTAGTAAACATGGAAGTTCTGCAAAGTATTGAATGATACGCCGTAATTATTCCTAATATTATAGGATTTTAACAAAATATGTTTTACTAAGTCATTCGTACTGAACGTACTAATACACACTTATCATGGTAGCCTGTCTGATGACGCTTAATATAAATTATTAGTTTACATGTTCTTTTGATAATCGTTCGTTTGTTGTGATTTTTATCCAAGTGAGACTATTCCATTCCATACTTCACCTATTGGCGACTACATTTTAATTGCTAGGCCGTCTATGCAGATAAGAATTTTTATTAGTCATGAGAAAAGAATTAATAATTTTTATCATGAGATCTATTGTACCTCGTATAAATTTTAAGTAATTTTTTTTAATTAATTATTGATATAATAATGAAAATAATTTAAAAAAAAAAGTATTACATAAGCATTATATAGTATACATAATTATTTTTGAAATATAAAGAAATATTTATCAATTATATTAAAAAAATTTTAGGTCATTATAAAATATCTGTTTTTATTTTTTAATTGTAATTTCAACAATGAAAATAATAGTATATACAGTAATTATTCAAATTACTTTAAAAATTATTTAGTACTAGTTCATAGTTGTATTTCAATATAAAATATAGTTAGAATTTTATAATGTGAAGCAAAAAAAAATAATTTTTTAATTAAAGTTTATTTTCAATTATTTTAAAAGGTTAAGGTCAGAATTTTAGATTCAGTAAGATGATTTGAATAAACTAAAATTAAATTAAAAATTTAAATATAAAATAAAAAAATAAACAAAAAATATTCACTACTTAGTTTTAAAAATAAAACAAATGTTTTACATTGTAAATTTCCGTTGCTTACTTTCCATACTCTTTCCTTCATTTATCTCTATTTATTAAATATTTTTTTTAAATCTGATGAATATTCTTAATTATTTAGGCCTATGTTCTTATATAGATAGTATCAGAATATTATTTAATAATAATACTGAATAATCATCTTCCTACTCATTTCTCACACTTTATTCTATATATATTCACTTTATTACTTCTGAGTATTAATATGTATTCAAACTTTTTTTTAAAAAAAACTTATAATAAGGTAAAATAACAAAGGTATGAGTGCATGTTCTTTTGCTGACCTAGATAAAACCCTTAAGAATTCGAGTAGAAAAATGATTTGCCATGTAAAATTTTAATTCCATACAAGTTTAATAACAAAGTCGATATATATATATATATGAAATAAATATTATTATCAATGCATCGTATCTCAAATATATCGTACTCTCAAAATAGTAATGTCTATATATAAAATTAAAATTAATTCAATGATATCTATAGGTATTATTTTTTTATTTTCTATATTGTCATCTGAAAAATGGTATATAAAGGATGTATATGTGTATCGTATTATTTTATTTCTATACGTACATATATTTATTTTTAGATAAAAGATATATTTTTAGATATAGAAAATAAAAAATAATAAATGTAGATAACATTGAATTATTTAATATATATTTTAGGCATCACTAATTTGAGAGGATGAAGTATGGATAATAATATTTATATACAAATTAAAAACCATATTCTTAATACATTTTCTAAATTAAATTTTAAACTTCATTTAAAATTTAAGTAATTTTTTCGAAAAATTTTGCATATTTGAAAACTGATGCAAATTTTATTTAAAATTATTTTTTTATTTTTTTCATACAATCAATAACGGAAATAAATAACTTAAACGTACAGGCTTAAAAAAATATAATTATTTCATATTGTATAAAATAATATTTTTATCACACTTTTTTGCAATTAATAAATAAAAAAATACTATAAGTTTGATCCAAAAGCAATTAAATGTTTTCTCTATTAGTAATTTCTGCATATTAATAAATGCTTAGTTATAAACTTAGGTATAGTTACATTATTAATATTAAAGATGGTTTAATAATTGAATATTTTCTATAATTAGAAAATTAATTTACAACCAATATATGTAAAATATTTTTTCATTAAAATTTTTTCCTATGGTAAAAAATTAAATGCATGAACATTATTTAATTAAAATTAAAAAAATTAAATACACAACATATTATAGAAGTATTAAAAAATAAAATTTATTTTATTACCACAAATAATATAAATAAAAGCTTAATATTTATAAAAATTTCTTGCAATCTATACAAAAATTATTTTGTATTATTTATCATTAATTTATAAACTATAAAAAAAATAATTTTAAAGAGTGTTAATTAAAATAAGAATTTATACGAATGCAACAAAAATATACAATATGTACAATATATATAATTTATAATTTTACTAAAATATTTAACGAGTTCAAGCCTTAAATTATTTAATTTTCTTCTTTTGAAATTAGTATTATTTCTTCCTTATTTGTAAAAGTCAATCTGATATTTAATTAAATACATATTAATGTAATATATTATATCAGCATCATTTGTATAAAATTAATTTTGTTTTATGTGAATGTAGAGAAATTAATCTGTAAGTTGTGAAAATACCTTTTTGTAAATAAAACTATCTGAAACTGAAGTAATGCTATCAATACTTGTTATCCTGTTATCTTGTTATGAACATCCTTGTTATCTTTTTCATGCATATGCATCACACATTTCCATATGCTATTAAGATTTGTTGTGCGATTGTCCCTCAAATTTAAATCAGACCTTCAATACTTTTTTTCGATTTATATTTTACACAATCTGATTTACTTAATGCAAATAATTATTGATAAATGTATAAGGAAAAATGATTCATATGAATATATTATTTATTTGATACATGTAAAAAATCTTGATTTATTTAGATATGATTCAGTACATGAGTTTTATTAAAAATCTTTATAATATATCTGAAAATATAAATATTTATAAAGTATACTGAAATATATTATTGAAAATGACATAAAAATAATAAAAATTTTCAGATTAATATAATTTGGAATAATCATCAATAATTAAAAAAGTTTTAATACTTAAAAGCAATATGCAATTAATGTTAACTAATGAAATATGTTTCTTTATTAGAACTATTCTATTTAAAATAGTAAGTATACTTTCTCAAGTAATAAAATTCAAACGGTTATTTGACAATTATCACTCTTTTGGTTTTATTAAATAGATCATTTGGTAAATAACTTTCTGAAGCTATGTTCAAATAAGCATGCATTTATTCTTAGAGCTCGAAATAATTACATACATAGTCGCATAATTTTTTTTATACACATAAAATTGAAATTTATAATATTTTACCCTATCAATTTATTTATTCTATTTTATTTATACTTTATATATCATTTAATTAAAATAATAAATATTTAATTTCAATTAGAATTTGAGTATCATCACGATAAATTTGAAAATAATTTTAATAAATACACATATAAATGTGTATATATTTTTTTTTAAATACACTAAGGATAAGTTTTTTATTTATTTTAACCTATATTTTACATTACGTTATTTATTATAAATTGTCTTTTTTCATTCAATCTTTTATTATTATATTTTCACATAAATATAGCCTTTTTTATTTTTTTCATTAAAGTACTAATACTAATTTATATTTATATCGTACAGATATTTCATAAAGTACATCCAGATGAAATATAACATGTTTTTAATCTAATAACTAAGAAATTTCTTTATTTTTTCAAATATATTTTAATTCTACTAAATATTCATTAATACAAAAAAAACTATTTAGTAAAAATTTAAACACTTTATTAACACAATCATCATGTATTTTGCGACATATTTATAGTTTCCTAATTTGATTCTAATATATTTATATATTAATTTAAGTATTTAATCAGTATACCATTTTTAAATCTGAAATATTAATAAAAATTTAAGTATAGATTTAAATAAATTTTCAGTATTTTGAGTCAAGTAAAACTTAAATGAAACTTTTGTTTAATAGATTATAAAACGAACGTGACATTATTCATTTAATCATTTTAATTATTTTAATAATTATATATTTATTCTATTTATTACATAAAATTGTTTTAACAATAATAATTAATTAACATAAATTTATTGCAAGAAAAATTTTCCAAATTGTATAATAAATATGTAAATACATATATTTGTATATATACTTTTCAAAAAAAACAAATAGTCTTATCAAGTTTGATAATTCCTATTATCATAGTAATTTCAATATATTTTAAAATAATACTATGTAACTCGGTGAGAATTAAAAATTTCATATTGTTGAGTAACATTCTGTGAGTCATAGTTACCATATATTTTCTCTTATACTGTTTAACGAGAATCCACACCAATGTTATGTAAAAATAAAAATAAAAAATTTTTTTTTATATAATAAGTAAAATTATGACATTAGATTATTAATTACAATTTTTTTTAGGAATTATAACATTTGTATTTGATTTTATATTTTTCTGTTTTGATTTTAGTTATTATTTATTTTTAGTTTTAAGTATATAAAATAGAAGTTTGGTTTGTATTAATAGAATAAAGTGAAGAAATATAATTTTACAGAATTTCTGGTAACAACAAAATATTATCAAACTTAATCAGTATTTATTTATATAAAAGCTTAAATTATAAAACGTTATCTTATAAAGGTTAAAAATTAATAAATAATTATTCCTATTTTTTTTTTTAAATTGAAGAAATTTTCTTAATAATCAATTAATATGTTTTTATAGATTTATTTAATAATTATGTAGATAGAAATTACTTTATGATTCTACGCATGTAAATGATACCGTCTCAAAGTCATGTCGTTAAATGATGCATGTAAAGTATAACTATATTATACCTTTCAAATGCAAATTTTGAAAATAAAACTCTAAAGATTAAAATCTTAAAATGAGAAAAAGATTTTTTTAGATTTTATTAAGCTACATTGTTTAAGATTTTTATATTTTTTAAATTGTTTTGGATAATTTACACTTAATAAGTCTACAATTTAAAAAAAGCATTTAAAAATAAAGTATTAACTAACTATATTTTAACATTACTTTCATTAGTCCATACTATTGAAAATTAAAACGAATTTTAATGTGAATTAGTTTATAGATTTGTATAATAATATTTAATGATATTTTAAAGGTAATATTTTTTGACGCTATTAGGAAGATTAATAATTATATTGATTGATTATAATTTATATAATTATTTAGTAGTTGCAATTATTTGTTCAATATAAAATTTCTGATAAATTACGCGAATTGAAATTAGAAAATATTTTTCAATGAGATTTTGTAGATTTTGTATAATAATCAGATAAGACTCTTTATAATGTAAACATAGAGTCATATGATAGACTTACCTTAATTTATAATATATTAGATTTGATAGAGATAAATATGAAAAGGTTTAATCAAATGATAAATTGACAAGTTTATTACCAATCAAAGGTAGCATTGAATACGCAAATTGTATAAAAACTACTTTGCGCTATTTCCGTTTTTTGTATGGTTGTTGCCGTTTCGTTTATTTCTTATTAGACGCATAAATGTGTAAGTGCACAGGCATACATCAAGTTTCACGCTCGGTATTATCCCCACTCTTGGGCAGGCATATCCAAAGCCAGTAACTCGTCTGGCTCGCCGTCTACCAAAGCCAATCCCCACCACGTCTTTCAAAATAGCTCTTTCTCTTTTCTTATCGTTAAGATAAGCATAGGAAGCCCATCTTGAACGGAGACAGCGCTAGAAAGAGATAGAAAGAGTAGAACAAATTGAAAGCTCAACCACTTACCAATTCCACGATCTTATTGGTGTGCATCACCCACACGGCGACATGACACGACGCATTTTACTCATTCGCATTCCTGCTTACGTCGTAGCAACATTGAGCTAGTGATTCGTTCACACTACATCACTAGATCTTCGCACGTCTGCTTAGATACATAACGCGCTTTCTTCTCGCTCTTCGAATATTTATCGCATTTATTAGAACGTGTACATTATAACCTTCCCTCTCACTCTCTTTATCGCTCTCTAGTTTAATCCGTCATCCGGTTTCTCCCACTCTCGCACCATTGGATATATTCTGCCGAAATCATTTAGTGTATGATATACCTGGCGAAAATCTAGTCTACACGTACAACCGCTCCGGGTTGAACATATTCTATTTTAGAGTCGCTTCTTCATATATTTCTTGTACTTATATATACATTTATTTATTTTATTATAAATATTTCTTGTGATATAGTATTGGAGAGTTACGAGAATTGCAACAGTGCTTATTCATTACAAGTTTCTCCATTTTTAAAAGCATTAAACTCAGAGACTGCACCGGCCATAATAATCAGATTTTAAATTCGTCTTTTGCTTGCTGACCGACTTCAACGCCAAAATGGGTGTGAGTAACAAGGTACGTACCTTTTCTTGTCATTTCAAAACATCTACGTTCTACCTCCAGTCTTACGTAAAATCGAACGATGTCGTGTACATGCGCATGTATGGGTTGTGTGAGTGAGTAAATGAGCTAATGAGTGAGTGCCTGTAGGTGCCAGTGTAGTAGCACGGGTGACGATGTTCCCCAAGGGAAGACAACCACGGGCGACTTGTCTACGCGGCGCCTTTAAAATGGCGCTGCATCACGCGTCTACTTACGTTCGAGCTGCCGATAATACGAGCGTGGAATGTTTTCCTCGACAAGATAATAGTTATTATTGAATCAACAGCTGTGATAAATGAATACCCCTGTTATATATTTTTATTTTATTCAATAAATAAGTTACTCATTTTTAGCAACTATATTAGTAACAGCTAGACGATATTCTATTATACGAGATTTGATCCTGTTTTCATAAAATGATCATTATACATATATTCATTGCTATTATAAAACAACTTGTATACATTGCATGCAAATTTTAGGATTTACAAGTTTGGCAATTCTATGAGTTAATATATATATATATATATATTTACATTTATATAAATGAAATATATTACTAAATGAATTTTTTTTCGATAATTAAAGTCTAAAAAAACAAATTCATGGCTATGTGGAAACAATTTTTTTTATGCTCTGCAATTTTCCTATCTTACAAATTATTGATACATAGTATATCCATAACTAGCGTGTAGTATGTAGCTTCGTCTAAACTAATGTAATATTAACAGGTATATTAAGTCTTAATTACTGATTCATTCAATATTAAATACAAATTAATTATCTTCAAGAATATTTTTAATACCGGTTATAAACAGTATTATTTATTATGTGTAACAATTTCTACAAATGAACGGATTTTTTATATATAAGTAAGAATTCGTCACTTTCTGATTTTATAATGGAATCAATTTTTATATTGCAGCAGTGGAAAATTACCAGACTATAAATAAAATTAGCTTTCCATTGTAGACTTCTATTAACCCATTTACCTGGAAAAATATGGGCCACTATAATTAAGACATTTCTCTTGCAATCCTTTTCTGGCAAAAGTAATATTTTTCTGCCATGAAATCATAAAAGTAAAAGTTTTAGGACACTTCAATCCGCTATTTGGTTGTTTGAGCTTACAGTGACGTTTCTTGCTTCAAGAGTAGCTAAGAATACTTTAACGAAGCTTCTCGAAACGGAAATGACGCTAAGCGCATAGCGATGATAACCGATGATAGGATGCACCAGCATTAAAAATTTTTTTTATCCCTTGGTAATATAGAATAGACAAACATATTTTTTCAATAGGAATACTGACTTCTAATTAAGTAGTTTTAAAATTTTGTTGTTTCTTTTATGATAAGGTAATTTTAATTATCAACATTTTCTGTTAGTATTTATTGAAAAATATAAACAATAGCATACTTTGCATTCCTTTTTTGTTATCTTAGCAATAGTATTTTTTGAAATGTAATGTTTAGAAAAATTGTAACATTTTGAAGAAGAGTTAATAAAACATCAGAACATAATAAAATAATAATTATAAATATATTTTCAAATATTTATGCTACATTTAAAAAAATGTGAATTAAATTATATTTTAAAAATAATATTAAAAGCAATTGTTATCTACTTTAGTTTTATCCTCTGCAAGAAACTCTTTTATTTTTTTAATTAAAAAATACTCATTATCCTGATTGTAATAAACTAAAGTAGTACTACTTAAAAACCGACAAATTCCAAAACAGATTTTTTAAGAATCGATTTAAAATGACTACTAGTTTGTTCAAAAAATTTTATTATATTACATTATATATAAATATTACAAATTAAAATTTTTTTATGTAAATATGTTTAACGAATATAATTAATAATTTATTGAAATATTTTTGGTTAAATTATAATTTTCAAATAATATAACAAATAACGAATTTTGACCGATTTCATTGTTATATGTACCAACTAAATATTAAAAAATACTTATTTTACCATTTACAGTCAGTCATCTTTATCCTTTCTATATACGGTTTCATAACAACAAAATATTGAAAAACAAGATGTAATATAATGTGTTTTTAATGTATGGAAATGGATTTTTTTCTTGCGTTTTGAAGCTAAAATCAATGTATACATGTATTAAACTCATTCTTTGTTAAGAAAATTAATCTTAAATTACTAAAGTCTAAATTTTTTCTTCTGTATTCCCAGTATAATAAATATTTTTGCATGTAATTAAATATTGATCATAACAGGAGGTTAAAACCAATTTGAAATATTACTGAGGGATATAATACAATTTAATATAACCTAAATTAATATAATAATTTAATAAATTTTTTAAATTTTAAGTATTAAATTACTAATTTTGTGATAAATTTCTGTTTTTAAAAAGTAAATAGTTTTAGTAATTTATAGGTAAATTAAATTTTTAAAAACTATTTTAAGATTTTTTTTTATTTTATTTTAATTGATAAATTATATTACCTAAATAAATATTAAAAAAGAGTATATATTTATAATTGAATGAAAAAGAAAAATTGTGTACGCAACAGGATATTTTAATAATTTACAAACATGATCCTGATCATAGTACAATTACAGGTAAATCTGATATTAATTACGGTATTAATAAGTTTAGTAATACGGTCTAAAAACATGTTTATCAATGTCAATCACAGAATAAATTTTTTAAGAAAATAGTGAAAGAAGCAAATTCATTCTTAAAAAACTAAATTTAAGTTCCATTTTTATTTTCGGTAAATTTTTAATGAATAAATTTTAAATTTATACTGTTAAATTATTAAAAAAAATTACGTTAAATTTTTGTTTTATTAAATTTAAAACATAATAAACACGAAGTGAACACATTAAATTTAACGTAATCTCGTTTTTCAATTTTGGTTTCTGAAATTACCAGAAAATGGTAAATTTGCATGAAGTAAAAATAATAAAATATTTTTATTGTTAACAGTTAAAAAAAATTCACACTTTAAAAACATTTTTAATTATTATAGATAGATTTAAAATATTAAAAATAAATAATAATAGATAAGTAATAAATATATGAATTGAATAATTAATTGAAAAAGTGTCGTTGCAAATTTGTATTAATTAAATATTTTTTTAACCAATAAATGTATTCAATAAGAAAGAAATTAAGAAATTGAAGAATTTTTTAATTTCTTTTTTTATATCATGTGAAAATTTATCCATGTACGTCGTAATAATTTATAAATGATTCCTATTAATTAAGTTACAGCGGTTAGTGAAATAAATAATAAATTTAGTACATAAAATAATTATATATTAATAAGTATATATTAATAATTTATTATATAATATAAAAGTTTGAAAGTTTTCACAATATAGTTTGATTTTCTAAAATTTTCAAAAAACTTATTTTAATACAAATTATACAAAAATAAGTTATAAGTTTACTTAAAAAAAAATAAATCATTTTTAAAATCAATCTTTCAAAAACTTTTTCAATCTTTGAAAATAATATTTAATCCTGCATAAGAATAAACTGTTAGTTATGTGTTTGAATTAGTAAATTTAACATAATTTCATGTATTAGTTGATAAAAATTAGATTTTCACAATGTATATCAGCATATTTTATAATTTAGTAGTTGTAATATTACCGTATTATTTTAAAAAATTGTAACAGTTGCCGTTGTAAATTTGTAAAAGTGTATGTACGTATTATTTCTAAATTTTTAACTACAATTTTTTTAAATTTACTCGAATTACCTAAATCATCTGTTTTTGTTATTTATTTAAATCGTATTTTTTGTTTCTTAATAATTTGCAATGTTTCTATTTTAGAATTATAAAAACATATTTGCTAAGACAATACTAAAAATTCCAATTATATTTTTAATAAACAATCAATTATAATACCATCACAAAAGTTTTTTCTACTAAGTAACGTGCATGGTTATATGCATAAATACACGACGTGGATATTTTTTTTTAATTTAATATCTTTATTCTTTACAGAATAAAGAATATAATTTTATTAATCCTTTGTTAAAACTTCAAAGGAAAATTTTAATAGGTAAGTATTTAAATGTATTTTATTACATAAACGTAATAAAAAAACTTTTAAAAATGTATTATTATTTATTTGATGAAGTATTTTTTAGTTTTTATTAAAAATATATAAATACAGGAGTTTTTACTTAATAAATATTAAATATTATTTAAAGAAATATTTTTGCATCGATTTAAACGATAGTTTTTTATAGGTAACATTATAAGTTTTAAATTTGTACAAAAAGTCATTTATTTGTTAAATAGAAAATCTGTAGTTTAGTCTGTTTTAAAAACAAGATAAACACAGATTTTTAACGATTAATGCTCTATTTCTTGGACAAAGATTATTTTCTAATTGAGATATGGAATGGATTGTGTTATCATTTTAATGGTAATACTATTTCAATTACCGTGAGTTTACAAACACAATATTCATCTACAAAATTAATCATGCTGAGAAATAAACGCACCATAAAAAATTAAAATCCATGGATTTATGGATGGATTCAAATTAAATAATCTTTACAGTTTTCAACGTTCGATTTTTTTTTAATATACAGCTCATAAAATTAAGACAAGGTTATCCGTTGAGAGATATAGTGTTTGCAACAATAAACAGTTGTAAAAGCCAAATTTAAACTAATATGTATGTTTAAATAATTTTATTTTTAATTTCAATATCCATGGAAATTGATAAAATGTACTCATAAATAATACTATTTGCCAAATATATGCTCGTTCTTAGATATAATTTAAAAATCTGGAATTTATTAATATACAAAATTATAATTTTTTTGAAAATTTTTAAATATAAGTGAAATTATATCATTAAGTAATTTTCTTGTAAGTTCAAGAAAAATATTGGTCTATTATATGTGTATCCGTGGGTTACGCAATATTATATGGGTTAAACAATATTTAAAGAGATGGAAAGCCATTTCTTTAAAGACCTTGAGCGTCTGTGAATTTAATTTCATTGTTGAGTATATTGAAGAACAAGAACGAATATTTTTTCCTATTTCTCAAAAACCGATGAGAAGAATATCCGGAGGAGGCAACGCGGCGACATTACACAATTCTATTTTTAGCGGGACATTCAAATGTATTTACGGAAAGACCGGGTAAGGGGTCGATTTTCAAGCAGTTTGCGAATACGGAATTCACGATAGCAGACGTCAGTTTGCATTGCAATTGAGGATATAAAATCGTTTTTTTAGAGAACTAAAAATTTTCTACAACATACTCTTGTTTTATTACCTACATATTAGACGCATTCAAGGCGCATTTAACAATTTGTAAGAACTTTTTTTGGTATAGTATATTATAGTAGTTTGTAAACAATATTAGATTACCATGATACATTACATTATTTGATATTACATTTGTTTAATAATACATACGTAAAGCATTACATCTAAACATTACTTATCTATTCGCATTTGAATATGTATATATATATTTACATTTTGTTCTCTGTTTATTAAAAAATACTTTATCATTTTTATTATATATTAGATACAAAACTTCACTCTTAAAATATTTTTTGTTTTTATGTATAGTAGTATTAGAAGTAGTAGTTTATGGAGCAATATTACCTTGCCATGATTTATTACATTAATTAATTATATATTTGTCGTATCTAAAATCATTACGTATAAACATTACTTCTCTATTCACATTTTAACATATAAATCTTTAAATTTTTGTATTATTTAGTTTTAAAATAATATATCATTATCATTATACATTATATGCAGAACTTGAATCTTAAAGTATTTTGTTCTTAATAGTGGTAGTAGTAATCAAACAATATTAGAATTATTATGAATCTTTATATTATATCGTTTTACATTTGTCTTCTATAAAAGTATTACATATAGTCAATATTAACAATTCGCCTTTTAATATTAAAGTTTCTACATTTTTATATCTTTCATTTATAAAATACTCTATCTAGTTTCTTATACCTTACTTACACATTGAATCTTAAAATATTTTTGTACTTTATCTGTACAAATATTTATTATATATGTTTACTAGTTCTCCTTATGTTTCTTTTACATTTCTTATTAATTAAATATTTCACATTCTAATTTCGTACTTACAATATCTCATCCATCGAAATATTAATTTGAAAAATGCAATGTATTATGTGCCATAATAGTGGTTTAGGAACTAAATTTTTAAAATCTTAGTTTTAGTATCCTTTATAGTAGTAGTAGTAATAGTGTAATAAAATACTAGCGTGCATTAAAATATTTAATTAATATTTAGATTTCTTAACATATAGATAATTAATGTTGTATAATTATGTTAATTATAATTTATAGAAAACTATTTTTTCATTAACTTTTTTTAATAATAAGGACATTTTAAAATTGTATAAAATTATAACTTTCATCAATAAATTGAATTTTTATTTAACATTAATATAAAATGAATAACTGATAGATTTCATTTACAGTATAAACTTAAATTAATATGTTTTTCTCTTAAAAAATAGGCATTTATAATCTAATATTAAATAAAGTTTATTCTGTATAAATTTAAATTTATTAAACCTCTACCTATTAAGTTTTTTAATGGCATTGTTTATTTTTTGATGAATAGATAAAAAAGATTAATAAGATATTTAAAAAAATTAAAGATAATTCTAATGTTAATATTTTCTGCAACGATGTAACCTTCAAATATAATCTTTCCGATATGCTTTACATGATATTTTATATGATATTTTGTAAACGTGTAATAAGCAAGAACGTGATTAAAAATATGAAGATTTATTGATCTTGCGATAGAGACCTTTTTGATAAATTCTTATACAAATTTCTATATAAGGAATTTTAGATAAAATTCACTTATTACAGTTTGTGTCAAGTATAATAGGTAAGCATCATTTATTTAATACAATAGATGTGTACATGCATCAAATTTTTATTAGTAAGAAAACTATTTTCAAGCATTTTATTCTTTTTAATAAACAAATTAATATTTGATTAATTATATAATAACATATGATTTTATGATTATTTAATTATCTTTTTGATCGTGAAACTTTTAAAATCAAACAAATAATATTCCATATTTTCGTCATTTCTAATTAATCTTTAATTAGAATCTGATTAAATTTGAACTAGTAACAATGGAAAAAAAGAAAATTCAAAATAATAAATTTCAATAAGAAAGTATATAGTTTGAAATTTATATATACTTCAATTTATTATAAAAATAGTCATTATAAAAATTAAATTAATATACCATTTATTATTAATAACTGATAATAGATTCTTTAAGTATCTATGAGACCAAATAAAAGATCACATTTTAGGTGTAAAAATGTTTTAAAATTATTTCAATGTATAACAATAATTTTTACAAATTAATTACTGTAAATTATAAAATATTATTTTCCCACATTTAGCATTAAACATTTTTTTACAAACATAATTGATATTTTCGCGTAAATATAAAAGTTTTTTATTATTTATGCATTAGCATATTATTAAATTATGAAAAGTATAAGTCTGGTAAAAATAATAATTTAAAAAAATATTATTTTGTAGAATTTTTCTAAAATAGTTTGATAATAAAGTACACCAAATTTTTTTAAATAAATCTGAAAAATTTTTCATTTTTAATATTTAATGTATCAATATGAGGCAATTAAGTATATAAATTTACTAGTGCCATAAACTACATAGAGCACATTTTTTATTCAGATTAGTTGGTTTGTTATTCGTTTATATTAATTGATTGGTTATTGATTTCAAAATTAATCTTTGAAGTCTATAGATAATAGTTTTTAAGTCAAATTTATATATTTAATATTATTTGACTTTGTTACTTATTGTTATTTATTTATTTTAGTTACTATTTGCTACTAATTAATTTTTGAATTTAATAAATTTTTAGTTGTAGGTAAATTTAATTATATTTTTTTATTTTTGAATTTGAAAAATATTTAATTAAAAAATATTAATAACTCACTTCATAATTGAATTGACATCACTTTTAATAACAAATAGTGATGCTATATTTGATGTTTAAATTTAGTTTAGCATCAACTGAAATATTTGCAAATAAGCAAATGGTCAAGTTTTAATGAGATCACGCAAAGAAAATAAGATTTATGTAAGTTTAGGTGATGTTAAATGACGATTCCTCTTTTGCAAGAATTTAATTGTTCAGGAATCATAAAATGTCATTCTATCTTCTTAGAATATGTTATTTTCGTGAATGTAAATTTTTACTTTTAAGGCTATGTTATCACACTTGATTTAATTTCCTTTAAGTTGAAAATATCAAATAAAAGTTTATCTTTAATAAAAATAATGATAATATTTCTGATTCAAAAATTTTAAGTCTTCGATTCAACTTTCTCTAAGTATAGTTTCAAGTAAAAAGTTATCTATTATTACATATCAATTGACATCTTTAGTTTTGAACTACCATATAATTTATATTTTTATCACATCTTCCATAGTTAAATAAAAATTTACTAAAGTAAAAATAAAATTGTATTTTGACCACAAAAGATTTTTGTAAAATTTGTTATTTATAATTAAAAAAACGAAAGAATGCATTTGTAAATCGCATTTGACATTAATTATGTATAAAAATATTAAATTATAGAAGAGTCTAATAAATATATTATTTTTACAGAATTAATTTTATTTTAATCAATTAATTATAAATTCATATTATGCTTGAATTATTGAAAAGTTATATTGAGTTTTACTACCATAATCAGATTTACGTGATAAGTCAAGTAAATTGAGAAAATTATGTTGTAGTCGATTAGATTTTTGTCTTTTTGCTTTTTCATTTGCTACTCAGATAATAATATTTTTTTCAAATGTTTTTATATATTTAATATTTTGAATATTTATTATATTTATGATATCAGCTTTTAAAATTTTATCGAATAATAAATAGGTTCAACATTATGAAACTTTATTTGAGTAAATATGAATATCAATATGTCTGACTTGACTAAGTGATAATCTAAAAAATGCGATGAATCATGCCAGTGAGGTAGAATAAATATTTGAACACTTTCTTTAAAATTCGTTAGCAACAAGTGTAGTAAACTGCTAGATTCTATTCAAATTTATTCTTTATTCTTTGATAAAATTATCTTTTTTGCAGTATTCAAGACTATCAATGAAATAATAACTTCAATAATTCATTTCTATATTATGAAGAAGTATCTATTAATATAAATAATTATTGTAAATATATAATTAATGATATTATTTGAAATGTATTATTAACTATTGCGTGTTTTTATCTTCATAATCTTCAGTCTCAAATATAATTTTTATTCTTCAATTTTCTAGATATTTGAATTCCACAGAATTTTTTTTTATATGTAAAATCTGCGGCATCATATACATTGTATGTACGAAATGAACTTGACTGATTTTATATGATTTTTTACTCACATTTAATTTTCCTATTATACATTCATTATTATAATTTTTTCGATTTATTGTCAAAACAAAAATTATTTAAAAAATCTTAAAATTATTCATATTATATCCGCAAATATATAATTAAATATACCGCAAATACGTGTTTGTATATATATATATACGCAAATAATAATATTCATTCTTAATATTTAAAATTTTAATTTGAATACGTGATACTTCTGACGTTAATAGCGAACCTGTATTATTTTTATTACAAAGTAGTACCCGATTTGCTACAAAAGCAATTAAAGCATGTATTAATATTTTAATGTGTGCTAGTTAAATAATATTGTTTCTTGCGCACCTGAAAAAGAGATACATTATATAGGAGAAAATATATTGATCGATTATACTCAGTAATGCGCAAACTCCGCTAGCCCTTCCCTCAGCTTGAAGAGAGCTACGGGATTTTAGTCATTGAACGTTCTTGTATTAGGATGAAGGAATTAATCGGTCTAATAAAAGATATACATGTGAAATACGTATTTTACAAGTGAAAAAATTGGTGATTATTCCTTAATTAATTCATTTATAGATTTTACATAAGGACACATAATTTTCTAATAAATTGTCTGGGTGCAGAAGAATTGTTGGTGGGTGTATAAATTGTTGGTTAAGTGTGATGACTGAATGCGTTAAGTATCCGATATTATTAAAAAAACTTGAGATAATTTATTTTCAAAGTTTTTTTTCTATTCTAATGTAATTATTTAAAAAATGAAATATTATTCAGTCATAGAATTGATATCTTTACTTGTATTTTATGGTCATTTAAAAAATTATTTTCAATAATACAATGTAGTGCAATCAATACAACAACACATATTTGAGAATCGTTTTATATGCATTAAAAATTTATTTAGTTGAATTATAAATTTTTTTTATTTGTATTTAATGAAAATGTATATTGATTCTTAAGAATTTCATTTCTCATATTTTAAATTGTGATTTAATATTACTACATTGAAATGTATAATATAATATAAAAAAAAATAATATAATATAATAAAAGTCTCAATTTACATTTATAATTATAATTATAATATGTACAATTTTTAATTTTTTTCTTAATTTTTAAAAAGTAATTGGTGAACTAACAACTTAAAAAAGTGTCGATTGAATTGATGAAGTGAAATATTCATACTTTAATTATATACACAGTTAATATAAATGCTATTTCTACTGTCCATCATACTAAAATATACATAGAAAAATAACGTTTGTGTTAATAACAGTGTTAAAAAATTGAATAAATTGTATACGTAATTATAATCCTATTGTACGGGAGTTCTTTAATTTATTATAAATCTAATTTTAATCTTTCGACGTTTTAAATTGTAAATTTTGATTATAGTATTGGTATATGTATGTATGCATGCATGTATGTATGTATGTATGTATGTATGTATATATGTACGGTATACATGAACAATTTAAAGTAAAAAACAATGTTTCAAAAGAATTTTTAAAATGAATTGTATATATAATTTTTAATTTTGCTAAGCATTCATATTTTAGGAAATAATATTAAATGTTATGTTGCAATACCGAATGTCGAATACGTACACTGCACTTGACCTTGTGTTTCTGCGCATGCGAATCGATAAATTGTCTTTGCATCACAAAAATTTTTGCACGTTAATCAAACTTAAGTCTTTTTTAAATTTAAAAATATTTATTATAATGCTTCATAAAATATTTTAAGCACTTCAAATATGTATGTTAATAATAAAAAAATGTTTCTGTATTGTCTTTTCAGTATGTAATTTGAGCAAACGTAATTCAATGAACAGGGGTGCATATACATGTGTATAATGTTTTTGATTTAGTATTGAGCTATTCGTTTACCACTGTCTCAATTATTTTTACATATGTTTTCTTAGTATAAATTGTTCAATTTTAATGATCTGTGAAATCATAAGATTTTATAGCAACATAAAGAGTGTAGAGAAATAGGAATTAAAAATTATGAGTTATACTACAGTATTGGATCAAAAATAAGTTATAAATTCAAGAGTTTCTTTTTATGTCAACAACGGTTTTTATAATTGATATACGCACATATATAATGCAATCTATGCGTATGTTTTTGTCCGAATAAATTCTTTCGAAATATTCTATTTCAAAATCACGTTGTATGAGCTCTTAAGGAAGATAAGTTTTTTTTTAAAGTTGTTCTAAGGTGGAATAAAATGCGTCTTTTCGAAATGATCTAGACGATGATCGTGACTTTTCCACTACGTTTGTAAATGAGCGTTCAGTCAATTTCACTTGCAAGTCTTCAAGCTTTTCTGATTGCAATAGAAATACTAATGTTTATAATCTTCATTATTTTTGTAATACTGAATAAGATATCATTAAAAATTCAAACTTAAATACTAACTAAATTAATTATGATTTTGATGCTAAAAAAACTCTTGGTCTTACATTTCAAATTGAAACATAAAAACTTTTATTACTATTTTGACTATAATTTTTCAAAAATAAATTAATGCTGATCAGATTCTCGTAACTATCCTCATAGACTTAAAAATATTAAATATTTTTATGTGAACATATTTTTTAGATATTGATTGTTCCATATTTTTGGCATGTGCATGCATCAATGTCAGCTTCAAGCGGGAATATTTCATAATGTGATTTCTTGTTTAAAAGGAATTTTACAGTTTAATGTTTAATATTAGAATTTTAAATGTAAACCATAATTCTTTTTATATCTATTATAACTATCACATATTAATTTTTATATCAACTATTGGATATTTTAATCGCTATTATTAAATTCAATTTTTTGTTACACTGTACTTTTCGCCTATTCTACTTGAGAAGTGCTATTCTGAATACATTTAAAATTAACTAATTGCCAACCAAATTTGGCTTTAGGTTCTACATCTTATTTACCTTGTATATAGTTTAACTTTTTTCATGGACACATACAATTGACAAGTTCACTTCACTGAACAGTGATTCATCAGTTAGAGTTTTTATTTGTCTATTTTCGTCATCTTTATATCTTTAAATCTTTTATTTTGTTAAAGTATTAGAAAAGACAGAAATCTAAAAAAAATCCAAAATAACAAAGGTAAAATCTATAAAAATAATTCATAATTTTTTTAATAAAACTTATTTTTAAAAATCATCGTGGAACTGAAATATCTAAATGAATGCGAATGACGTTCTGAAATGTGTTCAACGGAGATTTGCAACTCGAGTTCAACCTTTTAATTTTATTAAAAATTGTTATTGATTCTAAAGATATTAAAGCATAAATTTACCTGGACTATTTAACGATTTTCTACATTATTTTAATTAACAAATGTTAATTACAATAAATTTTTATATTTTATTTTTTCTAAATTATATTTACTTCTAATATAAATTAAGCATAGTTTAATTACTTATAATAAAAGTATTTAATTATCTCGAAGAAAAATATTTGAAAACATTTTTAGTACATTTCCAAGGTTTATTTCAAGGTTTTTTACAACTTAGATTTTCAGAATACCTTTTATTTTTATAATGAAAAAAGAGAATATTAACGAAAAATAATTTATTTTTAATAACTTGAAATATTTTTGACTTTCAATTAATATTGAAACTATTTTAGTACAATCGTTTCAAAATATTTATTATAAGAAATTACAGATTTTTAATTTTCTAAATGTGTGCTCAAATGTTGCAATAAGAATTTGTTTATAAATAATATTGATTGAGTTAGAAATTTATATTTATATACAAATTATTTTATTATAATTTCAATCTATCAGTGTAAAAGTATTATTTTTAAACATTTAATGTTTCTTCATTTTTTAATATTTCAGTTAATATATTTTTGAAAAATAAAGAAATATTTTACTATTGCAAAATCTTTGGAATTTAGAATTTACATAAATGACATGAATTTATTATCATAATAATTAAATTATTTATACAGATATAAGGAAAAATATATTTTTGAATTTTACACGATAAAAACAACTTGATAGTGTCGTCTTCATCCTGTACCATTTTCTTTTTGCAATGCATAACTTATTTTAAAAAACGTTTGTTATTATTTATTAAGGATAAAGCAGTTCCTTTATTATGATATATTTTAATAAAAAAAAGTAACAAATAATTTTAGGACATTGTATTAATATATAAAATTATAAAACTATAAATTAGTACCCGTACAGAACATGAATTTATTCTTTTTCTAATATGCATTAAATGCATAACATCAAGTTTTGTTTTTAAATAGAGGCAAACATAAAAATATGAAATTAGTTGATTTCAAATCATAATCATCGTTAAAACTTTGATTTTTTGCTTTAAAAAAAATTTTTTTATGACATTTATGTTATTTTAATTATTGATTGACAAATCCTGATTCGTTGTACAATTTATAAATATTTAATATTGAAATTATAAATGAATTGATCTCACAATTAAATTTAAAAGTATATAAATAAAAAACATATTTTAATTACTTATCAAAGACTTAATTATTTAAAGAAAATATTTATGTTAAAGATGTCTGAGCACAACCCGGAAATGAGGGCAACAGCAGCACGAATTTGCCGTGATTACTTACATGGAGTATGGAAGCATGTCACCCCGGATAATATTGTACTCAAGAGGATCAGGTTTGTATATTATTGATATAAATATATTATAAAAAATAAAGAATAAAATTAAATATTCTTTATTTAAATAAAGTAAAATAATAAAATTTAAGTGTAAAGAATTTTGAAATACATAATAATTTTAAAATTTTGTACTATTTTTGTAAGTTTTTATAATAATTGTTAAATGTATTAGATTGTATTATTATTTAAAAGGCACCTTGAATCATAGATATTGTAAGCACGCAAGGCTAATTAAAATATACGGTAATAAAGTAATCACTAAATTTTCAAGGTCTAAGCTTAAATTTTTTTTATTGATTCTTTTAAATATAAAATATTTTATCAACTTCTTAATTAAAATTAATTATTTTGATTAAGAAAATTAAATATTAAAGTTAATTGATTTATATTATATAGATTATGTTATATAGATGTATAATCATATTTGTATTTTCATATAAAATGTAGTATTATAATTTTATTAGATTCTATAGAAGAAAAAAATTATCTTACTGATTTAAACGCTACATACTAAAATACTAAATACTAAATCGAATTTAATACTTTAAACAGCTTTAAAAAGAACAAATAATTTTTTATGACATAATACTAATACGTGCATCTTTTTTTTGTAACATTTTTTCTTAAGCACTTCAAAAAGGCGTATGGAATCTGATACTAGTTTTGTTACTTTTTAGAAAATCCTGGTATCTATTTTTTTTTTTTAATATTATGTACTAAGAAATAAGTATTCTTTTAAATAAAAATTCCGATTGATTGATTGATTGATTGATTTTGGTGTAGGTCATTTAAAATATATTAAAATATAAAAATATAAAAATTCAAAATTTATTAGTTAGCCAAGTTATAATAATTACTACCAATATGATTAAACGGGATTTGAAACATAGGAAATGACAATCGATTAAATTAGAAAATTTTATTTCAGTGGCGGTCTAAGCAATTGGTTGTACAACGTACAATTACCCGAGGGGGCGATACCTATTCGTGGCGAGCCGAGGCAGGTTCTACTGCGACTCTACGGTCAAGTTCATGGCGAGCGAGCACTCGAGGGTTTAATCACCGAATCCGTTATCTTCACCCTTCTTTCAGAAAGGCGACTGGGACCGAAGCTGCATGGTATTTTTCCTGGTGGCAGAATCGAAGAATACATACCGGCCCGTCCTCTCCTTACTAAAGAGCTGGCTGACCCATGTCTGAGCTCTCTCATAGCTGAGAAAATGGCACAAATTCATAAAATGCAAGTGCCAATAAGTAAGGAGCCTACATGGCTATGGGACACCATGGACAAGTGGTTGGTCACAGCTAATGACATTTTGGAGAACGTTGAGGATATTGATAGCAGGCAACTCGATAATGTCGCCTTTATTAAATCCATTGATCTTGAACACGAAATTTCCTGGCTTAGGTAAGAATAGTTCTTATTAAGCTTTATTTCATTTCAATGTCCGAAATGATATAATTTAAATAAAAATCATCTTCTCAATTTTTTGTTACAAGATTCATTTTAAAAAAATATACTTAAAAAATATAAATTATTAATACTAAGAAATATTTTAAAATAAGTAATGAACACATTACATAAATGACTAGATATGTTGTAATAATAATTCAACAATTATTCCCATTACGCGATGACAAATATTCAGACGCTTAATTTTCACTTCATTTATGTTTGCTTTTTGCTATTCATGACAAATATTTTTACCTGAAACTTATCAATTTATGCAAATTTTATATCGTACTTTTCCTAAATTTAACATTAGTGTTGAATACATTAAAAGAAAGTTGAAGATTTTCAACAATATTAAAATTATAAGAAGATGATTTAATATATTATTTATTATTTAGTATTATATTATTTAGTTGGGTGGAACTTGCATTTTTAGATCTCTAATCAAACAACACAAACATCTGGTTGTCTTCTGCCATAACGATATGCAGGAAGGCAACATATTATTACGTCAAAACTCACAAAAACCAGAACTGGTAGTCATTGACTTCGAGTATTGTTCGTATAATTATCGAGGATTCGATGTTGCAAACCATTTTCTCGAGTGGCAGTACGATTATACAGCGGCAAACTATCCTTTCTTCACCGAGCGTTCGGGTTCAGGGCCAACCAAAGAGCAAAAGGTAAGACGCGCCTTGGGGGCTGGGGGGAGTTGAGACTCGACGGAATTTGGGTAAGAGATCCAATTCAAAATTATTTCTCCATTGTTTACGAGTCGACATTTTTTACATACTTAGCTTTGAGCTGTTATGTTTTATGAGATTCCAGTTTAATTTTTTTCATTCATCTTAAATTTCTGAGAAATTTATTGTATGCTATTTCCAAATTTTTTGCTAATTAAGACATTTATTGCCACTTGAAGCATTTCAGTCATATATTAGAATAATAAATAATTAGCAAGCTTTATACATGATATGATAATTTTTTATATGTTTTTATATTAAATGTGTATTTATTATTTATGTCTTATATATCATATATAAAGTTTGTTCGTAAGTATAATACATCGTGTATCAAAATTGATGTTGTACATAATCGTAATTTTTGATTAAAACACTGGATAAAGCATTGTTAAATAAATAATTTTAATTTATTAACAAACTTTTATGTCATATTACAATATTTGTATAAATTATTTAAATAAAGCTTTATAATTTGAATAATATAATATGGTAAAATCAATATTGATCTTAAAATACGTCATTTTTGTAAGAAAAATTAATTATTTTTTGGCCTATAAATATACGCGAAATAATAACAATGTGTAAATTAACAGTGGTTTTCTCTTGTGAATTGTTATAAAAAAAAAGAATATTAGTCTTGAAAATTAGATGTTTGTATTTTTTAAATTGCAATTAATTTAAGTATGATACAAATAGAAAGATACACGATGTATAAAGTAATCAATAGAATTCGTTTTGTAAAAGAAAATTGTTTTGTCAATTTTTGTTCATCCATTTAAATACAATAGAATCAATTGAAAAAATCATATTGCATTTCACTACATCCTTTGAAATGAATACTATAAATACCGTCAATGTAACTAATTTGAAAGATTGGAAAGCAGCTGGCGTTATATTTAACGCATACTTAAATAAAAATTAGTCATTTTTTTAGTCTGCGCTCTGGTGCACAATTAGAAGCATATAAAGCAAATTAGTATCCTTATTTTTTCTATAGTTAACTATAGTTATAATTACATTTTTATTTTGTCAAATAAAATTGAGCCACTGAATTTACACAGCATCTGACGTAGTTTGTCATTCAACTTACTTAATACAAACTACAAAAACGCATAATATATTCCATGCTATGTATCAAAACCATCTTGTATGGTTAAACTTAAAAGCCGACGATACTCAAAAAAAATAATTCAATAAAAGCATAAAAATTATATCTATTTGATAACAATAGGTGATGTTAAGAAAAGTATAAGCAAGAGCAGGGATAGGACACCTTAGCGTGTGTTGCGTGTGTATGTATTAGTTTCACAGGACCGCAAATCGCACTGAGAGAGAGGCATGGCTATGATGTTGCCTGCGCAAACGTCACCCACAATTTGGGGGGCACAATATGAGAGAAAGCCGCCAATGTGCTCAGACAGAGACATGATCAATGATGAGATGATGGGATCCAGGACTGCCAGGAACCTGCGCGACGGCGACTCGAGGTGCCTCACACTCGAGAATCGGGGTTGCCTCTTTGTCTTCCCAAGTCAGCGAGAGCAACAGTCCGGTGCATCCTCACACCTGCAACATTATAATAGAGTACCTCAACCACGCACTCTCAATAGTCGATTCTGTAACCTCGTGTAAAACAAAAAAACGAAAGCAAGCCATTTTTAATAATGAAAAGCTAAGTGATAAAATTGTGATAGGGTGCAGCCGTTAAAAAACTATATATATTTCCTATAATTTCAGTGCACTAATTTGCACAGGTTACCTGTTAGGGACTTGTACAAGTTATGCATGCTAGAGTATATAAAACTGTTGATTCTCTCCTGTATTCTATATAAATCTGTGATAATTATTTTTATTATTATTTTAAACGCAGTATAATTATAAATATCTTCGCTTAAACTGTAATACAAGTATTTGTGATTTATGTATATTTAAATATTGTATAGATTTATACCTTGAGATTTGACGAAAAGTTTAAAAAGATTATCGTATTTAAAACTAAAAATGTGTATTAATTTTTTTCTTTCGTGAATTTGTTTTTACAATAATGAAAATTATTATTATATAGATCATATAAAAAAAATATTTGAAGTATTGTTTGATCGAAAACAAGGAAATATATTTTTGGTATAACATAAAATAACCTTTATTATGTATAAGTTGTTTTTTAATCTTTCACGTTTAAAAGTAAATTACTCCTAATTTTTTTTTTTTTTTTTAATTAATAATGTATACATCACTCATTTGTATAGAATATTGGAATAGAAGAATTCATATTATACTATTGGCAATTTAAATATTTTTTTCAAACTCTAATAATTCATTACGAGTTAAGAAATATCAATATCATGAACATATTAAATTAAATTATTTTTTACAAAAAGAAGGTATTAAAATTTCGTAAAACTTTAAAAATGAAATAGATTGTGTAAACGATATACTCAATTAGCCATATTATCTGTTCCCAGTAGTTCTTTCTATGATAATTTTTATATTGCCAATATACGCTGCATTTATAGGAACTTATATGGAATTTTTGATCGAGCAGAAATAAATAACGTACGCAAAAAGCTCTTCGGGTGAGCGTCCCTGAAAAAGAGATTTAGCGAACGCCGGACGTTTGTCTTCTATGCGACGGCGCAGCGTTCCAATCGAGCACAATGTGGCACGATTGTCCATTGTCGACGAGCCATGACGTTGTAATACTTGCGCTTATTGCGCTGTTAGAGTAAAAATAACGTGAGGTTCTTGCTAGTAATCTAACACTCTTTCCCATGAAAACTTAAGAACTTTTTTAATTGCTCATGCTTTCTTGTATTGCTGAGCAACACTAATATTTATAAATTTTTATTTTACTCTTGAATCCTATTACATATTCATATTCTGTGCATTATTTAAATTTTGTATCTATTTTTCGTACTTTTTATTTATCTTATGAATAATTTTTAAATAAATTAATATTAAAAATTAGTGAAGTTTCTGTTAATCGAGATTTTTGCGGGTATTTATTCTTTATTTTTCTATTCTTTTATAAAGCATGTGACATACTTCAAATGAATTTATTTTACTTGGAAACTAACGTAATATTGGAACTGCATTATATTCGCTCTTTCGTATCATCAATCATCGCTTAAAATTTTACTTTTAAGAATCATGTTATGATAATGCAAAATTCTAATCATATATTCCTACTGTAAAAAAAATATAGATACTGTATATTTAAATAAAATATAAAAATTTTAATTTGGATATTGGTACTTTTATACATTTACTTCTCTATATTTAAAAATTGGTTATGGGAATTAACGTTTACACTTTTTTACACTTTTTTACAATGCCTGATTAATTGAGGCTGTGCTGATGTTTTCTGTACCTTTCTTTTCATGAATATTAATATCTGTGATATTTTCATTATATGAATTAGTAACTTACTTTATTACCGTCAATAATAAATTGACCAAAAATGTAATTTTTTATTTTATTTTAATAGCATTAAAAAGCACATAAAAATGATTAAAAATATTTTTCTTATTAAAATAATATAAGGCTTTGAATATATAATTATATAAAATGATGTTGAAGAAAATAAATTACGTAACCAATTATTTATTGGACAATTAATTTAAAGTATCTTTGTTTAAAATTAACTATGTAACACTAATAAACTCTTATATGTAAGGGAAAATTAAAAATATAATTTTAATTAAAATTGAAATTTCTTAACATGTGGCATAGTGTTTTATAGACTTAATTCATTTTCAGCATCATTTAACAAACATATAAATAACTAAAAATTAATTAAAAAGAAATCTAAGAATTGAAAGCAAAATAAGACATTTTCAATATATAATCCAATATTCCCTTAAATCTTTCATATTTTTTCTTTGATAAATAGTTTTATATTTATAAATTTTTAATAAATTATGTCAATATACGATTATGTGCTCAATTTTTTTCAAAACATGATTAAATTATAAAAGCAACATTTTTAAATAATTTGAAAAATTTCTTTATAATTAAAATCTTAAATTCGATCGGTGGTTTGTAGTAGACTTTGATCTTTTATTGAGTCATATTTTAAATGTTGTTTTCTCTTAACAGCTCAACTTCATCAGATGTTACTTGAGGACTATTGGAAAAGAGAACCAAGCTGAGGAAGAACGTATGATGTCAGAAATCAGGCTATTTTCTCTTGCTAGTGACTTATTTTGGGGACTTTGGAGTATTGTTAATGCGAAACTCTCACAAATTCCATTTGGATATTGGGTAAGTTTATATCGTTATTAATTTTTATGAGTGAATGAAATTAATATTTTATGTACGTTGTTCTTACATATTTAACCTTAGGTACTCATATATATATATATATATATATATATATATATATATATATTGAAAAAGGGAGGAATTCTACATAAGAGGTTCTATCTCCATTAACGAATATAAATATAATTTTCTTAATTTGCGAGATATGAATATTCGACTAAATGTATATAACTTCCTTTAAAAATATTTCTATTAAAAATAACATACTTATATTAACATATTTTACAGATTCTTAAATATTTTCGAAATATTCCATGTTTAATTTCTTGGTAATTGTTGCAATACTACTTTGGATTTTAAATTAAAAATCTAAATTAGATATGTATGCTTTGTATAGATTAATTTAATTTTTTTACAGACTTAATATACGGATGAGAAATTTAAGCAAACAACAGACTATTTTCAATCTAATTTTTTTCTTGTATAAGAAAGCTAAAATCGTATAATAAAACCAAGAATCAGAAGAAAAATCAGTTGTAAGTGAAAATATGCTGATTATATTCAAATACTGATTTCAAACTATAAAAAAAGAATTTATAAAGTATTATATTGAGAGTTATTTTTACTGAAATATATCAATAAAATTAATACAATTGTACAAATTAAAATAACAACAAAAATTCTAGTAATGTATAAAAAAAAAATGAACGAATTTTATTTTATCTACTATACCATAATTTTTTCAATAATTTTAATTTAAATATTGTAATTTAAACTTTTTCTAATTCTTTAGAGATCTGATATGGAAAATTATATTTTTAAATATATTTCAAATATATAAAATTCTTAAAATGTATAAAAAATATGTTACAAATGTTGGTTTCTAATTTGTTATGTGAGTATTTCATTATTTAAAGGTTATGAATTTTTGCTTTTTTAATTTTCTTTACCATTCTAAGAAATTATATAAAACAATTTTAGTGAATGAATTCATTATTAATCTTCAGGAAAAGTTGGTACTATTCATGGTCTATTTATTTTAATATTATTAAAATATTAATACATATATTTGTTCGAAATCGTTTCAATAATTGTTATTTAATAACTTAGTACAAATTATTACATTTCTTATTCTGATTGATATTCTGTTACAAATTGATATGGAATTTTAAAATAGAAATAAGTACCTTAATTGTTTAGTTATTAACTGTAAATCACATGCTTAACGCGTATCAGTAAAAAAAAAATTATCTTTTTCTATAAATATTTATAGTGAAACTTTAAAGAAAAATTTTATCAAATTTGTTGTTATTTAAAATTTAAATTATTTAATTTTATTACTAATATTTTTTTACGCTGCTTACATACTTTTTTATATACTATTACAGTCATATCAGTAATACAACGTTAGCAGGTGGTCGTTCCTGTAACAATATCACATCACATGTCATTTTCATTCTGTTATTGCACATCCTGAAGACACAATATACAGTACACACATAGACCAAATGCACAGTAGGCGGGGTTCGCAGGCAAAGACTATAAGCGGAGAATAATAGTGGTCGCTTATTATATACGGTCTAATTTCTAAAAGGTTTAAAAATCACGGTAGCATCCGTTTTTAAAAACATACTTTATGTTTTATCTCTTTTAAAACTATATTCCATATTAATTTAAATTATTTTCGTACTTATAAATTAATCTTTTTTTTTTATCTTTTATTGACACATTATTCGTGTCTTTTTTTTCTAATTCGTTATTTTTCTCTATCTCGAAATGACAGTATTCAAAACCTATTCCATGGTCAATACGTGACAATTGACTTTTTGCCGGTACTGCACGAATATGCAATCGATATTACTTTATTTATAGGCTAATTTGCAGTTTTTTTATAAAGAACTTACAATCGCTGCCTTGTTTATAAGTATAATTTTTTAATTTAGGAAAATTTTTTATATTATTTCATATATTCATTATTATATAATTAATAAAGACTACAATAATCTATTAGCATTATTATCATAGATATATAACTAAAGGCAAATTCTTGATATAAAAACTTTATTATTATAGGATTATGCTGTAACCAGATTAAGACACTACCAGTATTTGAAAGAGAAGATTCTAGTGTCGGCACCATTATTTCCCGAGAGTGGCATAAAGAGAAAAGTTACACAGTTGGATTGAGGAGGATTTGTACATACGGAAGACGTGAGTGCAATCCTCTCTGAATCCACAAACAAAAATCAAGTCAGTTGGACATCCCGTCCCTGTTCTCGACGAAAACTCTGACTCAATTGTAGAACAAACATGAAACGCTGCCTACAAATATATTTTTTCGGATCTCGTCGAGAAAAAGGCCAGATGATAGTTGTATGGTGTCCCAAGAAATGGCAAAGGACCGTTAATAACATAGAGGAAACTGTCGAAGCCGAATTATGGACTCATCAGCTATAATGACGTCAAAATCATCCTCATGGTTCGTCATATTGATGAACCTAGATATGAAGAATGAAGATCGCAAAACCAGCAACGATGATGACAACAACATGGAAAGATCGATGTGATATAAGATTTTAGTTATCGGTGGTAGGCACGCGGTGATAGTTAGAATCGCGGTGTAAGAGTCTTAACGAGTAACAGCAGAAGTATTGAAGTCAATATACAGGAACAAAATCAATCGTGTGAAGTCAAAGTCTCCATGAATTAACTTTGAATTGACTTCAGAGTTGATGCTGGCGTATCAAAATTGATGAATTGCGTGCGGTAGCTTTGATTAATTTTATTACAACTATTATTATTCCTTTTTAGTATTATTTACAAAGTAAAATAAAATAAATTCTACGTCACTAGAAAAGTCTCTGTATACTAAAACGTTAGATAAGTATAGTTGGAACATATGAAACACTCAGAGACCGTAGACATCCTAATTTAATTTAATTTAAATTTATAGCATGCTTTTTTTAAATTTATTTTTGATTTATGTTATTTATTAAAATAGTAATTGGAAAACGATTTATTGAATTGACTTAAAATTATTGTTCGTTAATATTAAATAAGAAGTATCCTTGATATTTCGATAATTTTGTGTAATTTTTGATCAAATAATCTTAACTCGACTAATGAAAGACGTTAAAATTAAAAAAAATAGATGTATTAATAAATTTCAATATAATTTTCAAATGTTTCTATCTAACTGTCTCTAGGGACCTGAATTATTTTCCGTCTTTCATAACAAACGTACTTACAGATTTAAACATATAGACGCTATTTAAAGATTTTTAAGATTCTAACTTAAGTTCCGCGAAGAACTATCATCAGTTTCTTTTAGTATTTAGATTTGATGAAGTTTTTCACAGAATTATTGACTTTGAGTACTGGACTAGAAATGAAGACAAATTTTTTTAAAAGTTTACTAATATTTTAAAAAGTAAATACGATCTCAACAGAGAAGGCATACACTTAAAGTCTGACAAAATAAATGGTGAGATCGAATAGTGTAATGATACGCATATGTACTTTATTTATTTTATAATCGTCAAAAAATATTATTCTAATATTTGTACTAATGCGAATTTTACACGAATATATTTCTTCATCTCGTTTTGTATGATTCAATTTAATAATTGAATTTTTGCATTGTGAAAAAAAAGCGCCTTAAGTGATCTTGCTATACATATAGAGGATTTATGGAAATGAAAGTATTTGTGAAATTATAATTAAAGTCGTTTTTTAATTTTTTTTATAAGTAAACCAATTTCTTCAGTATTTTATTTTTGAAAAACTTCATTTGCATTGTATTGTTCTTATTTATAATAATCAATCGATGATTATTTTTATGAAAACAAATATGATGTAGGATTAATAATAAAGCGTTGCTTCCGCGATATCGCGAAGTTCAAGGTTACGAAGCAAGTTACTTGCAATGCAAGTGAACTACTGATTTCGCAAATTCGTCAGACGATTAGTTGTAAGATGCAGTACATAATGGCGTTCGTTATTGCTTAGGAGATATGAATTTTATGTTTCTTCTTTATTTTATGTACAATAAAAAAATTTTAGTGGCAGAGTATTCGTGACTATTATATTGAATACTTCGAACGTACTTTATATTGCCATTATATTGTTGAGTTCAAATGATTTTACAATAAATTTTATTACAGTAAAACATTTTCATATTGATATTTTTTTATCCTTTTCCTGTGTTTGATACTTTTATTTATAAAAACTATTTTTTTACTGACTGGATAAATCAATTTGTACGTTTTTAATATCTATTATATTCTTTTATATTATAAAATTACTTTTTCTCAAAAATTTGTATATTTAACATGCTTATTAAATAAATTCTTATCAATTATTATTATTATTATTATTATTATTATCTCAAATATACAACAGATACTTAAACAGTATAATGTAATTTAATATATACAAAAAAAATATATGAGAAATTTATTTATATCAAATATAATAGAATTAACAAAATATAGCATTTTTATTAAAGAAATAATATAAGTATGACAATTTAAAAAGAAAAGAATACAATTATAGTTATATATTTTTAAGAAACTGCGATAATTATTGATATAATAATTGATATAAAATACAAAAATATTGAGAATTATATCTTGGATTTATTTAATATTTGTCTGATATCAAGGTCATCTTTTTATAAAATTTTATTTTATTTTTTTTTATTTAACAACAGATTAAAAATTTAATAATTATTTGACCTTTATATCACAGGTCGATATTTTATAATTATTAATTTTATAAAAATTAATTTTCAATCTTTTGCAATAAACAGTTTCTTTATTTTTATATAAAATTAAATTGTAATTCATAAAATTAGAATTGTTTAATAATTTTAATTTTAGTAGTTATGATTATTTATTATATATATTTTAATACACTATGTGTTCTTGCATACCAATCGTTCTTAATTGCATATCTAATTGTACAACACTTTTTCCAGAAATCATCAACTTTATCTTCGATAAAAATGAGACAACAAACAAATTACAGTAATAGTATTGCTATAAATAATGTATTTATAATAAGTGAATAACATTTGTGAGTTGATGATGCTGAAGAAACTTGTATAAAGAGAAAAGGTGTTTAAGTTAAATATATAAATGTGCTACATAGTATAAGTATCTTAAGTACTTATGTAAAATGTACATTTTACTAATGTAAAATTATACGATTTAATAGCAGCAGATAGCACAAAATTAAGTAAAGTGTGTTTGAAGTATAAAGAAGATAAATATATCCAGTAATAACTACTTCTAGAATATCCATCTCTGGTGTTCAACTCCCAAATCCTCTATACAAGATTTTTTCAGTCAAGACCTCTATATCACACTTATACACCGCTACCATTACTGCTTTTAAATACTTTTCTTCCCTCGGACGCTATAATGGTTTTCTCTCAAACATTATTTTTATGTTTAAAGAGAAAAAAATTTTTCGAAAGAATTTTCAAAAACTTCCTTAACTTCCCATGCTGAGATTTCTACCATTATTCGGGGGTTTCAAAACTGAAAATTAAATAATGGAGTATTTATTAACATATTAGCCAGCGATATTTTCATCATTATATATTCTATAAATTAACTTGATTCCCCAATTCACAATATTCCTTTATTTATCAAAAAGTTTACAACATTCGAGACTTGCTACAAATAACGGTAAATCTTACACGTTTCGCTTTAGTTGATAAAGCAAGTTCCCGCTGTCAATAAACTAACCATAGAGTTCACCTCAATTAAATACCTCGACATAGCATTCGATATTAGATTAACATAGTTTTCACAGGTGACTACTGGTAATAAAATTCTGAATCCTTATAAACACTGTTTTCATTCAATCATAATCTACAAATATCGTATCATATCAAATTACGAGTGTTTAAGTTCATCTTCTGGTTCTCTTTTATCTCTATTCTTCTACTCTCCAATTTTTCTTTTTTGAGAAAATTTGAAAAAGACTACAAACAACTTAATTAAAAATTCTTCCACCTTTTTTCATACCATATGGTTCACCAAGAATTCTTTAGTTCCGAAATAAATGAAACTTCTTCCTCTTGTCAAAAACGCAATAAAATTAACCTCTAAACTTTAATTTCAAATTTTTACAATAATTTCAAACCGCCCGCTCTCTAAGATCGTCCGATTTATATCTTATTCAAATACCATAATTTTATTTCTTGTCGCCGATAGTAGGTAGAGTCTTTTGGTAAAGGCTGTTCGTCGGTGTTCTTCTAATTTTGAATGTTTTCTTGAATATTGACACTACAATTTAGAGCGCGAATTAAAGAATTCAATGACACGAGAGGATAGGTCAAGGACGAAGAGTTTACATTATCTACGCAGGTTGTAGTCGCAGGTCAGGGAGTTTATTGTAACTCTTCATGTCTACATTTAATTTTTTCATATTATTAGTTGTTTTTCTTTTATTGTAATTCAATTCGAAGAAATTGCTGTAGCTAGCCGAGCCTAGGATAAATATATTATTTTTAAAAAATAAGGGGGGAGGGATTATGATAGATTCTTAATAACGCCTTTATATGAGATCAGCGATATGTTAGATCGTGAAAATTAGGTCGATATCCAAGTAATCATTCTCGAGGTTGTCTTCACCACTGCTAGCTTTATAGCTTGTTTTTAGTCGATTCGAGATCGAAACTTTGATTAATTCTAGCACAGAGTCAGTTGAATGTGTGAAGAGTTATATATATCATAGACTCTTTTATCACTAGAATATGGCCCTTATTTTCGTTGCATCTTCTTTTACCAAACACTAGATTCTCGTTTGCTTAATGGAAAAATCCTGTGCCCATCAATTCCATGATTGATCGACGGTTTTGGTCAGCTATCGCTACTTATCGCTACTCTCTTTTTCTATACATGAAGCATGAACGTTCAAGCATGAACCTTAAACCGATGATATTATTACTTTTGACAGTTATTATATTCAGGGTAAATTAATTATAATAATGGTTAATAAAATATAAAATAATGAAATATTATGATTTTTTGTTGATTTTTTTAGATTTATTATTATATTTATTTATTTTAGGCTTTACGATTAGTAGTTCTATACCTTTTTACTGAATATTTGTAGCGTTAAATTTATAATATTCTATATAAAATTAAATTAATTAAATATTAGAAACACTTATTTTTTCCTTTTGAAAAATTTATTATTTAATTACATTGATGATCTCACACATTGTGATACATTTTTGTTCCTTATCTAATCACAATTTAAACATGTTAAATCATATAATTAATTCAATTTTTACGATGATTTTAAAATTAATATATAAGAACCTAAGATAACCGTAAAAGGTATTTGAATGAATAATTTATACCTATATGAATATTTATGCTTGTATGTATAATTCTAAATTTCTTACACAATTTGAGTTTTGCAATTATAGAATTTTAAAGATTTTTCTTTGAATATGTTTAAAAAAACGGAGTTAAATTATTTTAATAAAAATAACTCGTATTTTTTATTGTAATATTACATAATGCAGAGTTAAAAAAATGTAACAATATAATTAATTAATTTTAAAATAAATTTGATTAATAATTGTTTAATTATTTATTTTTATTTTACTTAATAAGCATTGTTATTTGATTTTATTTTAAAATGTAACCTAAAATTTTATGTAAAAGAAATAAATATAATCTTTAATTAAACTTATTTATTAAGAAAAATTTTAGATTTTTTCTTCAAGATTTTTTTCAACATAATAAAATCAACTCAACATGAGATTTATAAGTTTATGAGATCACTATAAAATTTCTAACAAAGATTTGACAATTATAATATCTAAGATTTTATATAATAATTGATTTTAACAGCTGAAATACATATAATATATTAAAATTTATTTCTTAAAAAGATTCTTAATAGCATTCTTAATAGATATTCTTTTTCTAGTTTAGTTAATAATAGTAGAGTTAAACCGCTTTAAAATAAATGAATTATTTCGCTATGATATGAAGTCTCATAAATTATCACATAATAATTTCAAACTATATTGTAATTATATTTGATTGTAATATATTACGTTGTAATATAATATATTTATTTTATATATATATTATTTTATATAATATATATATTTATTTATTATATGTTATAATATATTCAATTGTATGTATCAAGATGAAAATGATAAATCTATAATCAAATATATAAATAAAAGCTAGGGGAAAATAAATTCAATTTATATCTGTGAAAAACTTGGCTAACTTTTGTATATAAAATAAGTGTTTGATAAATAAACTATTATATACGTCTTTTAAATAAAAATAGAGAAAATATGAAACCTAAATATTATAAATTATAAGAAATTCATAATACGTCTATCTTAACATACAATAAAAGTTCAATGATAGGATATTACACTTGTAAGCATATAACTAGTATTGCCTGTGATTTTTACAGATATTTTTAGAACATATATTATAAATTTTTTTATTATTTCATAATTATAAAATAAAAAGAGCTTCAATTGAAATACCATATACAACAACTGCAAAAAAAGAGATAATATTAATTATTATTTATTATAAAGATAATAATATTATTAAGTTATATATTATATAGAAGTAGGAACGATCAATTTTCAAACATTAAAAATGTTAGATAAGGAAATTAAAAGATTTATTAAGAAAAAAGTTAAAAAAAGCAATATTACTTGTAAAGTAATGAAATAATGTTGTATATACTATTAAATACAGATTCAGGCAATTAGTAAAAAATCATTTGAAAATATTTGAGTGGAAGAAAAGTAAAAAAAAAATAAAGTAAAAGGAAAAAATGGATAAAAAATAATTACTCATTTAAAATAAGATATGAATTTATAAACATAATGCACTAAAAAATGGAAAAGTTGAGTAAAATATTAAATTATGCAATAATATTTTGAAAGACTAGAATTAAATAAAAAAAATATATAATTCATGTAAATTTTAATGTGTTCAATATTAAAAATAAAATTATTATCGGTTTAAAATTTTTAAAAAATTTTAACGCTTTATAATATCACTAGATAAGTTTCTAAGTTTTTATAATTTCACTAGATAAGTGTGATATTTAAAATTTTAAAAATGTGAAATTGAAAACTTTAAAAAATTTAAAAGAGGACGAGTTGAAGTAAATCTAATCTAAACATTGTATACAATTTAAGAAAATATTTTTCTTTTTTTAGATTTAAATCTATCAATAATATTTAAAATTGATTAAATGAAATTACTCAAAACTTATTGAAATTATTTTTTGAAATACTAAGATAATAGTATTATTATACTACAATTGCTATAATTGACTTAGTACATAATACATAATAAATATTTAGATAATGAATAGTTAATATGATAGCCAAGATAAAATTTTAACTATATTTTTGTAAATTTTTATCATATCTGATAACGTGGGCGATAAACAACTCATTTATATTACAATCATATTAACTTTTAACTATAAATTAGAAGTATAATTACTTTAAATATCAGTTTTATTTTATATTCTTTTATGTAAGCGTTAATTGTTGTGATATTACTACAATAGTGTTTTTATTCTTTTTCATAATGTTAAACCTAAAAGAGATCGTTATTTTCAATTGTAAGTTTATTATTTAGAATATAAAAATATATTTTTTATTTGTAGATAAAATTTAAGCGTCAATTATGTAACATTTTCTTTTTACAATATGAATTTGTATTAAGTGCTTTTAGTACTTTTTATAACTGTACATGTAAATGGAGATCAAGCTGATAACTTACAAGGTTGTAACTGTTTAACAACTGAACTACATAATCCAGTTTGTGGAACTGATGGAAAAACATACAAAAATCCGACAAAGTTGCATTGCACCAATTTATGCAAAAGGAAAAGTCAGTGTCTTTATTTAGCTTTATATTTTAAATAAAATTGATTTTTAATTTAATCGATAATTTTCAAAAAAAATTTTAAATCAAATACGTAAATTATTCATTTAATTTAAAAATATGTTTTTTTATACTATAGTTAAATAGAAATCTCATATAAAAATTTAATTATGTTCATGATAAAGTAAAATTATTCTTTTTATCAAATATTAGATAAATTAATACTAACTAGATTAACAACATTTTCCATAAAATTACGTAAAAAACTTTTTTTGTATCAATTTAAATTCATGAAAAAAATTAATATTAAATATTTTATAAATTTATTTTTATAAATTTTACATTTTTATTACCTTTATTTTGCACGCATAATTAATATGTTTACACTTTTTCTGAATAGTTATATATTAACTTCTTATATAAATAAGAATATTTTAATACATATTATTAATTTTTCTTTTTAATCTATACATGATAGAAATTTTTAATTTATTTTATTTGCTACAGGTGTTGAAGTAGATCATGAAGGGAAATGCATTAAACACAGTTTATAAACGCCTATAATGAAACAATGACATTAGCGTGATTCGAAAATTTATATATATATATATTTATTCTTGTAATAATAATGTAAGTAAATAAAAAATATGAAATATTATCTGCATCCATTCTGATATAAAGGTGTGTAAATTTAAAAAATTTGTAATTAAACTATGAAAATGCCTCATTTAAAGTTATTTAGATTATTTTATGTTTGAAATTGTTAAGACTGTTTTTCATGTTTCAATTTTATATGAAATATATTTAATTTTTAATTTTTTTATTAAAAATAAAAAAATTAAATTCTCTATATTGTGTTCTTCAAAATTCTAGTATAAAATCGAAAAAAATTAGTGTAGAGGATTTTATTACATACTTGAAACAGCAAGTAAACAGTTCTTGCGCTGATACTATTTTATCCACGTTGCAAAAATATATTTTATGAAAGAGGATATTTGAAGCAAAACCTAAATAAAATAATGAAAATTTTAAATTAGAAACTGTTTTTAGTGTCTCGTTTTATGATCCATTTCCTCGGTTTTATGAAATTCTCAATGCACGAAAAAAATAAAAAAAAATTAAATAGAATGTAAATCTGATGATAAATGTTTTATCGCAAAAAATATAATCACGTGAGTAAAGCAGCATTAATATAATTTTAGTTTCCTTGCCCGCCGATAGGTGGCAATCTATAGTGGTCCATCGAAATTAAAACTTAAGAAAATTGAAAATTAAAAATACATTAAGACTTATAAAAACAGTAATCTAGACTACAACTGAAGCAACATATTTTCATCTAGTCACTGGTACCCGAAAATATGGAGAAATATAGAAAGAGATAACAACAAATTAACATTTCAACACAGTCCCCGTTAGAAGAGGAGTTTAATTAGGAGAGTAAAAAAAAAATAATTTGGTTTCCTCAAAGGTCTAAAGACTTTCTTGATCATTAACAATTTTTATTTTTTTAAAATGAACCTAAAGAGAATGCTTGCTCAAGTTTTGTCGCTGCAAATACAAAGAAGAGATGCAACAATTAGTTTTTTTCTTTTTTCACATGTCTATTTTTGTCTCATCCTAACAAGAATGGATATATAGGTTTATAACAGGTATCGAATGAGTGCATTAAAATGATTTGAAAATTGTTTCGTTTTTTGTTCGATTGCGATAATACATAGAATAAAGAGTCGAAAGGGTTGGTCTCAAAAGTATTGATGTCGAACGTAAATCTGCGTCGAAAAAAGTCGTCATGACCGTTGCTAATTGAAATACTATTCTTAAAATCTTTTGAAGCTACGGATCCATCTAGTTCGTTGTATGAGAAGATAATTTTTGCGAAGAATATGATACTTTTTTCATGTTCCTATCACTGGTGCAATTCTTCTTCCCACTAGGTTTCTCCCAGACAGTCGGTCTTTTAAGAATCCAATGGGACCATGTAGTTTTAGACCATCTCTTGTCATTCTTCCTTTATGCGATAAGGTGATTAAACTAATGAACGTTAAACTATACAACGATCGGTATATGTAGAATTCGTCAAAACCAACATAGAAATATTAGAATATATTTTGAATGGATTCTAAAATTTATTATAATAATATTTAAACTAAGTTTAATGCCAAGTAGAAATGATTGAAGATTTAATGGTAAATCAGTAACATACAATTTATTTATTGAATACATATTTTCACAAATTTTACTGATTTATACTTTATAGCGTGGATTGGATGAAAACTGATTATTCTGGAAGATGGCCTAAGAAAATCAGAACGGATACAGGTAAGTTTTATTTGGATGAGACTCATAAAAGGTGAGTGGTGGCAGGAAAATACAACCTACCAGAAACAGGTGGAGTAGATAAAAGAAAAGTCAATGACGTTTAAAAAATTCACGATTATAAACACACTTTTCGTTATCAATGAAAATGAAACAAAACAATGAACAAAAAAAAAAAAATCTAAAGAAGTTACACAAATTTTTCAATCTTCAACTTTTAACATATTAACTTGTGGTTTCAAAGTAAAACATACTGTTAAGTTATAATTAATATATACATAAAATATATACATAAAAGTATTTTCCTCTCCTAGATATTATCGAGGATACAGCTCTTTATAGATATTTTGTATATAGAATCACTAAAAATGTTAACTAATCAAACTCAAAGTCTTAAGATCCAAAAGTCATTAATACATTCTATGCTAACCATGTTCTCATGGTCTTTAATGTCGGTAACTTTTTTTTCATTTCACTTTCATTATTACTGAAAACACATCATTGCAATTATTTCTGTTCTATAAGTTTAATGGAAATTAAACATTCAATGTGTAACTCATTATTCGATATTGAGGAAATGATGCTGTCAACTATGAAAGTCTCAATTACTATTTAAAGAACAATGAACGTCTTTTGGCCATAATGTTTGCAACATTTGATTATTTATAAGAGTATAAAAAATCTTGAGTTTGTTTCGGAAGAATAATTAATTATTTACATTATTCGCTCTTATTTTAGCATTGTATACATTTTCTACGTACATTTTAATTTATATTAGTACTTTTCGATATCTTTTTATGAAATATATTTAAAATTTTAAATAACACCATGCAATAAACGAGTATTTTCCGTCAGTTTTTAGTTTCCATAAATTTGATTCATATTCTAAATTTTTAATTCTGTACATTTTATTCCGCTTTCAAAATTTAATATCTGCTTTCATGACTTATTGATTTATTATTTTTTTACTTTTTTGTAATAATTTGTAATAATTCTTATGAACAGCTACAGAAGGACATTTTAATATTATAAATTTATAAATTCTCGACATCAGAATAATTTTTCTCTCTTAAATATTACGTTCAGTCAAGAAAATCAAGAATATCAAGAAAAAAAAAATAAAGAAAAAGGAGCAATAGGCCGCATCTCTGTGTCAGTATAAACGATAAAAGTATATAGAACGAATAACAACAGCTAAGGGAAAAGAGTATTATTCGCAGCTAGTTTTATCAAACACTATCAGTACTTATTATAAATTATAGTGTATATAAAATATATAAAAAATTGAAACTCAACGTATAAATGCAGAGAAATTAATTATAAAAAATTGATAATAAAATAATTATTTTAATTGAATTACAAACATTAGAAAATGTGATATGAAAAACTCTACAATAATTTTATAAAAAAAAAGAATAAAGTCTGATAAAGATATTTTACATAAACCTTAGAAAGTACTAAATTATGTCACAATATTTCATAGATTAAATAAAATACCATATCCTAACAAGTAACTTAAATAAAAAGTTATAATATGATAATATATTAGTATAATTTTAATTATAATAATAATATATTTTATTACACTACAAAAAAGAAATTGAATGATTTCGTTTAATAGGATAGCCTTAAAATGTACATAAATATAGATGTAGTTAATATAAAATAATAGTATACAGATACAATAAAATACTATAATCGCGTAACACTAGTATAAATTACTTTAAAATGTATAAATTATAAGAGAATAATTATTTACACGTAAGTAAAAAATTGAAGTAAATATTAAAGGTTACATGTACTGTACACCATGTACTTAATATATATTTTTATATATTTAATATTTTTTAGATTTTTTTAATTTTAAAAAACATTATTTTACGTAATTTTTTTTTCTACACTATGTTTTTCTACATTATGTTCTAGGTAATGTTTGCATTAAATATATATTTAATAAATACTTCGTTTATTTTAAAAGGTATTCGAATTTAAAATGTTTAATTGATCAAAAAATTTTCTATTTTAAAAATCGTACACGTAAAATAGCTTTTAAACTGTCATTTATTAATCTTTCGATGTGGTGGATTAATATCTATATAACTGCATTTGACCATTTTTTTTTTTATATCGTATAAGCAGATACAGAGATCAAACGCGTTTTTCTGTTTCGCGAAAGGAAAAGTGAAAAGAGGAGCGCACGACGCATTCACAATTCGTGTTATGGCCTATGTATATAACAGTAGCAGCAGTAGCCGTGATCGCATGCGCGTGAACTGCTTGACAGCTCGCCGAACCTCGGCAAGAACTGTCCGCCGGAAGTTTCAGTCGCGCTCGGCACGCCGACCACTCTTCACCAGGAGCTACCGCTCACTAACTATCAAATGGTTATTAAGATGAATTGCTATCTGAGTTTTTTTAAAAAATTGATAGATTTATTCTCTGAGTGTCGCTATTGTGTTCTTCTACAAGTGGAACCGACATCTTCCGCTTCTTATCGTCGGGGTCCCGACATTCCTTTTTAAAGATAAAGGATAATCAAGATTAACAATTTTAATAGTTGCGCAAAAAGACATTTACCTTCTTCTTCTGTTCGTTCGAAACAAAAAAAGAAAATTGAACAGCGATAAAGAAATTACAAGTCCACTAAAGTTGAAAGTTCGAATAATCCAATTGTTTCTTTTTTTGATAAATAAAGAATAATACGATAAGAAAAAAACCAAAATATTTTAACTCTTTTCGTAATGAAAGAAGGGAGAAAAAAGAGCAGTAAACATTTGCATCTTACTTAAAAGAACAGAACTTTGACAAATATTAGAAGGAAAGTGCGCTGGAGATACCGCACCTTTCAACAGATTATTAATAAAGAAAGCCTGCCAACAGTGTTAAAAAGAGAAAAATGAAATAGCTCGCGATCATCGCAAAGGATAGCCGGATTGTCTCGCGAACGAGGACAGACACGTGTACCAGAGCGTCCATGTGCTTTATGTCGCGCACAGCTGCCCTCAGAGAGGCAAGGGCAGTCCGTACGTGGATCGATCACGAATCGTGTGGCTTGTAACGACGATGTAAGAGAAGATCGCGGTCGCGCAAGTCACCCTGCATACACTCTACATCCATCTACGCACTGCGGATACTTGTTCGATTTGCACCGGTAAGTGTCTTGCGTTAGTCTGTTTTTGTCTTAAGCGACTTGGCATACGAGATAGATCGACTTGCATCTGTTTTCTCTTTACTTTCAATTAAATTTCAATTAGTTTTACAGCCTGAACTAATTTATATCGGGTCCTCAGGTTTGCCTATGAAATGCGATCCATCTCAAGAACTAGATTTATATAATCAATTAATTGAATGGCATCTGACATGTTTTTTTTGCCAGATTACTCAAATACGTAAAATAGTAGAAATTTCGAAAGATAAACAGTGAAATGCTTAATTTTTGTTCATTTTTAAAGGCCTTTACTTATTATATTACGATACGCAAGATTCTTATTGACAAAATCTTTTATTATTATGAGAAAGTACAATTTTTAGCTTTTTTCAGGAGTATTAGATGATACATCAAAGAAATTAAAATTAAATTTTTTTTATTAAATTACAATACATCTTAAATTTACAAAAACAAAAATTTTAATTATAAGGTTATTTACATTTTATAAAAAAGAGTGCATTTAAAAATAAAATGTTTTTTCTTCTCAAATAAATTTTATTATTTAAAAATAAAATTGTGTAAATACTTAAGCAGTGAAACAAAATATAATGAATATTGAGTATTAATTAGATAAAATTTAGATTTGTATAATTGTATAATAAGAATAATAATTGTAGTAATAATATTATTTTAATTATTTGCATAATTATTTACAATCATTTTTACAAATATTTTCTTTGTTCAAAAATCTTATATTTTTGTGTAAATATGCACAAATATATGTCTATATCTAATGTGCATACATCATTTAATGTATCACTTAAATTATTATAGTAGCGTTATTGTTAACATTAGTGTATAATAAAGTAAGAATATCGTTTCTTAATATATAAGTTCGAATTTTATTATTTTTTAATACGTCTGACTAAGTTTGTAGTTTTTTTTTATAATTTCATAAAATTCTTGTAAGATATTTGAACCAAAATTACTCGACATATTTAATTACCATAAATTTTTTTCATTTTCTTTTTGATTTATTCGTTGGAAAGCATGAAACCCATATATTGCGTTGATAAAAACTACTTCATTGTAATTCAATATTTTTTAGTAGTAGAGGTTAATGATTATTAATTTTGAAAATTTAATTTTAACGGGTATTTAATTAAAACATCGTCATCTTAAAAGCTATGTTTAAGTTAAGATATTTTAAATAACAGTATTTAATAGCCTCATTTAAAAGAAAACGTACTGATACTTTTTTAAAAAAATAATGTTTAATATATTTTTTCTAATTTCAATTTTTAGCGTTATTTGTATAGATGTATGTAACAGATGAATAAAAATAATATTTTATTTTTTGAAATCACTATCATTTTTTATATTATTGATAAATTTTAGTAGAAAAATTATAGGTACTTTTCTGAATAATACATAACTAATATTTTTAAATTTAATTTCAGAGAAATATTGTATTTATATTTATGGCTTCATAGGTTTTATAAATACTTTTAAAATATTTTATAATACAAAAAAGTCAAAATTCATCATATATTTTGCTTTAATTCGTTTATATATCTTCCAAAAAGAGTAATCATGCATGAATTTGTTCGAATTTCAATGCATTGAAATACACAATAAAGTTTTAAAAAAATTTGCTTAAATGTAAATTAATCGACTTTTAGTCGGAATTATATCAAAGAAAAAATGTATTTAATATTAATTTTTGAATTTAGTGAGTTTTTTACATTATAAATCTCAAAAAAAAAAAAAATAAATTAAAAATAATATCTATAATAATAATTAAAATACTTAAATTAATCAAATTAAAGCTAATATCTTAAATTTTACGTTTATGATTTCACTTAATAAGAATAATAAGGAAAATAATTATAATAATATAATATAATAATAATAAAAAAAATAATAAAAATGCATCTATGCATTGATTTTTAATTATAACTTTTTATAATTTCACTTAGATTTTTTTAAAGAATAATTAATTAAATACTGCGAACATGATTTTTCTACTTAAGTATTATTAAATTATTTTTTCAAATACAATATATATTTTTTAATAATTCAAGTAGTATTTATGAACTTGCATAAAAACACAAAATTAAAATAATATTTTTAAATATAAGTATATTATGTATAAGTAGATGAACCATATCTATTTGGTAATAAACACTCAGAGAATCTTAAGTATTTACATAAAAGGACTGATAGATACGAAATTTTTGTCGCCATTTGTACCTTATAACTTTTTTATTTGTTGCAAATAAAGAAGATATTCCAGATATTCGTAAAATTTACTTAGTATAGTATAATTAAGTAAAAAGTAATTTGAGTTATACATAAGTAAAAAAATACATATACAGAGATCTAAAACTAGAATATTGTGTTTGTGAATTAGTTTTATTTTATCGAGAACTATTCAAAATATTTCTTTGCATTAAATAATAAAAATGAACTACTATTTAAAGAAGAAATATGATTAACTTGCTTCTATTTTTATAAAAAATTAAAAAGCAATGTACATTTGGGATAGTTTTGTTATACATATGTATAAAGTCTTATTGACATCAAATTATATTTATTAAAATACATCTTTGCGTTTAGATATTACTATTTCTTCTAACGATTAATTAATTAATATTTTATTCCATTTATCTGCTTTTAAATGAAGATATAATTTATTTTAGTTACTTTGATCTTGATAAATGTTAAAAACTTATGCATAATGTATTCATCATATAAATGTAAAAATGAAAAATTACGATAATAATTAATTTGTAATTATATGTATATAAGTAATAAATTTTAGTGTATAACATTATTAGTAAGATAATATATTAATTTAATATTGTAAATAAATTATCTTTTTTATAATAGAATTTACTTCTTAGAAAAATATGTTTATATTTAATTGATATACATTTGCGTATATAGAATGTTGTATGTGCATATCAGAGACAGTATAATAATTTATAATAATTAAATTTTTTTTTAAACCTTTCTTCAAATTAATTTTCTTTACTGAATTTTACTTTTATAATATAAACAGTTTTTTATATTTGATTTTATATAGTTTTTCATATTAGCACATAGATGTCAATTATATTGTTGTTAATGATCTATTATTGTTTGAGTATTTGATTTAAAATTAACTGTATTTTTAAGTAAAAAAAGAGTATTAAATTTTTATTACGAAATAATTTAAAAAATGTAAATATTTATTATCTTATATTAATATTTAAAATCATTTTAATGTGATCTATTCTAATCTTTATTAGAATTTGTAATAATTTTTGTAGGTGTTTCATAGATAAATACAAAGAAGACATTTTTTTAATAAATAATTAAAATTTAAACTGTATAATTCTAATTTATTATTATGTTTTTCAATACGATTTTAAGTAAAAAAAATCTATTCTAATTTGTAATTATATTAATCCAATAAAATGAATATTTATAATATAAGATTATGGATAATATTGTAAATGAAATATATTTATGAATTTTTATCGAAAGTAACCACAGTAAAGATTATTATACGTAAGTTTTTGATTAGCGAAACCTATAATATAGCAACAAATATTTATTTAAAAATAAAAATTTATTTTAATATTAATAAAAATATTCATATTAAATATTACTGAAGATATTAAAAGTAAATTATATAATTTAATTATTTAAATAAATTTCAAATTAGCTTTTATTACTTTAAACAAATTAAACCATAGCCATATCGTGCAAACTCTTCGATAAGTTCGAAGTATTATATGCTACTGAGTAGCTCGGCTAACGGCAATTTATAATACGATAGTATTATGGGATACTATGAAAGCAAATAGAAAGATAATCGGGATTAAAAAGTTCTATGAATTCGATGACATCAAGTTTATAAGATTTTTTGTACTATTATACTTCTGTGTGGAAATTTAGGCTAGTGAAAAAATAGTTGTAAGTTAAAATAGTGAATGTTGATGGTATGTCTGGATGATAACATTAACTTTGCAAGCTTTATATAAAAAAATTTAGAACTCCTCTGCCTCAAGAGAATAGATAAATATAAAAATAAGATGCCACTCGTCGCTAATCTTTCGACGTTCGACATCCGCTCTTAAATTTATATATGAAAGTCATGGACCCGTAAATCTTCCAAATGAAATGTAAATTTAATACCTCGCCCCTTAAGTAATTTTATAATTTCATATACATCTCATAATTTTTTTTTTTTTATGAAATATAATAGAAAAAACTACGCCTATGTGTTGTATGGATCATGCATATGTATGGGAGATTTAACAGCGAAAGCTTTTAACAGACAATGCATAGTCGAACACTGCAAAATATAATAATATGGGCAGAAATATATAATTATCTTATACGTTATGTAAATTACTCTACTAGTTACTTTTTTTTAAATTTTTCAATGATGCTTTTCTTCTTGGATACCATGATATTACAAAGCTTTTACTAAATATTTACATAGTGATATTTTTAATTAGATTATTTACGGGAATTAAAAAAAATATCAAAAATTTGCGTAATTAAAATTAAAAATAAAATTATTTTAAAAGATTATCTGCTTTTAAATTGTTTTCTAACATATAAAATTTTTTAAATTCTAAAAAAATATGCTAAAAATATATTCATGTATAAAAAATCTTAACATTTCATTGGTAATATAATTTTAATATCACAAAAAACAATATCAACAAATTTAATTAGAAGAGTAATCAAGAATAATACACGTAAAGTTAATAATACACGTTAAGTGTAATCGACAATTACCTCTTTCGAAAAGTTGTTTAAGTTACTATTGTTATAGTAAAATATTTAATTTAGTTATAAGTATATCATAAAGTAGTTTTTTAAATTTAAATTAGCGCAAGAAAAAGCTAAAATAATAACCAATTAAACAATGGTTTCAACAAAATTTGTAATACATCTAGTTTGAGCCGTGAAGAGTATCTATTTTCGTAATATTAATAAAGATTCAGAGACAACGTTCCATCAGTACAGCTGTAAAGTAAAGGTTGGAATTTTAAAGTTTTCATTTAAGTTAACATAATGTTAACATATGTTAGTATTATCACTATACAACAGAGAAGAAAATATTAAAGCACATTTCTCTAGATATCCAGGAGATATTAAAATAAATAAAATAATTTATTTCATTTCTTGTAGATCGTATTTAAACATTATTGTAAACATTTTCAAAACACTAATTAAAATATGAAAAGTCGATAAACTTTAAAATAATAAAAATTATAATGTATAAATATTATATTATATTGTATTTTTATTCGTGAGATTAAATTGTGGCAATATTTCTCTGACATTACAAGTTATACAGTAGTTGTTTCAAAAAGGTATCGAATAATGAAACACTAGAATTCGTGAGTCATGAATTTTAATAGATTAATGCAAGTATTTCTAGTATCAATATACAATATTTATAGTTTATGGTTCAATACTTTAACATTTATTATTTTTTAAACAATATTATTAGATACTTAAAAACATGTACTCGGAATGTCATAAATTATTCCTTATTTTTAATATATTATTCATGGTATGATTAACGCTTTAAATTTTTTTCGCAAACCTTAGTACATATCGTAATTTAAAAAAATTGATAGAAAACTTTAAATATTATATTAATACGATATGTTATATAAAGTAACTTATAATTCTATTCTATTTCAGATTTGTATTTGTATTCATATGTATTTTGTATTAATTCTCGTTTCTGTATAAAAAATTTGGAATATTAGTACTTTCTTTATTATATATTAATGAATTTAAAAAATAAAAAGTATTATATATAATATAGATTTCAATTTACATGGTTCACTTTATCTATTGAAAAAATGTAAATAACATTAATATTGTCATTTAAAAATAATTTCATATATTATAGATTTATAAATAAACGTATATTAATATTTTAATAATAATTATAACAACAAATTAAAATAATATTCATTAGTAATAAGTTTTTCTACATTAATTATGCTATACAAAAATGATTAAAAAATTAAAAATTTCAATACCTAAAATATTTTTAATGAATAAATATAAACAATTAATAATTATATATTAATAAATATGAAAAAAATAAATATAAATTTCATCAATTTTCAATTGAGAGAATGTATCTTAAAAATACATAAAATTTATTTATTTAAGGTAGATATATATTTTATATGACAGTAAATGATATATGAAATATAATATGCGTATGATAAGAAATAAAAATAAGTAAAATAATGACACGAAATAATTTTATTATTATATTATCACATATATTTTTTAATTAATTAAAATAATATATAATAATACAATAAATTAATCAGTTATTTAATATTTACTATCAAAATTATAACTTCAAATAATTTTAACAAATCAACATTATTTTTATGAAACTATATCACTTCAAAAGTATACATTTTTCATATAATTTTTTTAAATTTGCATTTTTTCTATTAAGTTATGTCACTAATATTTAAATTAATAATTTAAAGTAATATTTTATATATGTCGTATAAGTTTTATTATAATATATTAGAAAAAATTTTATAAATTGAATATTTTATATATTTTAAGTAAGTGTTACTCATAAAATATTAGAATAAATATTATAATACGAAGACAATGATTGTATAATTATTGTTGTTCAAATTATCGATATTTATAAGTAATTAAAAATTAAATTTTTCTTAAAATCTAGAGACAAAATTTGTTTATCTTGCATAATGCAGGCAAAATTCTATTTTTTAGAATTAATCTTCCAGTGTAAAAAATTTTTTTATTTTATATATTCAAATTTATTAACTTTGAAATGCGAAAGTAATGTGCTTATACATGTACTCAATTTCCGATTATTTTTAACTATCGCGTTAATTAAAGGTTATAGTAGTTTAATAGTAATTAATAATTATATAGTAATCATAATAATATAATACTAATTAAGTAATTTTAATTATAATAATACTAATTATATAGTAATAGTAATATATACTAAAGGTTATAACACACTTTTATAATTATTTAATAAGTTAATTTATTTATTTAAACAATACACAAATATGCAAACGCAATTACACAGATTGCAGTATTAATAGATTGAATTTAATTGTACGTTGTACAACACCAATTATCAATATAAATTGAATTAACTTTATATGAATACACAGTATATATAATATAATGTTCAACTTTGTGGTACGCCTCTGCTGCGACTATATCTTTTTCAAAGCTTTCAGACTACTGATTCTCTTGTAGAAGAAACGATGTCTTGCAGTCGCGACGTAGTAAAAATATTATAACAGAAAAGTATTGTAATAAAGGTAGTTTGTATTTATGTAGCGGCGAATACAAGTATTACGGAAAATGCAAAAACCGTTGACTAACATCACGCGCGGGCCGAATAGTCAAATGTTTTTTTTTTTAAATAAGACATCTTCTGCGTAAAGTAACGTAGACGTCTAGCAAGCCTTCTTAATAAGTATTTCTCAATTGAGTCGTGTGTGCGCCGTTGCTTAAATCTATATTTAACAACATATCAATAACTTATCAACATTATATGCAGTTAAAACATTATTTATTAAATATAAAAAAAATAAGAAATAAATATTTCGTTATATAGTTTAGCAGATAGATAGATAGATATTTTTATTGAACAATATAATAATTGTTCTTATAATATAAGAATATAATATAATAATAATTGTTATAATACTTTACAATTTTCTCTTATACATTCTCTTATTACTTACACATTCATTATCTTGGTTGTCATACATTTCAACTTATATAGTTTAGTATATATATTGTATATATAAATCACATTATGAACTGATAATATATTAATAATGATACACTAAAGACGAATATTAAGCTTTCGAGAAAAAACATTGTTATTTAATAAAATCTAATAAAAATTAACTTATTTAATAATTGCATAATAATTTTAATCTTAAAAAATTATATCACGATTGTATCATTGATGTAAATGAAATTTTTAATTACTCTATTATATTAATATTATTATATATTATAATATTGTGAAACAATATTACAATTATAAAATAAAAAAACTATTATAACAAATGTATATTTGTATATATAATATATTATAAATACTAACCTATATTCTAATATAATTTTCTTTTTCCTCCATCATAGTAATTAATTTAGTAAATATTAGAAGATATTTTGCATATTTCAATCAAATTTAGATTAATACTTGTTATCATTGATGAAGTTATGTATACATATACATATTTCTAAAGTTTCTTATTGTTATTTATCACCATTAATGATGCATACTAGTAGAAGATGTGAAATTTTCACTGATCTGAGAGAATATAGTTTCCCTTAGCATATTCGTAAATTATGATTAGCGATAAAGATTTTATACATGTAAAATACAAACTTAAATATACGCAAACTTAAATATGCATAAATTTAGTCGTACATATATATTTATATTTTCAAGCTTGTGTAGGTACTAAATTTACACTATAAAATTAAGATTTATAACTTTCTGCAATTTATTGATAGTTTATTAGTCAGGACAAGAAAATTGCTATTGAATTTATTGTCTAATGAAAAATATGAATGATTAATTTATTTATAATTGATATCGAAATATTAATTCTTTCATCTTTAATTTAATTTCATATTTTATAACTTATTATTTTTCTAATTATAGAAATAATATTTTTACTATAAACTTATCTTTGATAACTAGTTTTAAAATGTTGCAAGTATAATATCTGTTTCTTTTTAATCTTTCATGAATAAATATAAAAAATACAAAAAAATTAAAGCATCGTTATCTACGAGGTTTAACTTATTTTTATAATTCTCATTTTTGTATTCTCTAATTATATAGGAAACATCATATATATCATTTTTTCTTATTATTACTTATTATTTTTCTCTTCATTTTATTTTCTTCAACTATTGTTCGCGATAGGATGATCGAAATTTTTAAGCGATACGGGTTTATTAGACGTATTTTAAATATACTCAAAAGGAATTAATTGCTTAAAAAACAATCAAGTTAGAGGGAATTTTAGGAATATATAAATTAACAGCTTAGGACAATATACACTCGTCTAAATGGACACATTGCTGTCTAGAAGAAAAAAGTCTAAAGTAAATCGGGCTCGGTGCAGGGGATCGAGCCTCTTCTCCGCGATCGCTCTCTCTCTCTCTCTCACTCGTCTATAATAATACTCTCTCGCTCTCTGTTTCTTTCTCGTTTCCTTTATACTCTTATTCAACTTCCTTTTTTTCCAAATTATCGGCGTCACGTAATTTTAAGGATAAAACTGTATTGTAAAAGGCTTTCCCCCACCCCCCTACTGATGACACACACAGAGTTTTTTCTGACAGAAAAGATGAGTTCGCGCAAATAAAATAAACGACAATTGCGTTACCAAAATCAGCAATATTTTATAGAAAAATTGAAAACAATAGGAGAGGGGCAAAGAGGAAAAAAGATTATAAAGAACCATGCGTCAACTCCTCAGGTGCTTTTTGGCTCTTACTCTCGATTCAGATAACAGTGTCGCGAATAAAGTTAAATGAAGTTAAAATTTATTTACCGAAACATTTTATCTAATTATTTTCCAATACCTTGATAATAATAATATCTTAAAGTAATGTCATATTGGTTGAAATATATAAATATATTTTTATTTAAAATTGTACTAATTTTATATTAAGTAGATCAGAACATGTAATTATATATTAATTAAAAAATTTTTTCTAAATTTGTTGAAATATTTTTGTTAAATATAAAATGCACTTAAAGTTTCTTTTAATATTGATATATTACTCAATCATAAGAAGTTATAATTATAAAAAAAAATTATGTAAATTTAGTTATAAACAAGGTTCATGTGATATTAATAATTTGTAATACACATTAAAAATTTATTTTATTTTAATAAATTCAATAATACTAATAGTGATTCATTTGTAGCTATTAATTTTTTAAACTATTAACATAAATTTTAATATGAAAATTGAATTAATCTAAAAGTGATGTTTTTCATTTTTAATTCTATTTGTTAAAATTTATTCATACGTTTAATAAATTCAACTACAAACTTTAAATCTTTTATAAAATTGATTGTAAATAATTTATTTATACAATACAATAATTTTTTTCAAACAAAGACATTTAAAAAATTAATATAGAGATATTTGTAGTAAATTATTAACAAGTATTTTATTTAACTTTCAAATATTTGTATGTTAATTTGCGTTTACAACATCAAAATTAGTATTCAATGAATTAGGCTATAAAAAGAATTTTCCTAATATTCTCTTCTGTTTCCAAGTGCAAAACCGTATGAATAATGCAATTTGAATCGTGTCAATAATGAATCATTCGAAATTGAAAGTAGATGAAATCCATGGTATATTCTACGTGGTTTTGTGGGAGAAGATATCCTTTTACTAACCGATATCAAAACTCATAAATCTTTACTTCTTCAATCCACCGTTTTACTTTGTACTCGCTTGCATCCAGGATGTAAATTATGGTCGCTTTAGGCGAAGGATACACATTAATTCCCCGGTTATTCACCTGTCGACAGATTATCCTGAAAATACTAAGAGATCCTGTGAACCACGGGTGTCACATCGAATAGATGCTAAGAGCATCGTAAATAAAAGCTTATATAAGTATGCGAAAGCCAGATGTGATCTTAAATGTTTCATTTGCTCTTTAATAACATGCTCAGTACGCAGATTCACCAAAGAATATACCAAGAAATATTAAAGATCATTTTACTACTTCATACATATCTAAAAGATCTATTATTATTTTAATCACAAAATTTCATTGGCAGCCATTTAAAAATTTTTTCAAGTATACCATTTAATTTAATAATTTTTCTTTAGGAGTAAAAAGTCATGCATCAAAGTTGTTACTTTCAGATATAACTACGAATAGTATCTTTAGTATTATTGAAGCGTAGCTAAACTTTAATAATACAGGATGTATAATTTATGCTTTAAAATAATATATTTATTTTTCAAGAATAATTGGAAGAAAAAGAAAATTTTTATAAACATATAAATACATATACACAAAAATAAATATAGATCCCGAGTAAATTATAAAGGAATTTGAAAATCCTATACAAGTAGCGCTTTAAAAATGAATATTCTATAATTATAAAAACTATTTTAATAAATCAGTTTGTACCTCAGTATAGTATATGCTTCTAAATCTTCAAAGAATTCAATCGCACTCATTGTCTTTAGATAAAATAATATGTTTAATTTTTTTTTTTTTTTAAATTTAAATTTTTCAAATAATATATTTAGTATTCATTAAATATTTATATTGGGAAAGTAAAAGCATACTAATGTCTAAATTTAAATATTTAAAATATTAAAAAAATTTATTTTTCAAGACCTTTAAATAAAAGTCAGTACATAAAATACTATATTTCTTGTACTATGTTTACTTATAAACATTATTTTTTATTTTAGTTGAATTTTAGCAAGAAACATATTGAGCTTAAGATATCAGAAGTATTACAATAGATTTAAAAAGTTTCTAGGTAAATTATAAAATAATGTCATAAATTAAATCTTTTGATAACGGAATAAAATAATGCAGAAGCTGATATTATTAAATAAACATTATATCTTACCTCATCCTTTATTTACATTTTCATAGCAAATTTTTTTTTAAATTAGTTTTAAATAATTGAAAAAATTTGCAGAACTTGCATTATTCATAAAAAATATTTCATGAAATTTTTAGACAGTTTAAAAAACAAAGATTTTACTAATTATGTCAAATAATTATTTAACAAGTTTTGAATTAATCAATATTCTATTTTCAGTTATGTATGTATTCTGTAACCATATGAAACTCTAGGACATTATGTTACATGTTTCTCCATGATAACAGTATACACTTACAAATACCGATGATCAAGAATATTACCTAATTCTTTAAACACAAAATTTTCAATCGAATTTTATTAATCAAACGAAATATATTTTATCAAATATTTACCTAATTTTTAAATAAATTAATTCACAATCTTAAATATTTGAAAATATCTATATTAAGATACTTATTTTCACATGTGTTTTAATTTTTTACGAGCCAACTATATTGTAATATAACAAGTGTTGTAACTTACTTAAAATATGTGAAAAGTATTGTAAATTTTAAATCTGAATATTTCTTAATTAAAAAAATAGTTATTTAATTTAACAATGATACAAAACGTTACTAAATATTATTTAAAAACATATAAATACTTTTACTTTAAAACAATTTTAAAACATATATTATTTTTAAGAGAAGGAAAAGTTTTAAAAATAAACACATTCTAATAAATCACGAAAATGGGTTTTATAAGACATCTGACCTTATGGCAGCAAAATATGAGTTATAAACTATAAGCAAAGCACATAAAAATATTTGGGATCTACTACGTTAAAGATATATAAAAAAAAATATACAAGATATTAATAGATATATAATATTATATTATATATATATATATATATATATATATTAACAGGAATAAATTAAAAAATTTAAACGTTTAGAAATAAATAAATCAAACATAACTTGTTCATTAAACTTTTAATATACAAGTATATTGTGATTAAAATAAATAAAAATGAGTGATTTAAATGTTAAAAAGGCTTTTGAACCAACAACTAAATATTTTTTATATGAAATAATTTTTATTCGTTTTAAATATTTTCAATATTAGTGAAGAAAATTTATTTCAAACAACCAAATTTAAAAAAAGAAAATGCTTTTTTAATAAAACTTTATAAAAATTTCTGTATATTCTTTAGATAATTTATGGATTATTATTTATTTTCAGGCATTAATAAATTTATGGTTTGTTTCGTTATTTTTAGTCATAGTCTCATATTAATTATATACTTTTTGAAAAATACACGTAAAAAAGTTATTTAATTACATACGTAATGTATTGATTATAAAATTTTAAAGTTTAAAAATATATTATAAAACGTATTACCATAAAAAAAATACTAAATCTTAAAGTTAAATATCTTAATCGTATACAAAAGATTTTCCTCTGCATATTTTAAATTATATCTAAAATAATTTTTTTATTTTATAATAGAAAATATAAAAAATCGAGATACTTAATAAATAAATAAATAAATAATTTACGAACATTGAGTAATTTAATATCATTGTAATTATAATTTAATAATCTTAATAATTATAAATTTAGCTAAATTTTGTTATAAGAAACTTTGTACATGTTATTAATATTTAATTAAAATTATACCATATAACATCAATTTAAACATAAATTGTTAATAAGATTTGAGTGTATATTAAAATTTATATATCTTTGATTACATTAATTACTGATTAGTTCATTTATTACGAATATATAAAATCGATTTCAGAAAAAATGGTTGATATACTAAGAATTGAATATAAATAATAGTGTTAGAAATGATTAATGCATATGTTTGTGTGTATGTTTAAACGAACGTTAAATTTTTATCGTAGTCCTTTCTATTACATCAATAATTTAATATGTAATTATCCTAATGTAGTAATTCACTTTTTTCCAAATAATATTATGAATTATATAATTTTAAATCTTTTCATTTTTGTAGTATAAAGTATTATAATTTAAATTTTAACCTTTATAAGAGTTGGAAATATAAGGCAGGTTGATAAAAAAAAACAAGGAAATTTTCTCGAATAAATAATTACGGTTTTTTATAGTATAGAAGAATATTAAAAAATTAGGTTTAAAAAAATGATATAAGGCCATTTTTTAAAAATAAATGATTAAACCATTAATGTAATATTAAATTTATGTTACATGAAATATCTTATGGTACAGTAATGTTGAAAGATATTGTAATAATACATAGAAAAATAAATAAATAAAAAATTGACTATTTTATTAAATAATTATTATATTATAACAACAAATTTTAAATCTTATAATATTACAGGTAAAAGAAGGTTCTAACGATGGAAACGCTGTATACAGGTGCTATACACGGTTTTCCACAATCCTCTAATGGCATCGCCAATGGCATATCCACGGGTCTAGCGGCTTCCTTTGATCAGGATGGCGTGCTTAGTCTTGTCGTCGTCCTGGGTGGTAGTCTTTCCCTTGTGGCCCTCGTTTTCGCTTTTATCACCTACAGGTGAGTTATTATACACGTCATTTTCATATGGTCTTCGAAAGATTGTTTATTTCGGTGTCATAATTTTGTAGGATAATCTTTAAAGGCCATATGAAGTTTTAATTTATGTTTATATAAAAGTATTTTACAGGAAAGTTGAAATTTGTGGAGTTCTTTTTCAGTTACTACTTTTTATAAGGCTAAAAATAGCTACTAGTACTAAAATTTCTTAAATTAAACTTGTAATAGTAGATTTTTCAATAAGTCTGCAATAAAATTAAGGTTACTGTTAATATTAATCAATATGTATTGTTCTTACAATATAATTAAATCATCTAATTTATTATTTTTAATAGAAATTTAATTTAATTTTAATATAATATCAAAGTTTTATTAAAGAAGCAGATGAAACACTTAAATAAAATTACATTAGTATATGAAGAGAAATTATAGTATACAAAATATTATTAAAAATTAATTTTCACCGTTACTTTTGTAAAATACTATACTTTGACAAAAATTTATTTTATTGTCAATGAGATACGAATATATTTAATAAATATTTTCGTTTTGATAAAATATTATAAAAAATAAACTTCTAAAGTTTTATTGCATTTAAACAATTCGTATAAATGTTTACCATAAACATACCAAAAACGTTTTTAATGTGCATTTTTACAGTTTAAATACATTTAAAAGATTTCAAACATCTATCCGATGAATATTCGAATATACACGTTTCGCATTTTATATAGTTTTAGCTTTACCTACTCCTCATTTTATTTTGTGATATCTATAATTTAAGGTAGAATTATATTACAAAATAAATGAGAATATGCTAAAAATGTAAAATAATGAAGCTTATTTTAGTATCTTATGAAATATTTTCAATGAATTGATTGAAATATTCAAATATCAGTTAGCATCATTTAAAGCTAGAATTTAATAATAAAGGTATGAAATATACGTTACATAAAAATACCTATAAAGAAATTTTGGAAACTTTATTGAATGTTTCACAATATTTGTTAAATTCGCCAAAAATCAGTTTATGTTTCTTCTTTCGATATTCAGCTATAGATCACAATGATATTTACAATGTAGATCATAAATTCAAACTAGCTGCTGACAATTAAAAATATATTATACAAATCGTTACTTAACTATCTCCCTTAATTCTAATATAATTGTCCTCTTGAGTGGTTGTCATAAAAGACATTGCCGTGTTAGACACGTATTACGCTCGTTCGCCATTTCACAATTACTAATTTTTATGATTCACTTGATAAGCTACTAACTAAATCAATAAATTTTTCGATACTACAAAAGAGATAAGGCTGAAATTAAACAGCAATCAAGGAGACAAAGTGACTATGGATATTCTGGATTTTCTGAATTCACCAAGAGTGTGTCGAGTATTGCGACGAAGTTCGAATGCATACTAATAACTGAAGTTATTTTTTTATGTTTCTTTTCTTCTATTGTTTAGCTGCGTTTACTTTTTATTAATTATGGCAATCCCTATAACCATTTAAGAAGTCTCGCGTAAGCATTCTAAATTTTCCCGTATAGAACGTTTCGCATCAATTGTCCGACTCTTATCATCGCGTCGCTTACAAAAATATCCACGTCAAGGTGTAAGGCATCGGATTAATTTATAGCGTCATACTTTATAATACAACCGAAAATGACTAATAAATAAAATATTTGTGTAGCATGCAATATAATATTAAGGCAATACGATAAAAATGTTTCTATCATAATGTTTTATAAGAATTGGTGTTTATACATCGCTTCACTATAATTAAGAATATACATAACCGTTTTACAAATTTATTAAATTTAATGCTGAATTAATATATTTTTACCTCAATATAATTAGATGTTTTATTGCATACATTATAAAATGTGATCAATAATTTTTTACATTTTTATGGCTTCGAAGTATTACGTATAATTTTTTATTCCGTATGTATTAACATACATTTATGAAATTTTTTTATTATTTTATAATACTTTTTTCACTATTATTGAAAAAAAATTTTTATATAAAAATATATAAATATATAAATTTAATAAATTTTATCATTTATTTAAAAGAATTACGAATTTTTATAAAGTTAACGAACATGAATTTATTCCACTAATAATTTATTTTTCAAGTCATCAAACAGTTATTATTAGTAAGTTGTTATTTTAGTAAGGTATTATTGAATTTATTCAGAATTTCAAAAAATCAATGAATAGATGATATGAGTATAATTAGATTAGAAAGAAATAAAAATATATTAATATTGAAAAATTCAGAATAGATATGTTGAATACAATGATAAAAATTTAAAACCACAACATTATTGTTAGGAGATATGAAGTTGTGTACAATTTTTGATTTAGGATAATTATTTACTGTATTCGTATATATTCCACATACCTGTTAACTTACAATATTATAGTACTGCTAGTATTATACTACTTTAACATAAAACTTAATAAAATCATGGAAAGAATTTATGATGAATATCTTGTAGAAGAAATTCTATATTGTACAAAAATTTCATTTCCAATTTATTTATTATATTGAAAATAGTATTTAAGGTTTTCTATTTTTAAAATATGCATAATTATTAAGTTTTTTTAAACAATAGGTTAGCAAAAAATTCAAATAAAGAAAAATATATCAATAAATGAAAACACCAATAAATGCAAGGTTTTTATTTTAAGATGTTAGTTGGTTCCTTAATTATTATATTGATTTAATTTATATTGTATCAATATAATTTATATGTATCAATATAATTAATATTATATTGATCTAAGAATCTAATAAAAAGAATACGTTTTAATAAATATTACATTAAAATGACATTAATGTTATGTAAATATTATTAATGTTGTATAAATCTATTGAATATATTATTTGGTTTACGTATTAAACTACAATATTAAATATTTGGTTGTAAAGATCTATAAAATTAAAAATTTAAGTTCATTTTAAGTATAAGAATTGAGTATAAGAATTATTTTGATATAATTTAATATAATATATTTTAATGGAATTTTTTAATATTGAAAAAATTATTTATGGAAGATTTTATATTTTTCGAGAATTTTAATAATATAATAAGAAATTTTAATTTATATACATTCTTCTATAATGGCAAAAAAGTTAGAATTTAAGCAGACATTTGTGAGAGAAGATATAAATGCGACTAGGGTAGTATTACTTTGTTTCAAAGATGGAGTTGAAAAGTAATAAGACAGTAAAATAAATCAAATCATTTATTAGAAAACTGTGATTCAGAAACATTTTGTGAAACATTTCTTCTGAATTATGACGCTCATCTTTTTATATTATTTTATTTGTATCTGTGGTTCTACTAAACATACTACATCTGCTATTTTACTTTTTTCGAATGCTTTGAACTCGATCACTATCTAGGGCTTTTTTGTCGTATGGAAAGGATAAACTTTCTATCTTATTGATTAAATTGTTTTTGTAAGATAGTACAATATAGATAGTTAAAACATTTTAGATGTCCCTGCAATAATAAAAGTTTTATTTAATAATTTAGCACTGTCAGTAACTTTGAACATATATTTAAACAAAGAACACATTATTCATTAGAATATTTTTTGAAAATATTTGAAAATATTATGATTTTAAATGATTTCTTAATTATAATATATCAATTAATCCTATATTTTTCAAAAGCTTCATTTTGTGATCTTATATTTCAAATTTATAAAACTACTAGCTTAAATAAATAAAATTTAAAATTTGAGTTTATTAATATGTTAGTTCAATTGCTTCATAATATCATTAAGTTTATATTGTATTATTAGATTTGTGTTTTGAATCGATTAAAAAAAAACTAAAAAGCTAATCTACTATTCGTGGAATAGACAAAACATAAAATAAGTATAAATATAAATATTTATGTGTATTGGATTAAAATTAATCAAGTTTATATAAAAAAGAAAAGCAGTTTATTTTCGTTTATATATATAATATTGAAAAAAATTTAAGTAAAAAGTATGTTTTTTGTATGAAAAATAGAAGAATTATAAAAATAAAGTAAAAACTAATTATAAAATAATTATAATTTTATAAAAATTTATTATTTATGACAATAATATTAATTATGTAGAGAATAAAATAAACTAGAATAGAATATCTAGAATAGAATATCTAGAAATAAAAATATCGTATTAAAAATTTTATTTATAAAAATACAGAACTACTTAAAATTATACTACAAAAAAATCGTTTAAAAATTCACAATCGGTATTACTAATTATTATTTATAAAATTCAAAATTTATATTAAAATAATTCCTTAAAAAATAGATCATCAATTAAATTAATATTTATAAAATTTTGTAGAAATTAAATAAACGGGAATATCCAAAATAAAAGTAATAATTACAACGGCATTTAAACATATTTGTTTTGTAAATTTATGTTGACTACGTTGACTATGTTTACTAAGTTTTAAATCAAGAATTGCGCCAAAAGTTCAGAAAACTTAGAACGAGTTATTTCACTTTTTCCAACTTACGGAATTAAAGATCTAAAAAGATCTAACAAAAACAAAACTACTCTAAACAATGAAATAAATAGCTTTCATAACGATATTTTTAATCATTTCTTGTTTTTTGAATGAAAAAAATTCATAAAATTACATTTTTTTACAAACTTGATTCAAAATAAAATCATTCGTATATAAAAAATTGTTTTCTATTAATAAATAATCAAACATTATACCGGCATGTCTTAATCTATCGGCGACTTGTTGCGGCACAAAAAATTAAACAACTTCTTTTGATCGCTACAATGATTATCAAGCCGAACAAATAAGATCAACGGTTAGAGTTTATGAAAAACAATCGAATGGCCGTTAGGATTTTGTTAAATATATCGGATTTGCGCGGAAAAACGATAATACAGCAGTAGCTCGCCAACGACTGAAGTTCGCCGACGGACGGAGGCCCTTCGCGTAGCAGCAGAAGCGACTCGATGAGCAGAGGCCCTCGACGTGAGAGCAGTAGCTGCTTGGTAGCGCATCGATCATAGAAGCTTACAGACGAGCAGAGACCCTAGAAGTCCTCCGCGAGTTGAGATCCTCGACGCCGAAGCGTATCATACTACGGTAAAATATAGATATTTGGTCAGTCTTTTTTCCATCACCATTACGACCCATCCTTAACGACGTCTGCCTAATTAGACGAATACGTCAATACTATAATTAAATTGATAATGCATTTTAGATTGTAAATGAATTGAAAGTATAAATGATTCAGTAACAAATTAAATACATAGTATTTAACTCTGAAAGACTAAAATATTTTTAATTAATACAGTAATTAATGAATACATAAATTTCGAATTTAATTATTTCCCAAACTAAATATATTATAAGAAATACAGTACATGAAATTTTGTATTATTCCACCCATATAACCATGTAATTTTTCATAATTTACGAAATATAATTCACATAATACATTATTACTCCATAGTATGTAGAACTTAAAAATTTTCTTCTTCATTCTTATTTATCTAAATATTCAAGCTAAAATTAATATAAAAAATTAATATCGAGAATTTAATTTTCATGATATCAAAAATTTAATTAATATAAATGTAATGGAATTATATAAAAATTATATAAAATGTAAACAAAGTTTCAATTTATATTAATTGATGTTTTCATAAAGTATTATTTTATTTTTATACAATATTATTATATAATAATTATATTAATAGAAAATTTGATAAAAGAATTATTTGAGTTCAAATGAAATTCATCAGTTTGTATTACGCTTAGTATATGAAATATAAAACGAAAAAGATACATAATAATGAAAAATTATATAAACCTGAATTCTAATTTCGAAAAAATGAGAACAATTTTCTAAAAATTTAAATACATATTTTTATGATATATTAAAAAGTATAATAATTAGAGTAATACTTTTTTTCATCTTCATAAATTATTTATTTTGATAATAAAAAAAGATTTTTTCTTTTTTGATAAAATTTATTTTTTGTAGAAAAAAAATAATATTTTGTGTTTTGCAATTTCATTTACCTTTTTAAATACTAATTTTCTTTAAATAATAATAAATTTAAGATAAAGAAGTTATTACTACTTAAATTCACTACATTGTTCACTTGCTCAATAGGTAGATCATTGTCGTATATCTTTCTCACAAAAAAAGTTTTTATATTTAACTGAAACGATGATGATAGAAATTTTAGATAATTAATTTTTATATTTATTTATAACAAATAAAAACGACTTAGTTTTAACTATAATATTTTTAAATATTATTAATACTTGTGCAAAATATTTATTCCTGTTATTTTTATAATTTAAAAATAATTTATTACCTTAAAAAATTAGATTAAATTTAATATTCATCTACTTTAGATTTTTAATACTAATATCTAATAATAATTTTTTCTGTTAAAATCTTAATAAAATTGGGCTAAAATAAAAATAGGATTGTATAGGATACTATAAGAAAAATTTTGTAATTAACAGGAAATGATATATAAATGTTGATAAAACTTGAATTTAATAATTTTATAAAATTTGCGAAAGCTTTCTTTAACGAAAATTGAATGTTATTTTGTATAAATAAATATCCGTGTGTGGATACATGAATATACTCATATCCTGGCATAGAAATAACATACGCCAAATTCTGAAAGCTGCTCAGAAGATGATGAAAATAAAGAAAATTAAACTTTAAATGCCTAACGTACGAAAGCTCAGGTCGTTAAAGTAGTCACGACTTTCTAAGATGATGAAGAGTAAATTCCACGCGATAGCAAATATGTTTTTTTATAATTTACCTCTTTCATTGTTCCGATAATTTGTTTACTAATTTTTAATTTTAGTGATCGATCGAGAACAAATATATCATAGTTCTGATGTAATGTGCCGAAAAATAGAAATGTTGAAGATCTGATGCTTGTTCGTTTCTAATCACTAAGAAGTTCATGGTATGTATACGGAGTGAAAAGTGCGTATCAGCATAATACGTTAAATATGTATTAAAAAAATGTAAAATCTCGATAGTAATTTAATTAATGTACATATCAACTTACTTTTTATAAAGAAGTTATAAATAAAAATAAATATACTCAATAAATATTTATTTATTTTCTTTGTATTAATCTGATTCGTATATTTAATATAGCATATAAAGATTTTTTTAAACGAATAATATAGATTAATTTACTTTTGATACTATCTCTTATTAAGATTTCACAATTACATAAATAAGTCCATTTTTACGCATTTAAGTTTTGTCCACCAAATATTTAATATTGAAGCGAATTTACCTTTCAAACTCTTTTTATGATATATGCACAAGAAGGAAATAACGTGACCGATACTGAAAAAATAAAAGAGAAAGGACTGACAGAAAATTCGATGAAGGAACTTCGGAAAGGTCGGATATTAGAAGTAAATGGAAAACCACCGGAGAGTTTTTTAATATTACTGAAAACAAAATTGACATTCATAGAAATATTCATCGTTTTATTGTTATCTTATAAATAAAGTATTAAACTTCATATGTTGTATTTAATCTAAAAATAAAAATCCTAGAAGCCTTAGAAAAAGAATTTCTTTATTTGGTTAATCATCAGATTCAAAAATAAGGAAAATAAAAAATTTTTTAATTTATATGTACATATTAATTAATATTTTCTTTTTATGTATTGAAACGAAATTTTTAACTTGTTCAGATAAAGTTTAAAATAAGTTGTAAAGAAAATTAAAAATTTTTCTATATTTATTATATCCCATAAAAAGATTAAAGTATTATTTTGATATGTATAATAACTTATAATTTAATTTTATTAAATCTATTAAAGTTTTTCTTTAATTTAAGTTTTTTATTCACAAAATTCTAAAGAAGTGAAGTATCTTGTATATTTCATTACTTTATAATTACTTCATCATAATATAGTTAAATTTAAAATTATATTTCCGTACAAAAAGTTAACTGTTTCGTAATATAAGAAAATATAAAAAAACTTGTAGTAGAATTTTATTATTCATGTTTTAGTTATATTTTGTAAAATATATAAAAATTCGATATTGATCAATACCTTTATAATTTTTAAGAGTAAATTAGATAATCTAATAAATAGGTATGCGTTAAAAATTTTTTTTTTTACCTTTGAGTCAATATGAACGAAAAATAAAACATTACGAAAATATTTAAATAATCTATAGCTCTTACACTTTTTTATTATTGGAAAAAGTCAACAGCTGTTAAAGCCTGCTAATCTATATTTTAGAGCATAGAATTCTGACCGAGACGTTTTTTGGCAATAAGATGTTGCGGTAGTACGTGCTTGCAAATTCAGAATAGCAAGAGCAGGATTGTATCTTTGAAATTACTTGTCATCAGTCATTGTTTTATAGTCCATGAGGGAAATTTCATTATACTTACTAGAAAAACAAATGAGAGATTAAGAAGGTCTCTTTTTTTTAATTAAAACAGCAAATAAAGATTTTGCATCATATCTAAGTATATCATTACAATTACGAATATTGATAATTGTAAATTGATATAAAACATTCTAAAAATTTAAATAATAACAAAGAGCTAAGAATCTCAAATTCATGACTAATGTCAAATAATTTAAATTAAATATGAATTAATTTCTACAAAAATATTTTTAACTTAAACTTTAAAGAAAAAAGAGCTTTTACTATTAGTATGAACTATTTTGTGTTATATATATATCTGAATATTCATCTAGTACTTTATATTCATTAGGAAACAATAATAATTACGCATTTCATTTAAATAATAAAATTAATTTATCAATTTTAAAATAAAATTTTGTAGTAATCCATTTACGTAATATTTACATAACAACAAGTAATTAGTTAAATTAATATAGATTCATAGTAATATCGCTATAATACATCAATAGCTTAATATATTTTAATATAAATTGAAAAAGTTATAATATTTATATATAAATATGTCAAAATAGAATGTTCGTTAAAACAATTTTGTTGATTAAATAATAAACTAAGATTTAATAGTAAAAATAATTGTATTTAAAATTTAAACCAATTTAATTTATAAAATCATTGTCTACCATTTTATTCTGACAGTTTCATCAACGTTATACGTTTTCATGTAATACGTTTTCATGTCATTACATTTTAAATTAAAACTTATACGAGCATATACTTAATACTCTTCATCACTTGCATTAATGTATTATTATATGTACAAAATGATGTGCAATAATTGAAATTTTCGTCTCAAGTACTGCATAAATTCAGGAGTTCAGTAATTGAATGAAAAAAAGAAAAATTTAAAATAATATTTCAACATTGAAAACTTTTAATATAAAAATATATTATTATTATGTAAATTTACTGTTCAATATACACTTATTTTAATTCTTTAAACAGCAGATAAAGTCATTATATAAAGTATATTAAACTTTCTTTAAAATGATAAAAAAATAGTAGATGAAAGTACATATTTATAAAAATTAAAACGAAGCTATAATGGATGTGATACAAATTTTGATTTACTCTATGTAACAGTAACAATTAAAATTATTACTTTATTTTATAAAGTTAATGAGACACTTTTAATGTCATTTTTATATTTTACCAAGAAAATTTTATAATTGATTTTTAATTTCTTTAGAACTTTCCACTTAAGATATTTCTTTAAAATATTCAAAATTTTGAATAATAATAAAATAATGTATTATTATACAAAAATAATTATTTTATTAATATTTTAAATATAATTTAAAATATTATAATGAGAAAATCTAAAATTTTTAATAAAGTTTCATTTTTATCACAATAAATAATAGAAAATTTTATTTTATAAAAGTATAATTTATAATTAATATAATTTAAATTATATTGACAAAAAAATTAAGTAATACTTCAAAAATTTTTATATTTATAATATATCAATCAATCGCACATAAAAATAATTCACTACGATTATTATTATTACTATTATTATTATTGGTATTATTAATATATTAAGTTAATTAAATTAATTTTTTTAAATATAATTTATAAGATTTACCAATTAAAATTAATAAGAAGGTTAATATAATCATTTAATTATATATATTGTTGTGCGCCGCCCGCAGGCGTTCGCAGTAAATTTATTTAGATCTGATTACGTTTTAACGGCCTTTGATTTTTCAGTGAAACTCAAACGGTTGTTGAGATTTTCCGAACATTCGATGGCATAATAGAGCGTCAAAAAGTGTAAATGCACAAAAAATACACGCAACAGCAGCAGATCATCAGCACGAAAAAAAATATCTAAGTTTGCATTTTACTAGTTTTTAAATCGTATTAAAAATTGTATACACGCGAAATTAATATCTAATAATTTAAAAATTATGTTTAATGATATTTTTATTAATTATTTTGATATTAAATTAATGTAAATGGGCTAATTAAAAAAAAATTTATATTCGGTATAAAATATTCAAAGTAACAAAATATATTAAAATCATCATACATTTATAATAAAATTAGAGTTTAAGGCATAGAAATATCCATTACACAATGTTGATACGAATTTTTACCATTAATAATTGAAAAAGCATTGTATAAATTTTGATTTATTTAGATAATAATATATGACGTTGACGCTCACATTCCAGTTTTTCTGACGTAACTTGAGTTCTCAAGCGTAAATACATATATTTGTGATATATTTGACAATAATAGACAACGAATTAAAGTATAACGTTGTTATCGAAAACTCGCGTTCTCAAACAAAATTGTACTAGGAAAATAAAAAATGCTGAGATAGGATTCAGAATAAAATATGAATTTATAAGCTTTGATAAGCGATGTTACATAAAAGAAGATAATAAAAGATAACAAACTCCGGGTGAAATTTTAGTAATACTTTTTCTGTGGGTAAGGCTAACCTTTCTTACCCTTAGTAACATCATTCAATGAAACATTGATAATTATGTTAGGCCAAAGCATCAATTTAGTACTTCATAGCCTAAAAGACATCATCGTCAGAGCTGAATGCGGGAAAGAGAACAAAACAAAAATCACGACAATCATCAATATAAACATACACGATACATATCCATATCGAATCATATATAACACTCGTAACTAACTATAGAAAATAATAATATTTAAGTACTTATTCATAAATTAGCGTTATTAAGAAGACTACAACTTTTTATGGTAGAATAATTCTAAATAAATATTAAACAAGTAATTTTAATTTAAATTAATAAAAATAAAATTTAATTTAGCCATAAAGTATCTAATATATATTCTTCATTTATATATCATAAAAGAAAAAAGAAAAATTATACTTAGAAATGAAATTATTAGCAGCTACTTATTAAACAAAAAAAAAACAATATTTTTTTTATAAATAACAATTCAATATTATTTAATTAAAAAAATGTATTAACACTATAATAAATTATATTAATTATTATAAAAATTATATATTTTATTAAATTATATAAGTTTATAAAGAATAAAATAAAAAAGAAAAGTATTAATTAAAACATTCAGTATAATTTAATTGAAAAATACATGCAGTGCGTATATTATTCTTTATTTTGTTTAAGGGTATTTTGTAAAAACAAAAAAAATTTGAATCATAATAATAATGAAAAAAGAACAAACATTTTTTAATAAATTTCTTATTGTATACTAATATTATTAATATTTTTATTAAGGTATATTTTGACAAAATATAATAATATTGACTTTTATATAACAAAAAATTTATAATGACTTAAAAGATTAATATTTTATTCTTAATTTTTATTTTTATTTTACTAGAGAAAATTTACTTAAAAATTTGTTGCATAGTATTATTTTTAAATTTTACTAAAACTTTATTTATATTACTAAATTTGTTAATTGTAATTAAGTTATAAAAAGTATAGAAAAATATAATTTTTTAATTTTATATTTCAATAATATAATTTTTCTAAATGATATTATAAAAAATTTATATAATTTAATTAAAAATTGTCTAAAAATAAGTTGAATATGTTAATGATGATTTAAAGAATTAAATGAAGTAAAGCACAAGTATATTTTTGTGGTTTAACTAATTTTAATAATAGTTTTTAAAAAACGAAGGATTAGATTTTAGAAAATTAATGCATAATAATCTATAGTTTACCTGCAAAAATATTGCATTATGAAAATATAATAAGTTTATTCAAATTTTCTTAGATATAAAACTGCCATTACTTTAAGATCTTTTAAATCTTGGAACCATCAAACATTTATCATCGATTATTAAATACGAGTATAACTTTATATTTTATGAAATACTATATTGGATAAATTTTAAATATATCTATTCTATTGTAAAAAAAACATTTATTCATACAAATAAAAAAAAACTTACATACTTTAAATATATTTTTATATTATCATTATTTTTTAAATATAATTTTTTCGAACAATAATATTGTTGAACAGTTTCAATAATAAATTAAATATTTTATAATACACGATATTCACGTGGTTCTAGTGACATTGCTAAACATAATAGTCCTTAGATCGCTTAACGTTTCGTAAATAAAATATTAAAATCATTCGTATTATGTACAGTGTAATATATTGTTTTTATATTATAATATAATATTACAATATAATTAGTAATATTATACTACAATAGTTGCTTATATTAGATTTTTATTTTTTTATTGTTTATTTTATATTAGAAGAATAATGCATTTCTTTATATATCATTCGTATGCTACTAAAGACAACTGTGGAGGGTGGTATCGTTTCCTACTGCCTTCGAAAAAGGTTGCGTAAAGTACAAAAAAATAACACAAGGAATATTAATTTATTGAAATCGCGGTTATTAAGTTTTGTTTTTTAAAATGTATGTAAATATTGTTATTTTTGAATTTTTATGTGTACATTATTAATATTGTTTTATTTAAAAAAATAAGTAATAATTAAAATATGTATGTGTATTCACGGTAATGCAGGATGCATAGCGGAGTAAAGGAGTGAGTTTATGTGTTTACATATGTATAAATAAGTTGATTGTATTAATAAATAAAATGTATACAATGCTTAGATATTCGAATACTAATAAACAAACGTAATCTTCATATAAATCATGATAGTAAAAAGTTCGAAAATATACTTTATAATGAAATCACAGACTTAGTAAATCTTTATATTAAACCATAATTCAAAAAGTAAAAATTATACAAATTGTATATATAAAAATTATATAAAATTGTATATAATCTTAAATTAATACAATATTTTTTAAATAATAAAATATTTAAAATATTTGAAAGTGAACAAAAATACTGATATAAACTAAAAAATATTAAAATAAAAAGTTTACTTTTTAATAAATTGAAAGAATAACTATGTTACGTAAATTAATATATTTGCATAATTAAAATATGAAATATGAAGATAATATAAAAGATAATATAAAAGATAATATAAAAGTTTCGAGTAAAAAGAGGAAGTAAAAAATGTTTTGGCAGATTAAAAAATCGAAGACGGAAAAACAATGATTAATTCAAGTACAGTATAAGTATTTAGGAAAGATTTGAAATAGAAAAGTAAAATTTTAATGAAATATTCGATTTTTAAGTCTCTAACACCCGTTCAACTAGATTTATATTTAACTGATGAATTTTAAATAAAATCTAATTATATTTAATAATTTTATGACTACTAGAAAAGTTGGTATTAGCAAACGTAATTATTCTTGAGTACTATTTTTATTTTTTTAAACACAATTATCTTATAATTTTTTTAATAGTTATATATTATAATATATAATAACTTTCCTAAATAGATTTAATTATTATGAGAATAATTCTTAACTAAATTAAAAATTTCAAAATTATAATCTTATTAAAAAGTACAAAATAAACTTCATATATTTGTATTATGTTTTCATTATTGTTAAACTTTTTTAATAAGTATTCCTTTATATATATGTATATGAAAGTCTGTGCAATATGTACGTAATTTTTTCTTTTATATTTTTATAGTTTTATTCGTCAATAAATTTTCTGTAGTAAATTTTTGTATTTATTTATTATATTTTTTTATTTATACGATATCTTCTTCTATATTTGAATTAGTAGAATTAGTCATTTTTCATAAAAAAAACATATATCATTAAAAATGTTTTATATATTAACATATTTTTATGGCGAAGTGATAAATATATAATAATATTAAAAAATCTTCTAGGAATTTAAAATTTCATTCATAAAAATTTCTTTTTTAATATTAAAATTTACGTATAGTTAATATGCAATCCTGAAATTTATATTAAATTTATACTAATAGAATATATATATATATGAATGCACATGCACAAGTATATTATACATATAACAATATAATTGTTTAATTTTTTTATTTATGAGTAATGATTTTTTATTATGTATTAAATTGTAGAATAAACCATGGGTATTAACCAAATGATATTAATTAATTATATTAACCATGATATTAACCAATTTCCAGAAATTATTACTGGCAATTAGATTAAAATTAAGTTGGCTGGTGGATGTCCAAGTGAATTATATAATTATATTGTGAATTAGAATATATCAGCTATCTGAAATATACTGATTAAATGAACAATTAATTTAAGTTACAAAAATATTCTGAAATGTGCTTAAATACATATTTTATGTAAATAAATTCATCTAATTTAAGATTGGAAAATTTGATATATAAAAGAATACATGAATATATATATATATATATATGAATTAAAAATTTTGTAACATATCAATATGCTTAAAACTATAATCAATTAAAATGTAATAGATAATCGTAGTCTAAAACAGATATCATTTTTAATTATTTTAGAGATAGAAAAGAATACATATTTTTTATCAATTTTTAAAATGATAGAATATATCAATTCAAATAATAATAAAAAATTAAATTTTAAACAATGTTACAAAATAATTTAAGTAAAGTAAATAATAAGTATTTGTATTCAATATTTATATAAATAAATTAAAATACAATTTGGAATTTCTAAATTGTATAAGCTTTTTCGTAATATACGTCTAGCCCTAACTTTTAACTTTTATCATGGTACAGATTATCCGAAGACTAAACCTATCTAATCAGAATAACAGGTCTCTCGTATAGGTTCAAATACATTCGACTATTTTAGGAGAATGTGGGAGGTTTAATTATATTATATGACTAATACATCAGTTTTTCCTTAAAACATAAAGCGAAGCTCAAAACACCTCAATACTAGTTACCGTTCAACTTTAGTACTATTTTTTCTTCCAGTCGTAATTGTTATTGGTAAGTCCTACAATGCAATCCTCCTTTTTCAAAGTGATATAAGATATTTGAATTATAATTTACGGTCAACGCTTTAACCAAAGCGCCCTTATCAAATCGAGGAGTTTATAGAAGCATCCCTTTTGTTGTACACGTGCCCGAGGGGAAATCAACATTCAGATTGCGATTGAGAGTGAGTTCCGATATCCTCTCTTCTTCTCAGCTGTCAATTTCATATTTTAATATATTATCAATATTAACTTAGAGAATAAACAAACTTTTATAAGAAGGTATATAATATAGAAAAGGTATAATTAACAGTTGTATTTATAACATTCTAATTTAATGATTATTTACATCAATTATAATGACATTTATTGAATCATACATAATTTTAACCAAATTAAATCGTTAAATAAATTATTTACATTTAAATATATTTATATATTTAATAATATTATATATTTAGCAATATTATATTAAATATATAAAAGAGATGTTAATTAGAATATTTCATAAATCATTAAACAAATTAAAAAGCCTTTTTTTTTTAAAGTTTTAATTTAGATGTGAATTTATATAATGTTATAAATTGAAAATGAGAATTTATTAATTGATAAAAATTATATTAATAAATTTAATTATTTACTTTGCATAAACAGTTTTAAAGTTGATAATAATTAGTTACTTTCCATTAACTCATTTTTTAATATTGTGAAACTTGTGTGGACGTCAGAATGTAATTTTACTAATTTTATTTCTCATCATTTAAATTTCATTCTATTTATATTATTTCATTATCGTATTGATAATAAAAATATCTAATAATATTAAAGTATATTGAAATTAAGTTAAAATTTAGGTTATAGCTAAATTTTACATTATATTATACATTTGAAAAAATTTCAATTCCTCAATAAATACGTTGTTAAAGATTAAACTTTTTGTTTTCTTGCTCAATTATATAATACGTAATAAAAAAACGAGTGTTTTTGTTGCTTAATTGTAAATTTGTTTATTTCTATATTTTAAAGTATTTAAATATTAACTAATTATCAAAACATAAATATATTTAAGTATATAACTTTAATAAAATAAAGATGTTTATATTATGTTATAATTTTTTAGGATAACTATTTATATGAATTTAAATACATAAAGTGAATAAAAACAAAATTAAAAGTATGTGGAACATTTATATATACTTGTGGAAAAACAATTTAAGTTTGAGACACACAGAAAAATTTATAAAAACGTATATTCTGTCTTGTGCTTGTATACCATTCATCGCCATCAAAGGAAATAATATTTTCCGCAGGATCCATTAATCACGGTATACATACTCATGCTTCAACAAAGTTGCCGCAACTTGCCCTTGGCAAAAAAGAGGCGTGTAGAGAATTGACATTTGAATTTAGATTAATATTTTTAAGAAAATTTGAAATTTAAATGATAGTGTCGGCAATGACATTAGCAGCTGCCACACGGCCGTCTATATTTAGCCAGACAGACCTTCGATTGATCGTGGGGATTCTTGTAAGAATAAATAAATTTTAAACAAATTTTACAAATGATTATTATTTAATCAGTTTAAATAAAATCTATCTTAATAAAAAATCTTGTGGAAAAAAGATTTCATTTGACATCTATAATATAAAAAATACAATAATTGAAGTCTATTGATAAAAATTTTCTTTTTACACTTTCTTTTATAAAATTTCAATATTTGCTTTTAATGGTAACAATTTATGTATAAATATTATAGTTAATTTCGTCATTATTTATACTGTTTTTCTTGGAAAATAATTATTACCTTTCCATCTCTTTATATTTTATATATTTATGTCTAAAATGAATAATACGGATGATATCTTTAAAATGTATTATTGTATTATAAAAACTATTTTACTTAAATTTAAGCTTCACATTTAATAGAAAAATGACATAGATTTTATCTCGTGGATAAAAAACTAAAAAGCGTAGTTTTTTAAAAAAATAATATTTTAAATATAAAATATAAATAAATTAATATTCTTTTGAATATATTAAAGAAATATCATGTAAGCAAATTAGAAAAAAATTTTCAAATTTTTAATTTTTTACTATTTTGAGTTTATTGTTTTGATTATTTTTTTTTTAAAGATGTATTTAAAATGATAGAGTATATTTTATAATAATGTACACAATAAATCTAAAATGATTATTTACATATATATCTATATATCCAAAGATTATCGAAATCATTTATTATTATTAAAATGTAGAAATCAGTAATATTTCGATATAAATAATAAAAGTTAGATTTAAAAAGTTTTAATTATTAATAATCCATTTATGGGAAAGTTTTTTTCCCGAGATTACTTTTTGTGGTGATTAATATTATCACTATTCTTGTAAAATAAAAAAAACTTTTATACCGTTGATATTCTGGGACTCGGGAACAACTCTGTAAGTGCCATTGCTCCATTATCCCATAGCTTGCATCTCCTACATTTTTTCAACTTTTCTTTTCCGCTTCTTTCTTATCTAGCACGGAGATCTGTTAGATGAGTGAGAAAATAAGAAAAACCAATGCAGCATCGAATGAAGTGTGTGTCCTGTCCTTCTGTCTTCCGCAGAAAAAATTCCTATGATGTAATCCGGCAATGTGTTCGCATCGTTAAAAGTACGATGAGCCCGAAAAAAAAGAACTAGAGCGAAAACCTGTCGACATGGGATTTGCGCTTGAGCCGTGACTCCCAGGATAAAAAGATGAGCCAATATATTGAGCTTTCGTGTCTTTTCACTTGTTCTCGTTGTCTACGTTTGTGTGTTGCATCTTGAGAAAACGAAAACTAAAGTTAATTTGTGCTGATTGCAAAATGTGAAAATAGTTTTTTATTCAATTTTTTTATTATTAAATGTGAAATTTTTTTAAAGAAATTCATTGTTTAATATATTATTTTAAACATAATTTAAAATTTAATTTACATATTTTCTAAGATTTCGAGTATTACATAAAAAAGGAAAATAAATTTAAATTTTGTTTGTCTAATTATTATATTCAGCGTTATAATTATTATGGTAGAGATTAAGAAATACGAATTTTAATTATGTAATTAAATAAATAAGAATTAAATCTATTAATTTTAAAAAGTGTATGAACTTTTGTGAATAACAAAATTTCAAATTATGTCATTGGGAAGCATCGTAATGCATTATCGTCACGCGATCTAAGCCAATGTTAAAATTCACTTACGCTCATGTACAAGGTTTCTACTAAAATTGAAATTTGTGTTTTCAACGACGTGAGATCAAAATGTGCAAGCGTAAATGATTTTAATTCTATTAGAACCTCTTTAACGAAAGGTAATAATAAATAACTCAAATATCTTTACTTTCTCTGACGTTTGAGTCAATCACGTATGTAACAAATTTAAGTAAAATGAACAAGAATATTGAAAGAGCTTATTCAAAGATATAAAACTTATTATCAAGTATAGATAAATAAGAATAAATTTAGATTTTTAATTTGATTTTTTTTAATTTGTTAAAATAGTTATATTTTTTATATTCTATATTTGATTAGATACTAGATTTATTCAGATCGAATTGTAGAATTAAAATAAATATTTGTATTTTTATACTTAGTATAACTTTGAGTTCAAAATATTTTTTTGTTTGAAATATAAATATTGTATAAGCATGTGCAGTTGATAAAAATAAATACGTAGCTGAATAGTTCATAAATTAAAAAAATTAATGAATTTTTTAAATTGAAAAAATTGAACACATGTTTTAATTTCTGTATAATAATAATGTTAATATGCAAATACATACTTGTATATAGCGTTGTGAAGATGACTTGACAATTTTCTATAACAATTTTCTAAAATTATTTTAATTAAAAATAGTCAATGAGATATATTAATGTAAAAAAGTAGTAATTCTATGTACAGTATTCAAAATTACAGTGATATCATTTAATGAAACGAATGTAATGATGTTATATAAACGTATCGTTATTTTTTGTGTATTCTAAATAAAATTACATTTCGAATACAATTAAATATTGATTAAATCAATGTTATCATATATATAGTTTTTGTTAAATTATGAATATTTCATTTTGAAAATTTAAAGATTATGCATTCTATTTTATTTCTTAATAAGTAGTTCATTATAGTAGATATCAATAAATAATATTCCACTAAAAATGATTTTATATAATAGAAAATAGAAAAAAATCAATTACGTATTAAGAAAAATTAAAATAAAATTGAAACAAAAACTTTCTTTACCAATAAAATAATTATTTTTTATAAAAAGAAGTTATTTATTATGAAAGTCCTTTATTCAAATGAATGTCTTTGAATATAATTGTTTACATAAAAATTTTAAAATATAATCCAAAATGAAATAACAAATATTCGTATCAATTTGCAAGAAAAATTTAGTTTTAGTTAATGATAATTTTATTCAAGCACAAATAAAGTAAACATTTTAAAAAGTAGGATGAAAGAAACATACAATTCTCAGGAATCTTCAAGTACACTTCAACTAATTTCAAATAAAATCAACATTTTCATTTTGCGTAACCTTCTGAATTACTAATCAAACACTACAATCGTTTTTTGCAAAACATTATTTATTATCATAATAGAAAGCAATTTCCAGAAAAATATTGGATTCTCTTTCATGAATCTGCGACGTCTACGAGTTTTAAGGAAACTGTAATTTTATTAAATTATAATGAACATCTTTTAAATTTTATCATAATTTCTCTAAGTCAAAAAAAGTCAGACTTTTTTCAAATACAAACTGTGTATAAATATGTTAATGTATATGGATGCGTGTAATCTATGTATTAAAGTTGCAGTGAGTGATTTAATAATGTGAATCTTGGATTTCATCATGAAAGAAACCTTCATTGTGTAAGATTATACTTATTTTATTCTGATTAATATTAAACAACGTATAGCTTAATAGATTTCAATTTTTAATTTCATTAATTAGTGTTTATTTATACTTTATAACGAAATCTGAATAAATAAAAATTTTTATTATGTATCAGATTTGGTTATTTTTTTTGGTTATTTTTGATTTATCTAGAATTTTATAGATTTGAACTACAATATATATATACACATCATATATTTCTTTCACGTCATATAAAAATTTATTTAATTTTTTAAATACCTATCAAATTCTTAAAGTTATATATCTCAAAATTATTTTTTATATAAACACATTAGTTGTTATTACATTTACAATAAAATAAAATGACGAGACTTTTTTATCGAATTAATATTTTCATTTTATATTATTAATTATTTAAGTATTTATGATTTTTTTTAAGATATATTTTTATTCTACTTGATTATTATTGATAATAATACTTAATTTGCTTTAACCCTTTTCTCATCTCGGAAATCAAATCACGTTACAAAGTCAGTTCTTCGAAAAGTTACTTCCTGACCCAGATAAAGTAGACAAACATATAATTTCTGATTTACTTAATTAAATACTGTAAGTTTTAGTTAACATACTGAACAAAACTTTTTTAAAAAATTAAATTGGATTCTAAAAAATTAAATCTTACTATTAAAAAAAATTATAAACGCAACTTAAATTATAACTTATGTTATTTTCTAATATTATTTGTTCAAGTTGAAAAATTAATTATTTTCATCTACTGAAGTTATTGAAATAAAATAAAAATGTACATTTTTTAAATACATTAAAATGTAAGTAAATATTCTTATTAACCGAAAATATTTATATAATTCGCATATTTACTTAATATCTACATTAATTTTTTTTGTTATTTTTTGTTCTTTTAAAATAAAGTTTCTCTTATTACAATATTACCGATACATAGATGTTTTATTGCAGATATTAGTGGTGTACGGTGGAATTAGGAATTGGAACAGATGAATTACGATAATTTGATCTATTTAATGTGTTATCTTTTATTTCAAATACTCGGTACTGAAAATTTACAAAAGGTTTATAGGAGAAAAAGGAGACTCGTACGTTGCCTGTTCCACAACGGTCGGAAAATGAAAAGCTCCTTGGCGCCTGTTGCGGCGAGTTTTTAAAGTTTTCATTGTTCTCCCTTTCCTCTTTCACAATTTGTTTTCTAATTTTGGAATCGCGTTGCTCTTTGCGTGTTCGATGTTCTAAATTCGGTAAATAAAAAGACTGTCACGTTTCAAACCCTTCAACGCGGCACGAGTCTAATTCCCGCCGATGGTAGCAAAAACTTTTGGCAATATTATTTTACAGACGGATTATCCTTTTGGCGCACCTGCTCGGGCAGTATCGCCTACCTATTCGCTACGAGGATCATAGCGATGGCTCATCCCAGGCCGTTTCTATGTGATCCTACGCATGCAAAGCAGCCACAGTCCATTGCATCATCAACAATAAATATTGATATAGTATAAAAATTTAACGATTAAGTCATATTGTCAAAATCAACAGCTTTAATAAATATAACATTATACGTTAATAAATTATAAGAAGTAAAGTTCATTTAAACATAAATCAATGCAAGAAATGCCATCTGAACCATCAGTTGCAGGAGTTTAATACATAATAGATAGACAATGAGTAAAAAGAATACTGAATGAATAACTAAATGAGAAGTGAACAAAACAAATATCCATTAACTGTTTTACTTGAAATAGTTCGTATATATATATATATATATATATATAAGAAGACACTTACACTCACGCATTGATGAAACAATCTATATTAGTTAGTCTATTTTATATATTTATAAGTTATTCAAAAATTTTATAGATTCAAAAAACTAAAAAATCTAAAAAACCAATATAAAATTATTAAATAAATGAAATTGATAAGATATATGCCAGTACAAAAAATAAATATGAAGTTGAATAACTACACGTTTAAAATATTTGTAATTTGATTGTATATATCTTTTATTATTCACAATTTTCAATCACGATTGGCTTATTAATAAAAAAATAATTCTCTTAGTTATTATTCCAATTATTTAATTTTTATAGTTTTTGAAATATTAATAAGACAACATATGGAAGTGTTAAAATAAATAAATTTATATAATTTTTTTATATGACAACCCATATACAACTTAATTGATAATGATATTAAACATAATTGTTCGATAAATTTAAAAAATTCATTGATTAATAATTCCATAAATTATATTTTATTATAATACGTATTTATTATAACTAATTTTGAAGAGACTACTAAAATATTATTCCGTTATTTAAACATGTATTAAATTAATGTCTGTAATTTTAACATTCTATATTGAATTTTATAATTGAAAATGAAAATATAGAATTTTAATTTAGATAAAATTTAATAAATATAATACATAAATATTGAAAATGAAATATTATTCTATAACTATACACTTGGACTTTAATTGTAAGAAGTTGGCAGTGAACTCACATACCCTTATTTTTTCTGAATCCCTTCTCCTCCATTCTCTATCTGTCTATCTATTTACTGTCTCTTTTACTCTTATTCTCTCTCTCTCTCTCTCTCTCTTTATATCTCTTTCTTACACCATATACTCCCATTATTACGTATGCGTAGACTCAATGGAATAAAATCTTCTCGTACTGTCAGTCTGGGTACGAGGTAGCTGACACTTCTGCTTACGATGGTTACTTAAAGGAGTGAAATAAAACAGGATAACTGTTAAGTGGAAATTTAAACAATCGAGAATTGGAAATAGAAATAAAATTGAAATCAAACAAAAAAGTTTAAAAACTGATTTGTTTCATACAAGTTAAGGTGTTATAAAAAATATTATACATTTTTTTTCTTTATAGAAAAATAATAAACATTTGTAAAATTTATTTATTTAGGTATTGTTACTTGACTACTTAATAATTACAAGCTCACACATAAGCATACACATAAATATATATAAAATTAACAATGACTTATTAATTAAAATCGATATCAAATAAAAAATACATTATCGTGAAATAATATTATCATCTTTTTCCCAATTTTTCTTCTTAAAAGTTTTGTATTCAATTTAATTTCTTTTTACAATTTCATAAATTTATTTTAGTAAATAAATATTATTTAGTTATATTTTAAAAATAATTTTTGTATATTTTTATTTTCTGAGAATCATTTAATTATCGAGAATTGTAAATAATTTAAAAATCATTAAAATATTACTGTTACTTTTTATAAAAACTTAATAATTTAAATAAATAATAATAGTAACAACAACAATAATAATACTATATAAGAAGAATAGTAATAATCAATAGTAATAATAATAACTTGATAATTTTAACAATGAATTAAAAATCCTTAGAATTTTATTATTTAATTAATATTAAATTAATTTTTATAAAGGAATGAAATTTAAATAAAGAAAAATTATGATGCAAAATTAAAAAATTATTATAACATAAAAATTCGTTTTTTAAAGAAAACTGAATATTATTTGATACATACTTTTGTATCAAAAATTAATTATTTTACAAAAACTGAATATTATTTAATATATAATTTTATATTGACGTTAATTGTTCTAAAATATTATAGACATTTGTCTCAATTATAAAATTTTTCATCCATGATTTATATTATTCTAAATTATTAGATAAAATTAATAGAATAATATTTTTTTCAAATAATTTATGCTTGCCCATTCGTTCAATAAAACTGTTGAATATATTTGAGTATGTATCAGTATTAAATTGATTAAAGAATTCTATCTAAATTATAATAAGAGTAGTGTTTAAATAATTTTCATCGTATTTTATAGTATTTTTTATAGAAATTAGGTGAAGTATTTTATTTTTAAATTAATACCCCTATGATTGATATAATAATGTTTTTTAGTATCAAAAATCTTACCATTAGACAAAGTAAAAGATTATTATATTCAATAATTATTTAATTATTCTTATCTTATTAATTTTTGTCATATTTTTCATTGAACATAAAAATAATAATATATTATAATAATAATAAATATATTATTTATTCAACAATATTTTATATTGTTATAACAGATTTGTACTACATAATGCATTTCAACATATATCTTTTCACACATATACACATTTTTATATGGTTAAATTATTTTATACATTATATATATATATAATTTTATACGTATTCTTCTTTTATCTATCTTAAATTTATTAATTTTCTTATTATTAACAATTGGCAACACATTTTAACATTAATCTATATTTGTATTTAATATTATAAAAATATTTTAGTAAATTTATATATCACTATTTATATTTATATTTATATTAATTACATTAATGACATAAGTGAAGCAATTTTTGTTTTTTAAGATTTTTTGAGGATTGTATTAAAGTAGAATATCAAATATTTTTAAAGAAGTTAATAAAAATATAAGTATCAATTGTTATCGAGTCTACTTAAGAGAATACTATAAAATAGATTCTGGACATAGAAGACTATTAACGGGTTGGTGAGTATCGGTATCTATTTGCGGTCGAGTTTTATCATTTGATAGACTTTTAACAAGTTGAAGTTTGTGCACGATGAAATTTAGAGAAGAGGCAAAAGTACAACTTTAATAGTATTTATGAGATTAAAAATCATTAAGTTATACTATAAATTAAATGTATAAGTAAAAATTAAGTAGAAAAATGAATATTTATTGATATTACGTATTGCAATATAGAATTAACAAGATTCTTATGGTTGACATATAAAAACATTTTTAGTAAAACTTGCAGATCATGAAGTGATTATTTTCGAGATAAATAAATGAAATAAATAACATTTGAAATATTTAAATGATTTTTTAATAGAAGTAACTCTGATAATTATGTATCTGTATATTTTTTATAAAATTTTTAAATTTTTATACACATGAATATGAATTAGTTAAGAATTAATTAAAATGAGTGTGTATATATTAGATTTTAGTATAAAAAAATTAAGTACGAAGAAAAGTTGCCTTCAATCAAAAATTGTCTTATGATAAAAATTTTGTAATTATACAGTATTTTATGGAAAATTAATTTATAGCGCAGTCCAGTAGTAAAAATAATATTAATCAAAGATATCAAGCATAATTTACAAATGTGTTTTAAACAAATTATACTTTATGTCTGCATGGTTAAATATTTCTTTATCTAGAAGTTAAAAAAATAGCTGAATCTATGTATGAATATGTGAAAAAATTAATCTTGAAAAATGTACTATGTCCGTCATCTAATTATTTTTATTTTTTCACGAGTTTCGATAGTCTATAAATATTTATTTAACTTTACCTCATAGAGAATTTTAATAAAAAAATATTAAAAACATAATAGATACAGAGTGCTGAAGAAATAAAAAGAAATAGGGTAAAAATTATTGGCAGAAATCTCATGGGAGAGGACGAATTATGTGCTGACGCAAAAGAGTATAAGTATTACTTTCTTCATCTCTCACTCTCTCTCTCTCTCTTTTTCTCTCTCGATCTCTTTATCTACCTATCTGTATATATATTTTATTTCCTCTTTCTTTTTCGAGTTATTGGTATGAACGATAAGCCACTTACACATCATTCTCTACGTGCATTACAAAATGAAAAGACGCCGGTGATTTGCTGGCTAAAAGGATAACGACGATGGCATTGCTTTTGTAGAAACTAGTATCATTTCTTGATTTTTCCCCATTTATTTATCTGGTACCGTTTTTAAAATATTAAGATATATTAATAATTACCGATTAATAACTTCAGTTTGCTTCCATAAGCTGCGGTAATAGGCTAAACTATTATTATCGAAGATGTATTATACTTAAAAATTATGAATAATTTGTCAATAAACACAATAAAGGTGATATTTTTCGAATTAATATAATTGAAACGATTATTAATTTATTTCAATTAAAACAAATGTTGTAATAAAAATTTGAAAAAATAGAATAGAATATATGCATGAGATATATTTTTCTTCAACCCAAATAGTACTGACGTATTCGTTTTATTAAGAAGACGTCGTAGAAGAAGAATGGGGGTATGGGTGATAAAAAAAACTAATCAGACATCTACCTTTTACCAAGGCTCGATACGCTCTGCGTATCATCAAGGAGCTTCTGCTACTTTTATGTATTTTCCTCGTGAATTTATACTAGTGAACATTTAATACTTTCTCGAAAAACCACAACGGCCGTTCGATTTATCTTAAAAAAAAAACCGTTGACTCTTATTACTTTCTTCAACTTACGCGGGTGATCAAACAAAGTTATTTTATCTTCCGTGCGCCAGCCAGTTGCCAACGAGTAGGGACACGTCAGTACAAATTACATAAGCCATTATGTGAATATAAAGACTTAATTATTAATGTAACGCAACCTTTTGTAAATACAAACATTTTCAAATGATTATTATTTAAAAGAAATTTGGTTTGGTTGATTTTTAATTATAATATTATTTCAATTATTTTTTATTTATTACGAAATCAGAAGTCATTTATCTTAGCAATCTAAAATAGTATAAATTTAGTGTTCAAGTGTTCTATTTAAATTTTACACCATCGTGTTAATGATCGTTTTGGCCTAGTTTTAATACAAAAAATAGAGAAGTTTCACCTTGCATCTTAGTACAAAAAGAAATTCTTTGATTTTAAAATATACTAATTAATTATTTACATAAATTTAGTGTTTCTGTAAATTTTCAGTTATTATATTTGAAAAAAATTTATTTTTTAAATAGTAATATTAAACAATTCTGCTTTACATGTATGATTTAATTTTTTCTAATAAACATAGATACTATTGATATAAATTTATTTAAATAATTTTTCCTAGTATGGTACTATTTCGTCTATTTTATTATGACTGTTTAATAATTAAATATTTCAATAAATAAATTGTTTATAAATTATTTTTAGTTTTTTTTACTTACTATTTTTCCCTAATTTAATAGTAAGATTATTTTTCGCGGAATGATAGTTACAAGTTAGTTATATTATCAAAAAATAAATATTGTATATATATTTAATATATAAAAACCATATCTAAATCTTATTTTAGTATGTATGAATATATATATAGATATATACATATATCTCAGATACGGGATGTAAAATAATAGCATATTTTTAGTTTATGCAGCTTTAAAAAAAATTAAAATCGAAATATAATTATTTTCTCATATTCTTATTTTTATATGCATAATGCAAAATAAAATTATACGTGTATATAATTATATAAAATAATAGAAATTTTTTATATAAAAATTAAAAAATGTAGCTCATCTGCGAAATTATTTTATGAAGTTAATTTGTTCAATTTGTTTTATCAAAACTGTATTTAATTACAATCTATGTTTTACATATTTTTAAATTTATTTAACTTAATCTAAGGTTGTATTATACTATTATTTAATAAAATACTTTATTGATTCTGGGCATTATTTTGAATTTTCAGGTATTAATCAATAATTACAAATAAAACTAGTGACTACTAGAATGTTATTAATTTTCTTTTGAAATATTAAAAAAAAATAATGTTAGGACTGTTCTTTTTTCTCACTAAATTAATTTAATTAATAATTCATAAATATATTATTGTATAATTTTGAACAAGATAATCTATTTTAATTGTACAATATCATTGTTTAATTTTACATGACAATATTTTAGCTTGCAATATGTAGTTATATGTAATAAAATTATAAATTGAATTTATAATTTTTCAAATAAAATTTTTAACATCATGTTTTATGAAAATGATATTTTAAAAAAATAAAATCTGGAGTTTATACATGTTTTTAACTTTATAATAAAAGAATTAAAAATAAAAGTTTTTATTTTATACAAAAAATTAAGTTTTTTTATGGAAGAAAAGTCACCTTTCTTTATCAATAAAGTATTATTTTAGCAATGAAAATATGACTTGTGTATAGAAGAAATATTAGTCTGTTATATTATTTTATATAAAAGGTGCAGCATTATTTGAAGAAAAACGTATTGATACATTATACTATTTATGAACTTGATTGCAATTACTCAAATGTGATATATTTACTTTTAAGCTTCATATTCTCCCCGAAGACTAAGTTTAAAACTTGTGTTAAGCTCACCTTAATAGAGGCAGTAGACAAAACTGTTCAAACATTCTCCGTTCCCATATCGCAATCTCTCGTCAAAGGCGCTTTAACGATAAATGTTTTCCCTGGTCCCTCGAGCACTGATTTATATACACTCTTGAAAGTTTAATATTTAAGGAAGATACTTGTAAAATCCAAGTATAATGCATAAATATATGCAATGTGAGCATTAGATTTCATATATACAGTATGACTGCTAGATTTTACCTGCTTCTTTCTTCTTTTTCCTTGTAAGGGTATATTTTTGTCATATGAAGTTTTTTATGTTTGGAAACAAGTTAAGAAAGTGAAGAAGTGAGAATTAATACGATTTGTTAAATAATATCCATCAAAGTTCACAATTTATTTCATATATTGTTGAACTGTATATAACTGTATATAACTGTATATAACTGTATATAACTGTATAATGTTAAAAAACTTGTTTTTAAAAAAAGATTAAAATATGAGCTTAAAAACATTATAAAAAAAAAAAAACCAAAGATTTTTTCATGATACTATTTTTTCTTATATAAGATTTTATTTACTTTATTTTTAAGCTTCGTTAAATAACTGAACAATTATTCTAGATAAAAAATTAGAATTATTCAGTTTTTTATTTGATATATTGATGATAGTTTTTAAAACTTTTAGACTTTAATACGATTATATTTACTTTATTATAATTCAATCTTTTTTTTCTAAGAAAAGTTAAAAATTATTGAATTAATATTTATTTAAAAATTTTTTTTAAAATATTTAATTTATTTTCCAATATTTTGTTATTTTTTGTTCATTTAAAAAAAAAAATTATTAAATTTTGTTCAGTCCTAACCATATTGTCTGCTAGAATTTTCTATATCTACTCAAATCTTTTTTATACAGTTAACAGATAATTCGTAGTAATTCAACTTAATCCAGCTTAAAAATTACTGACTAAATTATTTAACTATTTAATAAAATTATAGATACACACTTTTTATTTTTATAAATAAGCACAAGTATTAAAATTATTAGTCTTAAAAATGAAAAATCATAATCATTAATTTTTAAATATTATAAAAATAAAAAATTCATTTAATTAAATAATATGAAAAAAAATTAAAAAATTAATATCTTATATCATATGCAATTTGGTTATATTTTTTCTAAACAAAAATTTTATTGATATTCTTTAATTTAGATATTTATTCAAATATCAATAATTATAGACACATTCTTGAAACAAAACGTAGGCCAGGATAGAATGCTGTCATATAAGTGCGAAAGTATGCTGCAAAATGTTAAGCATTCAAGTGAATCTATCTTGTATGATGTATCATACAGTTTATTATGCAAGCAAACGTTATCCCTATATCATCCGCAATCTTATGGTTATTTTTAATAAGCTATTTGTGTTAAAGGACAGTTATTCTTGAAAAACTACTAATTTATAATACATAAACCTATAAAACTACATAAATAACTTTTAAGTATCATAACACGAAGAGATTAAAAAAATTTTTTTTAAACTAATTTATATATAAAAAACTAAGAAACATTTGTTAATTGTAGCAAAGAATGTTTCTTATAATAATAATAATAATAATAATAATAATAATAATAATAATTTTTAATATCAGACTTTGTACTATTTCATTTAATGAGGAATACATTTTTATCTAAATATAAATATTAAAATAATAAAAAAATTTAATAGGTATAATATATTTATTGTCGATATCTACTACAATGCTCTATTTTATTACACGTATGTTTTAATGAAGTTTTAAGCTTTACACAACCATTCACTACATATTAAAATGACTTGAGAATGCTGGGGTTGTTTTGCAAAAGCTTCATCTACGTTGAGCAAGACCGAAAGTGGATATCTATGTCCTCGCTCTTTACATCTACGAACAATTCTTGTGACTCAGGCTTATATATTAACCAGAGAATGTCCGCTATTCTCACCATAACTGCACGCCGTGTCCTATAAGACTTTTCATTTTTTTATTTAACCGAAATTTATTACCTCTAGAGAGTTTAAAAAAAAATAGATTATTGATGCTTTAAAAGCAGTTATTATTGATTACCAATAAGCGATTGAGTAACATCATAATTTTTTCTTAAATTATTATTATCCATAATTTATATAGAAACGTTGATGGCCTATTTATTTTAAAAGAAAATTTTTTTAGAGATAAAAGAGATTAATTTAAAAATTTTTTAATTTATGAATTTAAACGAATATTTATAAGTTGCAAGAGATAGTATAAATGATTATTACATGATAAATGAACCTATTTATATATTTTATTTTCCAGCTATCATAAAATAATTGTTTTTTATATGAAAAATAAAAATAGAGAAATTGAAACGGGATCCAAAGTAGAAATAATACTATAAAATGCGAGTAATCAATGATCAATAAAAGAGATTCAAAGAATAAAAAATATTTTCATTTCCTTAACTAAATAAAATTAATATTGTACATGTACAACTTTACAACTTTATACTGAATTTATTAGAAAAAGAACATATATGTGTGGTGGTGTAACTCACGCTTCAGATGAACTTTGTCACGTACCTTTGTGGGACTAACAAATAAAATTAATACTCAAACATTTATAGAATAAATCAAAATAACGCGCCTCTCTTGCATTTTATTAATATCCAAACGAATTGAAAGATAAACGCTGCTAAGACTCCATATACAATGCTTTAAGAGCAACGAATTTACGTCCACGCACCGCAAGCGCAAACAAAATTTGCATACTTAGATTATAAAAAAGACTTGGCACGCTTTCCTTTTTTTAAAGTGATTATCAATATAAATACCGTTTTTAAGAATATAAAATACAAGAAAGTAATGCATAGAAAAAGACATGTTTTTAACCATACTATAACATTTTAAACGTAGTTTTAATCGAAATTAATAAAATAATTTAAAATATATTACCAAAGGAATAGATTATATATAAGATTTCAATAATTATTTCTATTATTATTATTATTATATTATTATAGTTTAACTATTGCAATTATTTAACTTACTTATCATTACTTATTTATTAATTTATTAATTTATTTTTTTTACAGTTTATACTATTGTTTGTATACATTTTTGTCTTTAAAGTACATGTTTTTAACTAGTATTTAAATTATATTTTTAATATTATATTATATCCTATTTTTTAAAATTTGGAATATTAGCAAGTCAAATATTTAGACAAATATTAATTAGAAACAAATTATTGGAAAATGTGACTTTTTAAATAATAATTATTTTTCTTATATCTTCCTGTAAATCAAATTTCAAATAATATTTTGCATAGAAAATAAATATTTATTCAATAAACTGAAATAAATACATTTAAAAATATATTTTCGAAAATATATAATATACACTATAATACATTGTTTTATTTATATTCTATGTATGCTATAAAGCTTTAATCATATAATTTTCAAGCCTTAATATAAAGATTCCGGTCAAATAAAAATAAATTATAATACAAAAATTCGAGAAAATTTTACGGTTATTATTTAATCTAATAGCATACAATTTTACTTATAAAATTATAACATTATAACATAATTGAAATTATTACAGTTTGAAAACACACCTTTGCAACGAATATGTGATACACATTATTTTCTAAAAGTTGTTCAATATTTTATTCTGGTATTTAGTAAAACAGATTTTAAATTTAATCTGTGCTTTAAAATATTTATGTAGTAAATAAAATAATAAACGACGTTGTAATATCATTAAAGAAGTAAGCACAAAATATATTATCCTATAATACGATACTTCTTTTTAACAAGTCACCACTAAAATATTATAGTATGTATTTAATAAAGTGTCTGTTGATTTCGACGTATCAACGCAACATTGATATATGCATTATCGGACTTATATATTCACAATTACATAAGTATATATGATATATAACTAAATATAGATGAAAAAAAATATATTATTTGATAATTAATTATGTATCATTAAAAAAATAAGAAATAATTTGAAATTCAAGGATTTTTCATTTTTTCGATTAATATCTATCCAGTAAACTATCGCAGCTTATGAACTTTAATTTTCAAGTAATCCTCGTACTATATTCAGAATCCTAAATTAAATACTTGTAATTATCTTTCATATTTTTATAATACACTGTAAGCATATTATAAAAACAAATAATTAATCTTATAGCTATAAAGTTTTTGCAATTTCTGCATAATATTTCAATTGAAAAAATTAATTCACCTTATTTTGAAAATCCTGTGGGTGTACTATTTATAAAATTTACAAAGACGATATATTTTAAAAGTTGCTTTTAAACGAGATTATAAGAAACAATATAAAGTATAACAATAAAATAAATTATTGTATAACAATTGTATTATAAAAATAAAATTTCAATTTATATTCTTAAATATGAGAAAGTATATAAAATAGAAAATGGTATTAGATGTATTTTATTTATTATTAAAGATAATGTTTATTATTTTTCTCCATTTAAAACATATTTTTATACAAATAACTCTATACGTATAGCATAAAAAACTAATTAAGAACATTATTTATTAAAAAATACAATTTTCAAAAAACATTATTTATAAATATATTTTAATTTATAAGTAGAGTTTATTCAATATTATAAATTCCATTCGTTAAAAAAGTTTTGTATTTAATTGTATAAATAAGCACTTTCATTAAGTTGTAATAAACTTTTTCTTAAATTAAATTAGAAAATTAATAAATAATTATTTTGGTCAATAATTATTAAGCAAATAAAAAGTAAAATAAATAAATAATATACAATTTATAATACACTATCAGTATAAGGTATATTATTATTACTTCAGAAATTTTATTCTCCGGCAGAATCAAGGTAAGAATACAATAAGTTATCGATTTTTAATCTGAATCCTCGATAAAATGCACATTTATTCATCCGTTATTCAATGTATCCAGCGGGAAAATTCATAAACTATAAAAGCTATCGAGCAATTAAATTAGTCTCACGTCGTCACCTATTTTCCAATGAATAAATCAGAGAAGACACCGATCTCTACCTATAACGTAATTTTTTCTTTGCTGTATTGCGATTTTCCATTCCAGAATCAAACAATTTTTTCTGCATATCTAATACCCATCATGTTTAAACCAAATTTTTAAGTTAACTATATTTAATTTTAATTAATAGATTTTCAGTGTTTATATAATATAATTAAAAATATATATTATTCGAAACTTAAATTAAAAGAATATGAACCAGATATTAATATAATATTCTATTAAAAAAGATATTATATATTCTTTGTAAATTAAATCCACTGACATACTTGTGCCTAAGTGTGTATACGTGAATAGCAGGTAATTATAGATAAATACAAGTAATATTTATTTAAATTTTTATTTAAACATTAACTACAGTTTCATCTTATTACATAAATTTGATTTTAATACGAAATTTAACGATATTCTCCGATGCGCTAATAATTTTCATCAAGATTAAGAAAAAAATGTGTGAGACTCAGTAATATAACTAAACAAATAATCGTCCAAGCATCTCACGAAATCAATCCCGCATCGAACTTGATAAAATAAACGACGTACATTATTTAGCTACTAGAACTCCACATATGTGCAGAATGAATTTGTATTTATTTTAATTTGTTCTCTCTCTCTCTCTCTCTCTCTCTCTCTCTCTTACGGTCACATTATGCATCAAACTAACTTCAGCTCTTTTTCTGAATACAAGCATTAGGATACATTTAATTTTTTTACCTAAAACGTTCTTGTATTTTACTCTTAATAATTATATGTAAATTTCTTAATCTATTACAAGAAATATCTTCGAAAAACAAAGAAAAATATAGATCAATCAAATGAACGGAATTGAAATATACGTTTTTAATATACGTCAAAATCGAATGATATTTCGAAAACTGTGCGTATTTAATTAAGTAACATTCTTTTCAGCATCATGAATTTTTATTTTAGTTATAAAATATGATATTTTATTTTCTTTACTTCAGCAAACATTAGAATCTGTTAGTAAGGTCTCGTAAACTGTAATAACCAAATGAAAAATTTATAAAGCTTATATTCATTTTATACGTTTTAAAAATCTAACTTATACTGTGATATTCTAATCAAATTTATATAAAAAATTTTTAATATGTTTTGAAATTTTGTATTTTATTTTTATTTATTTAGCACACAAAGTTAAGAAAGTGTTTCTAAATCCTTGAAAAAAATAATTGAAATTTTATCCTATTTATTTCGGCAAATTAAAAATAACAGCAAATTAAAAAATTAAATTATTTCAGAATTTTAAATATTTATCTGTTTTTAAACAATAATATCTTCAAATAAAAAAAGTGAATATATGAAATTATACTATAGAAAAATATAAAAATTTAATTTATACTTACTCTTAATTTTTATACTAGAATATCATATAAACATTATGGATCAAATATACAAAACTGGAAAGAGAGCTTACTTTAAAACAAGTAAATGAAGTATTTATAAATATAATAGGATAAGTTTTAACATTAATTTCTTTTACAATAACTGAATTTTTTATCGATTAAAAAGATCAACATTTTTCCAAATAAACATTTATTTAAATTTTATTAAGTAAGTAAGTTTTAACGCGATAAATAAACTATGAATATTAGTTTTAATATTTTCCTATTGTATAAATAATTAAATAATTACTAAATAACTAACTAAATAATTACACACTTATATACATTTTATATTGAATAATTTCTCACTAATTTTTCAAAGAAAAGATAAGTAAATATTCTCATATAACCATCATATACTTAACAATTAAATCTAGCATTTTATTTTATCTGTTTCAAATATTAACATTATTCAATATTCATTAATAATTTATAAAAACAAATGTGAAACAATATATTATGTTTTACAGATTAAGCTTGATATTAATTTATCTCTTATTTTCATGTATTTTAAAGATTTCGAGAGTAGAAGAACTAGTTATATTTAAGGGATTATTATGTTTATAAAAATATTCAAATTCATATAATATATAAACATTTTTATCTAATTCTAGTACATAATATTGTAAATTATTCATCGATTTTACAAATAAAACTTATAAATCTATTAGATGGACATAAATATTAAAATTACTTTGTTTTTGAATAATACTTAACTAATAAAAAATCATAATATAATTAACATTTATAAATATACAAATTAGATAAATAGAATTAATTATATAATAAAATTAATTTCATTATTACATAGAAAAACAAAAAGATGAGGTTTTATTGATTATTATTCAATAAAAATTGAAAGTATATAATTTTAATGCAAAAAGTATTCCATAAAATTAATTGTATATATATTAACTAATTTAATACATCTATAGAATTTTTGGATGAGACAAATTTTTATGCTACATAATTTTTAAAGAATTTCTAATGTTTTTTGTGAAAAAAATATTTTTTCTTTCATCACATGTATACGGAAATTAAGTTTATATTTTCAATTTCTCATCATTTTAATCTAATCATCTATTTAATCAAATTTCTCATCATTTTAATCTAATAATCTATTTAATCAAATTTCTCATCATTTTAATAGTAATTTATCAAAAATAGGACTTTTGTTATACACACATAACGAATTTAAAAAATTTTTTTTCGTTTTCTACTATAGATAAAAAAAATATTTTTCGTCAAAAATACTTTTATAAAATTAAAATAAAATTTAAAATATATAGATTTAAAAATAAGATAGATAGAGAGAGAAAACTTCTTTAAAAATCATGCAAAACAAAATTTTTTTTAGTTTTTATGTCGACAATAATTGATTTTAAAAAACTCATATCCGAAGAATAATAAACCATAAAATGTTTTATATTTTGTCGATTTGTATTATTTTTGATAAAGTAATGGTATAAACAAAGCACCTTATATATATTGATTTTTTTCATGAGAATGAATGTATGAAATCTTAATTAGCTAATGTAATCGCAATGTAACTGTATGCATAAAAATTCTAAGCTGAGCATAAATCTGTGCTCAAATTTGTCCATTGATTTACAATGCCAAATTATAATAAATTAGTTAAGAGATGGGAATTCTCAGACACCTGAGAAGGGAAATTTTTTATTAGGCCTATCATATTATGCTCATATTGAGAGACCAATTTTAACTATCTTTTGGGATACTCATCTAAGCGAAACCTCACATTCAAATTGAACTATATTTGTGAGTCACTTGTCTTATTTCGCGTGAACTCGATTGAATTTCCATTCAGATCTGTTTATACGCTTTCTACAATAATTGTATTGTATCTGTCGGAGATCCCTGGTGGTTTCCCATAGGCTCCCTCTATCTCTCTTTATCAAACGAAAAAGCCCTGTTTTATGAAAGTCGACCTCAACTAAACTCCGAGCTGCACGAGATTTTAGCTCGAGCATCTACATACAAAACTTCTTTACATTCAATGCACTTTCCTAGGTATACTAAGCATAGCTGCTTCTCCAAGTAGGCCCCAATGGCAAGATATATCTATACATATGCGTACAGCCGGGACACTGTATGGAGTGAGCAATGAGACCTTAGTGTGTCGCGACGTCGTAAGAAAATTTATTCAAATTAGTGTAAAATAGATAAACTTTTTCCATTTAGGAATAAATTCAAAATAAAAATTTCTTTATGATTATTTTCTCTGCTATCATAACTTGATAATATTTCAGTCGTTTTATTCTATTATTATTTATTATTTATGAATGATATTATAATTTTATGCATTTCATAAAAATTTTGAACAAAAATTATAATTCTATTTTCATTATTTATAATAAAATAATAATATTACACAAATAATAAGCATGCACTCGATAACAATTTTATTATTTATTTACATAATTCGGAAAAAACGGGAGATAATTTATTGATATTAGTTTTATTTAATTATAATTACTTTTATTTCAATAAATTCATAATTTCATTTAAATTTGTTCTAAAAAATCTATTTCTATTTGTACATTTAATAAGATGTAATTTCTTCCTCGTGTTCTTTTACATAATAAAAGTATAAGATAGCACAGTCTTTTTATAACGAAAAATCAAAATAAAATTACTTTGTACACATGACAAATATGCAGATATATTAATTTATTGTTGCAAGACTATTATTTATTTTAATGTCATAATAGCGAACTTTTCTTTTTATAGTAACGCAAGTTTGTTCACAGTGAATAAATAATTTTCTTATGACGATGGTTCCAATTATCTAAATTTTCACAAGAAAAATAAATAAAAATTTAATAATGCATTAACTTCCAATTTCTAATTTTTAATCTTTCATTGATAAATTATGATAGAATTTTTTATACTGAGCTTTTTCATATATTTTTATAAATTTGTGTAATTTTTTTTTTATAAAGAAATAAAAATTTTAGAAATAGATTACATGTTTAATTTTAATTTTTTAATTTTAATCAATTAAATTTATCAACTGCATTTATTTGTTTAAAAAAACTTATTTTACTATAATAAAAAATTATTATAAACACCAATTATCATAAAAACGTTATTCTTGTATTAATCTCATATAGTTAATAATATCTTAATTTAAATAAAAAATAATTCGATATTATCGTATGGAAATTTTTTAAAGTTAAAATTATCTTTTGTTCAATAAAAAAATGTTACTTCTAAGATTTTATTATATATTTGAACTTCTAATTAAAATATTTTCATAAGATAATTCATTACTAAAGTAAAAGAAAAATAAAAACAAATATTAATTATATAATATTAATTTAAAAATTAAATATACTTTTTGATTTATGATATTTTGTCATACATAGCTACGATACACACTTTTTACGCTGAAGTTCGACACGAATTTCGGAGCGGTACGAAACATACACTTTACGGATCTTAAAAAGTGAATTCAAATCTCTGATATCAGTGTATAAATGTAATATATATTCATGAAAAGAGAAAATACGCTGATATGGAAACTGCTAATGACTAACTGTATTTGCAAACTTAGAGAAATAAATATTAGAGCGCGATTATATAAGAACACGTAATAACGCGGTTTTTTGCTTTTTTATTATTCATATGCTTCTGGTACTATTATTATAACGGATAAGTCAGAATGTTGAACAATTCTATTCAAACGAACAACATGAATCCATTCCATTAGGATACAACATCATTTATACATATATATTTATACATGATACAGCTTCTGATCGCATATATATGAAATTATCACCAGAGCTGGACATGGGCAGGAGAATGAATCTTCCGACTCGATAACCAGACACACATTTGCACACAATATATGTGCATACGCGACACTATTGATATCAAAAATAATAAAAAATGTTTTTAGTCTTTCCCAGGTACTTTTAACTAGATAATCTGAAGGTAGTAACATAAAAAATAATTAAAAATAATATTTAATAATATAAAAATGGTTTATCTTTATAGCTTTTAATCTTTTTTAAGTTATCCATCTTAAGGAAAAAATATATTAATTTGAGATAAATAGAATAAAACAAATTTTATCTTATTGTTAATATTAATATTTTATTTTTAATATATATATATATATATAATAACAAATTTATATTTATGTTTGGCTGTTTATTATTTACGAATATATGTTTGCAACACTTTAAATATTGACTTATCAATATTTTATGTAGTGGCAAATTGTTGGTTCTAATACAAATGTACTTCAATTTTCTTTAACTTTCAGTATTTCTCTTTCACTATTCTCATATAATACATAATAAACATAAAAGTTGATAGTGATTTATTTATTATATATATATATATATATATATATACATATAATAAAATTATGATTTGTAATTTGAACTATTATTTTCCATATTTAATGAATTACTTGTAATAATTAAAATATTAATTACAACAACAAATTTTCTGTTTATATTACTTTTAATTTACAAATACTATAATTTTATTTTATTTCTTAACAGTAACAAATAATCAGTCTTTTAAAATGCTAACCTAATATTTGAGAAATATTTATTATTATATTTATTATTATATTATATTTAATTTTTATATAAACAGCTTTACAACGTCATTTCACGTATTCTAGAATAATATTAAAGGAGACATTAAAAAAATATAAAGAATAAAATAATAAACTTTAAGTTAATATTGAAAATGAAATTGAATAATACTATATTAAATTCAGAGTTTTTAAAAATCTAGTATAAAACTTTTATTTTTAAATTTAAAAAAAAAATATAAAAATAAATTTACTAAAAAACTTTTTACTTTATCATTACGATAAAGAATCTTTTTTAATTTAAGATAAATTGTTTTGAATAAGATATTAAAAAGAAACTTGTTTGTTTGAAATTCAAATTTCTTTGAGAAATAATAAAGTTTATTCGATTAAGTTGTTGCATTTTGGTATAGAAGAATTATGTTCCAATAATTATTAAAGTATTGTTTAACTTATAAATATATAAATTACCGTCAGTAGAAAAGTAAATATGTGATAAAATAAATTTAAATTATTTATTTAGTTTTAAAATTAAAAGTGAATATCTAATATTTGATTAACTTGAATTATTTCAAGGAATTACGGCTTACCATTTGACTAATAATTTTCTGCAAAAGATCAAAGTATGTTTACCTTTTCAATCCATTCAGTCCACCAAAATCTAATAATTAATTATCTAATTTAATGCAGATAAGTTGTGTAAAACCACGCATTTTAAATGTACAAATTATGTAAGAAATTTTTTATAAAAATGTGTAAAATTAAAATAAATAATAATAAAAGTAATAAAAAAACTTGTTTTGCATAAGTCAGATGGTCAAGGAAAATCTGTACTATCTTGGGTATTTCCACAGATAGGTCAAATTATATATAGTTTAAAATGGATTGGTAATATTTATCATTCTATTGCTCAATTATTCAATATGCCACTACTTTTTAGAAAACAAAGAAAACTATTTGTCTAGTTCAAACAATGTAAGTCGCTATTTGTTATTTGAAAATAGAGTGAAATTATTATGAATTAAATAAAAATTGTTCTTTACTTTAGAATCAAAAATAATTTTTTTGAAATTAAATTATTATAAATATAATAATATGTTTGTATCTAATAAATATTTCTAAATATATAATCTTATATGTATATATATATATATCTCACATCAACAGTAATATGATTTTGTATTTAAAGTAATCCTTGAACTATCTTTTGGATCTAGTTATATATATAGCGATCCTCGAATTAAGCTTCATCTTCAAGCATTTGATCAATAGATTATTTTGGACTATTCTGCTTTTCATTTCAAAATTATGGTAGAATATGCTGATAGTTAATAAAACAATTTCCGTTTTATCCACTGAGAAGTTTATTCCATAATCTCTCATCTCAAGAAAAATACAATTCCTCATTGAATTAAGCTATTATTAAGTAGACTTTATTCATGCTCTATAAATGTGCTATATTTAAATATATTTCGAATAAAGATCAAATCCCTCTTTATAAAATTTTTATTACTTTAAGATATTATTATGCTATTTTAAAAAATCGCTTATTTTTAATTATGGTAACATTATTTGTAATTCAGAATAATAATAAGTGGAATCTTTGATATGAGAAAATTAATAACAATTAATTCTTTAAAAGTAATCATATAAATAAATGGTATAGATTATATATCTATAAATATTTATATTTATTGATTAAATTATTTATATATTTAGATTTTTTATTTATAAATTAATCGAAAAATTTAACTAAGAAATAGTAAGAAGTTTTTTATTTCATTCGAGGAATTTCATGCTCTATAAATATCTAATTGACAAATACATACATCAAATTGAACGAATATTCTATTTTATTCAGATAGTCACTAATTAAATTCAATGTGGATCTATATTTTAAAAAGTTTCAATATAACTAAAGTAATTAATTTCATCATTTACATTTATCTATCTTAAAAATATACATTTAAATTTAAAAGTAAGCCATCAAAGTCAGTATAAGATCGAAATGTGATTCCGTATCAGAATGAAATGGAACCATGTCGCCCCAATTGATATTTGAGAGATTACAAATGTTTAGAAGAACAATGAGAAAATTATTAGTCATTACTTAATTGCAATTCTATGTTCTGAATTCCAATTTCCTATTTTCTCATATTCGTGGATGTATTTATCATTCTCTATCAAGTCCGTGGTGTTAGCATCAAACTTTAATTTACTGTTGAAGATCCCCGAATGCAAGGTCTAATTATTTAGAGTTGAAATTGCATAAATACGTATATTAACGTCATAGGTGACAAGATCATAAAGTTATTATTTGTGGTTTTAATTAAAATAAATAATTGCATAGTAATAAAAAGATTCTTTATTAAATACTAATTAACAATTTTTTGTCAAATAAACTATTTTGATTATTTAAAATTTATAAAATAAATATTATGAAAAATTACTTTATTTTTTCATATATATTAAACTTTTGACGATTTAAACCAATTTTATGTACACTATTTATTTCAAATATAAAAAAAATAAACAAAAGAATATGTAGAATCTTTCAAATTTTATATAGCCGAGAAAAGCAATAATTTAAAAATAGTTAAAATAAATTTATCATATTTTTATTTACATTATAGTTACAGATAAAATATTTTTATTTTTATTGTAAAGTATTATAATTTAATTTATTTACGAGTACGATAAAGTAATTCAGAATCTAATAAAATCTCATAGACTACTAAAAACTTTTTTAAATATAATTTATATAATTAAAAAAATTATTTTATTATAAGAAATTACTTACGTTTACTAATCCCTTATCAAATTTCATGTATAGTATATCACATTTTGTGAAATTTAACGTTTGGAGATACGAATAGAAAAAACATAGTGGTATTATTCTAGTATAATAAACCTCGTTAAATTGATTACGCTAATATGACGATAAGAACCAATGAACGAATATTTTCATATTCATCGGAACGTTTATTTTCACTTTATATTTGAATTTCAATATAGTTTTAATTAACTTATGCACAATTTTTTCAATTGTGAAACGCAAATATTTATATCACTTAATAATAAATTTATTCTAGATATACTTAGAGAGCTCTCATTTAATTTATGAAAGTATTTTAATTAACTTTTATTATTTTCTTCTAGAATCTTAATTATTAGATAGATAAATTTATGATAATCATAAAGATATTATTGTAATATTAAAAATTATTTTCTCGCGTATAAAAAATCATATATATAATTGCGCATTATATAAATAGACGTGTCCGTAAATTCTTTCTATTTTCCGTGTCTAGCTCCAATGATGATATCATTATTATGTGCGTAAAACATAATACGTGATAATATATGCCTGTTGTATAGATTAAAAGTAATTGAAATTTTTTTTTATCAAATATCTTTTTAATTTGATATACTCACATATATTTATTACTTGAAATATAATTAAAATCTTAACCATATAATTATAGAAATTTTTTAAATACATACAACTTTCGTATAAAAATACAATGATTTTTTCAATATGATAATATTATAAATTATTTTCGTATTAAGATAAAATAAAAACTAAAATTATTTCACACGAAACATATATAATAGTATTTGGATATTTTTAGTGTCTAAGAGTATTTATTTGATAATTGAAAAGTGTCACAAAGTACTATTATATGTATTATTTGAATTTGGCACATAGAAAAACAATAATTTTTTTCTACTACAAGAAAAATTAACTTATGTTATTATAAAAATTTTCTCAAGATACTTATATTATTATTCATGTTTCTGAAAATAAAATCTTTGTATTTATTACAAAATAGTAATATGACAATTCGTTTTTTTATATGTATTTAGTTATATATTTCAAAGCAAACAGTAACTAAATTTATAGGATCCTAAAGTGACTTTTATAATATTATTCAGAGTATTACCAAGCTCAGAAAATCAAATTTTAACTTTTTGATGTCATTAAAACTTGGCGAGATTTTTCATTCCAAAGTACTGAGAGATCATATAATCTCTAAAATAGTTTTCATTATTTTTTATTTTCATCTGAACAGAAAAATAAATATAACAATAATAATAGAATTAATAATAATAATAACTTTAATATCCAGAAAATCTCAAAGTTAGCCTCTTTATTCTTGAATACACTAAATTTATGCGTATATACGTTGCACAATCAATAAGAAATAAACTAAAATAAAATAGCAAAAGAAATCATAGAAAGTAAGAGTATGAATACTTAAAAAATAAGACAAGAAATCTTAAAAACATCTGTAATATTTATCTGTTTATTCAATCTAGAGTCAATATTTGAGAAGAGTTTCTTAGGGTGGCTGATAAAGTGCTGTCCTGTTAATCTCTCCTCAATCCATGTTATTACAGTTGAACATCGATTTTGCATCAGGATGTTCAAACTTGACAAGAAACAATACTTGATTTATTCGAACTAAATCTGTCAGAATTTGAAATAAATCTGAATTTTACATGTACTACAAACTTCTGAATTAGAATACGATAAATTAAATGAATCTAGTAAATTTAAGTATAACATTCACATAAAATAATTAAACACAATTTTAGAAAAAGTTTATATTGTATAATAAAATTGAAATCATACAAATATCTTTGTATATTATGTTCCAAAAAATCATTTTTTCACAGTTATAATTTAAATTAAAAATTTAACAATATAAATTAAAATTGGAATTAAAATCAAACTATAACTAATCTGTCTATTGAAACTGAAAAGAACTTAGTATTCAAATTACATAATAATTAAGTGTCGGATCAAGAAATTTTAGATGGTCATTACTATAATAGAGATGAGAGAAAGAAAGAGAGTATGTCTGCATCAATAAGTTACGAATGTTAGTATTTGAAAACAAAATTATTAATAGCGTTCGTTTTCTTTTAGGTTGAACATTTTTTTAAAACATGATTTCTTCTATAAAAAATCAGAGATTTCTTTCAAGAAATGGGTATATTATACGAAGAAGCCATTTCGAAAGATCAATTTCGTGGTCACATTTAAATTCCATTTATCAGCACTTTTATCATTTTCACTCATAGAAAATATAAAGATTATTTATTTCATTGTGCAAAATAACATTTTTTTAAATTTTACTTATATATGTAAAATTTCATATTATTATAACAATAGCTCCAATACTATTTTAGAATTGTTGAAAAAAGATTTGCAAAAACTTTTTGATTAATGTTTAATTTAATAACTAATTAAATAGTTCTACGACTGGCATCTGTTTCTGAATTTTAAGCAAACAAAATTATTTTTATAAGAAATTTTTAATTCACAAACTCTTAAAATAATACATTGAATATTACTAATTTTACTTAAGATAATTACAAAAAAGTTTTAAAAAGTGTATACAAGTATTAAGAAAATTAACTAAAATAAGTATAATTATAATTACTAATAACATAATTTTAAATCTTTTTAAATAATAAAAAGGCCTCAATTATAATTATATGCTTAGTATTTTGTTATTTATCATACCTCTTGCAGTAAATGATTATAGGAGAAAATTTTAAAATTTAAAATATGATAGTAATAGTCAATTGCACTATAGCGTTTAATCCAGAGTATTTTACTTTATTTGAGGAAGTTTATTCAAATTTAAAATTGTTAAAACAATTATGAAAATTAAATTTTTTTATAAAGAAAAATTCTGAACTTCAAATAATAATATTATAAATATATATAATAATATAAAAATATAATTAATTCCTTTAGAAAACTTTCTATTCAGTTTATTAAATTTGTGTATGAAAAATATGTATTATTTTTTTAACATTTAAATTTAACATGTTTTTAAACTTGTATATTCTTTTTAAATATTAAAGAAAAAGTTCAAAAATTAAAACATCATTAAAACTTAATGTATAAAAATGAATCGTCATATAATCGTATAATACAACAAATACGTATTATAATTGTGTGAATAGTTATATTTTTTGTTAGCTCGAATCAAATTACCATATCGTGAGTCGATTCAACACAAGAATCATCAGTTTATAGTCTGTGCATTGGTATACATTGAACTTCCAACACTGAAAGAGATTCTCGTTATTTCAGCAAAGATACGAATCACGTTCGCTTCGTATTTCATTCTTTGAGTGAAAATTACTGCTATAGATGAACAAATTGAGAATTGCACTACGTCGCTATTATCCGCCATTACTCGACTCATGAAACAAACTCTTACAAGTATTATATATAGTTATGCAAGTATTATGGATAGAAAATGCTCTGGTTTGACTACGAGTTTGGTATTGCTGTACGTGCTAGGACACATTACATAATAAAGTTGAACTTTCATAAGAAAATTTAACGTTATTCAGGAGGGAAACTTTATGAGCACTCCAGTAACTATTTCCATCTGCAATTTGATCTAAGTTATTTTACCAAAATTATATCTTTCATTTACTTAATAAGGTGGATTATATGTAAATGACTCAATGTACGAAATGAATCGATTAAGTGCGATTAAAATTGTAATATTATTTGCATCAACTATAAATAATGGATAGCAATGAAAAAATGACTAATAAAAATATAGTGGAACTTTTTAATAACTTTTAAAAAATATAAAATAGGATTCATTGGTTAATTTCTAAATTGTAATTCTCGTTACTTGAAATATTATTTTTTTACTATATATCAGTGTTAAGATCTTTTCTATTTATAAAAATTGTTTTTACATTCCTATTGTTTATCTTACTTCATTATATTATTATATTGGATTAAGGAATGGCAAGAAAAAATTACAAAAATTTTTATCTCAGTATTTTTTAAATTATCTTAATAAACTTTAATTTACGAATTATAAATATTTTTAATTTGTTCTCTGATTTACTATATATTTAGTTATTATATATTTTTTGTTTCTTTAAACTTTCGATCAGTTCAATCATACATAATATTTTCAATACATAAATAATATTAAATAATAGATATAAAAGAATTCTTAATAAACTTTTTATCATAATTATGTAATCGTAGTTCAATGCTGATTAATATTTAAAACATACTGATTTTCTTCAATGTACAAACAAATAAAGTATAAAAATCTTGTATAAAGGTCATGTTCGGAAAAATTGAAAAAATATGATTTCATACACCTGTATTTATCACGTTTTGTTTAAAAGATATTTTAATCGGAACAAATATAATTATTTCACTAATTATTCTAGTTTAAAAAATTTTTAAATAACTTTTCCAATTATTTTTTAAATATATTTTTCACCTAATTACTTTTAAATCTTTTCAAATTTTTAGTAATTTAAAGTAATTTTCTAGTTTTCATATTACATTTATTTATTTTTAATTTAGTTTTATTCGTCGATAAAAAATAAATTGATAATTATAAATTCAAGCGTGCTTCATTTATCAATGAAGAAATCAGCAAACATTGTATTACATTACTATTTTATAGATTTTTCCCATACGTGTTTTTTATATACAATGTAATACAATTGATATCATATAGTTAAATAGAATATTTAAATATTTTAAAACCTAAACACGTATTCATAAAAATGGTACTAGTTTAGTAAGACAGATGAATAATTTATGAATGTTAGTCACGGATTCACGGGGGGTGGAAGGGGTGAGAAAGAACGTTAAATGCGGGTCGATTAGATTTTATAATAGAGTGAAATTTTTATTCACCAGCATACGCGCTTTAAAGACTATTTGCCGATTCACACGGAGTTAGTCCGAAGTTGATGTTTTCAAAATCGGATCGGAACTGTTCTTTTTCCCTTCACATCTATATTTATATTTCATCATTTACCGTTATATTTTAACTTTACGTACGTGGCCACGCACGGACCAATTCATTTAATTTGCCGGCTGAAATTCGCAAAGAATCGGCCGGCGTCCCACTCGGTCACTCGATTTCCTGGGGAAAAACCCCGGCTTCTCCCTCTTTTCTTAGTTTCCCGCTCGAACTCGTCTTTTTACAACTCGGACTGTCCCGGTGCTGGCTGTCCCCGAAAAATTCCCTCGGGGAATTCTATCAGCAACAATGAATAATTGAAACTTATCATAATTTTAATGATAAATTAATATAAATATATCCATAACAGAAAATAATAACTAGTAATAAATCAAATATTAATTTATTTTATAAAATTTTGTAGTGAAATGATTTTTTTAAAAACATTTTAAAAAATATTATCTTATGCGTTGGTTTCTTTTGTTAATTCAGTTAAAATTTTGTAGAAAAAACGGCTTAAACTGAAATTCAAACTTACTTTTCACTTACGATTTTACAAAACGACAATCATAGAGTAAAAATTTGAAAAATAAAATTTAATCTTAATATATTACTTTATCAATTTTAGATATTCTTTAATAATATTTCTTATCAAATATTAAGTATTACATAAATTACAATCTTTTATTATTCTTCATTTTAGTGATATAAATTTATATAATAAAGTATTAAATTTAAGTAAAATATTTAAATATTTAATATTTTTAATATAATAAAGATATCCCTCTTTATCCCTCTTTTCTCTTAATATTAAGCAGTAATATTTCTATTTTCTATGAAATTGATTAAACTTTCTTATTTTCTAAATTATAACTGGGCAAAAGAATTTTTATCTTAAAATATGTAGTACGAAGAAGAGAGAAATCTGCGACGCCCTTCACGTCGTTATTCTCATTGTTGGTCATTTTTGGTTAGTACCTTGATAAGGATGCTTCTTTTATAACATCAGGCGTGAAAGTTTTCTTCATGACAGAATTTTTTAGTTACTGAAAAAAAAGCGGATCGTATTTATTCAGTTAGATTACATTGCGACGAACGACAAAGAAAACCTTCAGTAGTGTTGAGTTCTCTTTCCACATCCTTAAGTATTTTAGTTTCTTCATCATCCGATGGAAGAAAATTTATGACAGGCTGATCAGAAATTATGATGCTGCTGAATTACCTAATGTATAAATAACAGGCTGTTATTGTTATCAATGCAAATTGGGAACTACAAGTGGTAGTTGAATATGATGTGAGTTATTAAGAGAACCCATCTATTTTAAATAAAATTTTTTTTTTAATTTTCAAATATTTATAATTAATTTTACTTTTAAAATGAAATCAATTAAATAATTTTTTAAATTATCATTATTATTATTGTTGTTATTATTTAGCCATTAAATAAACATGTCGATAATTATTGCATTTTTCTTTATTATTAGATATAGATTAAACGAATTTTGAAACTTTTCTACTTTAGATTAATAATTTTCTAAGCTAACATTAACATTTATTTTCTTTTCAATACTGAAAGATATTTAAACTCTTTTTATAGTTTATATAACCATCTATTGACAATCTAATTTTATTAAGTTTATACATTATTGCTTAAATAAAAGAAATTCTATAAATTAAAAATTTCTTAAATGAACTTTATAATAATTATTAATTATAATTTTTGGATATTGTAGAATAATTTATAAATTTTTATTAATTAATTAATAACTGCTTAATAATTTACTATTTTCATATTGTTCTCAGAAATATTAAAAAATTTATGTAGAATATTATTAGAATCTCGCATGATTCTATAATCGATAATTATAGATCAGTAAATCAAACGGTGTTTCATAAAACTAACATCAGGAACAAGTTTTAAGCACTTACAAGAGTATGAGCGATATTACAGATATACTACTGGAGCGGAATACATTAAATCGAAATTCGATTATTGCCTTGTCATGTCGCATGTTTCAGACACATATATTGAATGAAAGGATAGGAAACTTACGTACTATAATTATACTGTATGAAATTAATAAAGAAAGATAAAAATATGATTAGAAAGAGAAAAAACACAAAATCTATACTAGAATATTTTGACAAAATAAAAAGAATATCAACAAAAAAATAAATTTTAAAAACCGTAAAACTGCTAATAATGTTATAAGAATTACTAAGTACTTCTAATTTTTATATTCGATGCACTTGTGAGTATTTACCCTCGAATTCCATTTTCGAATGTGCACACTTTTACATTTATATTGCAGAGTATAAAATCTTGCACAAGATTAATAATATTTTAAACGAAATTATTAACTATTGTTATTATTTATTATAGATTTTATTTAATATTTCATGATATAATAATTATTATTGTATAGTAAATTATTTATTTTTATAATAATAAAATAGGGAATTAACGATAAAAGAATCGAAGTTTAATATTGTAGAAAATATTTCAAGAGTTATGGTTGCGTGTGATTACCTTAATAACATATATTTTGTATAAAGAGAATAAATAAATAATATTTGTAGGATATAGCTTTATATGCATATAATTTTAAAATCTTTAGAATGAACAATTTATTTAATACAAAAAAGACTTAAAAATACAAAAAATAAAAAACAAACTCGTTTTCTTACTATCTAGTCCAAGGAAAAGTTAATAAAGGTAGTATTCAATATACAAATATAATTATATATTTACAAATTTATTTTTACTTTTATCGTATATGTTTTTAGGAAAAAGAAACCTCTTCAAATTAATAGGGATTATGTATTTAATTACTAGTTTATGAAAAATAATATTTATTAAAATTCTAAATTTGATGCATTTATTATTCATTTATTAGATTATGAATATTGTAAAACTTTCCTTCATCGCTTCAAATTATTAATTTACTTATTATTATCAATCCTACAATTTAATGAAAATTTTATTAAAAAGTACTATTTATTATTCATATTTTTTCAAATTATAATTTCATAAAATTAATAATAAAAATGTCCATCAAATTGTATCTAGTTTGCAAAAATAGATTCAACAGGCAATTTTTCATTATTGATTACATGCCATACTCAATTTCCTTAGGAAGTAAATATAGATATAAATATAGATATCAAAAATATTACAACAATTCAATGGTTTAAACATTATCGAAAAATATCAGGTTAACAGGTCAAGGCTAAAATTCTAGGATACGTAGCATCTAATTTCTGAATTTGTAGCTTGGGATCCATCGATTTATTTACCGTAATTCTTCTCCTGTTTTTATCGTTTTTTTTTTATTATAAAGAATGTATTATCAATAAAGCCAATTTCATTTCCAAGGAAAATGATTGACATTCATTCTGATTTGAAAACCATTGGTTATATAGTTAATTTTGGTAATATCGAAAATCTAAGATGTATGTGTGCGATGCACATCAGTACGTGACTGATGTCGATCAGTTGCAAGATCTGTTATCTCTTATCTGTATGTATATATACTTTTAAAACTATACTTTTTAAAACAGTTTTTCATAGTTTTTAATTAAATTATTAAATAATTATATTTTTTTCAAACTATTTATGTAAAATACTATAAATTTATAATAAACATATTATTATAGTTTACAATCATTTTTAAACGAAAAAAATACAGGTATATTTAATGAAATAATCATTAGGCCATTATCAATTTTACAATACGAATATTATTTACGAAGTGGTTTTCAGTATAACAAGAAAGATTCACCGGGAAACAATAATGACTGGTGGTGAATCCGCAGGATAGAATTTGCCAGATTGCACAGACCCGATTGCACTTTGCGAGAAATCTTTAGTGGTAAAAGCTCGTACTCCGGTTGGCGAGTTATTATTTTACGAAGCGATGCATCACTCGTCCTTTGGTGAGCTGCGGAAATGAAAACTACTTTATCCAAGGATTCACACTATCTCAACCGCCGAGAATCGCTTCAACGTCCAGAGTTATAAGGGTGACATTTTCCTCGCAGTAACCCGCTAACTTCATTAAGTTTATGACAGGAGCGTTTACTGCGCGTATATTATAAATTCAGTGGATTACGCGTGATGCTACTCCTGCTTTAGACGCTTTCGCTAGCTTCTCTTACTATACGCACATTACCTCATCATGTTTCCCAACATCTAAACTACATTCTAATTTTTGCATTTGCAATTATTTTTAATGACACATTAATAATTATTAACTTTTGCATTTGTAATTACGTTTTGGCTAGTAGCATTCATAATAACGTTGTTTATAATTCGAAATGAGCTTGTGAAAATTTAACATTTCTCATTATTTTAAAAAATAATTATTATTAAATATGTATTTATAATATTAGATATTTATTTAAATTTATATACTTGAATTATATTTATTAATTCATAAGGAAATATTTTACGAATTAAATTATGTAATTTAAAATTATATCGCTAATATAAATTGTTTTAATACAAAGAAAAAAAACTAATTATTAATGAAAAATTATTATCAAAGATTATAAATATAGTTTTTAAATGCATTGTTTACCCGTAAAAATGTACATGTTATAAATAAAAAGATTAAAACTTTATTAAACTTAAAAAAATCATTCAGTTTTTTAGTACGCATTTCTTATTTTAAAGGATTAAATTTATTTTGCAATACAAATTGAACTAACAATTTTTAAGAACTAATTTAACGTAATATGTAAGTATATAAAATCAACCAATTGAGCGAAAATTAAACTATCGAATTTAAAAAAATTATATGTTTTTAATTCATATATCGTCAGAAAAACTATTTATTATTGCATTTTTAAAAAAATTATTTTATATATTAATATAATATTTATAATATTAATAAATAATTAATTATATAACGATTCACCAGAAATTTTTAGTCCACAAAATTTACAAAATATTAAAATATTAGAAATATTGATCGGTAATCTGTCTTTTAACAATAATCGCTACATTTTATATAAACTAAATAATTTTACATTACCTCTTGACCTTACTGAGAAACAATCGATAGAATAAGTTAAGTTTTGTTGAAGGTTGGTATTATACACTCTAAGTGTAATAAAGAATATTAATTCCACTTTAGTAATACAATTGTACTAATTATTAAATATATCAAAGTTTATAATATTTAATATGCAATTTAAATATCTATTTTCACACGACCAAAATCATTTAATGTAATACATTTAATTTTCTATTTAAAATGAAAAATAATACAAATAGAAATCTAAAATAAAAATCAATAAATATATCTTATTATTTTAAAATATGAATCAAATATGTTCGACTTAAATTTCACTTAAAAGAATAAAAACGAAAAAAGAAAACTATTAGAAACTATTATAAGTATTCGATTAAATCTTAACCATGTTGGAACTCATTTAAAACACAAAATTTTACGCAATTAAAAAGTTTAAATACACTTTAAAGTCTTTTGTAACTTTGAATTGAAAAATTGCGTACCAAAGAAAAAAAAAGTTTTGCAGATGTTTATATTCAAACCTTTCTAATTTAACTATTGATTATTGTTTTATTATTTATTATATATTTTTTATTGTCTAAAATATCATAAATAGTTATTCGATTTTTGTAAATAATAATACATTAAAAAGATTAAGTTTAATTGATAATACAAAATTTATCGATCAATCTCTTTTTTCCCATTTGTTATTTATTTTCTCATTAAAATATATTTTAAATAATAAAATTCAATAAAAACTAAAAATACAAATACTGTAAAATAATGAATTTAATTGAAAAATTCAAACAATAAATTATTCTTAAAATACATAACTTCGTTTCATTAACTAAATATTAATGTTCATTTTTATTTAATTTTTAAGACTATAAAACTATACCAATTTATTTATTTAATTATATACACATACGAATTTATTTGTGAGCTATATATAATGAAAACTTTCTAAGAAAATCAGAAAAAATATCGATCAATTGATTAATATTCTATTACTAAAATGCACACTTGTATTTGAGTTAATAATTTTTTATGTTAATTGTGCAAAACAGCAATTTTTTGTTTTTTTCTATCAAGTATCTTCTATTGAATTTATACTGTTCTAATAATACATAGAATGAAAATGTAATTTGTTGATTAAACTGTACAGTATTTTAATTTATGAAGTAAATTTATATAATTTCTAAATTCTTTGCAGATTTTTTTAATTTTATTTTGACAATATTTTAAAATTGATTTTTTCATAAATTATTCATATTATTACGTGAAACTAAATATATGAAATATAGTATAGTTCAAATATTCATAATTTTAACATTTTTCAAAAAATTTTAAAATAACAATTTAAAAAATTTTTCACTGATATGGAACAAGTAGCAATTATAGAAATTCGGATGCAAAATCCAATCGTAAAATATTTTTCTTACAAATTATATTCAATGTATAATTAGTACTTTTTCGCTCATGCATAATTTTCCATAAAAATGGAATTAAAAAAAAAGAAGAAAATTTGCATTTAATATAATTCCATTTATTTCTTTCTCTTTCTTTTTTCCATGTAACTCGTTATATACATATATATATATATATGTATATACATTAGTTTCCTTATTAATAGTATTCCTGTTTTAACCCTCTTACAGTCACCTCTGTATGTCTTCCTTTTTCCGTATTCTATACTACTCTCAACTTAAATAGATATTCATCTTCAACCCTTCTAAAACTCTAATTCACCCTTTCTGCTCTTTATGTAAGTCTTTGATTTAATTTACTAAACGACTCAAAGTGTGAACCTTCGAGATATTCTTAAAATAAGAAAAAACCTGGTGGAATTTCTCATACGTGTACTTAAGATAATATTAGTCTATACATATCTTGTTGAGAAACAAAGACAGGAAAAGAGGAAAAAAGCAAGTGAGGAGGCATTGTCACGGTATATACCTTGATGGAAAGAGGAAACCCCGTAGTGGTGTCGAACAATATGTCTAGGGTGACCTATTGTTATTTACAGACTAGTTTTGTCACCCATCAGCACTGGCAGCAATGGTAAGGCCACTTGTAGCTCTTTTCGCATACTTCCCCAGACACATGAATACCTCAGCCCCTTTGTTCTATCGTTCGCCCGTCTCCTCTTGTGCACATCTCTGCCAACCAACACAGCGTCAGGTACCGATAAAATGAATTATTCAGAATCAGACGCCATTCTCGTGCATTTTTATATTTCTTTTCTATACTCGCTTCAGAAGCTCTTTTCTCATCCCACCTTTTTCACCCTTTTTGGTGCATGACTGTGTTCGTATAAAGTCTCCGAAGAACTTCGTATACAGTAAAATCGCAATAAGATTAAACGATGCTCCGTTAAAAGACACATTTCGTACTTATTAAAGAAAAATAAAATAAAGTTTAGTTCGTATAAGAGAATAGATTCTGGAAGCGATCGTTTATTTCTTCAATAATAACTACGTTTTTCATTATTTTTTTTCTGGTTTTGGATATGTTCAAATTTTGCAGATATAAATATCTTAATGTATTCAAATTATTAGATGGTGGCAGGATACTCACAGATATTGTTTTTTGAGTATTAGAAATATTATATATTATTATTATTTCTAGCTCATTTATAGGATCAAGAATATGTAGTTCATAATAATCTAAAATATAGACACTGATAAAAACACGATAATTTAAAAAAATTTTTATTTGTTTGATTGCTAATAATGTGTATTATAATTTGTAAAACAAGAAATTAATTTGGTTGATATTAAATATTATAATATTAAAAAAGAGTTAATATATAAATTATAAAATTCAACTCTTTTATCTTAAATTCGTTAAATGAATTGTAATAATGAAAATTGAATGCAAATATGTATAAATTTTAAATTGATTCGTTCGATTATTTTATGAAATTATTTAAAGAAATTTTAATAGATTTCAAGAATAAATAGAAATAAAAGTACGAACTTAAATATCTATAAACTAGAATAAAACGTTATTAAAAGTTAATCAAATTAAAATCATAATAATCAAAAAGGTATTACTAAATTTCAATAATTGTTGGATATCTATAAATTATAAATATTAGAAACCTAAAATTAACAATATTAAATAATATATACTTTTTTCTTTGTCTTTCAACAAAATTATTTTATTAATAAATACTTATTATTTAATAATATAAGCACATATTGTAAATTATTTATTTAATATTTTACTTATATTTTTAAACATCTATTTTCACATAGTGTATCATATTTTTTACCCTTTATAATTATTTGCTCTTTTAGCTTTATAATTTACACGATTTCTCACATGATTATGCAAATTTATAAACTAAAGTACCACTTTTATATGCAATATACTTTTATCCTGATTAGAAAAGTTGCTTCGTTTTGCCGACAGAGGTACTCGCTAAGAAAAATAAAAGCCCTTTGCTAAAATAAATCGACGTATCAAAAGAAGCACTTCACATTGAAATAAAACGATGAATAATACCTATTGAAAAATACACGTAAAACAGACACTATCCTAGCTTTAGCTTTAACGAATTACAAATGGACGTGTCGGTGTTGCTCGAACGTGAAAAGCTGCACTCATATAATACTCGCACGTCTAAATTTCGCATATAGCCGCTATTTCTCTTGCACGAAATACTCGAGAAGCTTGAATTATTCATCCAGGCTGAGAAACGTCCCCCGACCAACGGTCATTGGATAACTTGCACAAGCGGGTGCTTAGCTTGTGATTCCAGGTTATACGCTCGATTTTCCTGGGGACAGATCACAGTCATTGGATTTTCTTGCGCTAATACTACGCGTCATCTCGACACATAGAGAGTTTTTATTGAGAATTTTTATACATAAAAGACGATAGACTTTTAAATAATTTAATTCACTGCGACCACGTTCTACTTTTTGATTAAAAACTCACACGTGATGAGTGACTTCCAAAATGCATATATATAGCATCTTTTTTCTATGTGCTGTGTATGTGTATCTGAAGCATTGAAAAATGCACAATCGGCATTTTAATCTTTAATTTAGTATAAACTGTTCTTGACACACTTTACCATTTTAAAAAGTTTAAGGAACATAACCTACAAAAGAAAAAATGTCATAAATAGAACATAAAAATAAATTAATTATAAAACTTTTTTATTTAAAAAAATATTAATAAAATAATAATGTTTGAGGTATACAATACATTATAAATTCAAAATAACTTTATTAATAGTAAAGTTAAAATTATGTGTTACAAATAAATTAAAAATTTCTAATAATTTGATATTTGCTTTATTTTATTATTTTTCTACCCAAGTATTCTACTTTAAATTTAAAAAATATATTCTCTTAGATCATTACTCTATATAAAAGAAAATTATGAAAAATATTATGATTGTTTAGCTTGATAAACAGTAATAAATGCATTTATTTTTAAAAGACAATATCTTTAATATTAAGAATTTTATTACTATATTTTAAATAGAATTCAAAAAATGTATAAAAAATTAATAGATAAATTCAAAGACTGATATTTTTTTGAGTAACTAATCATTACATATTTACATAAAACAGAATTATAAAAAATAGAAAACATTATTAAGCGTTCACATTAAAAAGAGGGAAGAGTTCAATAATGCCCAAAAATTCATTTGCAAAACCACAGTTACATTTGAAATAATACGTAAGTATTGAATTGAGATGTCGAAATTACTATTTATAAATATTATAATCGATAGATTGGTTTCATGCGTTACGGTCTCAATTATTAGTTTTCATATAAATCCAATTTCAGACTCGCATATTTTGCTATACAAATTATTTTTAAATAATACATAATGGAGATTCAAAGTCTTAAAAAAAATTTAGTGTTCAAGGAGTGCATGCACGTGCATTTTCGTACGTTTATTTAAATTTATACACGTGTTTAGATAAATTCATGTACGCTTGTGATAACTAAAATTGATCCGGTATAATCGATAAATAACTTTATTCGTCCAGCTGTGTACACTTGACAATATACTCAAAATTTTTATATAAGATAATAATAATGATATATAATAATGTATAATGATAATAATGATATATAATACTTACGTTTAAAATTTTTCTTATCGGATATTTTCTATAGCATTTGTAATTAATGTAAAAAAATTATTAGCGTTGAAAATTTAAATTAAGATACAAATATTCACAAAAGATATAATTTATATATATATAAACTATTCATTAGATTCTGACTACAACTCCCTAGTTCTTTCTCAAGTTCTTCTCTTTTTATTCAGAGTATAATATTTTGATTTGAAAAATGAATTGCAAATATATAAAAACATTGTCGCTGGTAGGTGATCGAACATTAATGCAAATATAGTGAGTTTATGAGTAGAAATTTTCTTTTAAATAATATAAATATGTGTCACTGGGTACTATTGAGAACAAATAATATTTTATCTACAATTATACGAATAAGCTACTTAATACTAATCATAAAGAAGTTATAAAATAAGTCAACTATATATGATAAAAAATTTTTAATTATTCAACAAATAAAATGCTTAAATATAAAAAAGTCGAATCAGAATATTACACTATTTTAATAGACTCATTATTAAATAGACAATATATATGTATCAAAGACATTTGATAATAAATAAATAATAATGTCAAAGATACAAAAATTGACATTCACAGATAATACACATTTTTTTAGTAATATAAACCATTTATGATATAAATACATATTTAATAAATTTATTATTCTACGAAAAATAAAGATTTTAGTGTAATAGATGATTTATATAATAATATACTAATTATCGATAAATAGTTAATAATTGAGAAACACATTTTTAAATAAATAATGAAGAATTTTTTATTGTGTAAGTGTTAAAAATATAAAAAACAAATTTGATGCTTATTTGACTTTGATTATTTAACCTTGTGTAATATATTAAAAAGTAAATATTTCAGATTAATTTCCACATTGAATAATATCGATTAATTTTTCACTATTGTTCAGATAAATTTTTTTAAATAAGAAATTAAAAACAGTTAAATTCAATTATATTAAATAAAATCAAACTAGTCATATATAAAAATATTATTTGAATAAAGTATCATACAGTTCATACATTTTTTTTTGAATACGTAGTTACGTATTTACATTCATGATTATAAAAAAAATCAAGTACTTTTTAATATAAAATTACCAATATTTTTAAAATAATTATAATTTTGCATCGTTGTAGTAATTTATGTTTTTTTTAAATGAATTTTAATTAAAACAATAATGTAGTTAAATAAAAAATGTATTAATCATCAAATGTAAGAATACATTATAATAATAATTTGTATACAAATATATAATTGTAAGTTTACTAAAATAAAAGAAAAATGTGTAAAAAATTTGAAGCAAAGAGAAAAGATAAAAAAAGAAAATAAGAATAGGAAAATATGAAGAAAAAGACTAACAAGAGAATGGACGATACACTGTTTTCTTTACTTTTTATGCAAGTTATGAATTCTCTTATAATGTACATTTTCCCCAATTTTTCATTTTCTCTTATGTTCTTTGATAAACTATAGAATTACATTTAAGCCTCCAACAATATATATATTTAGGATCAGTTTAAAAGCATACAATTTTATTTTCATTAAGAAAATATAAACTATTCAAATATGAAAATACGTACATATAATTTACATTGCGCGTATCTTCAACAATTTTCGATATTTCATAAATTATTTATATTAATATAAGAATAATAAATAATATACTTTTGTATAGAAAATATCATGGTCACAATAAATATATAATCTAAAATTAAGTTTATATTAATTTTTAGTATTACGAATTGTAAAAAACAAATTATTTGAATATGAGAACTTCATATAAAAGTATGTAATATAATCATAGCTTTGTTTTTTCCTAATTAAATTTACAAAATTTCATAATTGATTCGTGTATGATACAATTAATTTATCATTGATATTTAAAAATAGAACTTAGAAAATAGAGCGAATAATTATGAAAGTTACTAATAACGATACATCAGCAGAAAATGAAAATAATATCATTTTTTTTCTTATGACGATAAAAAATGAAAGATCCATTATAAGAGTTATACCTAATTCATTAAAAAAATTGAATATTGTCGTGAAAGAGAATGAGAAGGAGAGAGAGAAAGAGATAGGAGAGATCAGACAAACTGATCTTTTGAAATTCGAGTGGCCCCAAGAGTGTTTTCACCTTTTTCACTTGCGTTTTTTTCTTGTCTCTCGTTGGATTTGCAATAATCCAGAATTCGCACTTCTAAAGTCTAGACACCAGAATAAAATCGATAAGTCAGATATATCGTTGATTCAAAACTTGTATTTAATATGATACGTATACAGAGACATAGCTTCTTGAGTACATAATCAACATGATACTTTACTTTGTCACTCCAGGTGTACTTTCTACTTTATAAATCTTTTAAATTCCTTATAAACTTTTTATTATTGCACTAATTAATTGCACTAGATTTTAAAAGGAATATCTAACCTTTATTACATTCAATTTTCAAATATTTTATTAATAATCATATAATTAAAAACATTTTTTGAAAAACTTTCTACAAAATTTATATTAATATTTCTAATATTAATATGTATCATCAGTATTGTATATCGTATAATATTTGAATATAGTGATTTTTTATTTTTATGTTATTAATAAAAAAAATTACATATATACACACACACACATATATATTAATATATTAATATATTAGTTATCACAATTAATAATTATTTTTTTGAATTAATATAATATTATTTGTATTAAATTATTAATTATTTATTAAATATTATTATTTTAATTTTTAATTTAATCTAATAACTTCGTAGAATATAAGTTATCTCTTTCTTATATATATATAAGACATAAACTATTGATTATATTGCATACAACGTTAATGATAAATAATATAAAGACGTATTTATCTTTCATATAACTAATTAATAATTGGTTTTGTTGACCAATGATATTATTATTTGAATTTAAAATTGAATCCACTTGCTTATTAACTATTATTCTCTATTTCGCATAAATTCAAAATATTCATTGAAGATATTTTTTTAAAAGCTTTTAGAATTTTTTATAATTTAAACTGTCATTTAATTTTATATTTATAAAAAAATTACTTTATAATATTTCAAATATTCTCTTAATTAACGAAAAAATGTAATTTAATTATTAAGGGATTAAATTAATGTGTCTTATAATAATGTAATAGTATTAACTTACTTTATGCTATTTTGAACCAAATATTTTTATGAGTTTTTTCTTATAATTACTATATATTACATAAATATATTTATATAATTTACAATCTAAAATACTTATAAATGTATTCTTTTTTAACTTCATGATGTCATCATATGATAATGTGTTCTTGTATTACTTAATTGAATTTTAGTAACATATCTTTCTTCAGTAAAATATACAATATTGGAAACTTGAGTCAATACAGCATACTATACTATACGTATTACACGATGTTACTAAGTTCAGTTTTAAAGGAAAAAGGAGTATAGTAGATACAATATGTGTATATAATATTTAATACTGTGATAGATGTGCAGTTGAAAGAAAAAAAGTAGAAATAGTTACATATTTTGCAGACATAAAAAGTACAGTCAATAAAATAAATAAACGTATAGAAAAAACTATATATTGTAAAACCAAAAAAAAGTAAAAATAAATAATTAATTAATTCGTGAAAAGAGAAATAAGAGTTTAGAATAAAAAAAAATAAATTAGAAATAATAATTAAATTCACATAATTAGGGTATATATTTAAAGGAAGTAACATAGTAAAAGAAGATAAAAAATTATACAAAAAAGAAAAAATTTGATAATAGAAAAAGTCATCTGAATATCAGAAATAAAGAAAGCTTATTATCTTAAAATAAACATGAGGCTTTCAATATGAACACTTTCGAATGCATAAATATAATTTTAAAAAATGCATATAAATAAAAATAGCAGAAGACTAATTAGGTTCGAAAGCATAGAAATTTTGAAAGATTGTATAAAAGTTAGAACAGAAGAACGAAGTATATGTAAAATAAATAAGATAAGAAAAATTATAAGACAAAAACATGAAAGTTTTAGAAAATTGTTTAATGATAAATAAACTACTATGAAAAGCAGAAATATGAAAGAGGGCAAAACATGCGGAAAAAAGGAGAGATAACAACAATTCATATAATAAAACAATAAAAAAGGATTGATCCATTTGTAAAATCAAGATATATAGCTGAAATAAAATAAAAATAGGAATGTAAGTATTAACAAGATATAGAATGGAAAATGAAATGAAATAAGAAAATAATAAATGATACAGAAAGAGAAAACAAGTATACTGTACAATTATGATGAAAAATATAGATGAGTAAAATTAAACAGAGACCAATACAAGCTCTGGAAAGAAATAGTGAAAGGAGAATGAAGTGATTTAAATATATATTATACAATAATTGGAGTAAAAAAAGAAACAAACAAGAAAGAGAAAGACGTGCACGTTATAGTTCAATATTAGATGTAAAGCAAATTCAGAAATAAATATTAAAACAATAAAAAATTATACGAAATAACGTAATGTAATAATATAAAGATGTCGTAATTAATAATAAATAATTAAATTTTAAATAATAATTTATATATTTATTTAGCAGAGAATAATAAAATATAAATACATATTAAGTGCTTTTCAAAATGAAAGTGATAAAGGGTTGTGATATTCGGTCCTGAATTTAATTAGGAATTAATTATTTAATTAGGTCCTAAATTGATTAACGTATAATAAATAATCGTTTAATCTTGCTATTTATTTCTTTCCCATATATTAAAAGTTATTACTTAAAAATTTTTAAAACTTTTACAAAACATAAGTGTACAAAATTATACTATAAATGTACAGTTCATTATCTTATCCCTCAGAACAGTAGTTATCGAGTAAATTAATTTGAAAACGAGAGTTTTCATTAGGTACGTATTCCATAACCGCTATTTTGCAATAGGTCTAATAGTCACCGAATTACCAACAATAACAGCTATATGTGTAACTACTGTTGATCGGACATACGCGAGTTTACAATATAGTAGGACACGGTCTCTAAGGTTCAAACTTCCAAAGCTTTGGTCACCTCTCTCTCTCTTTCTCTCTCTCTCTCTCTCTTTCATTGTTACTGTCTTTGTTACTTTCTCATTCGGTTTAAAATTTGATCATATAATACACTCTTTGAAAAACAAATTTATAAAATGAAAATATTGAGATATATTATAAACTGATTCAGCTAATTATATAATAAATTACGTGAATTGTTCTATAAAAAAAGATAACTTACTTTCGAATAAAATTTTTTAAATATTTTGCTCATTTAAAAATAAAAAATTTCATTAATCTAGGAAAATTCAAATTTAATTATGATTTTTAAATACTAATTTTATTATTAAATAATTTATTTCTAAAAAATATCTATTTGAAAAGACAATATTTTAATCCAATATATTAATCAACGCAAATAGGTTAAAAAATGAATTTACATTCTTCTCTGTGCTTTCATAAAAAAATTCTATATGCAAATTTAAGTAAATTTTGGTAAGAATTTCCATATGTATATTTCAACCAAAATTATAGAAAATAAACGTTTGCACTTATTTTACATAGGTTGAAATAAGTAAATATACGAATTTATTCAATTAAAATAAAAATATACGATATTTGAAGGTATTTAACTTGTACTAAATAAATATGAACAGGTTATGGTAATAAAAAATTATAAAATTTTTAAAATATTAAAAAAAATTGATCTGCTTCTTCACTCCCGTTAAAACTTTTATTTACGTTGATAAAAATAAAATATATATATTTTTAATTTAATCATAATATTTAGAGTATAATCTCATAATAATATTAAAATTACCGTATAATTCATATAAAAAAAAGAAGTTAAAAAATTCAGATTGTTCTAAAAAATCTTTGTTAAAAAAATCATCACTTGTTTGTTTAGGCTTTGATTGTTACACATATTGGAGAAATAGAACTAAGGGAAAAAAATAAATTACAAGTTTGAAATAGAATCTTATCATATGCTTTCGTATGACAAAGAATTTAAGTGTGACCATTAAATGCAAATCGAAAGTATATAAATATAATGCCAACAGATTGATCGAATGAAAAGAGGAACAGTCACGCGGGAAAATGTCTGGTTGACCGCGAAATGCCGTATAAATTAGAAGTTAATGGAAAGTCAATACTTGACGGGTAATGCATGATTGTAGGGACTATTTCAGCTGATTTCTTTTTAACTTGTTGCACCTTGTGTCACTTTATATCGACAGACCAATTATGATATGTAGTTATTAATGAGCATACAATAACAAGCTTCACATTATTCAAAGACAAATTGTATCGATGAATTTAACATCATAATTATCAATACAACAATCAATAGGAAAGATAATTATTTATCATTAAGGTATTTTCTCTATGTTACAAATTTTTTAAATATTAATTCTTACTTTGAAAACTATGTAAGACCTAAATAAAATAATATATATTAAAAATTCTTTTTTCTTGTACACAAAGAATTAAATATAACTATTAAAATTTTATATAATATATAAAATATAAATATAAAACTTAAAATATGTCTAATAGCACAATTTAATAATTTTAATTTTAAATAGTTTAAAAATTAAATATGTTTTTAAAAAATGAAACTAATTAATATAAGCTATGCATTCAAAATATCTACATTAGGAACATTTTTTCACATAATTTAAGATAAAAAAAGGGTTTATATCAATTAAAAAAAAGGTAAATCAATCACTGAAATATAAAATAGAATTTATTTAAAATTAATTAGGTATTAACTTTAATCGTTACAACTGCTCAATTCTAATTTTTTGACAATATTTATATTATCAACATTACTCAATGATTTATATTTATATAGCTAAAATGAACTAATATAATAAAATTAAAAAAATAATAAAAATAAAAAACTATTATATTTTTATTTAAAAGAGTTTTTTATTATCTCAATGTAAATAAAATATTTTTCATTGTATAAACCCTTTTATTTATTATTTCATTATTATACTACTAAAAATAATGATAAAAATTTTCTTTTACATAAAGTATTTCATAAATTTTTTAAAAATTTTAAAAATAAATTTTTTGTTTACATTGAATAAAGTTGATTTAAATACATACCTCATAATTTTTTTTGAATAGTAATATTATATTTATGCATAAAATAACAATTTCAGTGTCAAATAAAAAATATTTAAGTGAATGTTACTTCGAAGAAATTTGGATAAGTAATTTTTTTAATTTATTAATAAAATAACAATTATTATATTCATAATTGTTTCGAATGAAAAAGTATTGCGTTAGTTATATGTATAATTTAATTTTATATTTTTTATCCTATAAATCCAAAATATAAAATATTTAAACTAGCTTATAAATATAAAGTGCTACTAAAAAATGTATTAAAAAGTTGTTGTATTAAGTGTTATACTATATACATGCAAATAAAAAAAAATAATTAATGTATTAACATATAAAAGAGGATAATATACAAAATATTAAAATATATTTAAATAGTAATAAACTTAATTCTAAATTAAAATAAAATTAATAAAATTAATTTCAATATTTAAGTAATAATTTATTAGTTATTAAACGAATAAATATTTGAGTAATAAATACTTAGGTGAGTAGTTAGTGACAGCCAAAAAGATAAAGGGGAAAATATCTTTCATCTAAATAATGGAGATAAAAATCAAGTCAAGTAAAAATAAGAGAATTGAATTTTCATGTAAAGGAAGGCCTTTCATCGATCAAAATGAAGAAGAAGAACCAATAAATGTTCTAAAAATAGTAGAGGCAATGTTAGAAAAGATGCAAAACTAATTTATAAATAGAATGAAAAAATTAGAGGATGAATGAAAAGAAAATAGGGATGGATAGTAAAGTCGAATAGTCATATAAAAAGAAAAGAGAAAGAGCTATCTGTTAGAAAAGAATAATGAAAGTTTAAGGTAATGAATTTATTTAAAAGAGTTAAAAAAAAATAGAGAAAGAGAAGAAAATTGGAAAAATTATATAACAACCAGCGGATAAAATAAACAAAAGGTCAAAAAGGAAGAGAGAATACATAAATAGGTATGAGAAGAATTGGAAGTTACATGAAATATCAAGAGTCAATTAAAAATGGCGACAGATGTCGATGAGATGTAAGTTATGGTAGTGAAAAGAGCAATATTATATACGGTAAAAATATTAATCTGAAAAAAATTTTGATAAATAATAATACAATTTTTAAAGAAAAGAAGAATAAAAAAATAATTATAACCAAACGCAAGTATTAAAAAGAATAAAGAGAAAATAGTATAGGGATCATTATATGATTATATTATGTGATTATAGGGAGATGTAAACGATACACGAGTACGTATACGTCTAAGGTGTAGTTCTTTTCCCATTAAAATTATAATTAATAACATTAGACAAAAAAGAAAAAAAAATTTTTTGTACAGTAGGGCATTATATTATATTTATTATACTCGTGTTGCATTCGTTGTTTATAAGTCTCAAAATTCTATTATTTATGTTTTATTAAAATACATCGAAATTTAGGTTTATATTAAGTTGCCTAAAATTCTAAGGAAGGCTAAATAAAGAGCCTGTGTATAGTACAGACACTTATAGAGAAAAATGTAATGCAACGCGAGTGTAACCGATCACTAACAAACGATAATAATATTAGAAAATAAGCGAACAAATTGTAAAAATACGATAATTGAACGCGCAGAATAAAACGCGATAGGCAAAATACAAATAGTTAAAGTGATACGTAAACAAGCAGGTAAGTAGAGGGAAAAGACGATACGCCGCCTCAACTAGAGCCGAAAGTTCGGCACAAGAGAAAATAAAAATATCGCGCAGAAATATTCGAGCCTGGAATAATTTTCGGAGTGCAGGCCCATGCCGTGCGGGGCACGGACTCGTGCACAGTCCGGCTGCAGCGTTTGCCCCTTCCCGGACTTACTCTGCACCTCTCTCTCTCTCGCTTTCACGCAATCGTACACAGTTCTCCCTCTTTCCTCCCTTCCACCTGATTCCCCCTGACGAACCCCTCTTATAGATGACTGAATTCAATCAAACGCGACCATCGAAAGAGAATGGGACTGATCAGTCCGCCGCGACGGTCTGGGAAAGACTTCGCGCTCGCGTCTTCTACTCGCAAGATACGACACGACCTAGGGAACTTCTCCTCACCTGTCCCTTCCACCCACTACTCCCGGTTCTGCACGAAAAGTGGGCCTAGGGTTGGAGTCGCTGGGAGATGCGGACGTAGCCCCAGGAGGGTGGAGTGATCGTTGTAAAGAGGCTGCGGCTCCAACAAGAGGGTACAGGCGGTCGCGGAAATGCGAAGCTGCTAGACACTCAATCTAAGATGTCAAAGGAGCAAGGGAAGCTCGTGGAAATATGAAGCTGTCGAATGCCGAAGAAAAATAAAAAAAAAGAAAAAAGAAAAAAAGGGAAATCTTTTAAGACAAAAACGAAACTAATACCGCGACCGAAGTTGGAAAACTGCGCGTTAAAATCGAAAGTATTGTAAATATGCGACGAAGTTCCCTTCGCGGATAAACAATTTGTAAGGGCCTTTTTCCTCCGACTGCTCAGTGGGGGTTTTTTCAGTCCCAGGGACTCGACGACGACTTATGTTACGAGCGGTACGAGGAAAGGCGAAAGACGAGCGAATCGTAAAAATTATGAGAATCGGACAAAAAATATAATATACAACGATTTAACTGTAAATGCGTATTGCGAGCACACGGAAAACATAACGCATGTATTGTATAAAAATAAGGCGCATAAAGTATTATGTCTAAGACGCAAATAATGTAAACGAAAATAGTCGTGCGACAAAAAGGAAGGTTCGATGACGAGTTCAGTTATTTATGAGTAAAATAATATATGTGTATTATACCAATGAATATATTATTTAATAAAATAACTAGCTAACTAACTATCTTTGAAGTCTATATAGTATTATCTTTACAGCATATTGCAGAATTGATTATAATGTATAAAATGTAACAACTTTAACAAAAGAATTTGATCATTAGTTTGTTTCTTTTTTTATAACATAGTTGATGTAAAAATTAAATTTTTTTTGTATATATCAAGATCAGGGTTTTTATATTTACTTTTTTTTAATGTTTTATGAAACATATCCATTTATTCATACTCATATTTATTTAATATTAATTTATATTAATTATGAGTAAAAAATATTTAAGTTTAAATTACAATTTCATTTTAATTATATGAATTCAAAAGAAATTACATTTTTTTATAAGATATGGATAAAATTAATAATATTAATAGTATTTAAAAATCCTAAATAAAATTGAACAAATATTATTACGTTAAAAGTTTAGTATTAACTTCTTGTAAAAATTTTCAATCAATATATCTTTTAAAATATCTTTATTGAAGGAATATTTGTTTTTCTCCTTTAAAGTATACGCGAGACAGTCTTACGCAAAATGTTCAAAGTTTCAAGTATCAAAACGTCTATTAAGTGTGATATGAATTCATCAGAGTTAATTTAATAGCCAATGTTATTCTGGTTGAAAAAGTATTATTTTCTATGTCACATTTATAAAAAATAAAACGAAAAGTAAATTTTTAGTTAGTATTTAACATTATTTTCTACTTTTTAATATTCAAATATAAAATGAATATATTATATGATAGAAAAAAGAAATCATTCGCAACACTTTTTAAAAATTTGTAAATAATTCAAAATAGTTTAAAAATAGAATCACTATAATGTTACTAAAGGCCTCTTAAGAACTTTATTAGTATAAAAAAATTAAAAAAAACTTAATATGTAACATTTGCATTTTAACATTCACCGAATTTTAAAAACATGTGTTGGATGGAAAATTATCTATGACAGCTGGCGTCCAACTTTTCTTTGCGCACTCAGCTTAATTTGGTAAGAAATCATGCAAATCCTAAGCGATTCCAAATGAATTCCGTTTTCCTGATTTTCTTCTACGTACCACTCGCGTACGAGTTAACGAAATTAGTTGTTCTCTTTACATAACTACAAAGGCTTATGCGCTTTCTGAAACAATACAGTAATGAAACTTCTAATGGAGATACATGGAACGATAAACTGAACAATAAAACTAAGCAAACATAACATTTATAATTTAAACTTCTGTTATTAAATAGTTAACTTGTTCACTGCAGATTAATTTAAAAAGTAATTGCTAGAAACTGTTTATTTTGTTTCATTAATAAAATTCTCACAAAGTTCAAATTAACTAACTCATATAAATGTAGACTTTAAAAATCTCAGAAATTCATTTAAATATCCTATCGAGAACATGTCATTAAATTTAATAATTTAATTAAATTTCCATTATCGATAAATAAATTTATTTATTAAATAATATAAAATTTAAATTTAAATAAAATAATATTTATTAAACAATGAATTTAGTAATACAATTTTCTAATAATATAATTAATACATATAGAATTATTAAATTTTCATCAAGCTCTCTTAAATAATTTTATATAAATTAATTCAAAAATTACTAGTGAATTTTAGATTATCATAAATATTAATAATTTATGTGTCGAAATAAGTTTATTTAATATAAAATATATTATTTAAAAATTTATACTTATAAAAAAATTGAAAAATAATTATTTTAACAACGATAATTTAAAAAATAAGTTTTTCAGATTACTTTTAAAATATCAATATTTTAATAAAATTAAAAAATTAATTATATATAAATATATAAATAAATACTATTTCTGAATTTTTTCAGTATTTATAAAATATCATTTTTGCAGTAAAATTTGACAAGAAATCGAACTATGTAATTGAAATATCAAACTAATTATATAGTTCATTAATAATTTTTAACCATTGAAAACTATCACGTATTAAAAACGAAATTTATCAATTCTTTTTAGATTACTCATCCTAATTAATAATCAAAAAAATAATGCGGACACAATTTAGCAATTAATTCCACTTTAACACTAAACAAAATAAAATAAGTAAAATTTTACCAAAGTAGCTAATCTTAATAATATGAAATTACTTAAAATAATTTATAATATTAATAACGGATTTTATTAGCATTATTTTATAATATGAAAAAATATCTTAGAAAAATAAGTATTGATTAGGAAGTATTTATTATTATTTTTTTAATTCTTGATACATTAATATTGTCTATAAATTATAAATTATTTTTTAAAAAATTAAAAATTATAAATTACTTACTAGATTTAATGATATATTATGTTTTTATTAAAACTCATTAAAACTTGAATTTTAGTACATGATTAATGTCTTAAATTTCTTATAAATTTTATATTAATTTTCAGTTTTTTCCATTTTATTTTGTATTATCACATATAACTTTAATTTTTTTAATTAATAAACTACTATATTTATAAAAATAATATTATTTACGAATTTTTTAAATATTTACAGACAATTTATTCTTTTAATAATCTAAGACTAGATGATTTGTATAAAATAAAATAATTTGAATAAAGGTAATTAATTTCGAAATAGTTTATTTTCGATTACTACATAACATCAATATATATATATCAATATATTAATGCAATTTTTATGTATTCATTAGTAATCTCTTTATAATAAATGATTATATATATATATATTTCTTGAGCATGAACATTGACGCCTCGCTTAAGTAATGATTTTATGAAATTAACGTTGCAAAATATCGAGGCTATACAAAAGAGAGTCAATTCTATTGGATCCTTCATATCAATCATGAGACCAGAATTTAAAAATATTTGAATAGCATCGGTTCCATAAATCATGAACGTTGCTTTGCTATAATATGTAAAGCTTTGCTTTAATTTCTATGCCCCTTGAGCAGATGAACGCCATATTTCTAATTCATTCATATTTGTTGCATATTGTTCAAAAACAGCTTTATTCAAAGGCAGTTCATTTAAGTTGTATGTTCAAGCAAAGTAATACCCAAATATAGTTATGTTTGTCGGAGTTTGAAACTATCCAAAATATTCATTGTTTGAACTTTACATAAATTTTTATTAAACTTATGCAAATTAGCTGGCATCCATTGATTCAACATTTTTGCTTATCATGTTGCCTTTTTTTAAATTCCACACTCATCTTCAAGTTTGACATAAAATATTGGAAATCTACTGCTTAAATTGGGGATACATACGTCTACACCGGGGTTAACCAGAACTTTTACCACTCATACATGACGAAAGTAGACAGCTAGCAAAAGTGATGTATTCTCATCATCAATCCACTGCATAAATAGGACACTTCCTTTCAATGAGATACTCCATGATATAAAATATTAACCAGTGCAGCAGATATGTGCAGTAAAGTTCTGTGCTAGCAATCACACAAATTGTAAATGCTAAATTATTTAAGCATATATATCATAAAATTACTTTTCTTATTTTCCATTAATTTAGACGTAGTTTTTGAAAATATTTTAAAATTTCCCTTAATATTAAATTAAAAATTAAAAAAATAAAAGTTTATTAATTAAATGGTAATTTAAATTTATAAACGAAATTAAATGTAATAATATTTTTCGTAGCGTATGTTATTAATAAAATATACATATCGAATAAAGTAAAAATAAATTTTTAAATAACAATTCAACAGAATCGTTTATTTTATGTATCATCGTAGAATTTATTAATTATAGATAAACAATTTTTCAAGATAACACGTATTATGCTGAAATAAAATAATTGATTTTAATTAAATTAAATGTCAAAGATATTTTACGTCAATTCCTTTCATGATAATAAATGATACTTTACTAGTTTTCTAAACATAACAGTAAAAAGTATATTATTCTTCGTAAGTGAGAATTTTAACATACATTTTAACATACATTTATATCTACATCTATAAATCAATAGATAAAACAAATTAAAATTGATAATCACATAAAAAAAATTTTTATTTTTTTCTAATAAATAATATATCATAACTAATTTTGCTTTTTTCTAGTTAGAATGTTCGTTTATAAAATACAATGATATAATAAACCCCTCTGAAAAGCAAATTAACTTAAGCCATTTTGATTAATTCATAAGAACCTTACAATATTAATTTATGATTCAATTTGAAGGAATTAAAAATAAGAATTCTATGATTTCTAAAAGCAAAAGATATCAATCAACGCAAAAAAATATTTTATAACTTATAATATATCATAACAAACGTATAAAAATTTCAAACTCTATTTTCAATAAATACATTTTCAATGAATATACTAGGATATGTTAAAAATCTTTAAAACTTTTATAAATATAAGTAATTGTTTTAACTCTAAAAAAATCGATAATTACAATGATTGCGTTCATATTGCAAGATTAAAAAGATAATCTACTATCGAATATTATAAATTTAAGTATAAGTTTTACTTTTTATACCATATCAAAAACACCAAATTTTTTTAAGGAAATATTAAAATGTATAGTGATTTCCTAAACATAAATTAATAATTATTGTAAAATGTATGTTTTTTATAATATATTAATAATATGATAATTCTATGAGAATTATGAGAATTGAAAAGCTAACTTTTTGAAATATCTTATTTCATAATTAAAAAAAATTAAAAAAAAAAATTACTATAAAAATTATATAATAATGAATCTAATAAAATATTTATATGTTATCCTTATCTAAATTATTTGAAATAATTGTTACCACTGAAAGCTAACAAAGTTATTCAGATATAATCTTGGACATTCGTCGTCGTCTCAAATAACGAGGGTCTCATTTTAAAACGTCTGCCGGCTTCGTTTAACGGAAGTAAGTTACGAAGGATAGCGTCGGGCTATAGAAGAACGTAAGAAATAAATTTTCCTTTCACCCAATCGGATAACCTTCAATCGATTGTCAGTTCATTTGAGAAATTACGAACGTTTCTTTATCAGTCTCCAATAGGAAAAAAAATAAAATTTGCCTTATACGTATTCTCAACGATTACTGATATAATTTTTGTTTTATTGTGCCTATGCTTTACTTTTCATGATTACACTGTTGTGCAGGTAGTAATGCAGTTAGTAAATAACATTTCGAAAGTTATATCAGGAATTTTTCAGAAAATTATAACCAGGAAATTATATGAAAATGAACCGCAATACTTAACACTTGTTATTAATAATTGTTTTTAAAAACAATAAATTAAAAAAAAATGTTATATTATGAAATAATAAGGTATAATTCCTAATAAACTAATTTATTTAAGTAATAGTCTTTAATCTTTAATAAATTTTATATAGTATAAATAAATAATAAATCAATGAATAATATTTAATCTTTCGATAATTTTAATAATATTAATATATAAAATTATATTAATTAAAGTTATGTATTTTTAATTTATCACATGTAAAGAGTTTTTATTGATATAAAATAGTAAAAACATCAAAATAGTGTATTTTTATTCTTATTAGCTACTTTATATTCACAAGAGAGTAGAATCAGAAAGATTTATATCTACCAAATACAAATTCGGCGCTAAGAATTTACTGGATGAATAATAGATAATATAGAATATAGATAATAGATTGAGTTTCTTTAATCGCACACAAATATTTATTTGCAATTTTATGTAAAATAAAATGGCGTCTTATTATTTTCGGAAAGATGTAATACGTAAATCAAAAAAGAAAAATTGTAAAGTAAAACATATATTTGGACTAATTTAATCTCATCGAATTTTGCTTAGATATGCAAACACTACATCGCGTTTTTGAATTGAAGAATAAAGATATATGCAAGTATCATAATAATAAACGTGTGAAATTTGGTTGTGATAACGATGTTATATTCAGATTGAATTACTTTCTTCTATGACTTAACATAAAATTCTGAAATGTGCTCGATAAAAAAAAGCGAAATAAACTATATTGTATCTTAACACATCTTATGCACAATATCAATAAAATAAAAGCTTTGATGAACAGCAACCGTCGGTTTAAATTCTTCATTATAAAACAATATCGATATCATTGCTGGAAAAATTTTAATAAAGATATATGAAAACCATTAGTGCGTCATTTAAACAGTGTGTATATGTATGCTTCTATATTTCTAATGCATACATGACAATGAGTTCGGAACAAGGTAATAAAAATGAGATTGTTCACGTAAGAAATACGATCATACTTTCTTTGCTTTTTAAGAATATAAAAGTTTTATTTCTTATATTATTTTTTAGTTTGAATAATAAGTTTTACAGAACTTTTTAAACTGATACTTTTCAATGTGCAAGAATAACTTAAGATCTAGAATTTTCAAGGATTTTAACATCTATTTCATTTAATTTAGTTTCATATAAAAGTGTACAAGTATAAAACTAAAATTTAATTTAAAATTTTTTCTTATATATAAATAAGAATTTGTATTACCTATTAAATATGATATTTATATTTCTAAATTATTATATTGTAATTAAAGTTACTTTTCCAACATATTTATCGAAATTTGAAAAATATCATCCTTTTCTCTCTATGTAATACACGACATCGTGAATGACAGATTCAAATAGATTTAGTTTCTTATTATTTTGAACTTTAGTATAAAACACTATTAAAAATTTTTATCTTTCTTTTACTCAATTTCCTTTAATTTATATAAAAAACACAAGCTGAAAAAATATAATATTAACAAATTATTTTTAAATACTTCACTTTCTTCATTAATTATTATGAATGATAACTAAAATTACAAATGCATATTCTTCTGTTTCAGTCTTTTCTCAGATTTACGAAGTTTAGCAGGAACAACATTAATGAATTTGCTCGCGGCTCTATTTATGGTACAACTGTTATTTATCGTCGGAGTTGGAGGGGTTCAGGTGAGAAATTTTTTTTTATACAAAATATGTTATATAATTTATAATTTTATAATAATCAATTTCTTTGAAATAATAATATTATAAATTTATAATTAAATTTGTTATAATAAAATTATAGCATAAATATATCTAGAAATCACTAATATTTCTTGGTATCATCAGTATAATATATTCGAACATCAAACACTATTTTAAAAAAAATTTAATTGTCTTAAAAATTAAAACAATATATATAAATTTTTATTTTATTCTGCCTTGATTTACCCTGATTCATTATTACAACATAAATTGTTAATAAATCACAAAACTGATACAAATCATTTTTAATGCTGATAAAATAACGAGATGAAGAATAGTAGCAAGTATAAAACATAACACGATTTAGGTAATAAATGTCATCGTGAACAAATAAAAAAGAAGCAATTGCTATTTCTCTTTAAGTTCCTTCCTTGAACATTCAACTACTTTTAATTCACAACTCTTATAATTTATTTTATATTATTCTATTTATTATAAAATGAAGATATTAATTTTTTTATATATATAAAATAATAAAATAGTACACAAGACATCTTAATAATAGATTCTTATAATATATAAATTGTGTTGTCAAAGAATTTATTTTGATTAAAATTTTTAATTATTTTAATTACACCGTATAAAAAAATAGTAAATAATAATATAACTCGGCTGGTATTAAAAATATATGAATAAAATAATTTCTTACATAAAAGAATAAATGATTGATATATTTTAACTAAATTTTTTTCTCACTTTAATTTTATTAATTATAATTTTATTAATAAATAAAATTGAAAATTCTTTTATAATAAATAATATTTTTACGTTTAAAATGTATTTTTTCTATATTTCTTGATATTAAAAATTATCCAGAATGTTATACTGAAAAGTGGAAAAAGTTAATAAATACAAAATAGGTAGTAAATATAACTTGATCTATTTATAATGTTTATAAAATAATTTAAAGTTGTTACGATTTCTATAAAAAATTATATCATATTTTAGCTTACGGAATTTAATTCACAATCTAATTAAATTTCATTTCATTTTTTGACATTATTAAGTATAATTTTACTTATGATAATTCATCACTTTAATCTTTCATTTCTTGAAAGAATTACGTATTAACTATCTTACAATTAATTTATAGATATTGATCTATAATAAGAATTAAAATTTTTTATAAATTTTAAAGAGGGAAAAGAAAAAATCATACGTTATCAGTTACTGAAATATCATATGCTGCTTTATTGACAATATGTAAAATAAAACTGATAATATATTTTCAAAAATATGAATGACCTACAATAATGTTAACAGTTTTTTATTTCTTATAGGATAAATCGTATATGTACAATCATATATATATATATATATATATATCGTATATGCTTCCAAATAAATGTATAAATTCCGATCATTTTCTTGTTCATACTATTTTTTTATATAAATACAATATATTAAAAAATCATAACATATTTTTTAGATTACTGCATACTGTTTTTAATTAAATGAAGAACATGAATTACCGGTACCAAACTTAAAAATCTAATTATTCTAACGTTTGTAATGTTATTATAATAATTCCATGAAACGTTTCTGTTGATGAGAAAAGATTTAAAATCACGTAAATGCTCTGCTTTTCATTAACAAAATAAATAAAATTGCGATAGGTTCTCATAAAATAGACGTTACGGTATTCCACGCTATTTTAGAATACAATATCTAACGGATCATTAGGATATGTACACAGGATACATGGTCGAGATAATGCCGATAACACCATGGGGCTGTATTGGTGTAGAAAGATCAGAATGGCAGTAGTGAGAACAAGAAAGAAATAAAAATTAAAACTACATGCGTTAGAAAGTATTGACTCACGAAGAGGGGGGAGGGATAAAGTTATCAGTTATAGTATAATTATTAATTATATAGTATATTTCTTTATTTTTCACAAAGATAATAGACTCTCCCTGTATTAACTTAATAGTAGTTTCAGAATTTAATATCTTTGTTTTAATTGCAAGAATGGATATATCTTTTAAAGAGATGTTAAGCTCCTTATTTTTTATTTCTTAATTTCATAAACTCGATAACATATGAAAAGAAACCAAGACAGTTTTAAATACATTATTTTTTAAATTAATGCCTCATTTTATCAAATAAAGCGGTTTCATTAGCTTAAAAATAAAAAAATTATAAAATTAACTGCTACATAAAAAATAATGTTTTATCAAGACATAATATATTATCAAAACGTTTTTTGTTTTTAGTTCTCATCGATCAAGTAACTTTTTGATAAAATAAATAATAAATATTAAAATAACAGTTTTATTAAATAACATAATAAATAAATTCTAGAAATATAATATGCAACTTCACCGATCACTTACATAGACGTCATATTCTATTGACAAATCTCAATATTATTATAAGATTAATATTATTCAAAAAATAATTTATCAAAATATAAAACTACCTGATAAAATTAAGTTAATAGATAAAATTTTAAAAAATGTTTTTTATAGATAGATTAATATTTTATTAATTCAAAAAATAAGAGAAATTTATCCGGCTTCTCTTTCTCTCTCTATTTCTCCTTTTATCCGCTCTACTTCTGATTATCTTCAATATTTCACAATCGTAATTAATAAATTCCTAGAAAACAATAAACCATGAATAAGTCTCCATTTGTATAATAGATATTCAAATACACAGAATTACTTAATTTTCTGGCTGTATAATTAAATGTTACTTTAATTACAAAAACTTCTACTACCGAGAATATTAAATACAGGTCAAAGGAATAAAATTAATTCGTTTCTATTTTAAATTCTGCACTGTTAAAATAAAAATTGTATTTTCGGAATTAGAAAATCGCATATATCGTATGCTGTTCTATTTCACTAATTGTATGGTCAAATAGATGCTAGAGGGCTTACAAATACCTCAGAAGGTTTAGCCTATAATTATCATACGCATCAAGGCAGAAGAGGTCCCCTTCAGTTTGAACGTCAGATTCACAAATGATCAGCAATGGGTAAAATCTGTTTCCATATAAAATGTACATAAGCGTTAATTCATTCTACTCCATTTTCCTCAAATGTTACGTTATATTGATATTCGTGAAACACCGAAACGTGTGATCTCAAGTCCAAATCAGTTTAAGCATATTACTGAAAACCGCAGCCTATCAGAGTATAAATGCGTAATGGTCCTTATATTATGGATCGAAAATTCCGGTCTCTAAATGCACTTTTGATAAGGTTAGAATTTGTAAAATAAATAAAATATGTGCCGTGATGGTGTAATCGTATATATAAACTTCTTTGACTCTTCTGGTTTGAGGTTTGAAATTTAAAAATCATCGAACATTCTTATCTTTCTAAAGATAATTATTACAAATCCATTTACAATCTAATATATATTCTCGTATATTTTAATATCAAATACAAATTAATGAAGTGTGTAATTATAAAGCTTCACGTATGAATCAAGAATGTCTTACTATTCATTGATCCTTTTTGTAATAAAAAAAAAAACATTTAATAGTATTATTTAATAAGCATTTAATATTATATTGTTTCTCACTCGTATTTCTAAACTGGATCATTTTTATAATTTTTTTTTTAATTTATTGAAATATCGTAATTGAATGATCAATATAAAATTATATTTTATTTCTACATTTTGAATTTATTTTTTATACAAATTTTTAATTTTTTACATTGCAACATTTTTCTCTAATTTTAAATCTTTCAATTCCGTTGAGTAAATAAAGACAACACTATTCTATTATTTTATTATTTTAAATATTAAATCCAAAACAATTATAAGTATTTTTTATTATAACCATATATTAATAATAAATTAAACACAGATAATAAAACAAATTTATTTTTAAAATGATATAGAACTACAGAAAACCTTTTCATTGCATGAAAAACTAATAAAATTAAAAAGAATTCATTTAATGTAACAGAGTAATTGATAACATGGTTATTGGACATCAATCATTAAAATTCTTTAATATCGAATATTTATCAATTTTAATAATTTTTCATAAATTTAAAATGCATGAATACTTTTAAAATGGATGCAAAATCGAAATGTATTGGACGTATCTATATCCGAATTAGATATCGCAAAATCATGCGGAAACTAAGTTATCCATTGATCAAATTTGGATATCTAGGGCCATCATCCACAGAAATGAAATTCAATGAATGTGTATTTACGTTACTCTCTCCCAATTCGAAATACACATATACGTTTCCCTCTCCTCACGTAGAAAATTTATTGACTAATCTAACAATGAAATATCTTTTACAATAACTGACAATAAGAGGTGTTTATATGTTCAGAACATTCAATTTATAAACTCATGCAAATTAATTTGTAAAAGTAAAAATACACTATTATGAATCATATGTTTCAATAAGATACGTATATACAAACACACATATTTTTCATCAAAAATATACAGATTTACGTTACGAAAGAAGATATATCTTGAAATAATAAGAATAATTCTATTAAATTTAATTCTTAAGATAAAAATTTAATTTATTAACTAATATACAATGAAATTTTCTTTAAAGAAACATTCACGTGCAAATATATAAAAAAGTATAATATGAATTTGTAAAAAATAATTACTTAATAAGCATCTTTATAGGAAAAATATTATGACTTCTTTCATTTTTTGTTATTAAAATAAAATTTAAAAAAAATTAATTTTTTAAATTATATTATTTCTATAAAAAATATTCTAATTTTGTACGTATAAATTGCGTATTTATTTCACTAGATAGTATTAAATATAATTTATTGTCATTAGTTTGTCTCTCTATATATCTTGTCATAAATATTTATATGCTATATATATATATATAATTACATTTTTACGAATTCTATAGAACGATGAATTTCATTTAATTTAAATTCTATCTCATACAATTTAAAAATTTTTTAATAACATGTAACTTATTTCATTTCAGAATAAAAAGTTATGCATATATATTTTTTTAATTTTTTTTCTTACAATTTACAATATATTTAAAAAAACATTTTATTTGTCAATAAAAAGTATCAACTATATTATTCTTTAAATTATATTGTAATTTTATATTTTATTTATCATTATTGCATTCAAATTTTGCCTTAGTTGATGTAACTATACATAATGTATGCTCAGTTCATTAACTTAAGTTTCCGTTTATTTTGACGATAGTATCATGGTTAAAAGAGTTTATTTTTGTAACCGCGTACTCTAAAGTCGCGGAAAAGTTAATGGTGCAATTAATCCAATAGTGCTTTTTATTTTCCGCGAGAAATTTAATTTACTAGGATTAATATGTATTTAACAAATTATTATATGTTTAAAGTTATCGCAGCTGCATTGTATGTTCCGTGAAAACACCGTCAGTTTTAGTGATAGCTAATTAAAATAAACATTGAAAGAATCATAAAGTTATTGTTTAATGAAAACAGCTGCTATCTAGCGCATACATCTAATTTTCGAAATTAATGCAGATTTAAAAATACCAAAATTGATTAAATTACGATTGATTAGTATTTTTCACATTACATTTAAATATTGTAATATATTAATTCATAGCTTAAAGCAATTCTTTTAAGAATTTTGTAGTTGCTATTTCGTAAAAACGAAATCATATAAAAGAAATATGAAAGCAATATATTCCACAAATTAATTATAACTGTAAAAAGGAAATCAATTGATACTGTTGATATTGCAACATAAAGAATTCTTTTGATGTTTCAAACCTTATCAAACTTTATTATTTTCATTTCAAGTAAATTGATGTGAGTATTATTTTCTAAAACAAACATAAATTTCATATAAATTTAAATTTATTAGTAATATATATAAGATAAAAATATTTTGTAATATTTACAACTTTTTGTAAAAATTTGAATTTTATGTTACGTCAACCATGAATAAAAAATATTAAGTTATCGTCTATTAGAATTTTCAATAAAGAAATTGTCTAATTTTTATTTATTATTATAATAAAAAAAATGTAATAAAAAATTAATTATAGGTCCTATTTTCAAAACTCTTTGAAAGATCTCAAATATTTTTGTAAATAAAAAACTATCTTAGAAAAAATTATTAGTTTTGATACAGTATTAAACGGTTTTTTATAAAGTTGAATTTTCTGTATGCAAGAAGGTTTAATATTTTAGCGCAAATATAATGAATACTTCGTACATTATATATGTGCAGCAATATTATTTTTATAATAATAAATGAAATAGATATTTATTACTTCTATTAATTTTTTATGTTTAAATATCAATTATTAATTGAAAGTATAGTTTTATTCTTGTATTTGATTTACATTATAATTATATATTTTATAAATATTTAGTTAAATCAATATTATCATTAGGCAAATTATTATTTATTAAAAATTTTTATTTTTACATTATAATACTTAACGTAAATTACTAAGATAAATTGAATTAAAAAGAAGCTTTCCAATGATTCTTTATTTTTATCTACCTAAAAGATTTATTTATAAAGAAATGATATTGAATGAACCAATTTTAAAAAGAACTTATGTATTGTATGAACAATAAGGGATTAAGGTAAATGTACAAGAAATAACTACGTAAATTTAAATAAATACTAGCGTTACATAAAAAAATTTTTCAAACAATTTAATAGATATAATATTTTCCGATTATAATGCACCATATTTTTATGCAGGCTATCTTAAATATTTGGAAATATCAACCAGACGTTACCATTCATAACCAAATATTTCTTGAAGTGCAAATTTTTCGTATAGAATTAAAATAAATCAATCAATAATTATCACATAATAGAAAATTTTTTCTATGTAATTCTTATCTTAAATTAATATGTAGATATTTTCAGTTTAATGTAAGAAATAGACTAAAAAGTGATGGAAAAGTAGATAAATAAATAAAATTTAACCTCTAACATCTATGTGTTGTTTTAAAGTTTCAGAATTCTAAATTGCTACTTAGAGCATTGAGTGATATCATTATTATTTCTTATTTGTCTTGAAATTAAGTTTTTATTTATTTAAATGTTTTCAGAAATTCATTGTATTTTTATATGCCATGATTTATTTTTATTATTTTAAACATTTTATTAATTTTTGTATTTTTAATGCCAACATTTATATCAATTTATTCAAACAATTAAAGTTTTAAAGTTTAAAAATTCAATATTATTGCATTATTTTCTTATATGTTTGTTCAATATTTTTCATTATTCTAAATACTTTTCATAATAAATTTAAAGAAATATTTTTTCTATTAATGCATTCAATAGTTATTTTATGTTTTAAATTTAATTTGTATAAATATATGTTTAAATACAACGATCATATTTAGTACAACAGTTTTTTATATTCCTTCTATGTACCTGAATATTATTATAAATAGATAATTTTGAGTGTTAAAAGAAATTCGCATTAAGTATTGATGTGCGTTGAGTACAAAAATTCAAATGAATTTTTTTCTGAAAGTTTTTCTCTTATATATTCTTAGTTTTAGCGATAATGTTCAAAGAATGAGTAAAATTTAAAAAATGAAACCTTCTTTTAATGGAATAAATTTGCAATACCTGAATAATAACATTAAATAGTCGAAACGATTCTTACACCTTCATGAAACTTGTTTTCAATACAGTTTTAATAATAATTTTAACAATATAGTTCAAAATATAAAAATCTTGAATGTGTAACTTAAAATAAATATAAATTTAAAAAACTATTTAAAATCACAAATGAATCAATTAGTGATGGAGTAATTCATAAACGAATCGAATGGGTAGTTATGTTCATACATTCGAAGAACAAAACTATCAGAATACCAAAATATTTTGAACAGAAGGTAGAAAGCCTAAAACCATAAAAGGAAGAAATAAATTTCTAAAATCACAATAGAATACAACACCACATTTCGAAACCAATATTAAGGAAAATAACGCATGAACCAGCAAGTTTAAATGACATCTATATCGCTATAAAAAAAGATTAGAATCAATTTTAAGTAGGAGCAATACTAGTTAGGATGAAAAATTACAAGAAATGATATAATAATAGTATACAGTGAAATTATTATTTTTAACGACGTCTTATTAATTACAGAAGAAATAGTAATAATAAACATCGCATATAAAAAGAATCCTCAAAATTTGAATAATTTAGATAATAAAAATAAAAACCTTAACCAAACAAATATTAAAAACAGTAAAAATAATTACGTATATAATTATAATTATATCGTAAATATATCGTAACAATAATTATAATTATCATTCGAATAATTATAAATAATGATTAATAAATGTAAGAGTAACTGTAATTGTCAAGGTTACGATGATCATTGCAATAACAAAAATCAGTACGAATATGAAACGCAACGCGGTGGAACAAATGACCGAGCGACCTATAAACAGTGTGGCGTAACAAAGAAATGCGACTGAGCATTTAAACTCGCAAGGTGCTCGATATTATCCGTACATGTCGGACACTTGGACTCATTAATAAAATGTGAGTCAAGGCAACAAAAATCTGTAATATTATGTTTTATAGAAGTGAGACAAAAATCACCAATTTTAATTTAAAAAGTGATAAATTCGAAAACGAGCCTGCGCATTTTTCTTTTACATGAGAGCAAATAACTTGACAATTAAAAGAATAAACAGAATAAAAATTTTAAAATAAACGAAGAATATAAATTTACATTAAAAGATACCGTGATAAATGCATTTCATCGTTTAGAAAGCTAAACAATTATATCGTCACGTTTGCATGCAAGATAAATCCCAGGTTATTTATTTATTAACAAAGCTTTTCAGTTTTATTTGCAGTTTCTGTGGAGAAGTAAACAAACTATCAATCGCAATTTACGCTAATTAACGCCATTTTCCATTTTGTCCCTCTAATTATGAATTTCATATTGTATCCTACCTTTGTCTGCCTCTCTATTCCAACTCCTGCCGATCCTGCCATCTTATTTTCGAGGCATTCACTGAGGCACCAATGCTGTGGAAACCTAAGATCAGGAACAAAGAGCCCCCGACGGTTAAACATCTTCACCTCATCTAGATTGTAAGACAGATAAAAATGCTATATTTTATGTCAAAGAAGCATGCAATATTTTATAGAGAAGAAATACTGTATACTACTGTCAGTTTTTTTTTATTCTGAACATGTTTCACCTGAATTATTATTTATGATTTTGCTCGCTCAGAAATTCTTCAATTTCGAGCCAATAATCCCCTCGCACAAAGAATAGGAAAAAGTAGCGATAGCTGACCAAACAAACGTAAAAATAGAGAAGGGGAAATGAAAAGGCAAAAATAATAAATTTAAATAAGTAAATTACATATAAATACTAACGGAAAGTGATATAATACGCAATTAAACATGAACATTTCGATACGTTAAATGTTTCTAGCATGTCCCTCAATTGCAAGATGTCGGAGACATGGGTGCCAATGATGCTGCTTCTAGTACCTAATGCGTAATACGAACACATGTACAAACGCCAAACATTCTGATATTACTTTTTCTCGAGCATACGATATTGTCGGCGGAAATACCATAGATTTGAACATGTCATATATAATATTAATGCGGAATTTCTTCTACGTAAAAACACAACGCAAATTCCCGAGCGTTACTAATGAAGTGGTTCATTTTTGGATTTTAAATAGCAACTATTACAAAATATCAACCTGGAATATCTTTATAATGCGTACAACCACGAAAATGGATGACTAGAAAAATCCTGAAATCCTGATTCTTGATAGTTATAAAAAAGAAAATAGGCCCACGAACACTTCATTAACTCTTCTCTTAGGGATGGATCACAACAGTCACCATTCTTAACCACGCAAATCTATCCATACTGAAAATTACTGAAAAATCGACAGACATGCACTCTTCAACGACGACAATCAGCTTCACAACCGCAATCATACTTAATTATTCTAAATGAAATCTTAATAAATACATAAACCACTTTTGAATATTTTTAGGTTTGAAAAGCCAAATTTATATAATCGATTAAAAATGCAAATTTTTTATTGAAAATTGATATAAAAATTATTACAAAAAATTTCGATAAATTAAAACATACTATAATTCATTACTGCTGCTACTACTACTACTACTACTACTACACTACTATTATAATATGTCATTATCATAATGATTAAAGTATTTAAAAAAACAATTAAATTACAAAGTTATGAATAAAAGGTATCTAAAATTTTCAAAATTAAATCTTATATAATTTTCTAAAATAAAAATTTTGAAGATTTTATTTTTTTACGATATATCTATAAAACTAAAACCAATCTTATTTTAAAGTATAATTAAAAATAATCGATTTTTTTAATTATACCATGGCTCAACTGCTAAGTAATAAGATGTTATGAAAATGAAGTTTGCAGATCAAACCTAATCGCTACGAGTGCAACAAAATCTAATGTTACTTTTATAATTGAATAAATATTTGAGACTTATAAATCAATAACTCTAGCGGTTTTTAAAATTATTTGTAACATAATTATAGATATTATTAACAATAATTTTAAGAATATAGTCCGGTTACATGTTATTTATATACGTATTCCACAAGTCACAATTTAAAGAAAAGATCCAAGTGCAAACAACCATATAATGTATTTGCAAATCCTAAACATTAAATTAAAAAGTAATGCTGATACTTACAACTGGCATAAATATAACCACGAGTTCACAACAATTAGAGGACTCAGATATACTAACATAGGATTTCTAAGTAAGTAATTGTGCTTGTAAATAAACTTTGGATAAGAAATAAGTTTCTTTGTTTATATCGATTTACACTTCATCTTTTTCTACTGATAACTGTTAAAAATCCTAAATTTTAAAAAAGAGAAATCTTTTTAGAAGCTACCTATCACAAACTTCTTTATGACAACGTATCTAAAATCACTTTTAAGAAAGATAGATATAGAGAGAAACTGAAGGAGAGAAAACTGAATATTAAAAGTAAAGGATAGTAAATGATATTCATCAAAGAAATAGTAGTAGGGAGCAACGAAGCTGCGAGTGGAAGCACATTGATTTTGGAACACATCCAAGGAATAGAGACAGTCTGTTAACGAAAGAGAGCAAAAAGAGAGAAATGTCCTTTTTATTTCTCTGTTTTGTTTGTTTCTACATTTTTATTAATTTCTTACTTTCTTTTTCATCTCTAAATAATGCAATGTTAAGTTCATCAAAATAAAGAATCTAACCTATTGGTTTTATTATCTCTGTCTTTATTCTTTAATATATAAAATTGAAAAAAATGAAAACAGAACAAATTTCAATAAAAATATGTTTAAGATGAAGTACATCTTTGCTTAAGGATTTACGCAAATTATTTTATTTCTTAATAGATATACTACAAATGAATTTTATCTAAGAGTGAATAAGATATCATGGATTAAAACAGATTTTTTATTTTATTGTATTAGAAATCTTCCAATCATTTAATTTTTCTAAAATATTTAATATATTTTTTAACATATTTTCATTATTTTGAGTTTAATTCATATCACTTTAACTTTACATTTTATTCATATTTTTTAACAAATTTAAAGAATGTTCTGATTATATTTTACACACAGTATCAAACATAAATCTTGAAATAAATGTCTGCATTATTAAAAAATAATGCATCAATTAAAGAAAACAAGTAATGAGTACTGCACATACAATAATTAAACAAATTTATCTTATATTGACCACTGGAGTACTATTGGAATTCCATTAGTTTCAACAAAATAACATGTCCAGATAACGACAAATTACCTTCTGTTAGATTGCACATTTCGATATCTACCTTCCTGGAAATCGTACGAGAATTCAAAGCATTGACTGCATCTAATACTGATATTTCATTTATGTCCTTTACAATTTATGATCGGAGAAATAAATTAGAAAATTATGGAGCTAATGTAATACATTTTATTTCAAATTGTGACCTAATTTTACATAACAATCGATAAAATTCAATCTATGTCATTTCTTATTGATATTATTCATAATAAAATTCTTTTTTATACTTAAATATTTATAATAAATACATGAAAACAAAAAAGTAAAAAAGGTAATTTTACGTAAAATAGAAAGTTTAGCCTATTTATAAGATAAAAGAAAATGAATATTATTTATTTCAATATATATATATATGATATATATGTCATGTAAATAAATGCAAATAAATCATATAATCCACTCCAAATAAAAATTTGCTAAAAGCGAATCCAAGCAACTAATTTAGCCTTTCTTGGCGGATGATTAAAGATATACAAAAAAATCATAGAAAAATTTTATGCTTTTTATTCTCGTATTTTTCTAAGCTTATATACTTATTCGCGCTTACCTCTGTTGTAATACTAATACTAACGACACAATTTTTTCCGCTATTGTCTCATTATAATATATATCTTAATACACATGCTCCCATACATATATAATTTTTTGTATAAGCTGTTGACGGTGAGCAAAAATTTTCATTACTCACACATCAAAAATAAAAAATAATAACAAGTTTGACATAAAATTATTTAAATATCGAACACAGTTTTTTAAAAAAGTCAATTTCTTACATTGGTTTTATAATAAAAGTCAACAAATATAATACATCTAAAACAGTTAATTCAGTTATATATTTGTAGCCTATTAGGATGTACTGTATTATTATTATTTATATTTTATTACATCTGTGTTTGTATATTTATATTTTTAAATGATTCTTATAAACAATATATACAAGTACGAATTTATTTATTATTAATATTTGTCTAAGTTTTAACTGATGTAATTGCACTTGAAAATTGAATAATTAATATTAGAATTTTCATATAGGATACATCAAACAAAAAACCAAACATTTTTGATAATTTCAATGATCGTTTGTATTGATATTATATTATTTATTTATGAACAATTTTTATAAACTTTTATTTATATTTCTGTACAGTGTATTGGTATGCATATTACATAAAATGACATAAAATTATATACTTTTACACTTATATTTCTACATATTATATTTTTTTTCATCTTCAATTCTGTTATTACCTTACCGTGATCTTCTACACTGTTACTTCTCTCATGCTCCGATTTTCGTCGTTTGTATTACTATAAATATTTCTTAATTAATTAGCATAGTAATATTTATACTTTTTAATTAACGTTATTGATCTTACTTATACGTATAAATTTTTAATTACAAATTCATTTTAAATATTTTACATGTGCTTTTAATTTTTTTATCTGTTTAAAATAACAAAGAACTATTTGTTTATTTTTATCAACTAAATCTTTAATGTTTAACTACTAAAAGAATCGATAAGAACTTTATGAAAACACAAGTTATAAATTAGAACAAATGAAAATTTTGAAATAGTAGAGGTAAGGTATTTATCATGAAAATGACACTCAATACTTGTATATACTTGTATATAAAATGACAACACCGATTGTATAAAAACATAAAATCACAATAAAGGCTTTTATATGCTTTATATATACATTTTTTTGAGGACACGTTGAAAGCATATGTGAAAATCGATTTGAAGAAAAATTTTTGTCATTTAACTTTTCTAACATCTTTTCATTCAGTGTAATCGTTAATCTTATCGAATTATTTGCATGTTTATTTACTCGTACGTATGGATAGGCTACTATATATCCCGTTTCTCAAATAAGTTTGCCTCAATGATTTTTAAGATTAATGATACAACAAGATGATAATCTAGCTTTCGATAAAATGTTTAATTAGAATACATTATTGTTTTATACACTGTTTTTTAAAGAAATTTTCATGATTCGTGGTAATAGATTAATTCGCCTATTTATTGATTTGATTTTAGCAATATTGAGCTACGTTATAACATTATAATTATAAATAATAGTCGAAATACAGACGAAAAAATATAACATAATATTTTTTGAAAATTAATATACTGATATAATTTTGGTTACGAAGTATTTTTCTAAACCATTCATATTGCAAACTCAATATAAAAAAATAAAATAATTTAGAATTAAAAATACAGTTTATTGAACCAAATTTTAAAAAAAAAGTTTTATTATAACAAAATATTATATAATAATATAATAATAATATGTATAATAAGCGAACGAATATTCAATATAATACCAATATAATTATATACACATATTAACAATTTAATGATACATTATGTTTAAAAAGACATTATTTAATAAATTGAGCGAGATGGGAATATTATGAAGCTGTTGATTTTAGATTTAAATGAGACAAGCATTATGCTTAATATTTGAAAGTTATCGAGAAACCAACCATTAACCAAATATATTGATATTCACAGCTATCGAAACTTTAATGAATTGATTAAGATATAAATTGCCAATTTAATATTCTAATACTTAAAAACTGAATTATCCAATTTTGAATATTGTTTCAAAAACAAAATCAATGACTACACAAATTGCTATACAAAGTTACATGAAATCCTATTTATTATTTAAATATCTTACAAAAATTTTAATCATTTACCTTCATAATTACTACTTTACACCAAGTTTCATGCATCACACATACATTCACACATACATATATATATATATATATATATATATATATATATATCATTGATATAAATTTAAAAAGTTCTATTTAGTCATTTCCATTTAGTATCCATTAGATCAAAAACACAAAAAGAATATTGTGATATGACAAAATCATAATAGGATTAGGAATATCAACGTGATTTTTTATATAAGTAAATATATATTAATATAAGAAAGTAGAAAATCCTTTTATAATTTACTTAATACAATAAATAGAAAATTTACTTCGCTACATAAATATCAAAGGAAAATCAACCATATTTAATTTCAATTTACAGAAATAGCAGAAATTATTATTTCTTAGTTTAATAAATTTGCTTTTTAATAATAATAAAATCAGCAAATTTTATAAGTTTTAATTTTATTAAATTCTATCTAATCTATGACTTGATTAAAATAAGCTTATATTTTCAATACTGTTTCTCTTGTGATGTTTAAAATGACTATTTGATTTATGGAATAAACAAGTAATTCAAAATATAATAATTCGTTTTAGTCTAAAATATCTTGATTTTAAAAGTTAAAAACTTTTTTAATATAAACTTATATTATTCTGTAAAATTGTCCAGTTAATTCACACCAGGCTATAATTTTATTCATATATAAATAACTAATCAACAGTAGTTATTGGTTTCTATAATTCAGTATTTTTTAAATAGTAAGATAAATTTAACTCTAAAGTATAAAAATATAAAGTAATTTTAAAAATATAAAGTATATTTTTAAAATATGAAGCGAAAATTTATATCATACCCAAGAAAAATTTGTAGAGCATCTGGAACTTAAGTATATAATATTTTTAAAATAATTAATTTTTTAAAACAATTTATTAGTTGAGCCATTTTCCCTTAATCTTTCAGACAACGCGAGTATTATTTTTTGTGTTCATTTACAATAGTAATAAAAATTAGATTGGGTATAAAAGTTGTGAAATTAAAAATTTATAATAGATATATAATTTGAGTAATGATATAAACGCACGTCAGTTATACAGTGTATTTAAATATTATTTATTAAATTACCTTTAACCCTAGAAGTTTTTCGTAAGTCATAATGTGTAATGTCTAATTTGTAATTTATTCAGCTTGATAAATAAATTTTCCAGACACTTTTCTTCACATCAATGTTTTGTTTGAATAAAAAATAATTTAGTTGATAATAAAAAGTTCTACATACTTGTAAAAAATAATGATAGGAATTGTATTAATTGGTATAATTCGAAAAAAAGATAAAATATTGTAAAAATAACGTTTTTATTTATTCATACGTAAAGAAATAAGTTTATTATTATTATGGAAAATATTGATTTAAAAATACCTTTTATTTTTTCTTTAATCAAGTAATTATACATAAATTATATATATAAAAAAATTATACTATATATATATATAAATAATTATTATAATAGCAATTCTTGTATAGTTTTTAAATAGACTTTTTTATGTTTTATATTTTCCAAATTTATTCAATAGTAACTTCAAAATTTATAATATATAAAAAAATTATAATTTTTCATTTGACAAATGAAAAGTTCGAAAAATTATACAATATAATTTCTGTTTTCTATACTAAATTTTGATAAATTAGGATAGTCTAACTTGAGGTAAAAAGTCGAATTAAATGAAAAGGTAAAAATTAAGATAAAATTTTATTAATTAAAAATTTAAAGACTGGTTGATTGTTCTTATTTTATATTTTTTTTAATTTACCTATTTCATACATCAAAATTATTACCTTGTAAAAATATTGCTTTAAATTATTTAAAACCTTCAACTACATCTTTTTTTAATTACTATTGTTATTGCGAATAACTTGAACAGGGACCAATAAACAAAATGATCCAAATACTTGGCGATTCTGAATTACACTAAAATCATCCTAAAATTAATTCAATAATGTATTGCGATATGCTCAAAGGCTAAGACTTTGTTAACTTCCTTCACACGCAGTAACAATCACAGGCTATCATACAATTTCAACCCAAATATAAAAGTAACGTTAAAGGCAGCCACGAGTTAAGTCATCCCTGCAATCATTTAGCTTCTACTGAAATCAAGTCTAACAAAGTACTACAATATACTTAATACTGTTGAATCGAGACTGAAACATTAATGATGACTGAATCAAAGACCAAATGGTTTTTTTTCATTCATGACCACTAATATAAAAAATTTGCGTTAACACCTTATAATGATAATGGGTGCCAGATCACGACATTGCACAATCTGGAAACAACAAATAGTTTCGACAATAGTCAACTTTTTACCACGTGTAATCCATACCTTTTAATGTAGAGTATCCTCTTGTGGTAATTACTGCACATAAAGTTGACACATCATCACGCTATTATAAAAGCTGTTGTGAAGGTTCTGATCGACTAGTTATTCCCTGAGGAATGCTGGTCAACTATTTATCGAGGTTCATACTAGATAATCCAAATACCCTCAATACAATAAGAAGATTAATGTTTTTCATCAATATACAATTTGTTTGTAAATAACGAAATCCATGACCATTAACTACATTCTTTTAAACATCTTCTATCAAAAAAACCGACATATTTGACGCGATCGATAAATGGTTAAACGCAGCAAAACCAAAACATGGAGATACATATATGAGTGACATATCATAAACTATAAAAAAAGTCTATTTTGCAACCATTTATATAGTCAAGCCTTTAAATGCTTAGGTGATTTGATATTCTTCACATATGCCAAGTACACTGTGTAAATCCAACTGCTTTAACGATCTGATCTACTGATCACTGATATTATGCATTTTGTATCCTATTTTTAATAGGAAAAAATTTATTAAGATTGTTAAAATTCTATATTGTAATAATCTGATGAATAATTAATTAATTCATTTTAAAATAAAAAAATTTATATTATTATATACATGTATTTTTTAACTAAGCTTTAAAAATGTACAAGTTTGACTTGAGTGAACTTCAAGTATAGTTTTTATGTTTAAATTAAAATATCATCTCATCTTAAATATCGTTTGTCACAAAATATCATTATGAAGTAATTTTATTTTTTTTTTAAGTCGTGTACTGGACAAGTAATAATTATCGTACCCTTATATTATAATTTAATAACATACTATGAATTTCTTTACGAAACAGTATAAATCATATAAATACAGTATCAATATTAATAAATTTTAGGTATTTGTATACTTAAGTAGTTATTTTTATTGAAGTATGGTAGAGAATCGTATCACTACAGAAATTTAATTCTTAAGCCTTTATCCTCGGTCACTCTCACTGTCCTAAAATCACCACATTTTTAAACATACGTAAAAGAGAAGAATGAAAAGAAGGTAAATAAGTAATATAAGTAAGCTCATGAACAATAAATACTGGAAAATATAAAGCTGCTTACGAGAATTCGTAGGGGTAGAAAAATAGAGAGTTGCCGAGATGTTTATGAGAAAATCGATATAAAAAGTCTCCTACACGAATGTGAACAATTGACACGCTCGGTCGCTGGTAACTTTCTCCATAAATTTTTATATTCGCAATAGGAATCGCAAAAACTTTTGATTTTTTGCAAATACAGATCAAAACTGTCGTGAATTTTATTTCTTCAGTGTTATATCGTAAAATGAAAAAAGTGGGCTTCAATCTTTTGAAACAAATCACATTGACTCACTTTGATGTCCATTTCTTTTAATAGGATTATAAATTTTAATCAAATGCACCAAGCATGTTTTTTTATTTTAACGTACTGTCTTTAAGAAAGATCATTAATTAATGAAATCGAAAATAGGTAACAAATTAACAAATATATTTTTATAAAGCAGTTTTTGATAATAATAAAAAAATTAATTCTTTTGAAAGAACTATATACGAGATAAAAATATTTTACAAAGAAATCTTTCTAATAAAAATGTTTATTCTATTGATGATTTTCAAGCAAAATTAAAAAATTTATTATATTTACTTTACCTTTCTTCTTAAAAATTTTAAAAGATTTTATAACAACGTTTTTTTTTAATAAATCATATGACTAGAATAAAACTCGTAAATATTAATAATTTAATAATCTTTCTATCGTTATAAAAGTTTAGTATATATATAATATATATATATATATATATCAATTAGCGTTAATTATTACTTTTAATAATAAAAACAAATTGAATCAGTAATTAACTATTAGTAATAGTTTATAAATATTATTTTTGTCTGAATTATTGTTAGAATAAACGTTTATATGTAATTTACTATGCAAATGAAACTGAGTTTCATTTTTTTAATAATAATAATATGCTTAAAAAATTAAATTTATTAAGTAATCTAAATTAATTAAGATTTATAATCAGAAATCTATGAATTACAATTAAAATTTCTAAAATCAAGTCTATCACAGCCGGAACTTGTATCTATTAAAAATATAAAGGTCTATAAAATTTTGTATAAAAATTTCATTACACAGATATATATTTAAACGCGATAATTACATTAAAATTAATTACTCGAAATATATGTTGGTAATGCATACAAATGAAATTAATTATTTCATACCTCTAATAAAGCTATATACAAAATTTACATAATGAAATGTTGAAAATTAAAACGAGTTCTGTATTTCTTTAATGGACAATATCTTATTCTGAAATAATATACGAAAAAAATAATAGTACAAATCGAATGCATAAAATATAAAACAGAAAAAATATTTTGTTATTCTAATGATTACCAACAACTTTAATGTCGTGCTCCGGTGCGGAACTGACATATCAAGTTAACATGCGACGCAGAACTATTCTTGCCGTGTACTTAAGGAATATTGTTCTGCATACATACGACTTCTACTTCCTTGCCTTTAAGCATAAGTATGGGACTTGTGTGAGTATTACGCTTGTCACAACGTTTTCAATATGTTTACTATTCCCGTGCATACTGACAGTGTGTGCATATGTATAATTTATGTTATATATATATTAACCCGAAATTTTAGAATAAATTTGCTTATATCTTCACACTTCTGATTCGCCAACTAATTATTTATTGTAAAGAGTTGAATTACTTTAACTATTTGAAAAGTATAAGCTCCATAATTATTTTTGAATAATTTATATAGTATAAAAATTCTTTTTTTAAAAAACTCTTTTGTAATAATTTTTTAATGCATAATCTATTAATAAAATATATATTTTAAAAATTTGAAAACCGCCGGAACTAAGTAGCTGATAACATCAACAGATTAGTACAACAACAAAATAACAATAAAGTTCTTATTATTATTCAAATCATAGTTGTTTCCAAAAAATCATAGAATATATTTTACATTTGTTTTTGTGAAAATGGTATGCGTTTAATTTAAAAAACTTTTTTAAGTAAAAATTGACTTAACATTCATTAAAATTTCAAGTTTATCTAATGCAAAGTTTCTGAGATTGAATACCGAGGAGTTTAACAGCTTTGAAAAAATGCTTATAATATTTAAATGTTTAGAATATTCAAAATTAAAATTTTAATTAATTTCTACTTTAAAAATAAAATAAAATAAAAATATCAAGAATTTAATTTTTACTATTTTCTACAGCACCAAGTTTATGAAGATGTTTTTATGGTAATATCTTTATTTTCTTTGAATTTTCGTGATATCAAGAGAACGACCGCAACTATACCGCGGAATCTGTAACCGAGTACTCAGCCCCTTTTACTTATTATTCATAAGCTCGTTCAGATTAATTATTATAGCAGAATATAATATTATTACCAACAGCTCTGTGATTTTCATAATATTAAAATTTGAAAAATATTTGTGTGGGAGATTTATAACACTGCAATCTATGATTTGAAATTTATGTACTGTTATTTAAAAACTTGTAAACAAAGATTGTATAATTATAACAGCATAAAATGTTTTAATTGGAAGATTTTTTATTAGAATAATTTGTAACTTGATTCGTACATTAGTGTTTTTGACATCAGAAATGTGGTCCAAGCGGACATTTTTCTTAATATAGCATATGGTCAGTAGAAATTTCTAAATGTAATTGAATTCAAACGTCGTTTTCATATTTTCAGCAGTCTTATAATTCCTCTTTATTTCCGAGCTCTATTAATACCATTTTCATTCGTATTAATATGATATTATTCCATATCATTGTTATAATATTGCAATATTAACTATATTAATTCATTTACCAGCTTTCAAATATTTTAATTAGTCATATTTCTTGTAAAAAACGTTATTTTAATAATCATATTAACTTAAGTATTGTGTTTTTATTATAACATGTATTAACATTATTTAATAACAGGTAATATCTTATGTTTGATTATTGATATATAAAAAAGAAGAAAAATATAAAAAAAAAAGAATTATTATCGATAAATACTCACGAACGTGAGATATTGAGATGCCCTAACCGGTGCAACACAGTTTTGCATTTAAGTATCTAACTTAAAAAAATTCATAAATTAATATAAAACAAGCGGTATAACACCTTAAATACAAAATTAGTACAATATATATGCTTAAATGCAGAAAATATTATCAAGTCAATTTTTTTACTGCACTTATAATAATGAAGTTGGAATTTATGTAAATAAATAAGGTTTACATTGCTATGAAGAGCTTTTATTGATTTTAAAGTAATTTAAAATTACTAATTAATGTTGTAATTCCTGATTGTTCTTGATTTATCGGTTTGTTACCTCAATATTAATTTTATAATATTTATAATATTTTTCATCAAACTTTATTAAATGCAGTTAAAAAATTTTTTAATTTCTTCTATCACTTACACTTGATTTTTCAAAAGTTTTATTAATATTTTTTTATAAAATTAAAATTCTTTTCTCTTTATCCCAACTTAATTTTCAGCGTACATTTTAATGTGTACATATAATGTAAGTATCTAATAAATGTTAAAGTTTAGCATTTTTTCATTTATATATGATACTTCAACTTTTGTATTAGGATGAAAATATTTCTATATCTGATTTAAATTTAGTAATTTCTTCAATAATAAAGTGCTACTCATAAAATATAATATCTTACTTCCATAAAACATTTTTTAAATTGAGAATAGTTTAGTTAAGAATTAATTTGAGAACTAATCAAGATTAATTTTCAATTATTAGTCCTTCGAACTATTAGAATTTCATGAAATGCTCATAAAAGCTTTAATTGAATATTTATATTTACACAAACAACAACGAAGTTTGAATGTTTATAATTATAAGTTTGATAGAAACATGCAATACACAGAGTATATATTTAAATAGTATGTATTCACTATAGTAATACACCGCGAGTATCACATATCAAAACGGCTTTAAAAACTTACATCATAGTTACAGTTTCACCACATAAAATTAATGTTTAATTAGATCTACTGTTACGCGTAGAACAATAAGCTATTGGTTTACTTCTACGTATGTAAATAAGTTAAATATTATTATACATATGTTTTAGTTCCTTATTTTTTCTAATCTTTTCAGATATTTTAAAAGTTATAAATATTATTTCGCATTAGATCAAAATTAATTTCAATTTTATTTTAAGTTATTTTTGAGTAATCTTGAACATTTGAAATGTAACATATAAATATAATGCATAAACATAAAATATTTTCAAAATACTTAATTGATATTTTATCTCATCATTAATAAAAAATACTTTTAATTAAATTTAATAACGGCTTGACATATTCTTCACGAACTATTTAAAAAAGTCTTTATTCTACATTTCTCAACTAAAATACTTAAAACTATTTCAGTATTTCTCATTATAAAAATACATTTGAAATAATTTACTCTATATAATTTAATTATCCTTATAATATTGATTGATATATAATATATAGTATAAAATTTTTATTGATTATATTAAGTTTCTATTTTTTCTTAATCTAAGTGTTTATTATACCCTTCAAATGCTGTTTAAGTACTCTATTTCGTCAAAAAAAATTTTATCCAGCAATAAATTTAATATGAAATAATATTCAAGTAACTATTACGATGGAATAATATTTAAATTAATAGATGAAAAAAATGATTTTATAAACATATTCTATAAATATTTTCTTTATGCAATAAACAGTATCGATCATTTATTAAACTAAGTACTAAGTTCTTAGAATTAAAAGATTACCTTTGAATAATAATTATGCTTAGTCTATTTTAAATATTTTAAAATATTGATAATTCTACTTGGTTAAGTCTGATTTTTATAATAATTACAATAATAAAATTATTTTTAGATGGAATTGTTTAATATAATTTTCACTTATCTTTATTGAAGTTTTTATCAGATATATACATTTTAGTAAGAGAGTAAATAATCTAAAAAATGCAAAATACATTATGTATTCAAATTTTAAAATAATTCAAAAACAAGTATAAAGTATTATATATATATTATATTTTTTATATCAGTAAAAGTTTAAAAAAATTTATTTTTAAATATTTTGGTATAATATATCACTGGAGAAGAAATTTATGTATAGTTAAATAAAATACATCAATTTTATAGAATTAATGGATCATAAAGATGAGAGTTGCAAAATGCTTGAATGTATTCCTTAAAAGATTCATGATATGGTCATTATTGAAAAAATTTATGATCCTAGGTTGCACAGGATAGTTGAGTTGTTATTGATTATTAAAAATTATCTGGATGATCAGATAAAGTGTAAAAATCAATAAACAAAGTGATTCTTATCATCAGATTTGGGTATTTTTATATTCTGCTTGACATCGTTTAGTAGCTTCTTAATTAATATCACGTATTATGTTTGAAAGCCTCTTCAGATTCATCCTTGCTCAGTAATTTTTTTTGAAGACATCAGCTTTCTTTTCTCAATTTTTAACGCGTAATTGATATTAAACAAAACATACTATATTCGTTTCAAATAAGATAATATAATGTAAATCATTTTTGTTCTTAGCTAACTTAATTAAATTTTATTTACCAGAAGTACGTATATACTAATTTATGCACAAGTTAATGCTTTAATAGAATTTTTATATGAGAATAATTGATTGTAAAAAATATTTTTTGCATATAATTAAAAATATTTAATTTAAGTTAATTCCTAAAATTATTTGAGCAAAAAGATTATTCGTTAATAAAACTAGCTACTAATTTTTATTTTATCATTGGGATATTTTCATAGTGTTGATATATCAATATTACTACCTAATAGAGAATTTTGAACTAAAAATCAATTCTAAAACAACATTTCTCAATAGCGTGATAAGCTAAAGTAAATATATAAAATAACATAAATTTTATTATATAAAAAGTATTTTATTAAATAAAAATTCAGATTGAGCAGTTAAAAAAGTTACTTTTTTCAAGATGAACGCGAAACATTAGTGATGGAACAACCTTTCTCGGAAATTTATTCTCCTGCAGTTTCAAGCTACTACTTTTGAAAGACCTGTATATATGGAAATAGCCACTACTTCTAACATTTTATTTCAACTACTTTCTTAATACTATAATAAACTCTATATATACTATATATTATGCAATATAATATTACTGACTACATATTTTTATTGCTATTAAACAATTCATAAAAATTCAAAATTAATTCAAATAAGATATAATTATTTTGTGATTATCTCATCTTTTATATATACACACATAATGAATTCTTACAAAATTATTATAAATATTAAAATTATAATTAATTCGCAATAAAAATTACGAGGTGTAAAAATAAAAATACGTATTGTAATAATGTAAGTAATAGTAACGCGAGCATTAAATAATTATACAGTTTCAACAAATAATAGTAATTTACTTCAAAGATCAATATCCTTGCATGCAAGAAACGATAAAGAACTAAAAAAAGATAATAATACGAACTAATTAACGGAAATTACTAAAAAAGTAGAAAATATTAAGTCCTAAAGAAAAAATAGTAATTAAAAAATAAAGACTAAATTATGTTAAAAAAATATTTCATTAAAACTTCAAACTTTTATTACGAATGTTGAAGAAAATAAAATAAAAGATAATAATGTTAAAATATTTGACAAAATTTAGTATTTAAAATAATAACATCGTTCCATTCATTTGCTTTAACTTTAGATACTTAAAATATTGTAATAGTAATGAAAATTATGTTAATAAATGAATGTTTAAATGCTGCAATATAAAGAAATCTTTTTGATCCACATTTATAGATTTGAACTTCACATTATTTATCGAAAATGCAGAAATAAAATGGGCGAAATATAGACAATATGATTGAAAAAGTAATATCGGTTGAATAATCTGAAAAAATAAAAATATAAAGGGCAATTAAATAAATTATATTAAAAAGTTTTACAGAAAAAAATATATACATGAAAATTAAAAAACAGATAAAAGAAAAAACCGAAAAGGATACTAGTGAGATATAGAACAGGTAATGAAATGTGAGCAAACACTGAGAGAGAAAGGATTTGTAAACTATGTAATAACAATGAAGAAACAATCAAACTCTTTTTAGCAGAGCGCAATCTTCCAGATACTAATAAAATTATGAACGTAAAAAAGAAAAATTTAAATTTATTTTACAGCTTTCGTGAAGTAAAGAGAGAAACAAACAAAAAAAAGAATGAAAAATAACGTAGAAGAAAGGCAATGCTAAGAGGAAAGAAAAAAAAATTAAGTTAAATACTAAAAGAAAATTTATAAGTGTATATAAAATAAAATGAAAATCAAAATGAGAGGCAAGATAGAAGTGAAAGAAGAAAATAAAATTAATTGATAAGAACCAAATTTATAAGACTATATAAAATAAAATGATGTGATATTATTGTAAAACGTAATTATCTTAGAAATAATGTATTAATTGCTTAATAATATTTTAATAGTATAAAAAATTATTCTTTAATAAATAATAATAATAAAAGTACATACATCTTTATTCAATTACATTCATTTTTGCTTTACATGAGATGCAATTCTTATACATGCAATCGTGAAATTGCACTTCTCTCGAATGACGCTTATCGTATCAATACCAAATTTGCAATAGATAATACTAACCACTGCTATTGAGTATTTGAATGTGGATTATAGAAAAATTAATTATTTAATATATGTAATTAAAATAGATAGATACCAGTGCTTCGTATAGTTCTTTAAGAAAATTTTCTGGCTATTTAATGGAAAGCATTCTATTTCCTAAAAAAATTGTATAACAGTGTTTATATATATTTTTTTATATTTAAATATGTACCTAAGAATTTTCAATTCTGTACTTTACAATGTATATGTTGATATCTACTCTGAAAAATGCATATACCATTGACGAGAATTATATTATTTTATATTATGTTTAAAAATAACGAGCCTTAAATATTTTTGCATTTGAAATTCCCCGTATACATTATTAAGTATTTGCTGAATTAAGAAATTGAGTAAATATTGAAGATTGATTACGGAATGATTTAATTAAAAATTCTGTATATAAAAAAAATTAAGTGAAAAAAAAGATAAAATAATGTATAAATAAAAATAAACGTCAATAATATTTTTATGAAAATCTAATCAATTAAAGAATACATAAAAGCATTGTAAAATTATATACATATTATAACAAAGTTTACTAGAAAATTTATCTGTATCAGAAATATTTGATTGCATTAATTTACGACGAGTTTTCCTAAGGTACTAGTTGTTGAAACTCCACTACTTTCGTGAATTAAGTAGTTACTAAATTGTTAAGAAAATAAGATTCCAATAAAAAATTTATTTAACCTTTCTAGAATTTTCTTCGTGAAGAAGACTTTAAATTTCTATATTTATTAAATCAACTCAAATGATCCCAATCAAATACATTTAAATTCATCGCAAAAAATCTATCATATTATATGATATTTTGTTGGAATATTAATATATGAAAATTAATATGTCTACACATGTAACTACTGACTAAATAGCTACTCGTGGAAATAAAAATTTAATAGTAAATTTTATCTTTAATTTCGTGTAAATGTATTTAATAAAACTGATATCTTACTTTATGATAAAATGTCAAATTTAAATAAAAGAGTGAAGCGAAGAAACAGGGAGGCTGGATAAAAAGAAATGATATAAAGGAAATAAGTAAGAATTTATAGAGGTTAACCGAGTCACAAATAGCACGAAAATATGCCAGACTAGGCCATCCATATAATAGCTATGAAAAAGATGGATCGAATATGAAAAAAAGATTGGAAATATACATATAAAAATCTTGGTATTTTTGATATACCAGCTGACGATGTGCACATAAACGGATAGTCATGCTACGTACACCTACACGCAAATATTCTATTTACATATTCCTAAAATATGTGTATTAAATACTATGCAGGCTTAAATTTAAACATGTAGTACTTAATTAATATTTCTACGCTTAGTTTTGCGTGCATATGTGATGTACACACACGATGATAGATGAGAAAAATAATGGGATATTCATTTACACACTCATATACGTACATCAGAAATGCTAATAGTTGCTAAAAGTCGCTGAAGCTGATGATGGATTACATTATAATTGCTGTGTATTTTAAGAACTATGTTTGTTGATATGTGTAATTTACCGCTAAAACATAGTAAATTTACGTAATTTTCACATGCAATTCTATCGGCACTGTGAAACTTGAGTATTTTCCCTTATGCAATGTTTCAAAACAATTTTTCGCGTTTTATAGACACTTGTACTGAGAAAGACTTACGAATCTCATAACTATAATAGTATTAGAATATATCATACTTTACTACTTGGAATAAATTTTAACATTGTACTAAAATAATGATGGGAATCATAACTACGAAATAGGAGACCAGCATTGTATTGTAAACTAAATATTTAAAATGAAGGTTGTGTACAATAAATAAAATCGGCAATTTATATTATATATTAGCAAATTAAACTCAATATTTCACGCAGATTTTTTTTTAGAAAAATCATTGTTAGGGCATGAATATTCGTATTATAATAAAGCAGTATGTAATGCATACTCTTATTAAACGAGAATCTCACTGCTATTCAAAACTTCTTTTTTACTTTTGAGAAAAATCTTTTTCAAAGGTCGCATTGTATTCGAAGAAAATTTAATTCTTGAAATTTAATAATCAATTTAATAAAATTAATCATTTATAAATAATTTTAATAATTAAATTTAATAAAAATCATCACAAAAACCTATATTTTATAAATGGAAAAAATGTTTCAATTGTGATTGACACTAAAAATATTATGAGCAAATAATTGTTGCAACAATTACTCTACAAGCTTCTAATAATATGTGCAGTAATAAGGTTGTTATAAAATACATAAAAATTTATTTTAGTGTCAAAATTTATCACATATAAGTATTTAGGCAGATACATAAATCAAGACTATAATATATATTAAAAAAATATAACTTAAAAAATAAAAGAATAATCGGAATTTTTAATGAGCCATTGATGAATAAAAAAAAACATAAAGAGTAATATAAAAAAAAATTACTTTGTTAAAAAGAACATAATCATTTGTTATTTATTTAAATGAAAATATTTTTAATTATAAATAAATATGTGTATATAAAATATAAATGTACATAAAATAATATCTATAAATGTATGCGTTTTTATGTGTTTATGTAAACATTCATAATTTTAGGTTCCTCCGTTTTCCATTTTTCCATATAGATATATAATTACACATGTTCACGCAAATGTATATATTTACACGGAATATTTATATGTATCTTTACATAGCATATATTTTTATCAAGTTAATCTCGACGTATATGTAAATTTAACTTTTGATAAATGACAATTTGTAGCAAACGACAAACAAAAAGTAATAAAATTTGAAGATGATTTAGAATTATTGGCAAAAGATTTAGAATTATAAATGTAATAATTTGTTTATGCTTAAAAAAATAAGTTGTAATGTACAAATAATGGAGAAATATGATGAATACGTAAATTTTTATTATAAATAAACCGAATACAATATTATTATCATAACATGATAAAAAATTATAATATTTTATGATTTGTTGTACCAAATTAATCGAAGGAAATATATTTTTAGTGTCTTTGAAAACTACTTCAATTAAAAAAGCATTCAAATCTAAAGTAGATTTCATAAGAAAAATAAACAATGTAAAACAATAATATCATTACCTAAAAATAACACTGTCATTTTTAAAAGATAAAAATGATAAATTTTAAATATTTAAGAATGAAATACTCAGAAAACAGTTTAAATTACACAATAGCATTAAGCTATATTACAAGTGATGTAAAACAGGTAATAGAAACAAATTTGTTACATGGGATTAATAAAAAACACAGAAAATGAATATTTTTTATTTATAATGATCTAATGAGCTTATAATACTAATTAAAGAAATTAAAAATATTGGAAAAGAAGCGATAAAGTTTGAATATATATTGAACGGACTTTTATAATTTGCATTTGAAATTATCCTTATGATAGATTTCCAGAATATATTGAGATGACTTTTTGGCTCTTTCCTCTTCATAAATTTCTCTAATAATGGTTCACCTTATTCTTTTTGAAGAGAATATTCGTAATTAAATTCATATTAGTAGTAATTTAATTGCGCAACCATTCTTCATCTTATGGATAGAGTACTTTAATGTATCATATTCGGTTGAGAAAGAACGATGTAAGATAATAATTTACCAGACCGTATCAAGAATTAGACTAAGCTAACAAGTAATCAGTTGTAACACTCAATATCCACATATGAATCAATGCTTATCCTGCCAAACCAACATGGTCCGGATTCTGGCTACGGTTTTGATTTCTGCTTAGAACGAAAGCAGTCTTTTATTAATAGATAAAATGTCTGTCCTGGGGTAGTAGGTCAGTGGGTATGACCCTCATAGCTCCGGAATTTGACATGTGGAAAAAGCACGCAATACAAAAAGCTCCTCTTCAATGCACTACAGTCGTACATTCCCCGATATTTATTTACCATTTGTGAAGTCTGCCTTGCTACACGAATGCACTTCTAGTTTCAATAATTTTTTGTTTAATTTTATTCAAGCATTTTTATTTATTTAATAAAAAATATTTTATTTTTTACAAAAATAAGTCACATTATTTACTAAATAAACTGAGTAAATGACATTTTCTTTTACGTAATATTTGTAAGTGAATTGTTTCAAATTATTAATTTTAAAATAATAATATTCGCAAGTGTAGAATAAGCTAACTTATTTAGAAATTTCGTATAAACTTACGTTAATTTTCTTTATCTTGATTTTATTTATTTTTATCTTGAATAAATCAAAATAAGAAATATTCATTTTCGAATTTTTTCAGAATATAATAATTATTAATTCCTGTGTTAAAGCCAAATGCGAATAAGATAAAAATTTCATTTTACAGTCATATTCGTAAAATAATACATTTCTAATTAATAATTTAACTAGCAATTGATAATTAAATTATTTCATTTATTAAAGAAAATTTGATACTGTTGACAAAAAGTAAAGAAAAATTAGAATAAAATCTTAGTATTAGATGTATTAATTGCATGAATGAATGAATACGAAGAAATAGAAATAGCGGCAAATGCCAGTCTTTTAAGTAAATAATTCGAAGCCCAAACTTTACGTTTTCATTTGATGGATACTCTTCTAATTCCTATACGGTTTTCTTTAAATCATCTCGTATCATAATCATAGCGCGTAACTAGGCCACAACTTTTATTCCTCCACCACGTACGTGACATTAATAAACTGAACTATAATCAGTGATACTATATATGCTTTCAAATATTTTATAATAATTGAATAAATATTTAATATATATTCTATTTCTAAAACTGTAAAATTTATAGATGTTTCAATTGTACAAACAGTTTTTAATAAACACTATTAAATTAAAGTAGTACTATAAAAATAAATAAATTTATAAATAAAAAATAAAAGATATACTTTTTTTATTATACATAATAAATATATTATACATAATAAAAAGATAATATCTAATGCAAAATTGAATAATATTTTAAGCATTCGAGCTTTGTGTGAGATACGTAATATACATAGATGTAAGCGTTGCTGTTGTAGATGTTACATGCAGGCGAATGACTGCTGGAAGAAGGAGAGCATGCCAATGGAAATGAAATTTACAAGCTAAGCCGAAAGTATTGCACAGGAATTATTGAGATAAATAATACAAAGGAAAAATCACGAGATGAAAAATATTTTTTTACGAAGAATCAGAATGAGCGAGACAGTTGCAATTTTCTTGTACTATTGTTTAAAGAATTATTTTAGGGTGAACACGAGGACAGGATTGGCAACCACTTCGGTACAATTACTGCCATATATTCGTTCAGTTCGGAACTAACAAATTACATTAAATCAATGCCAACATAGTCACCGTAAATTTCTTTTTAAAAAATTTTGTTTACTGGAATAACGATTATGTTCGCAGCTGACAACACCGACCACTAGTTCGTTCAAATTCCGAGTAAATATTATCGTTGATATTGCCAAAATCAATGTAGAAAATATTTAACGAATAACAAAGTTACTGTTTTCTAATTTCCAGCGAAAGGATTGCTCGCAGTGTATCTTTTCGCTGCATGCTATATTTTTTTATAGTTCAACCACAGAAAATTCAAAAGAAAACTGGTAAAGCAAATTTAATCACATTTTCAAAATGTCCACTTGTTATGCCAAAACAAAACTAAAAAGAACTTGATTTAGCTGATTTCATTTTAGTTTGAGAACTACCAAACGAATCCCGGAAGAAAAGTAGCGTAGCAGGTCGCATTTTCAAATTAATATTTTCACCAACACAGACGAATTCCGTTCATTTTTTTATTTAGCGTGGGAAAAGGTGCAGAACAGAGTACCAGAAACAATCTAAAAAGAACTAGTAATCTAGAAAGAACTATTCTTTTAAGCGTATTGAAAATTTAAGAACTTCAATAATTGTAAATTGGAAGGAAAGAAGTAACCTAATTTATTATAGCATATAAATATGAGTGTAATAAAAAGTAATTGAATATTCTAATTGTTCTAACTACACATTACTTAAAAATGAAGTTTCATATTATATTTCATCGTCCTATTAAAACATTATTCACATTTAAATAATATTAATGTATTATTGACTTAAAATATTTTATCGATATAAATTATTATGACTTTATATCTATATTCCGAATAAATTGGCCGTTTTTTATTTAATTGACAATGCATGGAAAATATTTTTTGAATTATAAATTTGATTTTTATAATTTTAATATACTTAATATATCATATGTTTTAATATTTCATTTAAAAATTTTATGAAAATAGATAGTTATCAATATTTTATTATTTATTTAGTTAGTTATGTGCTCAAAATTATATTTTATATTTTTTCAAATATTTTAAAATGCGTTTGAAACATATATTGAACATTGAAAAAATATCGATACCAAAATCAGAATAAATTTTTAAATATATATAGTTATCCTAATTTTACTTAATTTATCCTATATTATATTTTAATAAGTAATACACAATATTTATATGAAAAAAATAACGTATTTCTACAATAACATTCCTTAATAAAAACTTTTACAAAGTTTCTCTACATAAATTATGTAAAGAACTTCGATGTATCTAATAATTAAAAACATTTTTTGTTAACGAAAGGTTATATTCTTATTAAAAATTTTATAATTAGCTGTTTTAAACTCAGCGCAAGGTTTATAATTTTATTTATATACATGGTATTGTTATTGAATAAACGCTCAAGTCATGGAATAATTAATAATTAATTAATATTCGTCAGATTTGAGGATAGTAAAGATTTTTTATTGTTTTTAATTTTTAAATAAAATGAAAAATGTTTTTAAAACAAAAGCAGTCATATATACATGTTCATATTAGGAATGTATAGAGTTATCTTATCTACGGAAAGATGTATTTTCATATTTCATCAACCAGAAATAACTGACCTTTTTAGAAGATATTTTTAAGATATTTCAATTCATACTTAAATGATAAATATATTATTTAAATTATATATAAGTAAAACCTATATTTGTATTTTCATAGTTCTATTTATAATAATGCAACATTCATTATTATTAAGTAATATTTTAAATTTCCTGGCTAATTTAAAATATTCTACATATTTTAATACTTACTATTATATATAATAATTATAAATAGAAAGCTTGTACATCATATTCAATATTAAAATTTTTTTACAACTTTTTCTAAGAATCTATTTTACAAATTACAAGTTTAATAAGTTGTAATTTATATGAGAATTTTGTTAATATATTTAATATAAGTTTAAAATACAAAATGCGTTGTTATACTAAAGTAAAAAATGCTATGATAATAAAAACATATTAATAGAAAGATGAAAAAATATGCTTGTTATCTACGTCGATATATTTTAAAAATAGAATGAATTAATAAAAATGCTTTATTGAAATTCTTAACCAAGAATCGTCTCTAATAATCTTTAAATTATTATTCATTAATAATCACATAAATAAGTAAATATCAGTTAATGCTCGTGCATCAAAATAAACATAATGTATGTTCACGTCTGTTTAACGCTTATAATACTTATTATCAACGATAACGAATTTGAAGAATTGCATTACATCAATGTCATACTAAATTTAAATTATATATTCAAAGCCAACGGTTAGTTTTAAATAAATAAAGTATTTTTCATTTATTTATTAAACAAGGAATTTTTATTTTAAAAAGCTTATAAATAGTTTACTCTTGGTATAAAATTATAAATATTTAAAAAATTTAATATTTACAAGAGTTAATATTTAATAATTCTGATAATAAATTTAACGTTTACGAGTATAAGACTATTTTAAACGCATTTAACAAAATTCTAGTCTTCTGGATATACTGATTACTAAAAAAATAATATAAAGTTTGATAATTAAATATAATGACCATGAATATAATAAAAAAATAATTCAAATAATTGAATTTCGGAATTGTGCTACATGATGGTACAAAATATATTATAATTGAAATTTATATAATATTATCTTTATATCATTCGAATAATTTAATGCAAAATATTACCTTACTGAAAAACTAGAAAAAAAATGAATTCAAAAGAAATGAATAAAAAATAAGACATTGTTTTTAAATAATGAACAATTAACAAACGTATATTTGATAATCATACATATTAATTTATTAAAATATTTTTTCTTGATGTGTCTCACTTTTTTTCCACTTATTAATACATTAAATTTATAATTGATAATATATATGATGTGGTTTTATTTTTACCCTCGTTAATTTATAATGTAAATAAGTAAAATAAAATAACGTCATTTTATGCCATTAATAATTTTTGTATTAAATGTTTGTATTTTATATTTAGATATTTAAACTTAAGACGTTGCGATAACGTGTTGAATTTTTAGATCACTATTCGAATTAATCCATAATTATAATACCAATAATAATACCAATAATAATAACAATAACAACAACAATAATAATAATGACATCAACAATAATAATAATAACATCAACAATAATAATAATAGTAGTAGTAGTAGTAGTAGCAGTAGTAGTAGTAGTAGTAATATTATTATTATTTATTATATTAATTAAAATGCTAGTCTCATGTTTGAAGGAGTATTTCATAAGGTCATTATTTAGCAGGCTTCAATAAATTGCTATGAATATTAGATTATAACATAATTGAACTACTTTTAATTTGAGTATTATTAAAATTTATTGCATTTTTCAAACTTTATCATGCGACTAAAAATTTTAATATAATTGTTAAAAAATTGATAAATGAAAAATATACCTTAGAAATATTCTATAAAATTTTAATTTTTATGAATAAATATTGTCAGCGTACATTTTATTATATAGAGAGAAAAACAGTATTACATTTGACTATTAAGAGCTCAATTAAATAAAAAGTAATAATAAAAATACTGATATTTGATATTGAAGGTTTATAATCATTAATTTATTAAAAGATATTTTAATTGTAGATAAACTATTACTTACTTAGAGAACGCGAATCTAATTATAATATAAAGTTAAAAATAAGCTTTAAAAAAATCAATACTTACTTTTTGGTTAAAAAATAAAATGTTGACTTTAACGTTTTTATATAGGTTTGAATTTTTGAAAAACTTAAATATATATAATATTCATTAATAAAAAATAATTGATGTAAAATGACAGGAGAAATTTTAAAAGTTTATGAAAAATAATATTTGAAGCCATGGAAAGGACAATCGAATTGAAGTAAATTTAGCTTTATACTGAATAATTACTCGGATTCGGGTATTAAATCCTCGTGAAACTCAAACGCAAAAATAAATCGCTTGTCAAATAAGACGATTATTTCTGTTTTACGACACAAATTTTAATTCCGAATGAATGTGTGCATTTGCACGGAAACGATATCCTATACAAAATACGACTGCGGAGTTGGCGTTAATTTCTCACAAGTCTTACGTAGACTCTTAACGGCCTGTAATTACAAGCTTCGAGTTCTATTGCATTGAGGCGCTCAACGAATGTGCAGGCGCAGCCCGGGAAATGTGTGTAAGCATTCAGCGCGCACTCCCACATTCACGCTCGCACGATTAAGTGCAGCCGCGCTATCACAAAGCATTTGCACTTGCACTCGACTACGTGCTGCTACATCTACCAGTTTTTCGTACAACCTATACCTCCATTCTATACCTCGATTCGTCTTGCAATCAATGACACGATATAATAGACGCGATGTCGAAACTTCAGGTGTTTACATTATATTTAATTACATTAATACAATATTCTGATTTTTGAATGTTATGTGCACCGTCATTTTCGAACCCTTGTTGAGCAGCGGTTCAAATGCGGTTGCCTTTTAAATACGTCGGCTTTAGCTTTCGAATTAAATTCCGTATTACATCGAGTAATAACAAATCTCGAGTTCTTATTAATATTAAAACTTTTTTTCATTAAACTTTTAAACTTTTAGCTCGCAATGCTCATCGTTAATTACTGTAATTACGGTTATTACTAATCCTTGGTGTATAAAGCAACATTTTATAATTTATATGAGATATATTATTAAATTCTTTGCTCTTTTTAAAAATTTAGCCATGTAATTCTCATTGATGGATAAATTATAAGATTAAATATTAGACGATGGCTTGAATTAAATCATAAAATACTGGTTGCTCTGCTTTGGAGTCCTTCATCTATTATAGCTTATACTAAAAAATTTACACGATCCACGATAAATTTCATCAAAATCTATCATAACTTTTATAATAACGTAATATGTGATAGATAATGGAATAGAAAATGCGTAGACGTATAATCTGTATTTTTACCATGTAGTCGTAAATTTTCCTGTAAAGTCATTCAAGGTAAATATAAAAACTTTTAAAAAGTTTTGTATTTCATATCGATCATTGTGATAATAATAGCGTAAATATTTTATAGCCTTAACTAATATTGTAAAAATTTCTTATTAATGCTAATTATTATTATTCCCAACTTTTTATTAAAGAAAAAAAAGAAATACAAAATAATACAAATAGATATTACGCTTGTCTCAATTAATTGTATCAATTAATTTTTTCTCTCCAATTAAAACTTTAAAAATTAAAGTAATAAATAAAAAAAAAAATGTATGTCATAAAAAAAAGTTTATTATCAAATTTTCATAATAAATGCAATTACAACATATTTAATAAAGGTTTCTCTTCGCCAACGATTAAATTATTATCTTTATATTTATAATGGTACTATTAAATAAATAATTAAAGTCAATATAAAATGTAAATAAAAAATAAAATATTATATTTAATATAATTAAATAAATATAAATTATAGAATTCTATAAGCTTATATAAACTACTTTAGCATAAAATTATGAAAAATTATTTATAATGGTTGATAGCCTTTAGTATTTATTAACATAAAACTCACTCGATAATGCTTCCTAATAAATTATATATTTCTAATAAATAATATCTTCCTAATAAAATTATATATATAATATATATATATATATATATAACTGAGTAATTTTTAAAGTATATATTAACAGTAGTTTTTATTAAACAAATTAAAAATATTAAAAAAATAAATATAGTTAATCACTTATTAAGAAATAATTTTATCACAATTAAAAATTCATTTTTCTACTCGAATATAATTAGCAAAAAATTTTTAATTTATAATTACAATTGTAAAACACGAAAAAATTTTAATGTAAAAAATAAATTATCACCTTATATGTTATTCTGACTTCTTTGCTTTCTAAGAATTTTTGATTTGCCCTAATTTTTAATCATGTATTAATACTGTCTTTTAATTAATTAATGTTGTATAAATATTTAATGATATTTTTTATTAATTCAAATACACGATTGTACTTTTTCCAATTTTAAAAATATTTTATGTGTATATGTTAATTTTTTACAAATTTATCTACTGATTTCCGTTGATTAATTAAAATCAATGCTTTTATTCATTTTATTATTGTTATATATTTTAATATATTTTTAAACATATGTGAGATCATATATATATATTCAAATAAGAAAAATAAGCAATCTAGTTTCATAATAAAATAAGAAATAGAAAAAAAAACGAGAATACTAAAACATTTAAGAATGAGAAAAGGAGAAGGAAGAAAATGTAGAAAGAATTGAATTAATTAACAGAGGAAGGAAGAAAATGGTGGTAAAAAAATTAAATTTAATAATTTTTAAGATACAATGATGAAAAGTTTAAGAATTATCGGATGAGCAGACGCATTCTATAGAGGCAAATTTTATAGAGGAAAAACCATACTAAAAGAAGAAAAACAAATAAAAAGAAATAAGAAATTTCAGATTTTTATAGAAAATTGTAAAAAGACAAAATATACAGAAAAGATAATTCTAGAAAGTAAAAATTGAACAAAATGAATTTATGAAAGAAAGATGTTAACGAGTGAAAATTTAAAATGGAAATTTTCTACGATTTAGAATGTTTAACAAAACAATAGCAAGTAGATACTAGATGTGAGAAAGGAAACAAGAATGCTGAGTATGTAATGATGAAATATTATAACATATTTTAGAGAAATATAATATAATATAAAGAATAATATAGAAAAATGCAGAGCAGCTTTAAAAGGAGAAAAAAATATTTTTAAATTATGTAAAGTACGTTGAGTTAGAAAAAATAATATTTTTTGAAGAGAGATAAAAAAAGAATATTATAAATTAGTTAAAAAATATAAAATTTTATATAATCTTATAATTTTGAATAGAAAAAAATATATTTTGCATCAATACTACAATAAAATCATAAATATGTGTAGAGTAACAAAAGTTCTAAATATAGAGAATCTTTTTATAATTAATACCTATTAACGAATTCACACACGTAATTCAAACCAACTTTTGTATATTTATATTGAAGCAAAATTTATATTAATAAAATAATATAAATAAAAATAATGCTTATTTATATATTTTCTATAAAATGATAGTTTAAAATTTATTAATAATATTTTCACTATCTTATGAAAGAAAAATAAGTATATAAATTCCAAAAGTAGTAAAGCTTATGTAGAATCTTAGTTTCTTTATAAAAGTTTTGATGTTGAATTTGGTATAAAAGTTATAAAAACAAACTTGATTACTCGATTAAATCTGTATTATAACTTTTTAACAAAGGACAGAACTGTAATATATTTATTAAAACTATATCATGATTTGCATAAGAAATAAAACAAATTTGTATTTTGGAATACAATGAAAACTATTGTACTACTATTTAAACTGAGTCTGATTAATTATGAAGATGAAAGCTTTCGTTTCGTATTCTTTCTCCAAAGTTTTTAATAATTTATAAAAACTGAAATTTAATACATATTTAATAGATTTTAATTACTAAAAAATTTTTTTATTCTAGTATAAATGTTGCATAAGAATATTATTTTAGCAAATTTTCGTATCAGATTGAGAATTTATTTACAATATAAACTGAATTAGGGAAGTAATACGAACCTTAGTCAAAATAGAATCTCTTTGCTGTGCAATCCCACTTTACTAAAATAGAATTTTTAAAAAGTATCTAATAATAATAAACAATATTAGTTAATGATCGGATGAAAGCAGTTATTTATAAGTGTCTTACATATATTTTAGGAAATTTTTTTTTAATCATAATAAATGTATTTGGTAGTTTTTATTATATATATGAATTTTTATTCTTTGCAATTATGCAAAATCTTACTAAAACATAAAATCATATGCTTCATACAGTCCACTTTTGTTTACTCCTGCGAGCGTCATACGATTGTTAAATTGGCCTATAGCTTAATATTCTATAAAGTGCAGAAGCAAACCTAAAATTTAGCAGTCTTCTTAATAAGAAAAACTGTTGATTCATGAATTATTTTTCACTTTTGGAAATATTCTTAATCAAACAAGATCATAAAGGGTACAAAAATCTTTCTTGAATACGAACAACTTTTTCACGTCAGCTCATGTCGATGACTGACACGTGACTGAGTAAGATATGGAATTGTGTATTTGCTTGATGTATTTTTCGGTGTCAAGTATTCGAAAAAATATGAAAACAATCAAAAGGATTAAACTCAATCCTATTAGTCTATTTTTATTGCGTTTGAATTAGAGTAACATAAGCTATAACAACAAGCAAAAATAAGCATTTTCCTCATGCGTGTTGACGCGTTACTTTATTTGTGTGCTCGCCCCTACGGCTCCGTATACACATGCACAAATAAACAAACTTCTAACTCCCCATACGATAGTTTTGACTTGTGTCGTTTTAGTATATAGTTTATAGCACTTATCATATGTGTCTCCTTTTTAATTTTGTTAGACCTCAAGTTCTTTTATTCAACTTTCTTTTTACTTTTGAGTCATGTTTTTCATTGTGTGAGTGCCTTTGTGAAGTCAAATAAAGCAATTCGTCTAAGTATTTCCTTTTTGGTTTGTAACAGCATCCTTTGCTGTTATTTTTACGAGCTCTTCCTGTTACTAAATCCACATTCAGACACTAGTCTACGTATTATCTCATCTGAACCAGCACGTGAAGAAGCACAGCAAAAGTCTGAACCCAGAAACACAGAAGGTTTAAGCGAATAGTTCAGTACATATGCACTCTGTTGTTCTGTTGCTAGTAGTCAGAGCGCGATATAGTTGATTTAGTAGTGGTCATCAGTGGAACAGAAATTTTGAAATGTATCATTATTCTATTTAGGTTAAATTGTCAGGAAATCATCTTGTAAAAACTACATTACATATAACTTTAAAATATATTTATATTTTAGAAGACGTTTATATGCAATCTACTTTTCTCGACAAGAAAATCGGAAAAAGAACATTTTTGACAAAGTAATGATTGCTGAATATATATCGCAATAAAGTATAAATATTAAAGTTACACAGTAGTTAAATTTAAATTTTATTTGAATATTTTAAAATTATTTGTAAATCGAATAGTAACTGAATTATAAAAATTCAATACAATCTCATCTAATAAAATGATATTATTATTGTAAAGGAGTCTGTACGTGAAGGTTATCAAAATTGCTTTTTTATATATTAAATTTGAAAATCTTATTTATTTAAAAGAGTTATAAGTTTAATTTTTTACAATCTAATATAAAAATTTGCATTGAAATAGAGTTTGCAAATATTAAATTATCAACACCGAAAGTTACAGATTTAGAGGCGTAATATCAAATGATAAATGCCGAATGCTGCTCCAGTAAGGTAGTGAGGGGTTTTTATAACATTTAATTCTGATTGAAAAAATTTTGCACTTTGTAGTAACATTTTGGAACGGTAAATAAAAATGATTTGAGAGTGAAAAATTTATAGAATGTCCACATAACTTTTCGGCACTTGTAAATCTAAATGTTTTCTTGATAGAGCGTCAAATGAATAGAGTATGTAGTCATGTTATAAACAGATTTTGATATGAAAGTACGCACTCATTACGCAATACCTATATGTATAAAAATTTGGTGAATGAACTTTTCGGAAGAGATAAATATCGATAGACAGATCTATGCTTTTCTCTAGAGTCATATTTTAATTGCTTATAGCTATTTCAAGTGCATATTTTGTGATCAGTGGGGGACAGTTGATGCTTTGTAGTCGAATACGTGCCATAGAGCAGGTACGCACAGGCCCAAGAAGCTCATCGGCGCAGGGGCGAGAGCACTAACACAACCGTATAGATGCGTATGTTTTGTATGTGTGAGTGACGTAAGACTACCTTGGTACGCTACATAAAAAATAGTGAATAAAGATTTATAAATGTCGAGAACTAGAAAAAAATTTTTTAGAAAATGAGCAATTATGTAAATATCAATTTATTTAAGAATATACTGATACTTTAACCATATTACATAATGTATTTGTTTGCATTATAAAAAAATTATTGTAATTATATCATATTTATAATATACGTATAAAATTCGAACGACACAACCTTACCTGATGCTCAGCTAAAAATTAAGAGCGAAAAATGGGATAATATTCGTGAAATAAATAAAAACTAGTATCTCTAGTAAGACCATTTTTTTTTTAAATAAACTATTATATATTGAAGACGAATATAATTCGCAGAATTTTTGATATTTTCCTTCAGTACTTTAATCTTTGAAGATGAAAGTTCAATTCAGTATTTTATTGCTGCCTTTTTATTCCTCTTTTTATCTTTTTTCCTTCCAACCTTCTCTTGTACAAAATTTACTTAATATTTATTAGCAATTTTTTTCATGTCGCCAATTTTTGCTATTATTTCTTGTTATAGATAAAGGTTTCATTTTCACGTTACAATATTATGTTTCAATCCTCGGCATAAAAAACTTCTGCTTCTGTCTTGCTTCCATAAAAAGTCTTTCATAAACAATCGATAGCAGGAGTTCATTTTACATATTTTACAATTATTTTGTCTCCAAATATCTAGCAACAGGTCACGTAACAAGGTACTGGAGTATTATTTTCTATTCGCGTTAGTTCACTCGACAAAATTTTACTTTAGACATAAGAGACCGTTTTTCTCACTTCGTTTAACGAATTTTTCTTTATCGGCTCCCGGTTCTACGGTACTTTTTCCTTTTTGTTACTTTTTTTTCGCTGCAGGTTTGTATAAGTCACTTTCTCCACGTATGGCTCTTAGACCGTTCCATCAGAGTGTACCAGATCTGCCTCACATATCGACCCAGCGAGCTTGGATTTCTCATCTGAAATTCGCAAAACCAGATTTTTCTCATATAATCAAACATACCTTGTTTCATAAATTCCCTTCGGTGCTACACGTCAGTCTCCAAAAACGTAGATTTTATAAAAGCTTAAATTGACAAGAGAGAAATGAAGAAAGTGGGAGAGAGAATGCTGATGTTGAAGCAAACCGCAAGAATTATGAGTATGATAGTAAGAAAACAAGCAATAGTGAAAAATAACAGCCTAGCTGATGTATACTCATGCATACTGTTATTTATTTTTGGACACCGAGGATAGTTCTAATAGCCCATTGGTATCATACATTGGTAATAGTATATTTAAGAGATTATATACAAATCCTGCTTCATAATTATTAATTCTTCTTCTAAAGTTTATTGCTTAAAAATTTGTTTTGCTCTATAATCAACGTTTCATTATCATTGTTCTTTCATTAATATAAAATTCTGCATAACGATCTATTAATTAATTATCATGATAAATCATTTATTATATTATTTATTAGTAATACATTAATTTATTCAAAATAGCCTTTTATGCGTAAGAGTAATTATAATAATATTATGCATAACTTTTACAACAATAAAAAAATTTTTTAGTTTACGCATCATATCATAAAATTAGAGGAATAAGAATGGATCAAAAATTCTTTCATTATTGTATTTTTTTTTTACAAGTTGTCATCGAATATATGATCTATTTATGCACTTTGATTGAATTTAAAAAATAAAAAATAATTTATTAATTTGAGAATGATATTGAATATGACAAAAAATTTTTTTTAATAAATTTTAAGTAATTTATAATCAATATAGTTTTTTAATAAATTTAATTTAAAAAATTAAAATCACACAAATATTTCAGAGAAGTATACATATCTCTATCGAAAATTTTAATATAGACTCAGATATTCAACTTTAATTGTGAATAAATATTTTTCATCATTAATAAAAATTTATATACGTAATTTGCTAAAAATATTACTGTCTTATTAAATTAATGATTGTTAATAATAGAATTTCTTATTCAATAAAAAAACAAAAATAAAATAGAATTTTTCAACACAAAGGTATATGCAAATTTAAATTAATATATTTTAAATATATATTTGTCGGTTTATATTATGTAACTATAACAAATTTCTCTATACGGACATAGTTCGTGGTCATTTCGCTTTAGAGAAAGCGGGAACGAATTGATCAAACTAGTTCCCCAAGATTTCGCTAGATTGCGAGACGCGCCGTCATGCCGTAAAAAGTAATAGGAAGTTGTAGCGCTCGCTAGAGAAACGGAGAGCTGAGGGTAAGAAATAAGAAGGTGGATGATCAGTTGCATACTTACCTGACGTAAGGGTTACCATGATCAGCAAGGTGGTTCCCTCAAGGTGAGGTTTTTTCATTGCACTAAAGATGAAACTGACCCTTGCGAATATTCCTAATGTGAATATCTCGGGCGTATAATTTTTGTTAGCCGGGACTGCGTTCGCGCTATCCCAATAAAATTTTCCAAAAAACAATTTTCTATTTGTGGTTTTTCATATTGAAAAGTTTTTGAATAAATATTTTTTTTAATTGTTTATTCTTCAATAATCATTAAATACATTAAGAAAAATACATTGATATTTATATTATTTCTTAATATCAATTGTTCATTTTTTATGTCTTCAAAGAAAAGTTGATATATTTTAGCGTTAATATTATTTTAAAAATAAACTACCTCTGAATATTATTATTAATAATATTAGTGATTGAAAAACTTTTATATTTTTTAAAAACATTTCTGCAACGAAAAATGCATTTTCAGATTAAATAATAGGTATACATAATAATTACTTTCATTTTTTATAATTCCTTTAATGGGTGAGTAGTTTTACTATCTTTCTTCAATACAAAATGATGATGCTAATGATCGCGAGCGCGTAATTTCAGAAGTGTTTAAGTGAAAAGAATAGATTAATTTAAACACTTTTTGCTCAGCAATGTTTTATTTTAGTAAGTTACAAGGGGTAATCGGCTGGTGTTTTGCAAAAGATCGAATATAATCTTGAACTCCGTCGGCCGATGGTCGCATTTATATCCCTTTTCCGTATTGTAAGTTGGTGTTTACACGCCGGAGATTTACGGCTTATTTTTGGTTCATAGCTTATTACGCGTGCCGAATTTGCCGCGAAGCGCGCGTTTTTCTTTAACGTAAATTTTTCCATCACCTATGCTTCGCGGTTAACTTGACCAGGTATTATTTTGCGACGGTTATTGAATAAAAAACAACGGATATAATTTCTATTACACTATAGAATATAGCACTCGCCTAAGCACGATCTTCGTAAGTGGAAACAGAATCGAAATATTCTGTCGACAACAGATGAATATTTTTATAATTTTCAATATAATATTTAATAATTATAAAACAGATAAACGTACAAAAGTTTTATTATATTTATTGTCAAGTTCAATGTCAACCATTTATTTATTACTCATCACTATCCCAATGAATATATACGTTATGTAAGGTATATCAAGTATTTTTATGTTTATCTATTTATGTGTTTTGAATCTAGTGTTTTTAGTATATCGTGATTACAGCGTTTTGTGTAATAAGTATGTAAAACTCAGTATTATAATATTTTCTTAATATGTATATGAATATTAAAGTCAATTAAAATCAAATTAATAAGTCAATTAAAAAAAAATTAAATAAAAATAAAATGAATCATAGTATAATGTATCGATAGTTGATTATTAATTCTACCAATTACTTTTTTTATCACTATGTATGTTGAGCGTTTAAAATAGTGCGTAAAATGTTTCAAAAATGAAACGCCAGTTATTTTTATAGAAATATTTTTAACAAAATAAATGTACGTTTGACTAAAGGTAGTACAAAATTAAAAATTAGAAAGTCTAGTCAAATGTCAAAGGTAAAAGACGATTTCCAAACACCAAAACGTGTTGCGTTACTGAAAGAAAAATCATTTCCGGAGTAACCTTTGGCCGACCGAGTTTGTGCACAGCTTTTGGAAGTTTTGGGCAGAACTTTGTTGCAATGTTCAAATCTTATTTCTCTATTGTACGAGGCGTGATCGCAAAGAATCGTATATCTATCAATTCAACGACACGTTTACAAGCTCATAAAGCACATGGCAGTTTGTCAGGATTGGTGAGGTAGGAATGCGTGAGCTCTTTCGGTACTTTCCAAAGCCCCGCCTTGTGCACACTAACTAAGCGAGCTTTACTCGTCAAAACATACGCAAATCCAGTTTCTGAGCTGTGCTTTAGGAAAGCGCTTCCAACCCAGAAATCAAACGCAATCGCCATTGTTTAATTTGAAGGACTCGTGATGTAGTTCGGAGAGTATGTGCAACCAATGAAGATTTACGGCACCGGAGAGACTCGGTCCCGTATCATCTCTGTCGGTCATCGTCCCATCGTATGGGAGACCTAACATCTGGATTAGCATTATACATAAATTTTTAAAAAATTCAAATATTTTCAAATTTGGTTCACATATTCATTGTTCAATAAAGGTGTTTGTACATTAAGACATTTAATACATACTAATACATTTTTTTGGGAGTTCTTAGTTAATACCAACTTAAATTATAATTATAACTAATTAAAGTTAAATTCTGTAAAAAATTATATATTTTCCAATAAATTTTACATAAATGTCATTTTAATTGAATATTAAGGATAGGAACAGTAATCTAATTAAGAATTTACTTAAGATCCAAAATTTCGATTTTATTATATTACATTTACAGACAATTCGTAAATTTATACGAGTGAGTATAATTTTATTAGACTTAATGCTATGCTTTCACAGTTTATAATAGTTTTAGTATTCTTGACATAATAATTTCATTGGCTGTAGGACTGATTTTTGTTTAAATCAAATATAAAGAATAAAAAAAAAGTTTTATAGACGTTTAAATACAGATATAATATTAAAAATTTTGACATTTTGTAATAAATATTCATATTATTTCTGTAGCATATTTGGAATTATTTATAGGAATTCAATACATAAATTATTTAATAACATTGTCATTCCGTAAATTTTTTTAGTAGGAATAAAATGTATAGATTATCTCATCCAAATACCTATTAAAATATTTAAATAAATGATATAATTTCCTTAATAAAAATCTTATGAATTTTATTATACATGCTATTCATATATTTTGTTTTTGATAATAGTATGTGATTTTTTTTTATACATTAAAGAATAATAGTTTAATAAAGTTAAAAAATATTTCATTTTAAATAGTGTTAGAATATTCCAATTAATCAAAAAATTTTAACATAATAATTTTATATTAGTGTTGAATAAAAAATTTTTATTTTACTACTATTTTGACCATAAAAAAATACTTAAAAATACCTTCCATACGTAATGTTAATTAAGATCAAAAGAATAATAGAATTTATTAAAAAATGATTCGATTAAAATTAAACAAAGTAATTCGAAACTTGTATAATTAATTCAGGAATATAAAATATTTCGCGGTATTATGTACATCAAGGATACTTTTGAATTTATAACTTCTGAAAATATGTTATACAGATTTCATTTTAAAATGAGTATAAAATTTTTGTCTTTATTCATAATTTGAATAACAAAAAAGACGAAACAAGAACAAGATATTTTATCTTATCCATCTATAATTGAACAAAATTGTTCTTAAATATTCTAGCACTTACTCCATTAAAATTTCAAATACTTAAAGAAGTTGAATTAAGAGAAAATAAACTTGATAAAAGCTTTCGATTAGTTTCTATATATTTTGACTATTGTTCCATTTTTTACGTTTATATTTGTAGTTTATTGGTTTAACTACACTAAAAATCAAATAATATCAAATAAATCTCGATTTTCTCGATTTTCGCACACCGAAAGACGAGGAATAACTGTTTCCTGGATGCTTTTTAAATAAGATTAATTAACTATAAGCTCTGGTTGCATTCGAAAGTCTTTTAATAAATCAATATAATTTTTCTAATAATTTATAAAAATTTACATTCAATATATTTTTGAAAACAATAGTAAAAATTAATTTTCATAAATATATGCAATATTATATAAATATCATTATGAATTTTTGCGTATGTGCGTGTATGACTAAATATCAAAATTCGTGAGTTTAACAAGCGTACATGCCAAACCTAAGGCTTTTAAAAAAGCCGTCGAGAGTATAGTAAAGAATTTGGAAGTTGATTGCACTGTGGAGAGATTCAATCTCCGAAGTGTAAATAAAGTGTACCTGAGTCGTCCACTAAGGAGAATCTCCCGATTGCGAGTCTGACCTCTTTTGTAACCTCTTTCATTGTTTGGGAGCCTCCTTTATTGAACTCGTGATTATAATCATCGATCAGGGATACTCATGTCACCGCTGTATATTTTTCCAGTAATCTAATGTTACGATCGGACTGGTAAATCTCTTCAATTCTAATATCAGCCTTACACATTAAATTATTGTCAGGAATTCACCCGTTACCGTCTTATTCGTAGCGATTTTGTCTTGTGAAGGGAATTTCCGAGTACGCTACGTGACATGAAATATGCGCTTTATTGTCACATATGATATTATATAAATATGCAATGACTATAGAAAATCTTCTATTCTTCTATTTAAATATGTACTGCTTTCGAATAAAATAACATCTACTTCGAATTATAAATTATAAAATTATATTCGTTCAACTATAAAAGTTTTTAATTATTTAATGCTAACATGGTTTTATTCAATCATAGTTATTTCTATAATCTCATCAAATTTTATATAAATAATGTTTGTTTCTCTGAATTTTAAAGATTTATTTAAAAAAATATTTATATATATATATAACTTATTGTTATTTTTACATTATAAATATGAAAGTATTTGTATTATTCAAATTATAATAACAAATATTGATAAATAACAAGAATAAATCGTTTAGTTTTGTATACGTGTAAATGCAGCTGAATCATTTTAAAAGGTGACCGAAAGAACAAAGAGTTTGGGAAAAAGTTACAAAAAAGAAGAAAAATAAACTTTCCACTTTATAGAAGTTCTGTCTTGCGTTAATTATTTACAGTGCCCCTATATGATATTGTAAAGTTTGTTTGTGTCCAGAACATATTGTTCTGTCAACATGTGAATAGAAAGAGAGGAAAAATAAATGTGAAAAAATTCGAGGCTCTAGAGATCTGTCAATAAAATACTCGATAAATACTTGATAACTGGATGGCGGTAAGTTTTAAAAAATACTCATCATTCTTTTCTCTTTCAGGACCCAGAATTATGTATCTCGCTTGGGATGAGTTTGCAATATCTTCGGATCTCTGTTGTCTGCTGGCTGGCGGCTATGTGCCATCATTTGTACGCGACTGTTGCCTCGATTCCTAACCGTGATGATCCACCAACTTATTTGAAGTACAGTATGTTTGCATGGGGTGCACCCCTCATCAGTCTTGGGAGCGCTACGTTACTTCAAATGCACGAAAACAGTAATATCTGGAAGGTCGACGATCTTATGCCGTTTAACTGCTGGTAAAAATCTTCTCTATTACCGTCTTCGTGACACTGACAAAAATAATTGAAGAAGCGTATTAAACTTCTGACCTGAGAAAATACTCCGGATATTATGAGTATGCTAGTTATATTAAAAATTTGCCATAGTAAAAATTATTATTCGTGCATAACTCTTTATGCTTTTTTTAACTGGTAAAGTTTTATAAAAGTAAACAATAGAAGCACTTCTTCCACGACCGTATTTTTCCTTTTTGCTGCGTATGAAATGTTAGAAGGGTACATAAGTGCATCGTTTTCCCTTGAGTCTCTTAGTCTTATTTAATTTAATATGCACATGTAAATTAAAAATAAAATGTCTAATATTAAAAACCTTCAGAAATTTTTTATTTGCTTAAGCCACTGCACATATAAACAAGTCTTACTTACTAGAATAAATATTTAACTAACAGTAATGCAAAAGTATTTAAGTTTGTACATAAAATCATGAAAAACTTTCGTAATAGATTTAATGTAAAAAAGTTGTGTGTTGGTATTTCAACTATACAGAGAACAATAATAGACTTTTATATTTTACAAAGAGTAAAATAATTTTTTAAATGTCTTTACTTTATTGCAAATATTACCACTAAGTAGAACAGTTTTTAAAAGTATTTCTATTGCAAGAGACAGCAGCTGCACGCGATATATCTCCAACAAGCCAATTACTATACCCCTTTTCTGCAAACTTTCAAACTCACGTTTACATTTTATAAATGCAGTGCGAGAAAAAAATTATTTTTTTACGTATTTTTTACTTTTCCTTTTAAAAGGTAAATATTGTAAATATTAATAAATGTATAATTGTTTATATATCCAAAAAGTATCGCATATTAAAGTATCAAATATAAAATAGTACCACAATAAATACAAAATAATGTACGAAATTTATTATTACATATTATATAAATGATTTTTTAAGAAATTCATTTAGTTAATTTAATACTACTTGGAAATATTAATTTTTTAAAAGTTCACCATTAGAATTGAAAATATACATATGAATAAATTATAATATTTAGTAATATGAATGATAAACCTAACACAGTTTTTAGAATTGTTCGAAGCGTTTCATGTACACGAAGAAACATTTACACCTACATTTATTCATATTTATTAGTTTCTGTTATTTTTTATTTATTATTCATTATTTTTAAATATCTACGAGAAAATATTTAAAAATTAATTATTTTCAAGAATAATGAATAAATGCTCTAGATAAAAAATATTGAGCATGATCTTGATAATACAGGAAATAATATTTTTCTGTTTAGAAATTAACTATTTAAAAAATGTTTCAAATAAATTCAAGATTTTTTCTAATTCTATTTAATCTTTTAAATTCATAAAATATTATAATATTTTTTATTGCGAGGCAGAAATTTAATGGAATATAATTTAACTACTAAATGTAAGAAATTTTAAAATTTCATTTAAATGAAAACTCTAGTGTAAAAGCGTTAGAAATCATTTTTCTTCATAAATACTGATTGAATTAAAAGCCATAAAAAATTGAAATATATATAAATATTAAACCACCAATTTAAGTATTGGAAAAAGATAATTATTTTTATAATTAATAAATAAGTCTTTGCATCGCTCTGAATTCAAATAAAATTTCTAAAGAAAAAAATTGATAAATTTCATAAATTTGTGAAAATTTGAAACTAGTAATCAATATTAATTTGAAATTTAGTTCAAGTTTATTTTATATTAAAAACGACCATAACAGAGTGAATTATTATTGTTGGTAATAAATTTATGTAATCATGATTGAGTAATTTTGAATTTATTAAAAAAATTAAAGACGTTCAATAAAAAAGGTTAAAGTATGATAAGTTATTGAAATATATGGTCATTTATTTAAAAATTAAATTTAGATTTAGTTTCTACTTAGTTATTGTAAGGAAGGAAATAATTTTTTTTCTTTTAAACTATATGTTATTCTATAAATTTTAAAAATATATTATAATATTTTTATTTCAGTAATTTTATTCAAATTTTGTATTCAGAAGAGATTTCAAAGTTAATTACGTTTAATTTTAGCAGAATAATTCATAGGGATATAAATAATTAAAGCAATATCTATGAAATTAATTCTAGTATAAAATAAAATTAAAATTAAATCTCTCTTAAGATATGTAATTTAATAAATATTTATATGATAAAATATCTTTTTTAAAGGAAATTAATCATATAAAAAAATATTAACTAGCAATTTTTACTTCATTAATTTATGCATTTAAAAAAAAAATTATGGTTTCTTTAATTAAAATATTATAAATTTGTACTTTTTAAACTTTAATTAGCAATGCAAAGTATAATTTAATAGTACAATAATTTATATTTTTTAATAATATTTAATCTGATTAGAATTAATATAAAAAATTAAAAATATTAGAGGGTACATAATATTTAAGATACATTTTATGACATTTTAAAATATAATTTCTTTAAATTCATAGATTTCGTTAAACATTAAAGTTTTACATTAGTTATAGCTATTATGAAAAATTGGTTAAAGAATTTTTTAAAATATGACCGATTGTTATAAAAATCATGTAAATATTGAAACGTCTTTTTACGCATATGTTTGAAATATGGTTAAATAATTTGAAAGTTTGATAATAATTTTTAATACAATTGTAATATCTATAATTTAATTAATATAATGTATTTTAATATAATATATGTGCTTATTTACGCATTTTTGGATAGCTTTTTTAGATTTTTCAAACGTCTAAAAAATTATCAAATTTTTTAAAATTAATATTTTTTGATTTACATAAATAATTGATAAATTACATATTTTCCTAATTTTATCAGAATCTCGTATTATTTGACGTCATTTTTTAATAACTCATAATAAAAATTTTCTACTTTCAAAAGAAAAAATTCATAATTATTTAAATATAATAGTAAACTAAGTTTTACAGTGGAAAATTATTTCATTACAAATGAAATCTATAATATCTGTATATAAATAATTATATATCTTAATCATATTGATTTTTTCATTTGAAAAATCTAAATGTTATACATATTGAAAAATATTAAATTATCATTGTATAATATAAAAACTATTTGAAAAAATTGTATTTTAGTGAATACTTTAAAAATTAAAGGAATCGTTTAATAAGTCTTTAATAGAAAAGTAAAATTTAATTTAATAATAAAATTTAATTTGTAAAGAACATTGTAAATTTATATGAAAAATTATAGTTGATTAAATAGATAAGCGTTGTACAAACTATTAACGACTTTAATTCTAATTAGCTTTATTCAACATTATTCTGCTTAAAAGTTTACAATAAATATTTAGAATTTCTTAAGATACGAAATTATGATATTATTGATTTTGCTTTTCTTGATAGCTACTTATTGAATAAAAATATATAATCTAATATTTCATGAACAAACGCATTGCTTTTTCGAAGCAAAAAAAGGCTAAAAATTTTCATTTATTACAAAAAGTTATCTATTATCAGTACAATCATAAATATAAATACTGATACCTATTACAAATTTTAGTAAATATAAATAGACACGACAATATAAAAAAGAATTTATGTGTGTATCTGTGTGCATACATCTGTGTATTATGAATAATAATAACTTTACTTATCCCAGACGGTTCAATAATAAATTTTTAACTGGCAATTACATTTGCTTTAAAGCTAATTTGCTCGTATATAGATGGAAAGGTAACACGCATATAAGCGCCCTTGAATGGCTTATTTACGAGTCAAATTGTGTGCACGTTTCGAGTTTCAGAAGATAACAGAGAGAGAGAATATATAACCTGATAGTGAATGCCACGTCACACTGACAAGAGTGCTCTCAAGTAAGTGTCTCCGTGGCCACAGAGATTGTGTGCAGTGGGTTGTTATTGTGTGAGCAAATTAGTTAGATTTAGATGTACACTCACGTCAAAAGTGTATTGTGTAAATATATATTTTATAAAATTCTTTATTAATTTAAAATTATTCTACATAATTTCGTATTTAAAGTCTTTTTTATTACATTTTACTTCTATTAAAATGGACCATAATGAAACTAATTAAGTCAGACTAGAAGTAATGTTCTTTTTCATATTTTAAGTTTTTTAAACATTAATTTATTAGTTTAAGAGATGTATTATTTTCTTAATAAGCGATGAATTTTTACATTGTATTTTTATATATTATTAGAAAAAATATGCATCATAAAGAATAAGTAATTATTTCAGAAACTTAATTTATTTAAATTTGTAATTATATTAATTTCATATTTATGTCTGCATTCAAAAAGTATAAAAAATCAGTCATTTATCATTAGTGCAATATTCTAATAGTTTTTAATATAAAAAAATCTTTTATTTATATAGCATTTGTTATAGAAAAGTGTTATACTCCCTTTATTATCCTACTAGTAAAAATCTAGATATTTATAAAAAAGATCTAAATATTTAGAAATTTATATATTTTCTTACGAACTAAATAATTTAAACAGTATTATAAATTATTTTTATTGCATAAATTTTGGATAGTGATATCCCATTTTTTAGAAATATTTAAGTTTGTAATTTTTTAATTATTTTGTATTCTATAATAGTATATTGCAAGCAAACTTCAAATATTTTAAATTTTATTCAATATTTTGTACATTCAAAAGCTCCGAATTATATCGTACATATAACGTATAAGAAAAAGTTCTTTTATAATTGCATCACAATTTATAATAGTAAATAATTATTAACACATAATAATAATTATTACACTGTTTTTAGTTTTAGTTTCATTATGTATAAATTTATATATAAAAAACAAGCATATATAAAAAAAAAACTATTATTTTTTCTCTATATTATGGAACAATAAAATATTCTCCGAATAAATTTCTATTTTTTTTTATAACTTTCTCTTCTAGAAAAAGTAAATTGGATAAGTAAATATAAAATAAATAGAATTTACAAAATATATTCATAGTATCTATTCAATTTTTGTACTGCCATTTCAACATTCTTATTGGCGTTTAAAACATACGAGTATATTAATTAAGAAGTCAAACTAAATCTAATCTTTATTCATAATTCAAGAAAATATTCTATATTAATAAGATAAAAAATATATTTATTTCTATTATCTACAAGACTATTATACTGCAATATTATATGTCTACAAAGAAGCATTATGAGTAAATGATAGTAAATAGAATTGTCTAATTTTCTTAGAACCCACTTCCAGGAGTAAATAAATCTTTTTCCAAACAAATATAACAAATTTCTATTTTTGTACATGAAATCGTATTTCAATTGTATTCCGTTAGCTATCAATAAATCCAATTTGAAACTTTTACAATTTGCGACAGAGAATCTACTATCTCAAAGGAATTTGTCTTCTGATTCTTTTCTGCATTCACCGAGTTTTTGTCTCTACTTTCCACTTTTTCATCATATACAAATTCTGAATGTTGTAGTTTTTATTTGCAGTGAGCCGATAAAATCTTAAATATGTTTGTATTTATCTTTCATTTTCGTCTTTCCTAGATAATGAAATTGATTTAACTTAGTGTGTTGATAATCAAAAAATGTTCTAGTGTTCAATGATAGCAAAAAAGTGATTGTGAGCAGAGAATACGTACAAGCTACGCAAATTGGAGAATAAAAAATAAATTTCAATAATCTTTAGTACAGATACAAAAGGAAATTAATTAATATGTAAAAGAAATTTAAAAGTATGATATAATTTATACTTAAGTAAAAGAATTAAAAATTACTGAAATTCTAAATTTTCATAAATTAACTTTAAAAAATAATTTATAATGAAAAATTAATATTGAATATTATTTCAAACACTTAGACAATTTTTCAAATTATACAATTTTAATAGCTAGTCAATTAGACTTTAAAATCCTATCTTTAATGGATGTATTAATCGTAATGAGCAATATAAATTGCTAGTATTAAATGTACAATTGTGAAAAAAACTATCATAGATTAAAAAAAATATAACGAAAAGCGTTTTTAAGAATCTTATTTAATTTACGATTTAAATAGAAATTTTGTTTGATTTTTTAAGTTAAGATTTATAGAGAATGAATGAAATTATAGATTTTTATGTGGATGAAATATATGGAGTAAAAAAGAATGTCTAAAAGCTTTTACGATACACTGCTAGTCTTCTTGTGTTCGTTTCATTTATATTATCTTTTCGCATTATACATTTTATTTCTCGAAAAAGTATCTTTTATTCAATGCAATGCTTTAATTTAAGATGATACGTAACACACATACACATGCGCGCGCGCGCACACACACACACACACACACACACACATTAAGTATAGCTATTTAGAATAATTGAACACAAAATTTAAAAGACTAATTTAAATATCTTTAGTATTGAATTTTTTTAAACCAATATTTTTGTTTTAAACAAAATAAAAAATATAATTTTATTATTTAAAATAATTATTTTAAATTAATTGATATTTTATTATTTATTCTGCATTTATAATAATATATGTTTAAAAATTGTCCTATAAACTGTAGGTGTACTTTAGTTGTATCGTATTAAACTATAACTTGTACAAAGTATATTTGATTAAAAAGACAAATGAAGTATCATCAAAGATTTCTTTTTGATATTGAGTTTTCATGTTACAATGATGTTGCCACAAATTTGATGTCAGTATCATATTTTTTGTTCTTTTCCTTCATATACATAGATACCATATTAAGTTTTGATTGATGATCTGATACTGAAAGCTATGAACAAAGACATTAACATTAATGTAACTCGATTTACATGTATAACATTAACACGCGTTTGACTTGCGCGCACCGTAGAATTCGGTCATAAAGACACTCGTGAAGTGCACGTCGGAGATAACCAATACTACTACTACTGAAGTCGCTATAGATTGCTATAGATTTTAGGATATCCGACAGATTGCGAGACAGGCTGCCGATCCATAAAGACTAATGGGGATTGTAACACGCGCTAGAAAAGGGAGAGTCTAGGGTAAAAGTAAACAGGAGTATGAACAGTAGCATACTTACCTGACATAGGCTTACCGTGATCAACAAGGTGGTTCCCTCAAGGCGAGAATTTCTATTGTACTAAAATTGAGCTGACCCGAACAAACATCCCTTGGTGGATATCTAAGATGTTTTTGATGGTCGTGGTTGCTTTAAAGATTTTTCGAATTTAATATACAAATAAGAATAAACAGAAAATTATTTTTCGACAATTTAATAAAGATGTTATTTAGAAAAATATTTTTTATAACTTTAATAAATGAATAATTAATTTTATCGACTTATTGATAAATCTAACTTTTTAGAAAAAAAACTGAAACTGTTGCTAAACTATTTTTTGCTTGTAAAAAACTTTTATTCAATATTTCAAAAATGCTATTAAATTCGAAAAATTACTTTAAAATAAAAATATTATTCAAAATTATTTCTTGAAAATTCATGAACATTTTATTTTATAGTAAATATTTTTCATCTTCATTTTTTTACATTTTTAAATAAAATATGAAATAAATATATACCTTTTTATTATTTACTGCTTTTTGAATGACAATCTGAAAAACTTATTACATTTTAATTTTACTTTTATTATTATTTCTATTTAGAATTTTTTATTCTAAATAAATAGTCAGTTTGAAAAACTGCTTTCTAAACATAAAAGTCTCAATTTATAAATTTATTCGTTTTTATACTATTTATTTTTAGAAAATTTAAGATTAAATATTTTAGAAATATGATTTTCTCTAAAATTACGTTCAATTAAATATTATTGCAACATTTTTAAATCTATACGTTTTATTTATTTCCTTATGAAGTCTTATTAAAAATTTTACTTAATATCATTCATATTTTCTATATGTTGATATATATTTGTATACAATTTAATAAATATTAATTCAAAAATTAAAAGACTGAATATTTTAGGAATAATTTATTACTTATATATATATTCAGTATTAGAATTAATCTGTAATACACTAGTTTATAATTTTTTCCTTCAGATACCTTCGATTTATTTAAAAACATAATTTTTAAGAATATTATTTTTGAAAACTGTATATGGAGCATATAATTAGTTTCAGTAATCAAAAGCATCAAGAAACTTAATCAGTAGTTAATTTCTCGATCAAAATTTCTGATTATCAATAATATAATTATGATACAATAAAAAATTTTAACTATTAAAATTTTTCAAACTAGTTATTATGAATATAAAATTAATCTTGAAGTAAAAATTTCGAATGCAATATAAAGTACGATTTATTATAGATATTATTCAAATTTTAATAAAACCGTGTTAAAAAATTGATTGCGTTTGCTTACTTTCAAAATATAAAATATTATATTAAACTTTCAACAAATTAGATAATAATATTTATGAAAATTGAAGGGATATTATAAAATTATTTATAAATAATTGTATATATTTATAAAAATATCTCATCGATTCTATGTTTTATATCAAATTTAAAGGTAACTTTTATGAAATAAGAATTTCCATTTATAATCATAATTTTAAGTAACATTCAAAAGCTTACAAAAAATTTAATTTATTCTTTATTTTCCTTAATTTTTTTAAACATTTTGAGTATACAACTGTCGATTATTATAATATTGAAAATTAAAAAAAAAATTGATATTCTTTCTCTTTACATTATCTTATTAATATTTATTTTTTAATTATTTGGGGAAAATTATAGGATATTCATATTTAATACTCAGAGCATATTATTGTTTTCGCGTTCAAATAAATTTTTAAAGCTAAATATATGAGAATTGTAAGTTCAATAAATGACTCTGATCACAGAAGCGTATTCTTTAAAGCACGATATTTTATTTTATAAAAAATAATCATATCCAATGACTTATATTTTTTACATTAATTATTCAATAAATACTATTTTACACCAAAAGTAAGCTATTTTTATAGAGTTGATGAAATATCAATAATCATTGTAAATAAGAATATTTTTGAACCAATAAATATAAAATATATTTTAAAATAATGTGAAAATAATTAACAGCTCTTATTTACTAAAAATTAATATGAATAAAATTTTAATAATAAAGTTATCGTTTTATTCAACTTTTATTCTATTAAAGCATAAAACATTTGTAGAAAAATAATACGAGGACGACACTGTATCAAATATCATTAATCAAATCAACTTTCTATGTTTTTGTATGTCCTTTTTTATATATTTAAATAAAGATACGTAATCAATTAAAAAATATTTCAAAATAAATATAAATTTTTAAGTAGAATAAAAATAATGCATAGGAACAAGATTATTGCATAAATAAAAGTATAGAAAAAGTGTACATAAATGTGTACACGATACATCTTCTGTTTCAGAAACAATATGTATATATATATGTTGAATCAATTAAATAATGCAAAAATATAATTATATTAAAGTTGAATATATAAATATGCTTATTTGTTTAAAAGTATTTTTAAAAAATTAAGATTTACGAAAAAATCAATAGGTGTAGATTAAAGAAATATTTCAAAGATGGTTTAATTATTTCATTACTGAAAATTGAAAACAATTTTTTTAGACATTATACATAAAATAAATCATTTTTATGTATTTTTCACGATCAAACATAATTCAAAACTGATGTATCGAAAAGTACTTATGTATACACAGCTGAATGTACATCCATAAGGGATGATTCTATTATTATTATTTAAGAACTAAGAATTATACTATTTTTATTTAGTCAGATTTATTAAGTATTTTGCGAAGCTATATATAACATATTGAAATTGTTATAAAAATAATTTATATTTTAAAAATTAGAGAAAGTGTGTTATTCTAGTATTGGCAAGTAGTTGTACAAACTATATATAATATAACACAAAATGAGAATTTTGATGTATCGTTGATTTAAACATTTTTTACGTAGATATTGCATTTTTTAATTTATACGAACTATTTTTAAAGAAACACAAATAGTAAGAAATATATATCTAAAGATTCAATACTAATATCAAAGAAAAATCCTATATTAAAAATTTTTACAGTGGGCATCAATCAAAACTTGGTGTGCACTTTTCATTTCAAGGTTTCATTTAATAGATGCAATAAATCATAGTGTAGTATATCAAAATTAGTTGTTTCACGTTTTCCTATTGAATCTCATACTAATGATAAAATGTGGAATTTAAGACTAATTTTACCATTATGTGTTAAAATTAAAGTTAAAAAACTGAACGTTAGTTATCATTAATTCACTAAAGTTTAACTATTTTTTCAAACTTTATAAAAAGAATAAGAAATTGAATGGAATGGCATATGCTGTTCAATAGATCTTTAGAGAATGTTTACTCATCGAATCTGGTTCAGACACATGGTTGTGGTTAGTACTTGGATAGTCGCCCGTTCGCGTTTAACCTTAAATATTTTTCAATACTACTTGAAAAGTAAAGAAAAGCAGCTCGAGGTTTTTAAAGAACTTAATGCATTATTCATCCCCATCCCTCGCAATACAAACCAACTAGTGTTTTTACCGTATCCTTGAAATATGCTTGCAATGGACTCTTGAAAATCCTTGGAATTGAAAAAGCTCTAAAAAGTATCTATCTGTTAACATATTATTATATTATATCAATTTGGGTATAATATAACGATCTATTCTATTATTATTATATAGAATATATATGCTTATTTTAAAATGAAAATTCTTACACGAATTAATAAATTGATATATTTATTGATAATGAAACGCTGAAAATTTTTATTGTGATTTATTTAGTGAAAACTTATTTTAAACTTATGGAATTAACAAAATAGCTTGATGACATAGTATTTGTCTATTTGTCATAAAAATTACTATTGACGATATTAATCATTGAAAAATCTACGTTTTTTCAAGTCTAACAATCGTGTAAAGAACATAAGTAAATTCTTTGGAATTATTTTCATTGGATACGTAACCAACTTATTCAAAAAATTTAAAAAAAATTATACAAGTAAAATTAAATTAGTAATAAATTAGTATTGACAATACCTTAATATTTTGCACGTTTGCGAAGTCCTTTCAAATATTTAAATAAACCTTTCAAAAAATTAAAGCTTTCATAGATTCGCAGAAACATCGCAGAATTCTATTGCGGGTAATCGTATACTCTTCTCTTACAGCTCGGCTCAGTCAGTTCTCCTCTCCGATTTCTGAAAACTCGTAGAATTAGAGAACGTTTTTGTTCCAGGTTCCTTGGAGCAAAAGCCACCGTTTACGCTTTCGGTATACCCGTTATACTTCTGCTTTTGACATCGGGCTATTATCTTCTTAAAGCAGCCATCGTTGCCAGGTACGTTACTAACAAGACTTCTTACTTATATTTTACCCGGTCAAATTCAGAGGTCAATTTCTTTAATGTGAATTCAACTGTAGTTGGTTTCCCATTTCCCTAGCCTCGCGCACCTAATACATACCGCTGAATGCGTTTCGCCCACAGAATATTTTATCTTTTATTTTGAAAAAAAAAAAAAAACAGATATACATGCAGCATGCAACTGGAAATAAAGCAACGCGAGAAAATGAAGAGGAGGCGGGCACTGCAGCTTATGCTGTTCCTGAAAGTCAGCCTTATCATCGGCGTAGTGGCAGGATGCGGAGTGGCGTCGCGCGTGTGGAAGGTGCCGTTCTTGTGGGCGGTTTTCTGTACAGGACACTCACTGCAGGTCAGCCCGCATGCTTACTCACTTTATTCTTTTATCGTAAGGCGATTTATTATAATTTCAACCATAATGTAACTAGGTTTAACGTATTTACTAGAAAATAGACAAGAAATTGAATTTATTTCAATATAAACTCAAATTTATTCTTAAATTGATTTCACGACCGTTAACATTGTTTTTCAATAAAATTTAATATTAAATTAATAAAATTCGAAACATATATATTACGTATAAGTGTAATATATATATTTATTATTTTATATGGCGCATTAAGATATGAAAAGCTGTATAACATTAAATTTTTATCACTCGTACAAAAATCTTGAGTTTTAATTTATAACAAATAATATACCTAAAATAATCGTCATATAATTTTTAATATACTAAAAAATCATGTAGTTTTGCTTTATTATTACTGTAAGAGAATTTTGTGAATAGTGCAAACTGCATGCTCAACATTTTTCGACTTAGTCGTTCTACTGAGTTTATACGCATCGTTTTTCGAGCCTAGATATATTTAGATTATTATTTTGTGCTGATAATCAAATTATTTTAAAAATATATACTATATTATATACGCAACAGCTTTTTAATTTTTGAGAAGTTTTTCAATAATAAATATTCGCCTTTCCACAATTTATTACATTTTTAATACAACTTATTTAATTGAATAAAATCTTAAACTAAATACAATATAATATTTTCAAAAATATTTGTCATAGTTAATATTTAAAAATGTATTAATATAAAATCATATTATCTTTACAGCATATGAAAAAAATTGAACTTTATTAACCTACAATAACGCTAAAATTCTACAATAAATTACGATTTTCATCAAATTCATACGTTTCCATAATTTTCCACACTGTTCAGAATATTCTTTCAAATTATCAGATTATAAATTACCATTTTAATAACAATAGAATATTTTATGCAAAATACTAAACGAAAATGCTAAACGAATTTACAATCTATTATATATCTCATCATTTCTGTAAACTTATTCAGAATACCCAATAAACTTATTATATTTTTATCAATAATTGCCATATTATATATCACGATATTGATACATTTTTTATTATAAGTAATTAATTCTATATATTAATTAATTCTTAATATTTTTTAATTGAATTTGGATTTGAAACGAAAAGCTGAAACGATATTTAGGTTTTTAATGCGTAATCAAATATTTTTATATTAAATATGAAAATTATTTAAATATCTACATAAATAAATATATACAATAAAGCATTTGTTATAAATTTAGAAAAAATAGTATAAATTTTAATCTATAAAAATAGATATTCGTATACCTATAAAATTCATTCAAAAAGTTTTGTATCGTTAGTTAAATAGATTAGAATTAGTGTAAGTACTTTGTAAGTTTAATTTATTCAATTTTTTTTATAAATTTTTTTTTTCTATATTAATTGAAATATACGTTAAAATTGATATTTCAACAATAATTTTTGCTAAATTTATATAACTAAATAAAAATTTATATTTGTTTTAAATATGAAAAAATTATTCAAATATTGCAATTAAAAAAATTTTACATCTATTTTTGTGTAGTACCCAAAATTTACTCATACTGAAAATCGATTTAATGTATAGTTCAACAAAATGCTTTGGGTGTAATTTTATTGTTATAGTTCAATTACATATTTATCATTGATTTTTTGATTAGTTAAAAATATTCAATATTTTCTTATCTGGTTATATACGCAATCAATTCCTTTTTTTTCATATTTCGTTACATTTTGCAATTTACACGGTCGAATCTTTTCGTATAGAACTAAATTCTATTTTCTCGATCTACTTACTACAAAAGACCAAATTCTGAGAATAAAAGAGACTTTCTAAGAGTTTTCCAAGCAGATTTGTTTAACTTATGCAAATCTTATTCTCGTGGGATTTCCAAATTTCTCAAGTCTTAACTTTGCTTCGACAGGGTCTTGCTGTTGCGCTATCTGTTGCCTGCAATTGCAGGGTACTGAAAGTCTACTCTAGAAAGTCCTATAAACAGCCGAAACATCAGGTAACTTTTTTTATATAAAAACTTTAAAAGAAAATGAAATAAATTTAGCGTCATATATATAAAAGATACTTTATAATCGACGTGATATAATGCATTAATAATTTTGGATTTTATTTTTTAAGAAAGATATATTAAATTGAAATAAATGAACTATATTAAATAATGAGAAACTTAAATACTGCGAGAAACGTTTGAAAAAAATAATATAAAATTAAAATTAAATTTCGATTACAAATAATTTGAAATTTTTTTCAAATTTCTTCCTAATCTTTGTTAAATTTATTTTTTATCTTTATTATTTTTGAAATAAATTTTATATTTTTTGAAGTTTTAAAATTCTAAATTTTTACCCAGAATGCAAAAAACTAATTTTCTTGTAATATTAAAATTATTTTTTCTATATATTAATTTAACTATTGTTCGTCATCTTAAATGTTTATTAATTTTATATATTAGAATACTTTATAATTCAAAGAATCTATAAATTATATTAATCAATAAAAAATATCAATTATTCAACAGAATTATAAGCAAATGATAAAATATGAAAAATGCGAAAATGATAAAATATGAAAAAGTTAAGTAATTAGTAAAAATTCAAATTAAATATTTTTAAGAAATTTATTTTTCCAAAAAACCCTACTCTAAAATTTGTTTTTTCAAATGTGCCAATTATGATGAATAGAAATTTTAAACATGATATTTTAATATACCAGCATTAAAACATATTTTATTTAATGAACTGCTATTAATATTTTACAGATAGCAAAATCATCCAGTATGCAACTACTTGCTCCAGCGCCTGATCCAGTTTAAATGAAGACAGTAGACGAATTAAATAGAAGAAAATTACACGAATTGTTTATTAATTAAACCTTTATTTTAAAAGAACTAATCAGTACTATTTTAAACAATTGTTATAGAAATACTTTATAATTCTCTGGGTCTGATAAAAGAAACGTGTTCTTTAAATTTTCATATTTTTAATATATCAACACTTCTTCTGTATTTTTTAGAAATATCAAAACTTATTGGGTATAATAATACCATACTAGATAAGTTTTCATTATTTTTTCAAAATAGATATGCTTCCTAAATTAAAAATATTTTTTTCACTATTTTATATACCTACGTTTTGTTTTAAATATTTTTTTTTTTTTTTAAATAATCATAAATTCATATCCCAACGATTAATTATATCGTTATTACAATTTAATTATACGATAGTTTTGTACATATTTATTTATAGTAATTAGATTAATACTACTGTATAGTTTTGTAATGTTTTTGTAAAAGCATGGTAAATTCCGTAAACCAAGCAATGGGACACAAACAAGAAATCAAATTATCCACGCATATCGAGTTTTTTTCAAAAATGTAAATAGTGCTTATAAAATTCGCAAAATGTAATACACGAAAAATTTTGATCAAAGGTATATGATTATATATTTTAACATAATTTTATAAAATAATGAAATTATTTATTAAAAACTGTCCAATAAAAAAGTAACTTTTCATGCTGCGCATGCACACCTGCATGCAATTATTTCTGTAATGAATATCGATTGCATTTTGAATTTTATGTATCAGTATGAAAAATTAAATATTTGAATAATACTAAATTAAATTAAATAACTATAAGTACATTAATGAAGGAATTTGAAAGTTATTTGTAAAAAATTTTAAATATCATAGTATTTTGTAGATATTATTAATATTTACATAGTTTCACAATATGAATAACTACACCAAGAAAGTGAAAAAATTTACCGTGTTTATTATTTTTACATTGAATACCTAAATCATTGTCAAATATTTATTTGAAGTTTAAATCTTATATCTTGAATAAGAGTAAATTTTATAAATAATTTATTTTCTTCTTTATTAATAATTTATGCTGTAATAAAAATATCAACCATCAAAATATACCTTTTTAAATATATATATCAAGAAATGATCAAAAAGTTTTGTATATTTTGTAATATTATTTCTCATTGAATAATTTTTTTTAATAAAATGACAGATAACTTTCGTATTTATCAATTTAATAATATTAAAGGATAAATTTAATAATGTTAAAGGATAAATTTAATAATGTTAAAGGATTAAAATTTAAAAGTGTCACAATATGTGCATAAGAAATAAAAAAAATGATTAAGCATAGATAAATTTATGTTTTAAAAATTATGATTTATCTAATTTTAAGTCAAACACAGTTTTAAATTTTATCGATGTATTTAAATAAAAACGACCATTTATTAAAAATAAAACACATGTAAATAAATAAAGAAGTGGTACAGTAGTAAACATATCAAAAATCAATATAATGTGATTTTTATACTTTCGTTGACTTTAAACTAATCAGAATAAAGTAACACAATTTGTTCATTATCATAGCTTGAATAAATATATGTTCAATATTAATATTTATTTATTCAGTATTTATTTAGACGAGAAGAATCTAAGATTACGTTATAAGTTCTGAGTGAAATCCAACGACCACATTTCCATCATGTTAATGTTACGAGTTCTAAAATTGTATGAATTTAAATCACGAAGTAATGTATATTATGTAATTCATCAATAAATATTTTAAAATTGAATTATGATTTTAATTATTCAAGTATTACCCGTATTATTCTATAACAGTATTAACTGTATAATACAAAACATAATATAAAGTACGTAAAAGAACCTAGTATATTTTTTATGTTATGATTTAAATTATTATTAAAATTTAATACATTCAGACATAAATTATCATATTATAATATATTGATATTCTAAATGTCTGAATAAAATTCAGTAAAAACGAAAATATTGTCCTTATTATTTATAAATATAGTATTATTATTATTAAAATTATTTCAATTAAATTTTTATTCATTACTTGCAATATATATATTGTTTAATTGACCTTATCAAAAACCAATTAATGATTTTCATTTTATAATACAATATTTTGAAAGAAATTCATAAACAGAAAATAATTTTATATGATATTAATCAATATATTTTAGTTATTTAACTAACTTATCTTTAAAAACTAATACAAATTCACATTAAATATTTTATTATAATTTTAGAAAATAATTTCCAATTCGTCTAATATCGTCAAATATTTTAAATAATATATTTATAAATAATATGCACAACAAAACAAGCAATTGAATAACAAACTGAAATTAATTAAAATTAAATGTATAATCTGTTAAATTCATATAATTAAGATAATCCTATTTTATGTTATTGAAAAAATTATATAATATTTGATTTAAAAAAATATGTAGTAATTTTTTTTTCTATTTAAACTACAAGTGAACTTAGATATTGATTAATAATAAATAATTTTATACGTAACTTTGTTACTTTTGATTTATTGAATATATGGATTTAAAAGTTAGTAAATATAAAAAAAAATATCTCAGGTAATCTACAAGAAGCAAAAAACAGTTATAAAAACCCAGATAAAAGAGTCCGCATGCTTATCACATGTTTCTATTTTTACAAAAGCTCGTACTTTAAAGCAATTTTTTCCCCATGTCCTATATAAAAATTTTTTTAGCAGCAACGTTGTCTTTCATGAACATCTTAACTGGTATAACGACCCCAAACAGCAAAAAAACTTAGATTCTCCATGGCTATACATTTAAATATTTGGGTTAGTACATAAATTTATATATTGTAAAAAAAATTAATATTCAAAATATTTAAATGATTAGTTTTGAATCTCTAATATATTACAGATATTTTATTAGTTTTCTCTTTCAAATAAATTTACTATTATTTTACTATTTATTTTTTTTTATTTATTTTATGTTTTCAATTTGAAACCTTCTATTTGCAACATACATTTTTATTTTCTAAAATCAGATATATAAACAAGCTATAATAATAATATTATCTAGTGAAATATTAGAAAATTCTAAATTACAATTATTGTTTCTTAGTTCTTTCATTAATACTGTTTAAACGATTTTAGTGAGTAGTGAGAAGAAGAGTTAATGTGATATACCTGGATAACAAACATTTCTAACAGATAAAACTAATCTGAAAAAAAATATCAAAATTATTACTGAATTTTAACTTGCGATTATACACATTTGTTTATGAAAAAAGTTTTTAATTTGAAGTACAAAATAATCATTTTTATTTATAATTACTTCTTTTAATATTCTTCAAAATATATTTTATTTAAAATTTAATTGAGTCATAATGTAAAAAATCATAAATTTTTTTATCCAGAAAAAGAATTATTTTACAAAAAAAATCACTTTATGTCTAAAATTTTCAAATGTAAAATATATTTGCTGCTTAGAGAAGATTTACGTGGCATATATAAAAAATTACTGAGTTTATAACTGAGAAAAAAGTTTTACACGCATACTTTTTGTTTTTTCTATTGTAAATGACTTTATCTACATTTTAAAAATTTTTTTATGTTAAGAAAACTTGTTATATAAAATATATGTTTAAATCATACTTTTAACAGTTATTATTTCTCCTACAATCTCAATAATTTTTCCATTTTTCAACAATATTTTGGTGTGTGTGTGTGTGTATCAAAATATGTATTTACTTAATATTTACTGTTATGTTTACAAGTTTTTAAACTAATATGTATTTTTTATAATATTGAATTCTGGTTAATAGTATATTTAACAAGTAATTTTTAAAATATACAAGTATGTAAATTATAGTTTAAATTTAAATAAATCATATTATATACATAGCCTGTTCTTCTTTTTAAAATTATACACAATAATAAATGCAACTTTTTGCAAATCGGTTACAAACTTTTATAAACCAGTTACATAAATCTTGGATTACTTATTTTTCATCAAATAATTTTTTTAATAAAGTTCTTTATAAAATAAAATAATTTGTTCTTTTGATAATTTTAAAAATTCACAAAAATAAATATAATTAAACAATTAATTTATTTAAAAATCGTATACATAAACTAAAAATGACAATATGTGCGAATATTTTAAATTCATACTTTTAATAAAATGCATAATTATGAAAAAAAATAATGTTCGATTTTAATTATTGTATTTTTCTTCACTTCAAAATAAACCTTTATAATATTGTAATTAATATGGAACACAACAAGTATAGAATTTTACTTATCTGTTAATATTCCTTTTTGTTTGCAATAAAGATGCAACGGAGAAAATATAATTTAATAAAGATAAATAATTGAAAAATTATTAATTCTTGAAAATAAAAATTAAAAGTAGTAATTACTTAAATAAGTCTACTTAAATATACTACTATATTTAAAATGAAACTTTTGCCAAAATCTCTAAAGTTGATAATATTTGATTTTAAATAACGTTTCCAATAAGTATATAAAGAAAATTACTTGTTTCTGTTCCCTTTACTCTGTTTCCAAACAGCGTCAAATTATATATTGAATAGTATATATAAAACAATAAAAAATATAATTTTCATACAAATAATTCATAGACAATTTATTAATATTTTCCGATAATTATATAAATTACTTTAAACTACATAGATTCATTCATCGATTTAAATGCTAATTTAATATTTTTAAATTACATAGATAGCATAATTTATTTATAAAATATGAAGAAATTAATCAATTATAAGATCGTGCTATTTTATATTTTACAATCTGATGATATTATTATTATTATTATTATTATTATTATTATTATTATTATTATTATTATTATTATTATTATTATTATTATTATTATTATTATTATTATTATATTATTATTATTATTATTATTAATATACACAAAAACATTCATTGCTTCAAAACTTAAATGTTTATCTCATATTAAAAATTTTAACAAGATAAAACGAAACTATATATTGATTGACTTGATTTTTTAAACTCAAACTAAAATTAAATTGTTTGAAAAAATTCGAAAAATTATAAAATCAATTGTAATTTAAACATGATTAAGAAATATTTAGATCAAATTAATTGTAGAAAATCATAATTAGGATATGTTTTCGAAATTCTTTTCGTATAAATTTTTCAATATTACATGTAAATATTAATAATTAATATACAGGAAGTTCTTTACTCTCACTAATTCAACATATTAATTATAAAAATTAAGTTATTTAACATATAGAACTTCCAATAGATTTATGACAAACTTTTTGATTTCTGATTTTTAAAATTATCTTACACATCCGATATTGAATCAATGTACTGCATAAATTTTTTTACACACATAAAAAAAATTCAATTATTATATTGACTTAAATATAAAATAGTAATAAAATAAGAAAATTTCATAATTTACTTTTAAGTGAATAAATTATTTAATCAATACAAAAATTTGTTTAGAAACTTTTATAAAAAAATATCGGTATTTAATCTTTTAGAGGTAGATATGCAATTCTCCTCGTATAATTTCTCACCAATAAGAATTTTACGATATACCACCTAATAATGACATTGCAAACATCGTTCATCGATTAATCTCAAACACGTTTTCAGTGTGTGTTAGCCCAAGTATTTCATCCTAGTCATGTAGTAAGCTCATATTTTGTATCTTTACTCTTAGTTACCAAAAAACCATTTCTACTTTTTGTATAATACTGCTGTTGAAATTAGAATTACAATTACTTATATATTATCTTCTATTATTTTAAGTCATGTTTTCTCACTTATAATATAAAATTTTAGGATTTATAAAAATCATTTTAGGAGAAAATGTTCAATTTATCAAGAATAATATGGAAATAATAAAAAAATTAATAATTTAATTTATAATAATTTATATGTACATAAATATATTATTTAATGGTAAATCACCTTGCAACTGAAGTGTACGGGTGAACGTGAGACGTGTTTAATGACGCTTTGCAATTTGACGCTCAATTTTGTTACTATATTACAAAAATTTATGAACTATTAAAACAATTAACACTTTTTTCTAAGAAATTAGAATATAATTCACCTTTTTGCTTTTATTTTTTTGAAAAAATGAATATAACTTCTTCTTCAATATTTACTTTAAAAAATGGAACCACCAAATAATTTACTGTATATTATCATTTTGCTTATATCGAACACTAGTTTTTAAACTTTAAAGTCTATATCATGTTTTCTTTTTTAATTATGCAGTTTAAAATATTATTGATAATATTATTGATAATAAAAATTATCATTTAGAAAGTTTTGTGTTAAATTTGAGCCAGCTTTACAGATTTAGCGTACTACTTTAAAATAAAATTCAACATAATTCTGTAGTTTATTGTTTCACTTATCATATTTATATTCATTGCAAAGATTTATTATAAGTGGCTAAAAATATAAAATTTAGCACAACCAATTTTATCAGAACAAAATAAGGTTTTTTTGATAAAATAAAATTCTACGGATTCGACTATAATGTCTATTTGAAAAATCGAGCACTTTTCTTTCCAAATCTGTGCTTATCGTACCCATAATTTAATTCGCTTTTTGTCTTACATCGAGATTACTTTACTGTTTTTCTTAATCCTTTTGTCATTTAGATTATATGCATCCTTGATTTCTTAACTATTTTAATTACATTTCTATACGCGCAAAATTTGTAAATCTCCTCCGTATGTTTGTTCACGTTTAAGAAAATAAATAAATTATAAATTTTAATTATATTTTTAGTTTAATCCAATTAAGACAAACTGTATAATATAACACCAGAAGAAATAAGGATTTTAACGAACACTATATCATACTACCTTAGACTGCTGAACTTATCAGGAAAGTTATAGTGCAACAACCCTAAGTCAGTCCTAGCTGTGAAGGATTTCAGGACTACATGGTATATATTGTATCTGTATCTTATATATATATATCATGATGCTTTGGAAAAAGAGGTAACATACTAGTCTAGATTTTTTATTGCGCAGTAGAAAAACGACGAGTCAAGGATTCATGAATATTATCTTGTTTGTAAATAAAAAGATAATTCGAATATTTTAGTGATTTATCGTTCATATTTTTAATTCATAAATTTTCACTATAGTTTTATTTAAATAAAACTTTTTTATGAGAACAAATTTAAAGTTGGAAATAATGAAATGAAAAGTTCTTCCATTCTTCATATGACCTTTTAGTTATAAAGTTATTAATAGTGTAATTTTAAAGCATTACTTATATTATATTATATTATTATATTCAATATTATACATAATATTGAAGAAGGACTTTCGTATATTTTATTATAATATTTTTAGGATATGTAAATAGTAAATTTTTTTCTTATTTTTTACTATATTGTAGAAGTTTATAATAGCTAAATATTGAAATGAATTTAAGTATTTATATTTCAATAAGTATTATAATATTAATTTGAAAATATTTTGCTAAATTTTATGAAAACTCATTCTTTACCATTCTAATGAATACAAAATTTTGCAAATTATTAATTATTTTATTCAAATTATTATTGTATAATATTTAAAAGGTAATTAACTATATAAAATTACGGTGTAATATATGTAGGTACACTTTTATTTTTATTGCTTATATATAGATACTTGATAGTAGAGATGTGACATCAAAAGATTTTTTATTTTACCTCTGAGAAATACTTGGACGCGTTGGCCAATTTCAGGAAGTATCAAGATCTGCCGTAGGCCTTGAATTTTTTTGAGACTGTATATCTTTTAAACGTACAATCATAATACATAATTGTTTATATTATTTATATCTGTTTCAAAAAGTGAAATTAATATGAAGTTATTAAATCCGTGTTTTTCTATAACAAATTTTAAATAAATAAAAATAATTAAATATTTCACAAAATTTTTTATATTCTATTGAACGAAATCAGTAATATATTTTTTAAGAAACAAAAAACTTTTTAAAAAAAATTGTTTTCTTCTAAAGTTAAAAAAATTACGAAATATTAAAAGTTCTAGACAAAGTTATAAATGATCTTTTCTTATAATCATGCATATTATTATAAAATTTTATATCAATCCGTATATATAACCGAATACAAGATAATTATTACTAATAAAAAAACTTTATCGAAGATAATCTTAAAATAATTGTATTGTGCATATTCAACAAGCTTTAAATTTTCAAAGTATTCAAGGAATTCTTAGATACCTAAAAATTATTTTAAATAAATTTAAATATTAAAAGCAAAAAATTATCATTAAAATTGTCTTTAAAGTCGTTATTAATTAGTGAATAATAATGAAAAGAAATAAATTTTATTTTGAGTAAACATTAATTTCCTTTCATTTTGAAGTATTAAGTACCAATATTGAAATATGTAAAAAAATTTCTTTTATATCTTTAATTTAACAATAAAAGCACATAAAAAATAAATTATTAATAAAGTTTTAATATTAATATAATAATAATAATTACTCTTAAAGTATTATTTAAATTAAAAAAAAATTATTTTTAAAATAAGTATAAAATTTTTCTTATATATCTTCATGGCTGTAAAACCATATATCTTAGAACGATTTACATGAGATACTTTACATTAGTATGTGAGTGCTCTTGAAAAAATATGTCACGTACGTAAAAGAGAAAAAAAGTAAAAGGCAGTTTTGTCACTTGGAATCTCTTTTTTATTTGATTCCTTTTTAAGACACCAATCTCTTTCTATGTCATATTGTATTATTTAAAATTTTATTATATTTAAAGGTTAAATAGGAAAGTGACTTAATTAAAAATTTATAATATTTTTAATTGATATATATTATTTTTAAATAATATCAATTTTTACCGTCTATTCATAAATTTTGAAATTTAGATAAATTTATTACCTTCCTAAAAGTAGCCATGTAAATTAGTTGATTGAACTTATATAATATTATATTAATACCGATTATTATTATTGTTAAGAAAATAATATTTAATTTGAAATAAAAATACATTTTTATAATTATAAAGTACGTAATGAAAATAATTTATAAAAATTTATAAGATATATTTTATAATAACTATTGTGATATATGTGAAGTATCATAAAAGGTATTGGATTTCACACTGTTATTATATATGAGAATGCCTTCAGGAAAAAAAGCGTAAGTCTGTAGCTCAGTTTGAAAACGTCCGAAAAAGAAGGTTCTAAATTCGACAACTGGCCAGGAAACTGTGTAGAACATATTTTCTAGTTTCCTTAGAAATATTTTTTATTGATAATATATAGATAGATATATATAATAATAATAATAATAATAATTACTATTATATATTATAATAATTTAACAAAAAAACATTCGTACAGATATATAAAATTATATTTCTTCACTTTTAAATTTGCAAATAAAATTGTCATTTATTTACTTTATATCAGATTCGAACTCTATACATAGTATAAAACGATTACCTCCAACATAAAAAAAACAATTATTTTAAACACATTTTTATTTTACGCAATTGGAATTCAGAACTATCTATTATTTCAATAGCTTGGTTTTAATAACAAACATGATTTTAATAAATATATATTTAACCGTAAAAATTTTACACCAAATTATTAAAAAATAATTATTATATAGAACAAAATCAAAGTAAAAAAATTTAATTGTAATATACAATTATATAAATATAAATCAAATAAACTATTAAATGTAAAAATCTAAAATGATTTTTAAATTTAATTATATTATATTATAAATGCGTTAATATTTACTATAATATCTCAATAATCATATATATTTCAATTTAAGCCTTTCAAGTAAAACAATTTTTTTATATAGTGAAAATTTTCTAAATCTTTATAAAATACGCTGTTTCAATATAAGAGCTTAAAGATGATATTTATACGTATAATAATATTATAAATCATAATATAATAGCTAAAAAATTAAAAAGTTTTTTAAATACTTATATATATATTTTTTAGTATAACTATTATTTTTGTTCTAATTAATCGTCCTAGAGTAAAAATTATTTGTCTCATATAATTATATAATATACAATAATATTATATTACAAATTTTATTTTGTCTGTATCTAGAATATTTAATCATATATAAATAATCATACATAAATTCTTTTATTCGTAATATGATATCGTTCTATCTTTTTTGTACTTTCCCATTTTTCTACTAAAATCTAGAAACATGCTCTTTTATTTTGCATTTTAACTACAAGCTCCATCTGTTGAAATCTGTGCGCGATTTAATTAGCCTTACAGAATTGAGTAAAATCTAAAGTGCCTTTACTCCATCATTTTATAATATTCTAGATTCTATACTTTGCCCTTTTTATGTAACCTTAAAATTTATCCCAAAGTATTTTATTTTGAATTATTCTCAATAAATTTATTCACATGTACTAAAAATTAATTTTTTTAATTTTTAATTAATATGTAGATTATTTATTTAATATCTTTTAATAAGTTTTAATTTAAATCTAAATTAAAAAATTTTTTGATATCTTGTAAATTATGTAGAAATATACATATACTAAAGAAAAATAGAAAAATACTTATTGCTAAATTAAACTAATTAATATTAATGTTTCTACGATTATTTTGTTTCTCTTGATGAATGTTGTATCTCTTTGGTAAATATTCTTCGTTTTACTTTCTAATTATTCTGCGAAATTTCTTCAAGATATTTGGATTTATCGATTTATTTATTGGTACCATAAAATTTTAATATCAATACATTAAATATAATTATATTAATATAAAAATTGGTAATACAGACCATGTAGTAAAATTATTTTATAAAAATTTGAAAAATTAATCCATTTTATTAATTAAATATAATATATTCATAAGTAAATTATTGTGCAGTTAATAATTTATTATATTCTTTAACATTATTTCTACATTCAATTTTTAATTTTTATTACATTATTTAAATATCTAAACTCAAAAAATACTCAAATAATGATATAAAATAATTTTTTTAAATAGAAATTGTATATTTGTGCGAACAATTCACTATTCTATATAATATTAGAAATGAAATCCGAAATTCATTTTATCTTTAAAAAAAATACAAATTCGAGTGAAATGTTTTATTTAAAAAAAAAATACGATATAAATTTATATATATATACATAAATCACTTGTGATTCGAAAGAACTTATTTAAAAATCTCGAAGAAAATTCACATGAAATGCTGAAAAAGAGGAAAAATGATAAGCAGCCATTTGAAATATCTAGATAAGGAGAGACAATAGTGATGATATCCCTTGAGCCCTACAGATCGACCTTATATAATTTTTGCCTCAGTCATGCGATGCCATAACTTTCAAACTCCTAAGAAAAAAATATTAATGAAAAGATACGGGTGAGAGTAGCATGAGTGGCTCAAAAAATATGCCAATGTGGAAGAATAATACATTATCGTGTATATAATTGAGAATAAACTTTCTTTTTATGATGTAACATCAACTTTCTCATTTTTACCCAGATGATTTTGTTATCCGTACACGCGGTGACCTTCACATCAGGAGGGAACGAATTTCCCTACGAAGTCGATATCGGTTATCAGCTCCACGCTTGCGCATGACCATGCATGGGATTTTATCGGAAAATTCGACAATTTTTAGCGCTCACTTGACTAGAGCATCTAAAATCAGCACTTTCCTTAACGTAACAACATTGCAAAACCTCTTTTTGCTTATTGTTTTCTTAATACCATTTACAGCTTTGTCACTTTTAATATCATAAATAATGTTTACAAGAAGTTCTATAGTAATTGGATTCACAATGCAGATAGTTACAAAAATATATTTGAGAAAACTCGTCTCTTAGTGATTTTTACCTAAATTATATTTTCACATACAAACCCAAAACAAAAAAAATGTTACTGATGTACAGTAAATTTTTTTAATACTAGATATATAATTGTGAAAAACGTAAAATACTTTAGATATTTGGAAAATAACTTAAAAAATAACAGAAACAACTACTCTAATACAAGATCGTATATAAACTCTTCTATGCTACAAAATTATTATTTATATATAATATTTATACGTTAATAATGTGTATTAATTTAGAATACGTTGAGAATAGACCTCATTATATAATTATTTTACAATTACTTCCATTAAACTGTTTATTTAAAACTGATAAATACTGGAAGCAATAAGCTCTTATATAACAAAATAAAAGGTAAAGGATTTTTAAAACATTAAATTTAATAACTTTTATCATTCGACAAAATATAAAGTTTAAGCTTATTGTCAAATAATAATATATTTTCAAAAATTGTTGCTCTACATTTTTTGAAAACTCGTTTTTAATAGTAAGATAATATTGTAACTTCTTTGCATGTATATTTTAATTAACATTAGTTGCTCTCTTTTGCAAAATTTTTTACATTTCCAAAAATTATTGAATATCCACATTTTGCATGTTTATTTTTAATTATATATCATAATTTAATTCATAATTTACGTATACAGTATAGGTATAGTTTTTAATTTCAAAAATCGTGACTTTTATATAAAACTACTGACTTTATATAAAAGTACTAGTGAAATTGAAAAGATTACACTGAAAGAACTCGTAACGAAAGCATGAATGATGAGGATGAAAAAGCAATGATCTTAGATTTACGCGAGAAGAAAGGCGGGGCTTCACATTTATATCATCTTTTTTTACACACACAAAATGAAAGAAAATCTCTTGCAACACTTCTTGAAATTCACGAAGTGTAACACTAGTACCACGTGCTCTCGAGTTTTTAATTAACGAAAACGAGATTAACGAAGCTCCTCTCGCAGTGCACTTGTCGCATGTTGCACATTCACACGCTATATACTAGCTTCCACGTAATATCTAAGGATTCTTGTCGACATTAAATTTTTTTTAAGCTTATCTTCTCGTACAAACGAGACTTTGCTATTTATGTGAATATATTGCTGTCATTCTGCGAATTTCACGTAGTATATAAGAAAATACATGCGCGTGTGCATCTGTCCCTATATCTCCTATGTAAAGCATTTGATGTTGATTTAGTTGCTTGAAATATCTCGTCTCATCATCTTACAATGTAAACAAAATAATTAAACACCAACACATAGTAAATTAAAGTCGAAATTAAAAATATTAAATGACAAAAAGCTATAGCAATAATTATTTTAAAAAACTAATTGCAAATAATATTATTTATTTTATAATATTCATATTTAAACAGTTTGTTTAATTTGTTTAATTTCTTTAGAAACGAAATTGACATTTTTCTTTATCTTTATCCTTAGAATTTTTAACTAAAAAAACGTATATTACTTTAATTTAAAATGTAACCCAAAAATGATACTAAAAAGAACTTTTTTTTTTTAAATATAATGAATATTTTTTGAAAAAATAAGTTATCGTATACCTTGATTCAAGATTAATAACATTGCTATTTCTATCAAATTCTGAGTTAGGAATTAAACGCTTCGTTTTTTAAGGGCTCAAATAATTATATCAATAGATATTTAAGAATATATATATAAAAGTTATTTAATTTGTTGTACAAAAAATTTAGAAAAATTGAAGAAATTTTTATGTCACTAAGAAAAACTAATTACTTTAATATAAAGCTATATTTAAAATGCTAAAGAATTTTTTTAATTTTTATATAGAATTTCTAGTATCAGTTATATTACTTTAATATCAAAAAATGGTATAAATTATTTTTATTGAACCGAAAATAAAAGAATTATTGTTTTCTCCATAAAGATTTATACGATAATCATAAATAGAGCGCGACAACTAATATAAATTTTTGTCATATATTTATGGATGATAATCATAAAAAGATATTAAAAATTTGAAAAGTGTTTAATTAAAACATCAATTATTAGAAAGATTAAATTAAAATGAAAGTGTTATATTGAAAGTATTAAATGAATTTACATTATAATATATACCGTGAAATTTCATTATTAAAAGATTGTTTTAAAAGTAATGAATTTCACGTACGAAATAAAGTGAAATTTTTTCATTTCAATAGACATAACGTATTTATTATCTATCATCGAAAATTTCATATCAAGATAATTGAATTTTATAATGGAATATAAAAAAAATTGTTTCACTGTTCATATATTGAATAATTTCAATAAATAAAAGTAGCAACTTTATTATCGATTCAAAATTTAAAAAATTATAATATCTATGATAATAAATTGTTATTATTCACTGTAATTTGATAGCGTTTTCTCAGTTGACCGAATAATTGTTTTATTTTTAATTTACAAGTAAAATAACTTTCTATTGTTTTTACAAATAAATTGTAAAAATTTAATATTCTTAAATACATTTGCTATGTCTTAAAGTATAATTCATCATATTCTCTTATACATATTTTTATGTTAGTGAAAGAACATTTTTCAATTTCTCTCAAATTATCAGTGTAATCATCGAATATATATAAAAAGAAAAATGACCTAATCTTTGGCTAGAGAATTACACTGGAGCATCTAAATTCTACTGCTCTAAAAAACGAGAAGGTCATTGGAAAAATTCTACAAAGTTTTATCTTGGCTTGATAATATAAAATTTTCTTGAAATTGAAGAAAATTCATATGTATCACACATGCATATGCAAATTAAAATATTTACTGAGTTAGAAAAAACAAAGATGTATAAAGCAGCAGAAATCGGATTCTTGTAATTTCAATGATACTTTATTGGTCTATAAAACAAGAAGAAGAAGAAAAAGGAAACGAAAGGAGAAAAGCAATTGAAAGAATAGAATCTGCCATTATATACGTATACACACATACAATGATCATTTTTGTTCTCTCTCTCTCTCTCTGTCTCTCTCTTTTTTCTCGCTCTCTCTCTCTCTCTCTCTCTCTCTCTCTCCATCTAAATCTCTGTGTGTATGTGTGTGTGTCAACCTCAACAACTGACAATAGCACACAATTGATCTCGCACTATCGAGAATCGCTCTAGCGCGTCTGTAATTCCATTTTCCTTCGAAATATCTCAAGAAAAGAGGATAGGGATGAGTGGGAAGAAAATAAGAAGCGGCTGAACATCGGCTGCTGCCATATACATACCATATGCATACCACTATACACTTCGTCAACTGTTAATGTGTTTATGTACGTATTCTTCCGTCTGTATGCTTGTGTTGTAGTCATTATCACATTTTGTGTGACAATACATTATTTACTTTTGGAAACTAATTTTAAAGATTTATTTCAAAACATTAATAACATACATATATATAAAAGTAAAGAATTGAATAAAAAAAATTTATTTATATTATATCTCATAAAAAATTAATTTGAATTACGTAGAAATTATTTTTTTAATTTAAGCAGTTTTTTATAATGCCATAGTTAGATAGTTCATTAACATTAATAAATTCAATATTTATATTCTGTTAATTATAGAGTATATTTTTATTTTATAATAATTATCTTAAAGAATATAAATCTACAAATGTAAAATATGTAAGAAAAATAGAATATTTTCTAGAATTAAATTTTTTAACTTAATTTAAAGTACTAAACAGTTAAATTTTATGCTCGTATCTTTTACTTAATTCTTTATAGTAGCACTCAGGAAAAAGTCGAAATATACGCTCAAGGATCTTTTTCTCTTGTTTTAAACTTTATTTATATAGGTATTCTATTTTTGTAACATTATTATTGCTGCTGAAGAAGTTTGTAAACTAGATTCCTTAATACTTTAAGACCTACTTATATAGAAGAATGTTGAAGCGAAAAAATATCACTTCCACAGAAAAAATAGAACTATTTCAGTAGATACCTAATTAATTTTTTATTTAAATGAAATGAATATAAAAAATAATAAAAAAAACTTTTTAGTAATAAATGTATGTTTAGTAATAAAGCATATGAATATGAATTTATATGTTACAAGCAAATTTAATATAATACACGATACCATTATCTAATTGTTGGATTTATCGTTATTGTAAATATATTCACACAAAACAATAATAGATCAATTATTATTTTGAGAAAGTTTATTGAGCTTGAGTAATCAGGTTAGAAGTCAATTATTTTAAGTAGTCCAAATGCTTGGAATCAAATGCACATTATCAACGAATGAGGTTTAAAAAATTCACGTCACGAATTAAAGAAAAACGATTCTAGAATTATGTACTTATAAAATACCTCCTGCAACATTATTTTTGAAATGGAGGCTAAAGTAATAGTTTTGATTGGTTACACGAACGACATAATAACATATACGTGGTCCTAGTACGTGACGTAGAGCAATCAAAGAAACCTAAACTACGTCATGAGGCATACGTTTAACTAGATAGAAAACTATAAATTTCACGTAGCAGCTAATAATTGTGCGGACGAATGCTTGTAAATCTCAAAACGAATAACTATTTAAATGGAATTTTGTCTGTAATTATTCTTGATCTGACATAAATTATTGATATCGTTTAAAGTATCATTTAGTATTAAAAGCATTTACAAAACTCGATTAGAATTTTAATTACTATAACTATATTATCAAATTAATTTTATAAGTTAAATTTTCTGTTTTTATTAATTATTTGTCATAGAATATTTTTTAAAAGAAGATATTAAATTTATATAGTAATAATTTATTGTAAACGTTTACGAAATTGTTAAAAACTTTAAAATTAATTTTTATTAATACGAAATAATTGAAGAAACTTCGCCTTATTTACAATGTATTTTATAATTTTAATTTATTCAATTAAACAAAAGTTAATACAAAAAAAGAAAGCATTCTTTATTGTATATAAAAAAAAGATCTATATACTTTGATTTAATTTGTATCGAATAATATTTATTCGAAAAATAAAGCGAATAAAATGGGCAAACTGAAACGTCACAGCTGAATGAACTTATCGTGGTTAAGTAGAAAAACAAGATTTCGATCGGACGAGTCGCATGCGCCGCAGTCGTTAAAAATAAAGTAACTTTACATGTTTATAATTTGTAGTAGCTACAACTTATTTTTATAATTTAATGTCAATAATGATACGTAAATATCAATACTTATATTGACTGAACAGCAACTCTAAAACCTATGCAGACAGTAATTAGTAAAAATTCAAATTTCAGCTTTCTGGTCTGTTTTGTGTTTATTTTCAGAAGCTATATAATAAGATCATTTTATCATATATCTACGCTTTTTTTGTTAAATATATTGAGTCTATGCAGATTAAATCCATTGAATATAAAACTTACTAAGTTAAAAAAGAAAATATCACTAATCACTGTTTTTTTTTTAAATAATACTAAAATTATCGTTTTCTGTTAATAATTTATATTTATATTTTTTATTATTCAACAATGGTAAATTAATTTTATAGAGTAAAAATAAATGTTTCCGTTAATTTAAAGGCGATAAAAATTAATGCGTATATAAAAGAACGAAAAAAAATGAAATCATAACCGTATTTGTATAACAACACCTAGTTTTCTACAATACCTTAAGCTCAGTCTACTAAATGCTGCTTTAAACAGTTTAAATTCAAAACTTTCATATATCAAATGGGGTCACACTTTATTACTTGCAAGAAAACGACATACTCATAGGTACATATCCTCCAGTATTTCTATCGAGAATATCAAATTTTATATTAAACTTTACGCATTGTAAAATCATTTCTTTTATATTCATTGAGTAAATACTAGAAGATTTTTTAGAAATATTTTCACCTTTAAACTTAAATTTTATTATAATTCCTGTATGTTTTAACAATGTTTTTAATTCTAATAAAAAATAGGAATGTTTTCAGTTGTTCGTTACACTATTGACACATCAATTTTATTTTTTACTCGTTTTACAAGATAAGTTCGTTTCTTTTTCATCGTGCTTATCGAACTGTGACGTTGCAATTATCGAATCGAGAGCAGAAAAAAAGATGAAGAGTTAGATGTGTGCAAACTCTTTGTACGTTCTATTTAACGCTTGGGACAAATTTCTACGTATTTCTTGATTCAATTCTTTTTCATAATTGTGGTATAACATATTTTATTATTTTTAGGAAATAAATACTCTTAGAAAATTCTTTTATAAAATTACAAATAAATTGTTTAATTTTATGTTGAAAAATTGTGATTCCTTTTCTGGGACTCATGTTTTCTTAATTATTGACTAAAAAAAATGTATATATTAATACATATTAATCCTTAAATATTTTAAAAAATAAATTTATTAATGTATTTTATTACATAAAGTATTTTAAAATGAAGACGCTTTAAATATGACATGATGTAAGAATTAAAGCATTCACTGATGCAAAAAGGAATGTTAACGTGTTATAACTGATTACCTTCACTGCATGAAAATGTTTTGTATTCTCCACGTTTTGTCAATACGTTGTATAATAAACAAAATATAAGAATATATGTAGAAAAAATATTTCATAATATTTTATAAACAAAGTTTAAAGATATATATTTGAATTAATTGAATGTATTTTATCAATATCCTTCCTGTGCGATGGCATACGTTTTCGTTGATTCAAGAAAGTAAAAAATACAACAGCGTCTAACTTTTCCTTTTTTTATCATAGATATCACAACAAGCAACGTAATTTTATTTATGAAGGATTTTTTATCTTAGAAAATTTTTGTCACATCGATCTCACTTTCGTAATGATTAATGGTGCGCTTAATGTAAACTAACTTTTCTTTCTATGGATTTATGATGAAAATGGAAAGATTGATATTTTAACCAAAGTTGACACCTAAATAATGAATTAAGCTTTTATTATTGTGATATTGGTTAAACATTTATCTTAATCTATGAACGAACCGTGTATAAAAATGATAATTATTCCTATAGAAAATATAAAATTACCAAGCAGCGACCTTACATTTGACTAATAAACAAATATTTATTTATATAAAAGAGAAATAATGAAAACAATGAAATTTTTTTTAAATTAACAAATACTATATTATATTCTAATATAATACTATATAATTCTAATCCGTTGCTATAATATTATAAAATTTAATTTTACCTTATATTTTTATTATGCTCAGACTCAATTTAAGAATTTATATAATGTTCAAATTACTTTAATATTTGATGTTTTCTTCTGCAATAAAATAATAATAAATAAAAAGTGGTTTTCCTTATTCTCAAAGCTCATTAAATCTACAGGATTGTACTCGCATCGGGTACTAAAATATTAGTATAACCATACAATTAACTCAATTTTTACTACTACACCGAATCGAACAATCATAATTCCAGCGAGTAAAACAGTAGTGGGCGATGTAACCATCCATAGCTTTAGGATAGGAGAAAAAACGACAGAGATATGAATGTCATAAAGTTGCCTGTTCGCCGCGCAATGAAATGACAAACGAGTACCAGAGAGATGCACTCGGCATCAAAGAGAAAGTTAAGGATAGGTAACGCTTTTACTGTGCGCTATCCTCTAGGCTACGGTCTTGACAAATGAATCGCATACCCCTATATAAGCCTTATAAAACTTTACGACTGTTAGTTGATATACGATTGAAGAAAGAAGAAAATGGAGTGGACTGTGTTCTAATTAAAAAATAAGATTCCTTAAGAACCTAATTATTCTCTAAGTTATTTGTCGCGTTAATAAGATATAATATAATATAATATAATAATAAGATATTGCTTTGTTTTATTATCGAAAAAGTATTCCGAATTCATTGATTTTAACTTATTCATAGTTGCATGTAATTTGTTTATAACATGAAATGATTTTCAACTCATTCAAAATTTAATATGTATAACTTTTAACATACATTCTCATATCAAAAATTAAAAGTCTTGATGAAATTTTTTAATTAATATTCTTAATAACTATTTTATTCACTTGTTAAGTTAAAATTCGTGGTTCTTCATAAATATATTACCCTTTTCATTATTTACTCATCTCTGTAAGAGTTGAATTTAGAAAAACTTTATAATTATGCCTGAATTTATAGAAGTTAGTATATAAACTTACTGTATTTATAAAATTATCGTAACTATATAATTTTTAAACTAATATAATAAACACTATTTATCATAACTAAATTAATACAAAAAATTTAAATTATGTACAAGTATTTAATATATATTAGTTTAATATAAAAAGTGTAATTCTAGATATATTTTACTTAATTGCATGGATTAATTAAAGTTTCTTTAAATATTCAGAAATAATTTATTTCATTAGATATTCGTTATTCTTATATTAAAATATTAAAATTCATATTGATCTTAATTTTATTAAATTATTCTATTCACTTCATATAAATAATATGTTAGGATAAAACTTCCCGAATAAAAATAATCATTGCGTAAAATTAATCATTTTTATCTTAATTAATAATTCCATTATATAAATATTTTCCAGATTTCAATAAAATTATAAGTAAAAAAGGTCTTTTTATAAAGTAGTTATCATTTCAATAATGAGATTACTTTTAAAAAAATTTTCTATTTCTAACAAAGAATTTAATTATTAATTTAATTATCTAAGATACTTTGTAAAATAAAAATCTAGACAAGTCAGCTATATATTTATAAATATATTAAAAATAATTAATTCATTTTAATAATTTTATAAAAATATGATTTTTTATTTTAAAACTTTTGCTAAATTATATTAGTGAAATTTTTATACAATGATTTATGAAATTACCTAATTGCATGTTTTTAATAAAAATAACTTTATAATTCATGATAAGAGCTTCAAGATTATTCATAATGTATTTTTTACGGTTCATTTGAAAATAAAAATTTTGAAGATTTTAATTAAAAAAAAATTTGACCTCTTTACTGGTAGGAAATATTTAAAAAAATCGATGAAACTTCGCTCAGAATAAGTACCCAGCCATACTCGTCCATCATCTCCTTTCATATATTTAGCATTACATAAGCCTTCATCTATCTTTTATACAACGTTTTCGTCTGTTAAAAGGGTTCAACTTTCTTTAAACAATTTTTTTATTCAGTTAACTATGTACGTTAGAAAATGAATTTTTTGTTTACCATTACAATATGTGTTATAATTATTCATCTTGAAGCAAAAAATGCAAGGTCGATAAGTAATAAAAATCAATAATCAATTATTAAATTCTAATTTAGACTTATTCTATAAAAAAACTAAAAGTAGGAATTATCGAGGATAATAAAAGGAGAATATATAATAGTTAAGGATCTATTTTAAAAATAGTATTTATATGTAATATTTAATACAAACAGTTAAATATTTAAGTATTGAAATTAAATCTATAACTTGAAACAACTTAAATAAACTATTGAATTATATTCACATTAATATATATACTCGTGTACACAGTTTATTTAATTTATAATTATTATTAAGATTCGATAAAATAACTTTTATATGAATGCGTTTGCGTTAATAGACTGCATATACACTAATTAAATCTTATAATTTAGAATTATAAATTTTCGTATGGGTGAATATATATAAATATATATACATAATGTATAATAATAAATGTGTGTAAAGATTTTTATCGTCATACTGTAAAATATAATAATAAAATGTAAATTATTAGTTTTTAAATATAATATAATTTTCTTGAATTTATATGAACAATTTTTATATATTCATTCATATATTACGTATGAATATATAAAAATGTGGAAAAGGTAATAAATTAAAATAAGTTTTAAATAATTAAATCACTTTTATGAGTTACATCTTGTAATCAAATATAATTTGGCTTAATTGTTTTATTATTGTATTATTATTATTATTATTTATTTATTGTATTGTTATAGTATAATCTATTTAATTACAATTTGAAATTAATTGAATTTAAAAATTACTGTTGAAAATAAATTCAGCAACTCAAGAATCAAACATTCATTTTCTTATCTAAATTTTAACTAAACAAATTTTTAACTCATTTTAACAAAGTAAAATTTACTGAATTATGATAAGTATAATAAAAAAATGTTTTTAGGTAAAATAAAAATTTTATTTAAAAATTTTTTACATTTTTAAAATTTAATATATATAAGAATAATTATAGCCAATTTATAAATATGTATAAAATTATGAATGTTTTTATAATTTTATTTATTTATAACAATCATTGAAATTATTTAAAGCATTTATTTTATAAATGATAATAAATATGCAGAATATATTTTAATTTAATATTTAGAATAAAGATGAGTTTAGCCTTATAAAAAAATCTGTTTTAGTATTCGAATGGATCAGCATATTCAAAAAAAGTTTTATCACTTTGTTTTATTAAGTTGTTTCTGCAAAAAACAAGAAAATATTCTGCAGAGTGCTCTTTTTCTCAAATGTAATTATTGGGAGGCTCTTGGAATCTCTTGCCAACGTGTTGACCTCGTACTTGTGGCAACGGTCTTCGACTTCAAAGTGTTCAAATAACTACTTCACAGTGCTCCCTTATTTGAATTGCGACTGGTATTTCTAATAAGAACTCGAATTGGCAATTTTTTCCCCGTACTTATTGAAAGATACTGCGCTTTTACCACATTTTATTAAATCTTAATTGATAAAAGAGTTATTGATATTGTTCTCCTTAATGTATTTTTTCTATAAAAAATTAACTTGGAAAGATTCAAGATTTAAGAAACAGAATGCAAGATGTTTCAAACGTCATAAATCATTATTGCCGAAGACATGTTTAGTTCCAAATAATCAATATTTTTATGATACATTTGTTGTATTATTTTTTTTTAAATACCGTAACAAAATTTTAAGTTTTTGAAAATTTGAATTATAAAATGATGAATATTTAATCTCTCATTTATGATGTTCCCTTATGTTCCTGATAAAATTAGTACCGAACTGTCATATCCGAATCCGTTACGTTACAATTCTATATATTGTAACGTCTCGTAATTATAAGAGATTCGTTATCACAATAAAATAGAAGTTTAAGATATGCAATCATCCAATAATTGTAAAGTATAATAATACTGTATCTATAATATTATATAACTATCCATCAATCTAAATTCCAATATAAAGTTTAACAAAACTAGAATCATTTTTCACTCCCTTTGAATTTTACAAGCGAAGTAACGTCTCTTAATTATAAGAAATTTGTTATAACAGTATAATAAGATTTCAAACATGGAGTAAATAATGAATACATCTATATCTCAATCAAATTAAAATTGTGGCGTGTATCAAACAGTACATGTAAGATAAAATGAAATTAATTGAATATATATTCGTGTTGTTCGACTTATTATACACGTAAATATACTGAAATTTACGTCTAGTTAATATAAAACGATAAATATGTGTATAAAGCACATGTATATATGAACTATAACTTATACAGATACGCAATCACGTAATTTCTGATGATTTCCGGATGTATGAAAAGACATGTATATTATACGTATAACGTGAATATCGTTGCAAATGAGATCAATCAGTTATTATGAGAAATATAAGCTAGTCTGTACTAATGGAAATTTCATACATCGTAATACGTCACATAGTTTTCAATTAGATCAATTAAAACGTTATAAGTAATTGTTAGGTTCGTGTTGGAATCTGCAATATTTCGTGTCATTGTGTGAAATGAAGCCACGTTATAATTCAACATATCAATACATTCCAAATTTATGTCCAGTTAATTATATACACATTCATTACATAATAGATTCTATATTTCAATAGATGATATTTCTAAACATATTCTGTTTTGTTAACAATATTGATAAACATTGAAATATTCTCTATTTTACTCTAATATTATAATTATTTGTATTATAACTTTTTACTTGAATAGTATATTAAATAAAAAAATTTTATAATAAAAAATAATGTTCGAAACTAGTTTAAAACACAATCTAAGGCTCCCCTTACGCATTTAATCATCCTAAGTTCTTCGTACCGAAATTTATTCAATAATATTAAATTATTATATTTTGAATTTTTTAATTTATTTTTAGACCTTTATAACCACGAGTAAAAAACTCTTATTAACTATATTGAAACATATTTTTATCAAATAAACATTTAATTTATTATGGTAAATTTACGAATTTTATTATAAAAAATTAAATAAAAATATTTAAATAAATTTTGTCTTTGCTAATGCAGATAAATAAAGAAAAATAAAAAACTTATAAATAAATTATTATTGTAACTTTAATATTTAAATTTTCAAAATAAGTATATATACATATATACATATTCAAATGATTAAATAATGCTATAATTTTATTTGAGAAATTTATTGTAACTGCTAATAGTCGTAGTGTAATATGTGTAAATAATTATTAATACCTGAAAATTAAGTTAATTTACTCAATATGAATTAAAGTAAGACAAAAAAATTTTATTTCTTTTAATTAAACATTCGTATAAAATTTATACTTTTATATAAAATTTTTATAAAAGTCTGTACAATATATTATAAATATAATCGTTTTAAAAGATACATACGTTTTTAATTATAAAATATGAATACGTTTTTTGAACTAATTATTAATATGAATGAAATGATATATGTTCTATAAAAAATAAGTGATTATATCTAAATTCAAGAAGTATAAAGAGTTCGCTTTTAAGAAGGTTTCCTTATTGAATATTAAAAAAAAACGGCTTAGTATCTTAGAATTTAAATTTTGTGCAAAGAAACTATTTTTTCAGTTTGCTTGTAATTTAATTTTTTACATTACTTAAAATATGTTGAAATAATTTACGAGTCAAGTTCGAATAAAATATTTAATTACACAATTATAAACTATTTAGATTATGCTGCGGAAGTAATGAAATTCTAAGACGAGCTGAAACAATAATGAGACGAAAAAGAATTTCGAAATACAGAGCTTCAAATTTTAGATGAGTTTACTGAACGCCCTTCAAAAATAGCGTATTTTTGGCGACTGTGTAGTATTCTACGTATTGAGATCGATACTTGCATTGGTCAAACGGCTAATATTGAATTCGTCGAAATTTCATGTTTATCGTAACCAATGCCTACTTGTGAAGACCAAATTAACCATCGATGACAATAGGAGAAATTCGCTTATATACAATTGGCTACATTTTAAAGTAGACTTCCATAAGAAATTAAACACGGGATAAGAAAAGATACGTAAGTGCCTATTCAACATAATTCGGTTGTTCCATGACATTCACATTTTTCACGGCGTTTGCATTTTGTCTCAACAACCTTCCTATCTCTTTATCACGGTTTCTGGCTTTTTTCTGTTCACCTCTTTTCCATTGAACTTTAAAACTCACACCAATGAGGAGAACATGGAAAAAAGTGATAAAATCAAGCTTTACAGTAGACTCGACAATTACCATTGCCCTCATTTCTTAATGTTCAGATAACACGTGGTTTTAATATTTTATTTATTTCATACGATAAATTACTTTAAATTATACTTAATCTATCCTAATAACATTTAAGGATTATTATAACATTTATTACCATGTAATAAGACAAATTTTTTTGTTAATAATATTTCAAAAACTTTAAAATAAATCGCTTATTTCTGTAAATAGAAGAGTTATTATTTTTTATTTTTTTTTTTTATTTTTTTGATATTTATAATTATACATAAATATAGATATAATCTGAATATAATAGCCATACAACTTTAGCAATTCATTATTTAATACTGCTATTCAAAATCGTGATAATAAATGACTATAATGCAGAGCCTATTACAACATATATATCTGATTGAAACATTAATTCTTAAGACTAATACTAGAATTAAATTAAAATTTTTCCGTAACTAATCTCAATTCATTATTATTACTTCTAAGGCCTTCTGAACCAGTAACTTGAAAAAATATTTTTTATTCATAATTTTAACAAATATAAAAAAAATTTGTACAAAAATAAAATTTTTATATTTTTTTTGTATAACGTAATTAAACATTTATTAAAATAAAATGAAAAATTTTTATATGAATAAGAATCATCTAATTCGATAATATCTTATTAAAAAATGTATTACTCATTTTAAGTTTTCTTCGACATACATGTTATTTAATGTTTCATACAATGTCATAAAATTAAATTGTAATCAACGACTTGTTTATTTAATATTTAATGTCAAACATGTCAATAATTTATTACTAATTTGAATAATGAATAATTATTTAAATAGTAAAACATATTTTTTTCCAAATAATAGTGGTTTAAAAATTATAGCTTAAACATAAAATGATTATATTTTTTCAATACTCTTGCACGAAAAGAAAAAACTAAATTTGCGTTAAATGAATAAGTTTTTAACTATATTAAAGAATTTACAAGTAAAAATTTACCAATTGATGCGAAATATCTAACATTATACTTTTATTAATAAATTTGAGGAAAACTTTGAACACTTTTTTTCTAAGAAAAACATTTCTCAAACTGACATAATATAGATTTACAAAAGTAGACGTCCAATTTAAAATAAAATTTTAAAAAGTCTTTTATATGTGAGTCAATTTATAAAACTAAATAAAAACCTATTTTTACAAAAAAATTTAATTTAAATATTTTGAAGAAGAAGTTTCGCCCAAAAATAACAAATATTATTTAACATTTACACATTTTTAAAGAAATCCATTTTTTTTAATATTAACATACAATTGCATGTATATATTTTCAAAATTTTACGCCTTTTTAATATTAGTTTTCTTATTGCAATTTTATTTAAAATTAAAATTATCTTAATAATTAAATTAAAATTGTGATAAATGTCATTATCAATAATTAAATTTTGTATTCGGAACTCCTTTAAAACATATACATATGCGTAAAATATTTATAAATATATTTTTATGTATTATAATGGAAAAAATAAAACTATCTTTATTAGCATAGAAAATAGGATATAAAATAAACTTTGTTAAGTACGTTTAAATATAATTATGTAAAATTTTTAGTGATTATTAACTGTTTGAAAATACAAATAAAAGTATGCACAATAATAGAACAAAAATTCCTGTTTTTTTAATTATACTAAGTATTACATTTTTACACTTGCTGCTTATTCTCTTAACTAAATTATATTTATAAATAAATGTGACTAAAATAAACTATACAATTAAAAAAATTATTGAAACTAAAGTACTGAATTGTATTTAATTGAATCACATTATGTACTTAAGAAAATTTTACGATAGAAATACAAAAAAAAGGATATTTTTTTTATAATTTAATTCATGAAAAAACCTCTTTCATTTTTTTCATAAAATAGAATAAAATAAAAATACACCTACCTTTACAAATAACTTTATGAATTAATTAACGTTAAAAAAACAATTTGCTATACATTAATAAATTTCACAAATAATGTGAAAATATTAACTTTTAATTATTATACAATAATTAAAAATATCTATTTAAAAAATGAATTCAATTTTATAATTATGTAAAAACAATATTTGAGATAATTAATATTTCTTCTTTTGTTATTAATTATATAAATGCCTCTTAAACTTTTTATAGTATATTCAAACATAAAATTACTCTCAATTAAAAATTTTAATTTTATACAGGAATCATTTACAAGAAATTGACAATAAATTCCTTCTTATGATCATCTGGCTATATTTTAGAAGAAGGTTATAAAATATTTTACTAGAACTAATACTTTTAACTGCATATTCTTTTTCAGACTTTCCATCTACAAAAGCTTATTCAAAGCACAATTTTTATTGCACTTTGAAGTAAAAACTTGAGAAGAATTAATAAAATAAATTACTTCGCGTACATGTTTACAGGATCTACTCAAATCTACTATGCATGAGCATAGCATTTAATAAAATGCATACTAATGCAGTAAGTTGAATCCATAAATTTTAAATTACGTTTACGTATCCAATGTGTACAAAATACCAATACCATTATTTAGTGTTATTATATCGTGATTTCTACGTAAAAAATTTGCTATTATTATTAGCTTGTTATGATTTAATATAACGGTGTTGAAACTTACATATAATTATAAACAATTTTTCAAAGATCATCTGCGTGATTGCTTATTTTTAACTTTATCCTCTTTTTTAACTTTGTCCAATAAATTTAACGAATTGATTAAAAGTGTACTATGATTATATAAGTTTTTTAAATAATTTCTACAGCACACTTTTTATAAATTCAGATGTTTTTAACTTGCAAATTATTGCGATCAGGCTATGTTGTTAAAGTATGTGTTTTATATTTTTTTTTATGAAAATTTTAATTTATAAAGTTTTATATTACAGGTTATATAGAGCAGAGAAGAGGTACTAACCAATTAGGAAAAGTTTTATTCGTTTTACAAAATACAGAGAATTTGGTTTTCTCATTATTCATGTAAATTTTTTCCAGCGAGCTTATGCACACGTACTCCATAATCCTTTTATTCACTTCGTGATTCACTTCGTAATTTACTTTAGTCGTAATGTAAACCAATCAACAATTTATCAATAACAATATTTGCCTTTAGCGAGTGCTTTTAGTATATATAAATTGTATCACCTTATGTTTATGTAATAAAATATTACAGTAAATATAATTTCATAATTATAAATATCTAATTATTTTAATTTCAATATACATTTTGCTACGAAAAAATTTTTTCTGTGCCAGCTTAAATAATTAAAATAAATTTATAATAAAAATAAATTAATATTAAAAAATTTTTAAGCCACTTATTTTTAAATTAAATTAAATAAAAAATAAAATTTATTTTTACTTTATATAAAAAACTAAAGATTAATATAATTCAATATGCAAAACCAAATATACCGATTAAATTTTTTTATGTCATTGTAATACTACATTACGGCTTATAATATTATGTTAATCCATATATACTGAAGAAATTATTATTATGTTATAATAACGTTTTAGCTAAATTATTATACTGTAATTTTGATTTAAAACAAAATTTTAAATATATTATTAAATTTTATCTTTAATTATTTGAACATTATTGTAATTATTTGAATAAAATCTATAAAAAATATCATTGTATCTATTTTTTAAAAATAATTCTTATCTTTAAATTGTTAAAAAATTATCATTTTTAGAAATGGCGATTTTAAATTTTCCGATTTTGTATTATATCGACAAGTAAATCATCTTAAAAATATTTTTTACGACTTTTCATCTGTTTAATATGAAGTCAAAGTTTTAGATTTCATATTTTTATTACATTAATACTACTCACGAGTATTTTTTTATGGTAATTAAATTTTAAATTATTTTTAAGTAATTTTTAAATAATTAATTTAAATAATTTTTTACTTACTTTATAAAATCATAATTTATAGAAATACATGACTTTATGTATAGAATTAAAAAAATTAATAATAATTTATTCAAATTTGTGTAGAATTACTGAACGTTCTGTAACAACTTGTTAATGATTCTTTTTAAACATTAAATTACTTGCATATAATTGATTGATATTTAGGTATGATAGCAAGAATGAGAAAATGCATAATTTTTTACCTAAATGTTATTATCATTCTTTAACTTTCTTTCTTCTTTTTTGCTTTTTCATTTTTTAAAGATTTAAAATATTTGTCGTGTTGAATTCAGCAAATTTTTTTAAATGAGAAAAATATATCTAAAGAAAATAAGAAATTTTAACTATTTAAACAACTTCTATTTTGAAAGAAAAAAGATTTAAGGTTCATGCTATATATTTTTTAGAAAATAATTTTATCATCTATACAATAAAGTATTATTCTGTTTTAAAGAAGCATTTTGAAATAAAAAACAAGATATTTTATTAAAGTAATTAAGTAAATATACTGATATTTTAAATAAGTATAAAAAGTATTTTTATGATTTAATTAATTAATAGTAAATAATTTTATATAATGTAAATAATTAATAGTAAAAATTTTTTAAATCTTCCATCGTAGTAACTTAAAAGTAAACGTTAATATTTATAAAATTAATACCCATATCCCAAGATTTACATTTACATTACAAAATAAAAAATTTTGATCTAAAACCTTGTAATAAACACTTGAATCTTTGGGCTTTGTTTTCTTCTCCTGAAAGAGTAACAAAATCTATAAAAAATATATCAGAAAAATTTAAATATGCCTTTATACATTTCATGTTACAAAAGCTATAGTGAAATTGAATTCACTTTTTTCATGATACTTCTCTATAAATCATCAAAAAAATCTAATAAACCTCCGAAAATATTCCAAGACGCTATAAATAAAGCTATGTAGCATCGACTAGATAACATGGTTCAAGTGCACGCTCGAAAGTACTTTTCACTCCTTTCATTTGGCAACTGCTGAAGAAAAAGGAAAGAGAAAAGAGAGCCGGCCCAAGCTGCTTCGAGTATTAAAAAGAAGTAAAACTTTAGAGCACACTATTCTATATATCGTGATAGGTAGAGAAAAAGAATCAACTCCTTGTCTACGTTGTTGTGGGAAAAACATCATACTTTTCATTAAACTTTGATTTTTCTCTTTCTCATTCTTCTTTCTTTCTAATTATCTCTTTTTATTTTTACCTCTTTAATAATAAGCAGCTACTAAGAATGCATTCATCAACATCTACTTTTACATTAATTACGTCTAATATATTGCCCATACTAAAAAATATAAATTTAAAAATTTATTTCAAATTTAAATAAAGAATAAAAGATTTTAATTTGATTTAAGTTCTTTTTTATATGGGTGTGCATATGTATATGCGCGCATGCGCGTCGCTTATTGGTGGAACTCTCAATAGTTGTTTAAGATTCCGTCCTCATTTCACTCTCGAATTTTTCCATTATCCAGTTTATTTTACCTCTCTTTTTCCAATTTAACTGCGTAATATACGATTGTGCGTTATTAAAATCCATCATAGATTACTACTGTTTCCGTTCTTCTTTCTACGTAATCTGGGTATATCGTTTATTCATTGAAAAATCAAATACATTGTGACATAGTATTACAAAAAAGGTAAGCTACTTATTTTATATTAAAATTCAATTTTTCCATTTATTAATTATTAAAATATTTAATTATAAAGAAATTTAAATGTTTTTAGTTATCATATTATTTTTTTATTTATCAAAAAATTAATCATTCAAATAATAAAATAATAATAAAATTCAATACAATAAGTTCATCTTATAAATCTTAATTAAGATTATAATATATAATACACAGCCATCGTGTAATATAGTCATTATATTACATTATTTAATTTGTTAAAGAGAAAATTTCTCTTTTCATTTATCTTACAGTTTACCAGTTCTATAATAATGTTAATTAAATTTATTCATCGAATAAGATCCCAGCTTCTTTTTTATAATAGTTAAATGATTTTTAAATCAAATGTGGAAATTGCAACATAAAGTACTCCATATATTATCTTTTTCTGACTAAAAATTTATCGTATTAAGTAATTGAAGTGTATTTTTGTGTAAATTTTTTTTCTAAAGAAATCATAAAAAAATATTATTCATTTTAAGGGTGTCTGAAATAACGACGTTAATAAAATTTTATTATTTGTATAAAAAAGTTTTATAATAAAATAAAATTATGTATTTCAATTAAACATCATATTAATTTTAAAAAATGTATGAATTATAAAAAATTAGTTTTAAATAAATTTTTAGAAACATTCAATATAGATTATTTTGCACAAACAAATATATTCCATGACTAAAAATTTTACGTAATAAATATTACGGAGGAAAAAATGTACAATTTATTAAAAATGAAAGTACTGTTCTTATAAAGTAAGTAATTATGGATTTATTAATCATATTTTTTATATTCTTACATTTTCTTCGTCGTTTCTTTATCATAAGGTAACTAATAAATAAATAAAAAAAAATATATATATATATATTATATATATATATATCTAAATAAATATTTATAAGTAAATAATATGGAATAAAAAGATAAAAGCTTAATCTTTTGTTAATGATAAATTATCAACAGGCCTAGACTGAATCATGAATTCATGGGTATTATAACATTATACATAAATAACAGTTATAATTGTTGACAGTTATGATATATTGAAATTTATACATTAACATTTTCTTAATTTTATTTTATTCATTTAACCTAATTAAATTATTAATATTTATTTAAAGAAGTTAATTCGGACTAAATTAAAGTATAACATATAGAACATTAATTATTTGCACATTTAATTTATTAAATTAATCTAGTTTGAGAACAGCTAATATAGATTTTACATGATCAATTAAATAATATGGAAATAATAATGAATATATTATGTCTATAAATACAAATCTATATTTAAGATTTTTTACAAGTCAATATATAAAATAAAAATAATTGCAAATAAAATTTTATGTACATTCAAATTATAACAATGTTCGAATAATATCTCCTCATTAATTAGATTAGCTTAAAATATATTGAGAGCTAAGATTCGCAATATGAATAATACTATTTTAATATACGTAAGAAAGTAAAAGAAAAATCTATTCAAATACTTACTATAAATATTTCATATTTAAAAAATAAGACGATTAAAGCAGTTGTAAATAAATATTATTTTAGAAATTTTGCTATTAAAATTATTAAAAATAATGTATAATAATTTTATATTGAAAATTTGCAATATCAAATTTAATATGAAATAAGTTTATATATAATGATGTATAAACAAATAAAAAAATTTTTACTTCATAAAATATTATTCGTAAGTTCAAATTGAATACATTTTTTAAAAACTGATATTTGAACAGAAAACAATCCAGATTGAATGTCTTCTATCTTTGCATTAATTATGTTTCAGTAAAATAAATAAGAGGTAACAAGTAACTTATAGATTTCCTACTCATTGCAAAAGTTATCGATATTTTAGATGAATTTATTATGTAACGAATCATTTAAATAGTTAAATATGGAAAAATAACGAAAAAATATAACTCACAAAAATACGTATTTTTGTATTTATTTGTGTTTTTATCTCCTTACAAATATATTAACTTAAATATTAGTCTTAATAAAAGTTTAACTTAATAACTGCTTTTAAAAATACGAAAAACGTAAAGTAAAAGTTTTCTTTTAATACTATTTCGGATGTTATTATTTCAAATTATTATGTCGAATTTAATTCGAATTATTATTTCAATTTATCGACTACTTAAATTAATAAAAAATTCAGAAGTTCATGCAATAATAATGAAAATTGCAAAATTTAAAAAAAATAATATAATTCGTAAAATTTATTAGAAATATAATATAATCCTTAAAAATACTTTTATAAGCAACGTATGATAATATTCATTATTTTAAATACACGCTTAAATTTTTTACTTTCTATATTCTTTTACTGAGTATCAATGATGCAAATTCTAATATTTCCATTATCAAACTTAATGTTTTTATTGAAATTTATTTAAACAATACACAATTAATTAAAAAATTTAATAATATTTAATTCATAAGATCATTTAGTATCTAATATATTTATCCTTCATAATATATAAATGAAATATACAATTTTAGTATACATATTAACATTTGAAGAATAGAATAGAATAAAACAAATTGATTTAATTTTAATTAAGTTTTTCTAATATACTCCAGAAAAATTTATTATTTTAGAAAATAATATATTTTCTAAAACAGTAATTTTTTAATCTGAAAAATCCTTAAGCCCTAATTTTCAACTTTTATCGTATTTTAACTTTATATTGTGAAATATGTTTTTTTGAAACTAAGACATTCTAAATATACGGTAAAACTTTCTTATTATTATATGCTTATTATTATATTATATTTCTACACATGTATCAATTTTTATGACAGATTTAAAACTAAAAATTGTGATTTACAAAATGTAATTTGTGTAAATTTTCTATAATGAGTATCTAATGCACAATAATAACAGCATTTCTTTATTTCATTCAAATAATCATTTATTTCCTGATATTGCTATTTTTATTTATAACAAGAGGAGTACTTTACTCATCATAAGCACTATCTGTCAACCAAAAAATAAATTTGTGTAATACTATTATCTTTCGTATCCGAGATACATTATGCTTTTTTAGATTATGTGTACCGACTGTGTTGATGATGATATTCGAAGGTGCACTAAACTCCACCACGACGTTACCTACTTACCGATGATTCATTAGTTGTCGGCAGCGACATACTTATTGTTAAGTATAACGTTTATCATTGTCCTGAATGGAGCACTGATATGCCATACACTGCGCTTGCCTTCCTTTACTTAGTAGACCTTAGCCAGTGAATCTGCCTCTATTTCTGTTTCTATATAAGGTGGCTGGATCATCGTATTGTATGTATGCTTCCTGTCATAACAATAATGTGCACTTTGTTTACCTACGAGTTGAGTTTCTTGACTCAAATTATCGTGTTTAATTTCAGTGCAAAAGTTGGACTAAATATTTATCGATTTGCTCTAGGAACCGGCATTTATTGAAAAAATATTTTATGAAAACGTAAAAATGCATTTGAACAATTTCACAAATAAAAAATAATTTTTCAAATATAAATAATATTAGATAAATAAAAATCAAACGTAATAAGCAATACGCTGAGTTAAAACGTTATTTATGCCTGTTTCCCCTTGATTTAGTTACTCATTGAAAAATTAGATTTGTAAATATAATTTCTATCAAACTAATTATTTTCTCTCAAAAATATAATAAAGTTTTTATATGCATTTAAATTTTAACGTTTAATACTTAATTCTTTTATGATAAATTTATCAAATATTTAAGACACTTGCAATACTTATGTGCTATAATTTGAATATAATCAATACTCGCTGTATTTATTAAATACTGAGAAATGTAGAAGCAAAGGAGGGAGATGGTGGTGGTGTTGACTGCAGTTCTGATGCAGTTTCTGCCGTCACCTGCGTAAACGATGAAAATTATCGGCTGAACTTTCTCCTTCGAAATACGACTCATGCATAGTGACCCAGACTCACATTATTCTCATTGGATAACTATAGCCACCCTGAAAAGAACGGATTTAGAAGTCAAGTCTGCTTGTGATAGTTGCCGAAGAAGACGATATGTTAATATTGCCTCGTCTAAAGTTGGTTAATGCATTCGTGTGGTTGAATCAAAAACAAAATTAGAAGAAAAGTAGTTAGAGAAATCTAAGAACACCTTTTTATTTATTTGACTTGACTGAGTACCACCGCATCAATTACATTACAGAATTCAACAATCAACTTTCCACCATTTACCTTCTGCAATTTGCAATAAGTATAGAATCATCAAACTTATATATTTCTATCCAAATATTAGTTAGAGACGAGTTGAAAATTAAGGAACGACTGAATTTTATTGAATTCTTCGAAATAATTATTTGCTTTCACAGGTATCAATAATAATTTATTTTTAATAATTAAAATTTAAGATAAAAAATTAATAGTGAATAAAAGAAAAGTATTTTGAAAAGTATACGACTTAAAAATATAAATTATTTTAACGGAATTTAGAAATAGACAATTTGAAGATAATTACTATTTATTTCAGATATCTATAATACGTACAATACATTTATAAAATAAATTAGTTATTTTAAAGGTTTTATTAGAACTTCAAATGTATTTTTTAACTCGATTAATTTTTTCATATAATTCAAAATCATGATAAAAAAGTTTATATATTATAAAATCATAGACATTAAATTCTTCATTTCCTTTCTAAATTATATATTTATTATTTAAAATAATAATTCTTTTAAAATATTATACTCTACAGATAAATATATTTTCTAATTAAATAATATTAACTAAAACATAAATAACTAAAAATTCCAGGAACTTAGTTCATCTATTGGTGTTTAATGTAATACTCATAGTTTTTGGATATAAATATCTTTTTGATTCCATCCATTGTATGGTGTATTCTATTATACTATTTTTATCTACAACATAAAATATAAACTTTAAGTATTATTTCTAATAGAAATTAAAAATAAAATCTATAAACAAAGAATATTACCATATATTTTCTTATGCAAAATATCATTATGAACTCTTCGTAAAATATATTTATAATAATGTCTATCCGGAATCAAATTACTTAAATAATATTCTTTAAGAATAGGTTTTAAAATACTCAAGATAATTCCATCTCTTCTCATAGAGTCTGAATGTCGTAATAAAATTTCATTAGAAACTTTTCGGTATTTTATATCATTCAAAATTTTATTTGAACGTTCAAAATTTTTATTGTCAGAGTAAAAATACTTGATGAAGCTTGATTCATTATTATTATTATTATTAATACGACATTTTTCATTTTCAGAAATTTTATTATTATTAATTTTTATTACTGAATTTTGATAAATATTTTTAGCTTTATCTAAATTATCGTCTTTGTAAACTGTAGAATTATCAACACTGATTATTTTCGATTTTAATATAATATTATTACGAGATACAAAGTTTTTCGTAAAGTTTTTATTGAAAAAATTTCTAAATTTTGATAGACATGTTATACTTTTTTTCTTTATAAAATTATAAATAAAATCATATATTTTGGTTTGATTGAATACAGATAATGTTTGTTCAGCTTCTATTTGTTTATTTATAATTTTTCTTGTCACATTTGATATATTTAACATTTTATTTTCATGGCATTTTAAAATATCGCATAGTTTATTTTCAGCCGTACATTTATCTAAATTTAAAATCTAAAATAAGTTTATTTTAATTAGTAAATTATATTTTAGTCATTTTAATTAATAATTTTAATAAAATTTATAACTAACAATTCGTGTTACCATATCTTTATATTCAAAAGCTTTCTTTGAATTTGAAAATATATTGTATTCGACGTGCCGAGTCGTATCATCAATAATTTCTTCCAGTAAATTATATTTCTTTTGCCTTTTACAAGTCTTAAAGTTATTCCATAAAGATGAATTTAATTTAGAATAAAAATATTCTCGTATCTGAAAAAAAATAATTTTCTATAATCAACATCTTGTATTTAAAATTTTTAGTTAATGTAAGGTCCTAATATTTTTTTGAAAACAATAATTTATTAATTAATTTTTAAAGTTCAAAATAAATAAAAATATTTATATAAGAAAAGCCGCTATAATTACACAAATAGATTAGGTAATTATTTATCTGTATTAGAAATTATTTCAACGGTTTTCAATTAAATATTATACTCGGACATAATATTATTTTAACAATACTTCAACATCCACTTCTTTATCTTTCATGTTAATATCACTTGGATGAATTAAATAAGATTTAATTTCATTTTTTAAATTAGTTAAATTTCTTATCTAAAACAAAATAATTAAGAACAATTATTATATAAAATGTTAAAGTTTATTATTAAATGTAGACTCACCTTGTTATTTTTTTCTATACAATTATTTGTAAAATTTTTCTTCCTTAGAATTTGCATTTTATTTTCTACATATTTTTTAATATCTTCCATTATTTACTTTAAAATAAAATTAAGGTCTTCGTCAAATATAAATATACCTATAATAAAATACAATAAATTTTTTATAATTTTAATCATTACTGATTTAATATTATTACTATAAAAATAAAGATGTAAATATAATATAACTATAATTTTCTTAGTTATCATATATTAATTTTATATTAATAACGCATAAAGTGTACTCGCACGTAATAAAAACCGAAAAGTCGAAATATATCATTTTTAATTTAAATAATAGCTTTTTTATTTGTCACGGTATTAAAAATTTTTAAATTATTCAATTTTTTAATTTCATTTTCATTTTAATTTTATAAAAAATTTGATAAAAATTAAAAAATAAATCAATAAATAATATTTAAAATTTTGGTAGGAAAAGTACGAAGCAAAGAATCAAACACAAATAATAGAAATATTAAAATAGCTTAAGTATGTATGTATTTAAATATTTATTATACAATTACGAGAAAATGAAAATAATTTTAAGAAATATAAACAACAAATAGAACGGCTACCTTATAATCATAGATTACAGAATAATAAGTTCGAATGTTGATAAGTATGAAATTAAAAATTAAATGGTCAACCGATTCCACTCGAAAACGGAGTATTTAAAAATGCTTATAATTAAACAAGAATATTTGAGATAAGAATATGGATACTATCGGAAAGCTTCGTGGAACATTATCACAATTAAGTAATTACGCGTAAGACAGATGCTTTCAATGCAATTGAAATAATTGAGAATTTTGTATAATGGATGGCATGATGTGGGAACAACTGAAAAATCAAGTCCATATCATAGGATTTAAAAATAAATAATAATTGTTAAGAAAAAAAGAAAGAGAACAAACGATGTAGGTAACCTTAGGTACACGAATACTTTTCAGAATAAAATGAAAAGAAATAAAAATTAAGGATTATGAAAATTCATTCATTACTTTAACTACGGAAAAGGACATTTTGTATCATATTTCAATAAACCAATATACGTAAAGGAATTCTGTTTTCAATAAGACTCTATATATATAAACATTTAAGATTGCCCGCATGTATAAACGAAACAAAAACTAATTAAGTTTTTTCAAATCATTATTGGAAAGCTTGTAAAGATATTAAATGAAAATAAAAATACTAAATAACTATTAATCTAAAATATGAGTTGGTTTATATACATAAATACAATATGAAATATTCGCGAAAATATAAAGTCTGTAATAGAATATTCTATACTTTATAATATGAAAGAAATAAGCCGATTTGTTTACTTAACTAGCTATTTTCAAAAAATTATATTAAATTTTATTATAATTGCTAATACTTTATACGATTTAATATAAAAAAATTAAGTTTGTACTTTATGAAAAAGATATTAAAAAATGACTGAAAATTCTGTTTAATAGATATTTAGGATTTGTTCACTGTAGCACGAATTATTCACGCAAAAACAATTATCTTTAGAGCTGTTTTATTATAAAGAATGTCCATCGATGATTCAAATTTTTTTTCCAGATGACGGTTAAGTAAAAATTCCATAGCTTTGAATTTAGAGTCTCATCTTAATGCTATTCACACAAACGATTTCATATTTATTTAATACAAGGCAAATTTTAAATTATTGATGAATATAATTTTCATTTAACAGTAAATAAATAAAATAAATCGTGGCATATCACGATGGGAGTTGAATTTAGAAAAATACGATTATTATATCCAAAATAGTTTTTGTACACATGTTTGTAAAGTTTTTGTAAACATGTGTGATATGATTTACAGATACACTTAGGCTACACTTGTTTTATTTCATTATACAAGATACTAGAAAAATCTATTAATAACCAATTATAAAGGAAAAAATTCAAAAACAATAATTCAAATTATCTTAAACATCTAAAAAATTTTCCAATTTATGGCAAAACGAAGAACTATTATATAGTATAAACTAAATTAACTTTAAAAACAATCATGCTAATCATTTAGATTTCTTAGAAAATAAAAATAAAAAATTTATGTATTTGTTGTCGCAAACCCATGCACTAATGGACAAGTATAAAGGATATCTGGCGTTATAATTTCAACGTTAATAAAAGTTAGAAATATGGTAAATAAATAGAACCAAATGATTAATCTTGTGTATACAGGAATTATTAAAGCGCCTCACATAATCCATTTGTACAGTATACGAAATTTATAAAGTGTTATCAGTACGTAAATATGTCTGTATGGATGAACTATAATTAATGTACATATAGCCTATTAGTAATTCATATAATATATCTCTTTAAGATATAATGGATCATCTCAAAGAAATCTAAGGGTTGGTGCACCTTCTTTAAGTTCATTAATGTGGACAAGCAAAAAATATTTTATCAATCGTCATGGAACTACGTGAACAGATATTTGTATATTTGATATCAAGAAACGAAGAACATTTATCACTTATATGTCGTAAATTTATTGTACAATGAACTTCAAATAAAATACATCCTTAATGTTAATTTTTATTATTTTTATAAAATGCCTACAAAGCTGAATTTATATTTTGCAATGAAAATTTATTCTACCACCTCCACTCGCTTTTATCGAAATTATTTACATTTTTTATTAAAACGATTAATCAAAAATGTGTAACTGGTCAAAATAAACATAATTTACTTCACATGCTTATTAAACTTACAACGCTGTATTATCAATCCATTTATTTTAAGCATGTTAAGGATTCTTAGAGAGTCGAGCGAATATTCTTATTCAATAAACCCAATACAAAAATGTGGAAATATAAATTTGAAATTTCTTCTTACTTTATTTTTTCAAAAGAATTTATGATCGGAGTAAGTTTATCATAAAATACAATTTTACAAAACCAAGATAATTTAAAAAATACTCTGTGTAATTTCTAAATGACACATTAAATGATGTAAACCAATTTACCTTTGAACTTTTCAGATTTATACAGTATGTACGTCAGGAATATACTTTTCAATTTCTTATAATACATTTTTTGAATTACTATTGCAGGTATAGCGTGCATAAAAGCGTATTTGTCGAGGTTGTGAGCAGATGAAAAACCTTCTGTGGAATCCGAAACCAAGCGACGGGGCCGATCAGACTGTACAAAGGTTAGTCTCAAAGTGACAATTACCCTATGTTTGAATCGAAGAGAGTAACAATTACGCTGTGCACTAATTAGAAGTGACAGTAATCTTGTGTACATAGCATTAAATGGTGTCGAGTCTAACCGTTATTTTCTGATTCTATATCTCTCATTTTGAAACTGACATTATTACCATCAACGATATTAATCTAATTTGTTCGTATTAATCAAAATAAGCATTCAACGAAATAATTACTAGTGTATAATCCAACTAAATAATTAGTTAATTTACATAAAACACAATACAAAATAAAATTAAAAAAATAATATTTAAATGAGGAATTTCTGAACGAATACCAAAATGTCGCACGAAAATATTCGCATCGAATGGATATCGCACCCATTCATCAAATAATTATACAATGACCAACTTATCAGATAACTATTAAACTTTAATATTTAGTTTATGTAATTTACATATATTATTCAACGACTCGTAAAACAATAATTATATTTGTTCCACAGTCATAGTTAAAATAAAACGGTCTACATAGTAATTTTCCAAATTTTCAATCACAGTCTGTAATGGAAAGTGCGCCACCCGCGACATAATCAATGCACACGTATGATAAACATTAAATCACTACTAGTTTCAAAGACTTAGGAAGACTTCTTATTTTTAAATCAATAAAATTCATAATATAGGTATCAACTTGAGTAATAGAACGGAATATTACAAACTACAGATTACAAATTTTGTATTATTTGTAATAATAATATTTCAAACACAACCTCTGAATAAAAGTTATTTTCTGTGAAAAAAAAGCAACTGCATACCATTGATATCCGAAATTTTTCAAATTAATAACAATAAAATATCCAAGTCTTAGTATTTGAAAATCGTTAATATTATTAAAACAAATAATAGATAAAGATACTAAAAACACGCTAAGTGACCAAAATACTCAAAATTAATCGTATATGACTACATTAAAAAATTTAATAATTGATTAAATTAATATCAAATGTAAATGTAATTAACACAGGAAGTACAATAGAAATTTTGAAAACTTTATTTGTACAAGGAATTATTATTTATAATTCATGTATAAAATCTGTATTAAAACATTTTTAATTATATTAAATTAACTATATGTAAAAAATAATTTAGCGAGCAATTAATTTTCTTGAATATTTTCATTTATAAAATATCTCGGAACATTTTATAATATTTTTTATAAGGCTTCATAAATTATATAAAATTTCAAACAATAACAAAATGAAAATGTACCAATATTCACAAATGATTTTTTAACAACTGTCCGGTACTTTATTATTACATATTATTTTTATTTGTCTTTTCGATAATAGAAAATTATTATAATTCAGAATAAAACATTCATTTCATGCAACTTTCATAAAACTTGAAACTATTATCTTTTAAGTAATAATATATAAGAATATAAGAATAAAATTATTCAAAATTTTAACAAAAACGTTTAAACAAATTATTACGTACAATTTTTTTGTTTGAAATTGGATTATTCTTCAATATGAATTTAAACAATTATTGCTTTACCTTTACAAATCAAAATTTGTTTAAAAATAAAAAAAAAATTTATTAACAACTCTTTGCACACGAATGTACGCTTACTGCAGGAGAATAGTAAATTTCATCAATTGTTGTACAATTCAATTGGAAAATTAAAAAAATGCATGGTTCATTGTTATAATTTTATTTAACTCCTGACCGAGAAACGAGGATTTTAGTTTTGTTACGAAACGTATTTTAGGCACTGTTAGAATTCACGACGTAGATAATATTCATCTATTCTATAGAACCATAGTAATGCGCGCTGTATAATGTGACGATTGAATATTATCAGGATTTAAGCCACATCATCAGTGGTGATTGTATTTGCTCATAAGTCTACCGAGTTATTTAGTATTTAGTAAAGTTAGTTGTGTAGGAGTTCGTATTAACTGGGATGACCCAATTGGTTATTATAAATTATATTTTTTTTTAATTTCAATCTATTTTCAATTCAAGTTTTTCAATCGTATTAAATTGTTAAATCTTTTTCACGACTATAAAATTTATAAAATTTTATCATAAAGAAAGTTACTTACATAAATATAATATAATAATATAATCTTTTAAAAGTAACAGCTAATTAAAATAAATATTCGGTTGAGACTTCTTAAGGATCAATAAAATAATAAAAAAAAACTGACTTAAAAATTCTTTATTCTTCAAAATATTTGCGAAGAAAAAAGCTTAAATAATTTTCTAATTTTAAATATAAAAATTAATGTTAATATTTATTTATATGTTATATTATGCAATATGGAAAACAAATTTATATGACGATTTATTCAACAATCTATTTAACATAAATAAATATTATACAAAGCATACATGGTAATGAAAGATAGTCTAAATTAAATGTATTGCACAAAGTAATATATTTTAATGTTTTTTTGTAATTGAAAATAATAATAGTTGATTATAACCTAAAATTAACAGAAAATATTTTATTAACAGGAAATAGACTACTTGCATACATTTAAATTTGCATTATGACATACTATTTTTTAATAATTTTCATTAAAAAATGTTTGATAAATTATAAAAGAAATCGGAAGTTTATATATTTCATATTTACATTATACTTAAATATCTACTATAAAAATGAATTGAAATTTAATTAAAATCACGATTATAATATATCTTACTCCACCAACTAACCAAACTTCATTATAATAAAATTAAAATGATATTCAATTTCTGTTAAATTAATTAAACTATACAATAATAATGTAATATTTTTTTAGGAGAAATATATTTAATTTACTTTTAATTGCAATATAAAAGTAAAATTTGAACATTATATAAATTAAAAAATTAAAAAATATTCTAGTAGAGAAATATAATACTTAACTTCTTGAATGAAAGTTTATTTAAAACATGTTTACATACGAATCTTCTTGTGCAATAGAACTTAATTTCAAGTAATCGAACAAATAGATACTTTACTAAAACTGTACAAAATTCGAATTTAACTGAGAATTCAAAATTATTTTGAATACAAAGTATTTCTACTAGAAATTTATTTAATAAATTATTATTATATGTACAACTTTTTTCCATTGACTTCTTAAATTTATTAATATTTAATTTATTGGTTGCAAAAAAAAATAAAAATATTATTTATAAATGGAAGAACAAGTTATTCATAAAAAATTCACTTTTTCAGTTAGAAATAACAATTATGCTGATGTAAAAAAAAAGGTAAGTAAATTTAATAAATTTTTCTAAATAAAATTAAAAAAAAAAATTATTATTTGAATTATATCCGCATTTGCAGAGAAACGTTTTTTTTAATTGTCAAATATAAGTGTAACTATTTAATGTAAAATAAGGTTTGTTGTTCCTAAAAAAACAGTTTTAATTACATATTACGAAAAAATACACAATTTTCTTGAGAGATAAATTAATTGCCCGGTATACGTAAAGAACGAACTTGGATATATATTTTAAATACATTCTAAACTCACCTGTAGAATACTTTTTAACTAAGCGTTTGTAATTCGAACACACCCATAAAAATCTAATAATAGAAGAAAAATAAGTATTAAAATAAATTTTAATTTCAGCAGTATCAATCGATTAAATATAATTAAAAACAAAATTAAATTTATTTTATAAATTGAGATACATAGGAATAAAAAAATAATGAAAAATAAGTATTTTACATCTTATAATGAAGTAAAATGACAGTTTTTAAATACACGATTCAAAATTGAACTGTAAAATCCTTATTTAATATTTTTTGCAATAGTGTCGATTTTATGTAAGTCATATCTTATTTATACATATATGCATACATAAATTTATGCTTAGAATTGGTATTTCACCAACTTTCATTTCCAATTTACCAATATTCTACTCTTGAATAGCTTATACTTATAAATAGATATGAACTGCGATACGTATGTATAATATACAACTCTCAACTCCATTAATAATATACCTGAATATTAACTTATCTGCACACTGCTTATTTACTGATCAATTGGTAATTAGTAATTAGTAACTGTGGAAAAATTCGTTACATTTTGTACTTTTAAATTACTCCAAATTTTTATATAGTTTCGTACTTTTAAATAATTCCAAATTTTTATTAGAAGCTAACAATAATACGACCTCTAACGTGAATTTAGTCAAATATTTATAGATATTTCGTGATGATATCAACAGAGTATTAAGAATTATAATACAGATTTCATACTTATCGATACCTTGATAAAGTAGATAAATTTTTTCAAATACTACAAAGATTCACCAATAATTAGTTATAAAATTTAAAAAATTTTGAAGACATTTTTCTCTGTATAAATATAATATATATATTTATATTATTTTATAAACTTATAAATTTTTGAAAACATTATTTAATTTAAATTATATTTATCAATTTTATAAAACTAGTAAAAAGTCAAAGCAACAAACTTCTAAATATATTATTATTCTTGTAATCAAAATAGTTTATTAAATTATACATATAAATAAAACAAAAAAATTTTCAAAGAACAAAATATATTTTAAACATTATTTAATAAGAATGAATTTAAAATTAAACTATAAATCAGGAAACTATATAAACTTTTCATTAGTAAAAATTTCAATTTACATGTTGTATTAATTTTATTGATCGAAGCAATTTCAGTACAAAATTTAAAATCAAACATTTTCCCTTTCTTATATAATCTTTAGTTCGTCAAATCGCTTTTTCTACGATTGGAGCAGTAGAAATACAAACAAAATAGCTGTATTTTAGGTACAGCCTATATTTTATATGTGTACATAGCTTTTACGAGGCTTAATAAGCGATGCTAAATCGCGATAAGAGCTACACAATGAATTTGCTAAAAATTTGGTTGAAACCAAAAGGAGAAGATAAGAGTTGTGTAGTATGTTTGTATATGTACCCCAATGTTTTATAAGTCTAAAATGCGCATGTAGTTTTGTTGTCCCTTTATCTCCGTAATCACGTTAAATACAGATTGCATGAGTGAAACCTATTGCCTGACTTTGCATGTATTTTATTTCACTCATTTTAATAATTTCTTTTATACTTTACTTGATTTTCTTCTAATTTTTTAATAATTAAATATGACAAACGTTAACATACTTTGTCACTTTTTCGTGTTTTTTTTTAATCTTTTTAAAACGCTTATCTCATAGAGTTCAACGAATAGGAAAAATTTCCCCCGCGTCACATTTACAAGACAAGTCGCGTTTTAGTATTACTTTCTTTATACATATACATATTTATATTTAATATTGTTCATATAATATTAATAATTATTTAACTAATGTCTGTAACTACATCTAAAAAGACCGCACCCAACGAGACACTGACAAACTTACCGTCTGGTACAAGATTTTACTACTAAAAAAGAATGGATACACACCCGTTATACTCGCTACATGCAAAGTTCTGCTCGAGTTTTCAACTAGTCTTTACTATTTCTCATATTCTTTTTCATTACTTCTTTTTTATAATGTAAAAATATTATTTTAAAGAACTACATCTTTCGGTAATTAAAATTAAAAACAACTCCAAATGTACTTTCAGATATAAAGACAAAACGTTTTCTTTATAAATTTATTTAATCGTTGCATGAATTCTATAAAATGTATTATATTGCATAATAATGAAATGAAATTCTGTATAGTACAACAAAATAAATAAGCAGTCACGTTATTATCTACTTTAATAAAAGCCATACATAGCTCTCTAAAAATTAAATTTTATAATAACCATCAGCAATAAGAGTGTAACATCTGAAAAATTTTAATTATTAATATTTTTAACTCTTTCAAACAGATTTTATAATTTTATAAAAACACCTTTATAAGTTTAAGAATATATCACATTATAAATATTTTTTACACATATACTCTGTAGTCCATAATTTTAAATTATATTTAATAAAAAAATTTTTAAATTATAATCTTTTATAATTTTTTATTTTTATCGTGTATATATATAAAACGAAACATGTAATTGAATATCTTAATATAGTGAAAAACTGAACTAAATTATTTCCAAAATATTTTCGAATACAGTTATAAAATTCTTTGTGTAAAAAAATTTTATTTCATCAAGAAACGATGAATATTATTTTCACTGAAGTACAAAAACTAATTTCTTTTTAAATACAGTTCTTCATAAATACAGTGAGTTTCATAAATTATTTATATAGGTGAAATCATTATAAATAGGACAAGTAGGCCTTATTTATTTGTTTTTTGTCTTTTGTTTATTGCACAAACTAATTGCAATTCACGAATTCTCGCAAAGTGAAAGTTTTTCTTAGTACGAATAAACTGACTGGTATCTTCACATTACAAAGTAATCTTATTTCGGTGTTTTATTGAATAGATACTCATTAAAAACAATATACATTTTAATCATATATTGTAATATTTTTTTAGTAAAGCAAATGTTTATTTCAACTCAAAAGATCAAATACTTAAAAGAAATATTCGATACAATTCTATAAAATTGTAAATTTCTTCCTGTTAAATAGGATTCTAATAGGCATAATTAATAGTTTTATATAAACACTTTATATCGATGTCAAATGAATTTATTAAATAGTGCTCTTGAAGCTCTAGAATATGGTAGTACGCCTCAATATAGAAAACTCGAGTAGATTCTCATACGAACAATACTCTAAGTATTAAAACGTAAAAGTATTACTTTCGACAAAAAAAAATATTTAGACATTCAAAACGTGTTTAACATAGAGATTTGGGTCCATTATTTACAATGATTAAATAGTTTTGATAAAATGAGATTTTCCCATACTAAAACACAAATTTGTTTTATGCATAAAGAATGATTAAATGTTTTCGAAAGTAATGTACAATATTCTTAAAGTAGTTTTAGAAAAAGTCTATTGTAATTCCATTGAGAAAACTTAATTTACTTTTAAAAAATGTGCATTCGTAATTTTCTTATCAAAAAGTGAAAATACTTAAAGACTTATATTTGGCTAATCAAAGGATGTTTCCTAGGAAGCATTTAATTATATCTTAAAGTTTTCATTGTTTGGTGTCTCATTAAGTGTGGATTTCCTTAAAAATAGTGTATCAATCATACAAGCTATCTGTACACTCACAACCGCTCAGATACACAATAATATTAACATATTTAATATTGGACCAATTTAAAAATCAAATACAAAGAATAAAAAATAACCAAAAAATAATAAAATAAAAAAAAACAAAAAAAAAAAAAAATAATGAAATGTGGCGCGGTTTTGTGACTCTTACTGTACTCATATATTGTGATGTTTTGAGTGTCAATATCAATTATGAAATTATATATAATCATTAAACTTCACCTTTTACCGTTTTCGTAAAAATTTTAATAATCATTTATAAATATATAATATTAAAAAATAATAATTATTATTATAGAAGTAATGATAGAAACACGTTTAAAAATTGAGTTTTTAAGTGATATCAGCGCAGCACAGTACAACGGAAGGAAATACGTAAATTAAATCAAACTGCATCAACATATCTTATTTTAAAATTTACACTCCTGCATTCTAAGAGTAGGGAGGAAAGTGAAAAATAACATTTTTTCATTCTTATTATTATCATCATCATCATCATCATCATCATCATCATCGCCATCATATATTCCACTTTCATTCAGTCGTTATTTATGCAAGTAAATGAATTACAGTAAAACTTTCTCTATGAATGAGTCAATCGCAGCCACTTCCATACCAGATCTGTATATCGCAAAGACACCACGAGGCTATCCCTAACTCTCAGCTCTGATCTGAAAACAGCCTCCGTTCTCCCTTTCCCACTATATTTTAAGTCCATATTAAATATATTTTACAATAATATTATCATTGTACATGAACAACATATGCTCTACACTTCATTTTCCCTCGTCATAAATAGTTAATCAGCGCAGCTCGACGACAGTTAATAATAAAATAATTTTCAAACACTGTGCGTCAATATCTTGTAAAATAATTTGATTGACACCACAATTTTAGTTTTCACTTTGTCCCGCACTAACTATTATAATTATAAAATTAACCTCGGGTGTACTTTATTTATATCGGATGTATTTCATATGGAAAAAATGATGGATTCATTAAAATTAAAATTTTATAAGAATCAATTTTGTAGTTTTATAAGATTTTATTGTTTCTATCTTATAAAATTATAATTCATTCGTCTAATATATTTCATTATAATCCAATTGTATTAGTATTATTTATACACTCGTAAATCTACAAAATTGATTTGAAAAAACTGACTTAAATATAATTTTTAATGCTTTTCTTAGTTTGTGGAAATTTAAATGACACTAAAATTGGCAAATGATTCATAGAAGAAAATAATTTCTTTTAAACATGTTTTCTTCGTTCAAATTTAAAGTAAAAATAAATAAAATAAATACTGTTTATAATTAAAAAATTAAAAATAATAATCGAGCATGTATTTTATACTTATTTTGTTATTAAAAAAACACGTTCTTTAAAAATCATCTGCTAATTAAAGTTTCGTTATAATAAACGGAATTAAGATGTGGTTCGTACAGTAACTTATTTTTATCAATAAAATTACTTCAGAAATCGGTTTTTATCCTTAATCAAATGTCTAAAAAATATTTATACTCTTGCCAACTTAGGCATCGGTCACGAATTGAGGAACGTCGAAGGTATACTTGTCTTCCTTCATTCCAGTACAAGCGGAATTCGACTGTGATGCGCTGATTTGTCAGACAATTAACAAGTCGGTGTCAATTAGTTAAAATAGACGAGGGGGCAGAATTTATGACCCCGATATTTGCGCCCCCTGATACCTGCTGAAATTAAACAAAATATAATTACCTTTATTATTGAAATATTTATATAATATTACGGAAATCTATTGTGGTGGATTTGATTAATTTATCATTACTCGTTTTATTCAAGAAATACAACCCTTACTAATAAAAGAAAATGTAAGAGATGCTTGGGCTATAACCAACATTTTTTCATAATATTGCACATTTATCTTTTAAAAGTGAAGTTTTAATTTTTGTAAATAGATCTTTTCATACTTATTATTTCATAGCTAATATTATTTTTTTAATGTTTGAAGTATCACAACAGTTTATAAATTTAATACTTTCAAATAGTATTTAAATATATTAAATAATATATTAAAATTACAAATAGTTCGTTATTTATACTGATATCATCGTATTCATAATACATTTTTAATTGAATAAAATATTTCGTTTGAGTTCTCATTCAAAAATATTTTTTATTTGCATTTCAGTTAAAAAAATTGAAATTAAAACTAAAGTTTCTTTCCTCTGATAAATAAAATCTTCATTGAAGATGAATCGAAGACCGAACAATCATTCAAAATACACTAATTGTGTTTGGAAATTATTCTTAAAACGCGATACTTACTCGGGAGGAGATACGCTCAACTCAGGATAATAATTATTCCTTTTTTTCGTCAACAACAGACGCATTACTGGCGGTTGTAGTAGTGGCGTTTTCGATAGCATTCGATGTTTCCGACGCTGATGCATCCGTTGCACCTTTACTCGATGCTTCCGTCGTGCTTTCAGAATTGGCCTTAGCTATTTCATCCTTGTTCGCCACCGGCGCTGCGGACTCGTCCACCGCGTTTTTCTTTACGTCAACAGCATTACTATTATTTTCCAACTCCTCCGAAGCTTTCTCTTCTTTGGAGTTTGCAGTGTTTCCGTCCGTCTGGTCTTCTTTGTTGGACTCCTCTTTGCTGCAATTTTAGGAATAAATCATCAATTTGCCTCAATATAGTTAGAATTTATTAACATAAAGTTCACGAATACAATATTATTTCACTTTTCTCCAAATTAAACTTGAATAATGTATTATTAATAATTAATATGAATAAAAAATAATAGAATCATTAATAATTTCAGTAAAATTTAACAAAATAATTTTTATATTAACATAATGTTTATGACCTCGAAATATAAACTATAATGTTAAACTTATAATATATTTTTGAATTTTACAAACAAGTTATTAATTCAAACTTGTAAATCAGTTAATTTTCACGATTTTTAATAATCTAAATTTTTTTAAATGGAATATTTCTTGCACGTCTCTTCTTGCGTGGAAGTAGATTAAGTTTATTTTTTAAATAATGAAATCATTAATAAAACACTTTAACAATCTTGTACAAAAAAAAAATAACGTATTTAAATGAGCTGTACTATACAAAACGAAAATAATCTTTCTTACACTTGTATATGTGTGTTATTAAACTATCATATATACATGTATATATCTATTCTCAATAAAATCTTATTAACTTCTTAAAGTATCTAAAAATGAAATGCTAAAATTTACCCCCAAACTACACGTGAACTTGTATAAATTTTTAAGTTTCTGGTTTTTCCAGAACACAATCAATTTTAAAAGATGAACGTTCGTGTAATTTTTGAAAAATGTATATTTAAATTTATATTTCGCGCGCGTGAAACAAAAAGCACAAATAGGTTGACGGGCTGTACAAATTAATTACAAATTAAATTTTAATCGAAAACAATGAATTTCCGGGTGCATGAAAATGATGGAGTTGAGAAACTGAATAGAAAATTACATTGACCAAGACGTCAAATACGAGTGTGCACAAATTAATTGCACAAAGTGAACAATATTTGGAAACAAATGAAGTGAATTTAGCAACAAATGATTTTCTTCCGATTTTACCCACTCTCTGATAGTAGAAATAAATCGAGTACCTGTCCTTGTTCTCAGTTGTAGTCGATTTAGCATCATCTTTCTCGTCGGCACCTTCATCCACATCCATTTTTGAATCCTCATCTTTCTCGTTATTGGCCTTGTTGTTAGCTGCTGCTGTATTTTCCTCGTCGTTCTCGTTACTTTTCTTAGGGCGTCCCCGACCCCGACCGCCGCCGCTGCGCGGTTCGCGTTTTTCCTTTTTGGGGGGTGAGGGGGCCGGTGTGGAGATGACGCCTCGCGCCGAGCTACGCGTACGCCTCCTGCCTTCGATCTCGCCGACACTCGAGTTCAGACCCTGCAACAAGTTGCCAAGATCAGCCGACAATCTTTGACTTTCATCTCCAACTCTCAAATGCAATTCTCAGGTCAACCAGAAACAATTGTCAACTACTCAATCAATAATACCGAAGAAGCGAATTGAATATCTCTAAACAACGGTATATTATTTGATAACATTTTTCTGGTTAACTTTATAGTTACTATTTAATTCGAAATACTTAGTAAGTACTTAATAGTCAACATTTACCTCTAAGCTATACGTGGGAATATTAACACCGTGAATAATTCAAGTATATACAAACTTAATAATCACTTCTTCTCGTTTAATAGATTTTTAGAAAATTGTTTCATACGGTAATCGCCTGTTCTTATAATAAAAACATTTAGCTATTATTATCAATACTACAGATATCACCTAATTCTATTTAATTTTTTTTCCCAATCCTTTTATAAAAACATAAACTTATTTATTTCATTTTCATACATAGTATAGAAACATTACAGTATTTGCCTTAAAAAAAAAATCATTAAAAGTAAATATGTATAAATTTAATTCTTAAGTAAAAAAAATGGTACAATAAAAATGTTTAATAAAAGTAATTTTTCAATCTATTTTTATAATAAATTTTTTCTCTTTTTATATACAAAGTTGAAATTAATTTGTGGAATATAGTATCCGATCTAAAACACTACTTTTTTCCAGTAAAATATCTCGAACTGCAGATTACATATGATTGGAAATGCAGTGGCTGCCTCGGAAGGGCATTGGACCGGAAAATTTCCCCTTCTTGCATCATCACTCTTCTGTACACTCCCCTAACAGACTCACTCCTGGTTCAATTCCCCTCTCCCTCTTTCACTTCGCTCGATTTGCTTTCCTTTACTTCTTTCATCTCTCTTCTCCAAACACTATTTACACGTTTGTAAACAAATGGCAGTTTTCATATAAATGTTTATTATGAGATTACACATATTTTTTTTATATATTTCTTTTCTACCAATTTTCCTATTTAGACGAATCTTGGAACAACGAATATTGAAAGAAAAATGAATCTCTAATATGAATAGGGAAAAAAATAGTTTATTAATGCATGCATCTTTGAATTTGAACAATTTCATACTGACATCTATCAAACAGTTATTATAATTATAACAATGTGACCATTGAAAATGGAAGTATACAATCTTAACGTAGCCTAAAAGAACAGGTTTTTTTTACTGCGGAACAGCACATAAGACACGAGCGACGGCTTATCACTTCGGTTCTACCGACTTTTCTCTGCTTAATAATCAGTAATTGACCCTTCACACTTGCATCTCCCGTTTAATTTTCATTTAAGAACGCATGCGCCTTCGGTCGCAGATATTCCAAAGTACGAAAAGGATGCCAGGTGGCCAATCTGACAAGCCAGCCTAACCTGAGTCGAAGAAGAAAGCTCATTGCGAGTCGAAGTCGCGAGGGACCGATGAAACAAGAGCATGAGAATCAGAGAGTAACAAAAACGTACAGTCGGTTCACTTTCGGCTGCGTATGGGGTTTTATACCTTATGATCCGCCTATAGTTATGCGCGGGAGGACGATACGAGCGCGGGGAGGTAAAAACTCGATGCGCAAAGAAAGACGCGCAAAGGGGGATAGTCTTTTTCTCCTTCCCTCGGTCCTTCGACTTTTTAGAGGCTGTTATACACCCGACTTAACGGACCACGGGGCCCAGTTGTCGAAAGCCGTTTGAAAGTCGATTCTCGTTTCTGGTCGAATCACGTTTTGTTCCCTGTTCACGCTGCATTTCAGAATTCGACGATATCGAAAATCTTTTACGGTATCAATCGCTCGTAAACAAATCGGCTGCCAAAATGAAAAGCATTTTTTCCGAATCTACGCAAATTCCTATCTCCTCGGTGTAATCTCCTTATTTAGACGAATTTTAGTCAACATTCATTAGGTTTATTTTTTAATCTTTGAACTTTCTTTGAATCAGATCTTTCTCGTTTGCTAATATTTATTACAGACCATTTATTCACTGCTCGAGAAAATATAATTGGCACTTTTTTAATGGGTTTATATCAAATAGAAAACTTAATATTTTTTCAATTAATATGTATTGAGGCCAATTAAGTACATCATATGATAAAAATCGGGTAAAACATTTTAGCACGTTAAAAAGCTTTGAAAAAGGATTAAAATCTTTTAGAATTAACTATAGTTTAAAATTTTACAAATATAAGACACAATGCAATTTATGCATTAAATTTCAACAATACAACCTACATAAATAGTTTAATTGCATTCCCGTGGTATCACTCAAATAAAAAAGTACGCTGTTGATACAGCAATTCAACATTTACATTAAGTATTTTACAATGTGTACTACCTTCAATATAACGTCTGCTTCCTGGGCTGTTTTTTCAAGTGTCGAAAGCCTCTTCGTGCCGGTTCGTTTACTCTTGGTGACGGGCTGCTTCTCCTCTGGCAATTCCTCCTAGAAAAAATGAGCGAAATCGATGAATGGATTGTAAATCCCTTACTTCATAAAAGTAACACCGTGAAAACGTAGATATAATTTACCCACTATTTAAAATGTATTACGCTTAAAATCTTTCCTACTACCTCTCGTAATGTTTGACAATTTGAATCTCGCGAATATTAGTATAGAATAAATCAATGCCGTGTATGGATTAAAAATAACAAAAACCCTTTAGACTTTTAATTGTCAAGAATTTACTTATTAACAAACTTATTGAGATTTCGTAATGTTGGATTATTAGACACAGTTGGTGGTAATAAGTATAAATAATAAGAATATATGCAACACGACCCTGAATGATTAACAATTATAAGCATTAAGGTGATTAAAACTCGTGCATGTGAATTAGCTAAAATTATTGAAATGAAGTAATATAAAACTACCAAAAAACAACCATATATTTATATATTTTCCTCTAAAAAATAATCTAGATTATATGTGGGATAGTTATAAAAATAAAATATCTTTTTTCATTTTAGGAATTTATTAATATCTACTTGTTGACAGTAAGCTATTTTGTTAATAGAAATACATAAGAGCGTGCAAATTTAAGTTTGAATGCAATTTATATTTCTAACATTAAAAGATAACAACTTGGATTTTAAAATCAATTTTTGAAGATTTATATTTAAATTACATAAATTAAAAACTCAAATATTTATCAAAAATATAATTAGACAGAAGGATTAATATAAACACTACCGATTCAAAGTTCTTATAACAAAAATGCTTACGATTGTACTGAAGTTAGCAGTAGATTTACAGGATACAATCCACAGCAGACGATTCATGCCAAGTGTTTTATTTTATAAACTAAAATTAAGAAAATACCGTTTGATTTTTTTTCAATTTATTCGTTATCTAATAATCGCTATTTAAATTAATTGAAAAGTTGCATTTTATTTTCTTAAAATTTAAATCTAAATGCATATATATCATGCTTTAAAGAATCATGATCTTTTTATTTGTCTTTGAATTAATATGAGGTTTTACTGTAATAAAATTGTATTATTAACCAAATTATAATGAAAATATTCAACTACACGACAGGAAAAGAAACTATATATAATTTTTTTAGATTTTTCGAGCAAACATTATATTTTCGTAAAATTGTATACATATAGACGAGTATAGCATAGAGTTATACAATATTGTAAAATATACATTGAACGAATATTCTTGAATGACAGATCGTATGTACATTTAAATAATGAAATAAAAATTTGTCTTTCGAATGCCTAAACGTAGCCCGATCAGAACTGATTATCTTCACATTATTTATGACACGCTTAGTGAATGAACAGCAAAAAAAAACTACTCGGTACGCGTCGTAGGAAAAGAGGAGACTACCGTCAAGTTAAGTCCGGGGGAGGGAAAAAGTGGCGGGAAACGCCACGCTGCCATACATTATACTCTGCACACGTCGAACTCTCACTCCCACTCTTATTTTTATTGCGACATACACGGCATAATGCAAGTTTCATCTTACGAGGCAAATTGCATACCGTTTAAGAGAACTTATACACCTCGAAGCAGCTAAAGAATACAATACCTTGATTTTTATCTTTTAAAACAAAGTAATATTTGTTTTCATTGTTTCACATGATATGTATAGCTTGTGTATTAATTTCATCGGCTCTCTTTTAGATAAATGTTACTCGTAACGTTTTGCATTTACACTAAGATTCATGATATATTTTTTTAATTAAACGTTGACGTCAAAATTTTATTTTAGAAAAATGGAACAGTGTTAAAAATGCCCGTAGAACCAATTACTTTAAAACTTATAAAAAAATATTAAAAATTATTGTATCTTATTCATGATGTCAAAATAACTTTACGAAAGAAAATTTTTTCAAGCATACATATTTATATTGTTATAAAAATAAGTAAAAACATTGCTACTTTTCATCACGATTTGTACTTGCTTTTGTTGAAAATATTAATAATTATTCATGTTATTTCAATTAAAAAATGAAATTAATTTTTAAACATTTTAAAATTAAATTAAAATATATATAAGTGACGTATTCAAAATACATAGAGTATTAGCAATGACATCGATAAAATATCAAATGAATTACACGTTTCATTTATTTCATCAAAGATTTTAATTATCAATTAAACATTATCAAATATAAAGTCAATGTAGAGCAAACAAAGATAAAAACCAGAATTTGCTAATTAAAAAAGGTATGACGCTAAGGATAATGAAATCACAATTGCGTGCAAAATTATATGTGCGTAAAATGTATGGCGTTAAGGATAATGAAATCACAATTACGTGCAAAATACAAAAAACAAGTCAGTAAGATTATAAAAACGATAAAAGTTATATAAATAATACTACAAATTTATAAAATCGAAGAAAAATCGGTTTTAAATTAAAATTCAATTTGATATTTTTTAACCAAATTAAATTATTTGTCTAAATGAGATTTAAAATGTAAAAAAGCAGAACTTTTTCCGAAAGTAAAAAGGAATGTAACGATTACCACCTACAAACTTGATTATGAACAAATGACCAATAAATGCAGCGTACACACTAATCAAGTGTTTACTCAATTTCAGTCATTCAAAATAATGCTAAAATACGAAATACTTAACATAGCTTAACGAAATGCGATAGAAAAACATGTATGTGAAGTACTAGAAAATCATAAAAAGCAATGCTAAAATAACGCGTAAATCAACGCGTGGCCTAAAATAATCAATTTCAAAAATAAACATGGAGCAAACTATCAAATAAACTATCAGAGAGTTGACGCGATAAAAACCCCATTTACAAAAGATATACGAAGGAAATAAAAAATAAGAAATAAACATTGCGTTATCAGGCAAGAGCGCCGGCAATAATCGGCGTTTGAGAATCTGAGAAAATGACGCCACGAAGAGAATCGCGGAACCGATGCCACTGAATGGTCCTCTGCATCCATTATACCTATATAGGTGCACGCAACGCACAGAAGCTTGCCGAAATGTGCAATGAGCGGAAGAGTCGTGAGGAGCAGGAGCAGCCTTGGGGATGGGGTGCCCAAGAGGGATGGGGAAGAGAGGTAGAGGCGAAGCGGGCGCGCGCATTCGTGCCGGCGACGGCGACAGCTTGTGATCGCTTTCTACAGAAAGTACATCGCAGATCACACATCACACATCGGGCGAAATAAACGTTGCTCGAAATGACGAGAGGCGGCCCCCCATCTCCCGCCCGTGCTTACGTATACATGTACAAGGTTTCTCTCTGATAAACATAACAATTTTATAATCGAACAATGTACCGTGGCTTGCGAATATTTGTCGAACGCACCGATAAGATTATTGCTTCTACGAGAGGAAATCTGATGAGGCGCCGTCCACACCAATCGCGAAGAGGTTGCGCACCGTCTTAACGAAAATAGGAAAGCCTAGGTGGAAAAATCCGTGACTTTCGACTTTCCCGCCATTTTTCACGGGACAGGACGCACGACAACATAAACGGGCACGCGTCCCTCGTGTCTTACGCAAGTCACCGATCATCGAAGAAAGACAAAGATAGAATGGACTTTATTATCTTCACCAAAGCTCGACAAATACGTTGCAGGGTTCTGAAAATAAGGACAAACAGAAAATACGAGAAACGCACCCGTTACGTGCAAGCGATTAAAAAAAAATAAAAAAAAATTAAAAAAAATATTATACGTGCAGCAGCGTCATCTGATGGAAAACTAAAGGTTATAAATGCGCGCGCGATCCTTCGAATAATGGTCTTTTCTCTACGAATCGTCGGCTACATTTTATGGATAACTTATGGAAATACAAAGATTGCGCGAAATTGTCTGTGCCAAGGGGTCAAAAAAAGATAAACGCGGAAAAAGCGAAGGCGCACAATCCTTTAGACAATAAAAGAAAACAGTCGCTATCATCGAAATATTTCAATCGTAAAATCGCAAGAAAGATATTTATTTATTATGCGAGATGTTTTTCCTTATTTATCTACGCAAGTACGCGTTTGTAACCAAGTTTTACGCTTTCTCACTCCATCTAATATCGCACGACACATGTCCATCAACACACGGACACATATCCCACGAGACGGAGAAAAAAAAACAACACCCGCCATCTTTAGCGAGCGCACGACGGGAGTGAAGGACAAACGGCGGCGCAGCTGCCGCCTTTGAAAAAGTTGCTTTGAGTAGAGGCAACAGCGCCTTGTCGCTCTCCTAACCCCTAAAAGAGAAAAAGTCGCGGATGCCGATAACAATAATCGTCATTAGTTAAAAAAAGTCGCGCTAACGCATAAGTTTGAAAAAGACAGGTCGAGCACGCACGCACGTATGAACGCAGGCAAACAGAGATACGCGCTGAACGAGACCCGCCGCCGCCTGATGAATCCGAGGCTCCGCCGAGAGCATGAGAATTCGGCTTGCGAGTCTCGTACGTGTGCGTGCGTGTAAGTGTTGCACGGTTACGACGAACAGTTCCGATAGATAAAAAATGCATCGACGCACCGCGCACGTAATAGAAATGTTGCACTCCACGCTCCGGGCATTCTCCGTCGAGACTTACCTTGACAGCATCGTCGACGCTGTTCTCGGTTTTGGTTTCCACCTTGATGTCGGACATTCTGCCGGGCTCGTAAGACACTCTTCAGACACGCTCGGTCGTCGTCGTATCCCTCGTCGAGCTTCACTCTCCGGCAAACACTAGAATCACTCTCTTTTTTGCCCGCGCGCGCCCGCTGCGAGAGAGAGAGATAGAGTGCGCTCGCGCGCGTGCCGTAGTACTGTGTCGGCTGTCCCGACGTATAGAAATATGAAATGGAGTGAGAAAGAAATCGCAGCGTTTTACTCCGACGGCGAGTATCAACACTTGATCGAGTCGGCAGGAGAGGATAATCGCACTCCCGGTCGTTCTGCGCGGGCCCCGGTCTCGTCGGCAGCAAGCACACACTCTGTTTATACGGCGAGGCGCAAAGATGGCGGTTAGCGTGGGTCACGTGATCGAGCGAGGAGAGGAGCGCACACGCCGCACAACGCCGCCGAAAGCTGACCGCCGCCAATGCATATAGCGTGTGTGAGCAGATGGGAGGGAGAAAGACAAGGACGGTGCGGCTGCCCCCGTAAGTCGTGACACCGGTGTGCATACGAGCTGAGAAAAACGCGCGTGGCGACGCCAACGCCGGCCGCGCGGAAAAACGCTGTACTCGCGATTCGTGTGCAATTCCTGTCTCAAGTCAAAGCTGCCGCTTCCAAGCTACAAGCTCTAAGCTCTCCCACGACTTAACTCTATTATGCTCCTGTAGCCGAGGTTCCGCTTTGAGTTCTTTTCTATTCACCCCTGACGTATTTTCCCGTCTGCCACTATCAAAACTCAATCCCTCCGCTTTCCCGCCTATGAGTTAGTCAAACTGCAAATGCTGTTGCTTATGTGCATTGGAGTTTCTTCGCTTTTTCATTTCATGTCAAACGACAATACTCGCATTTGTCATATGCAAAGATATTGTTGAACTTTTAATAAATGAAAATCTGTCAGCAATATTGCAAGTAACTTTAATAAGTAATTCTTTCAGTTATGGTTTTAATCGAACTTCGTATCTAGTATATTTTTATTGATATGATAATTTTCTCAAAAAACACTTATCTATGATGAATCATTATATTATATTACCTAACAGATATAATAATTAATACTTATTTAGATACGTAGATTATTGAAAAATCCATTTTGTTTTGCTGATAAATTTAAATTTTCTTTCCAACAATTAATGGAAATAAATAAAAAAACTTAATTGACTTCGCTTTTTAGCCCCTTCTTAATATTGTACTAGATAAAAAATTAATTTTTGCTTGTAATGAATCTATATGAAATCTATTTTTTTAAAGCATTAATTTTTTTTTAATTTCGAAATACTTTAATCGCTTGTAATTAAACATTGTTTTTAATAGTACACAAATAATCTTTGTAACAATTAAGTTTAGTTAAATTATATTCTAATTAATGTCATCAATTGATTAAAATTAAAAAAACCTTTAATATAAGTTGTAAATATTAACTAAATAACACAAAAATATGCACAATCATAATATATATTGTCAATATATTTTTTTATAAGTTTATTTTTTTATAGTTTTCTATAAGTTTAATTCTTCAATGTTTATCATAAATTTTTAATATTAATCTAATGTTGATCCATTATTTTATAAACTATAACATAAGAAAGATGTATAACGATATTTAGTGAGTTTTAGTTAACAATCTAAGTAAAAATGATTACGTTACAGTGCATACACTTTAAATGTCTTTAAGAATATTTGAGATTTTTATATATAATATATCAATATTTTTTGTTATAAGCAAATTTATAAAACGAGTAAAAAATAAATAGACAATTTTAATTACTTTTTAGATTTTCTAATACATAGTTCTAAATGTAGAATCGATCGTGATTTTGATTTATATATCACGGGTACATGATTTTAAATAAGATTTAATTTTAAACTAAACATTTCTAAATATAATAATATATTTTTTATAGCATTCTATAGAATAAATAGTAAAATAAATTATACAAATTTATATGAACATCTTGAGTCTTATCAAAATTCATGTTATTTCGAGATATGTAAAAAACTATTAAGTTTATTTTTAGAAAAATTTTTCAAATTATTTTCAATATTAATTATTAATTATGCTTATCGATATTATTTTAATATTAAATATTTGTATTATTTAAATCTTTTTTATAACTATATATATTATATATCTATATATATATATATATATCTATATAGATGTATATGTATATACACATATGTGTGTATAATCTTTAAAATATTTCATTAAAAAGGCTATATAAATTTTGATTTAAAAAAGTATCTACAACATTGCATTTAACTGATACAGAAGTGGTTTAAAACATGAAAATCACATAGTCATCAGATTGAAAATACCTGAAATATATAAATAAATACTGTTAGTAGCCGACTGTGGTGTATATATATATATATATATATATATATAATATATTACACGTTATATTATATATTATATATAAAATGTGTGAGTTTTCGTACGTGAAAAAATAGGGATAGAATAACACGTAAACTTTGCACCAATATTTGATAATAAAAATAATTTTTTCATTATAATTAACTGAAATTTGTTATTTCTATATATTTTTCTTTAAATTTTTGAATTTGAAATATTAAAAAATGTTCTCATAAAATTGATTTGATAAAAAAATAAAAATTAAATGAATTCGAAAAAATGTATATTAAAGAGTGTTTTTTCATTTCTAGATGATTCCATTAAATATAATAATGTTTATGATTGTCTTTACCAACTAAAGTATTATATATATTTACATATTTATTTCAATGAAAAAATTTTACATTTTGAAATAATATAAAATACACTTAGTTTCAAGCATTATCTAATGTAACTTTTACAAATATATCTACAATTATATTAATATCTAACAATTAAATTTTATTTTCTGTTTACTTGTTTAAAAATATTTTAGTTTATTTTTTTTTTTAATTTATTTACTTTACTAAATAAAAATAATTGCTTTCTATAAGTAAAGGAACAAATATTTTGTTACAAGCTTGTAGAAATAGAAAAAAAGATTTCTTGAAAGTATTGAATTATAAAATATCATAAGGAAATAAATAAAAATCCTACAAAAACTTTAAAAAATTACGACTTTTAATAATAATATAGTACAACTAAATTAATTGACTGAATAATTTGCTCTTATTTATTTGCAGAAAAAATTATTTTGTTCATATTCTATAAACATTATTTTAAATATTACGACCGGTAAATGGAAGAAATTTCTTGATAATGTATTTTAATTTTATTATCATTAATGTAAATAATATTTTTAATTGAATAATATTAATTTGTAATTTATTTTGCACAAAAAGGTTCATAACATACATCACGTTCATATTTAAGTACGGAATATATTTCTCGACTTTTCTATATTTACAAATTGTTTTACAATTTTACTCCTTACAATTATATAAAAAACATTTCTTTTATTATTTAATGTTTAATTTTATATTACGTAAATCGTATTTATTATTTATTTATTTTTGTTAACTTCACAAATATTCAATATATTCATTTATTTAATAATTAATGCTTAATAATAATAAAATGTATGCATTTATTTTAATCTTTTATTATACATATACTACCGACTGCAAGATTATCTCATTAGTAAAACCTATAAGTCAACTAAAATTAAGTACTTATTCTGAAAATTGAAACTATTGATATTGATACACTATTAGCCTGCATACTACTAAACTCTTTCACTGTTTTTGCTAGGTATTTTTTTTCTATTTCACTGCTTATTCTCGACTAGCGATCATAGGACGCGGCCTTCAAATATTAAGATTAGCTTCGAATGTACAATTAAACGGTAGCGGACCGCAGATGGTGAGTTAGTTTACATTTGATGAAATTACATTGAAAGACTTAAACTTTTGTTAAAGGAAACACAAATTGGATTGTAATTTTCTTTTCCAATGCCATAGTTGAGAAGTAAACTAGTTTACCTCTTTTACAGAGGTATATTTAAAAATTATAGTTAAATGAAAAAATTTTATTGAATATACATTATAAAATAATTATAAAAATTCATTAAAACATGTCCTAATATAAGTTATTTAGAAAAATATAAAATTTTGAATGAAATTGTTGAAATATTATATTTTGAAACTGTCTAATCTTATTAAATTTTACTTTTAAAATTTGAAAATAACGCTTTTATTTGTGAAAATATATGGCAACATACCTTTTATATTTAAAAGTTAAAGTGAATAATATTTTTTCAATTTCGCGTAAAAAAATGTTTTATTCTCATTCACATATTTATAAGTAACGAAACATGCATTTAGTTTAATACTTCATATCAGAATAAAAAATTTAATCTAACCACCATCATTTATACTTTCATTCATTAAAAATTTTAATTACTAAATTTTCACTAGCAACGCAAGTTATGAAATAATTAATTCACCTGCTTAGTAATTAAACTTGATGTATTTAATGGATGCTTTCAATATTTAAAAATGTGAAATCGATATTATAATAAGTACATTTCTAGTTTTAAAGTTATTTAAAATTTATTTCCTTACTGTAATATTATTGTTGACAATGTAATATTATGTTTTCAATTTAAAATAACTTAATTGCAGAGAAATATTTTCGAAAAATAAATATAATTAATTAATGGTTCTAATTAATAAATGAATACATCAATTAAAAACATTTAACAATTTAAACATTTGTATGCCTGTCTCATACACCACTTCTATGTACTATATACAAAATACGATTTTATATTAATTATCATTTAAATTCATGAAAAGTAATTTCTTATATTTAATATAACTAGAAAAATATTGATAAAAAAAATTATTTGTATTTTTGATCAAGAATATTCGACTTTTAGTAATGATTTTGAACATTTATTTACCAAGAATTTAAACAATCTTTTTAGACTATTTCTTATAAATTTAGTATATGTATATATTTCTTCTTTCCGAACTTAAAATACGATTTTAAACAAATAATCTATGACTACTTTATATTACTAAAAATACTTCTTTAATCTTACCACAATAATTATTTCACAATCATTTCTATACGTTGAAAATAATTAATTAACATAATATTAATATTTGTTATATATTTAGTTATGTTTAATATATCTTTTAAACTTTGAGAATATATACGTAACGAACAACTTACAAACAGTGTAAATGCAACAAATATTGCAAACAAATCGATTAATATAGCATTAGAATTGTCCCAACACTATTTCTTAGATCAAAATATATGTAGAATCATCTACATTAAAAACAAAAATATTTTTATTATTATTCTATCTTTTTTTCCCATTATAAAAGAAATGACTATAAATGACGTAGTTTAACCATAACTGAAGTATAACATAGAATATTAAAGGATATTAAAAAAAAAATTCTACGTGATCAATTATCCTCTCTTTGGAAAAAATTTTCTCAAGAAAGTGCAGAATTATATGTTTGTGAATCGATAAAAGCCTTGATAACATCTTATCCTTGTTTATCGTTAAATTTATTAAATTAAAATTTGTTCATGTTTAACATTGCAGGTATCGAAAAAGAAAACTGAGTAATTCTTCCCTATGGTCAACGTGTAAACAAACCCTTGGAGTACGACGAAGAAGTGGGATATCTCTTCGTTTAGATTTCCACCTCTTAGCTATCGTCTCGCCAGTGTCATAAGCTTCGAATACCAGGAAATTCTGTTGATAATAAATCTACATATCGATACAATTACCTATAACATCGCTATATATTTTTCGCTCATTCCTATTTTTTATTTTATTTCTGAAGTATTATCCCTTATTTTGACATATGTAATTACAAATAGAAAGTTATATGTATTTATTTGCTTTTTTTGATTATTTCAGCACCCTTAAGTATCCAAAAAATGTTTCGAAGTTTTAAATACATACAACAATTAAAAAAAGAGAAAGATTTCTATATCTACATTACTTAAATTCAATGCAATTATTATAATAAAAATGGTTCAAAAAGTACTTCAGAACAAAGATGAAGTTATTCGATACATTCACAGAAAATATGTTATTCTACGGATCGAAATCTGGAAATAAAAAGTTGTGAGGAAATAGAAAAAGTGCAAAAAAAATACACAAAATAGTTATTAAATGTAGAAAAAAATACATTGATTAAGTTATAATGCTAGAAACAAAAAAACAAGATAGAAATAAAGGGTATTAACAGAGTAGCCAATATTGAGAACAAAATAATTAACAGCGAACACACATCTTCAAAGATTATATAAAAAGAAAAATAGAAAAAGGAATAGTTTGTAAAAGAAATAAAAAAAAACTGAGAGAAAAAGAACTGTGGAGAAACAAAGAGTAATCTTTTCATATAATATTATAGTGCATAGGATAGTCAAGCCACTTTTGGGAGTAAAACAATAGAAACGGGAGAAACAGAATAGCAGCAAAAAAATTGGGTTTAATAAACTCAAAACCTCAAAATATGCAGAAAAAATTAAATACATCATAATAGAAAATATACAATAAAAAAATTGTCTATGAAAAGAATGAGGGACAGATAATAAAACATGGAATGAAATTATTGCGCAATAAGGAAAAAGAAACAAGAAAATATATTTTTGAGAAGTCAAATGTCACAGGGCTAAAGTAATCACGTGGGAGAATAGTATGAAACGAGATAAGAAAATACTATGCAAGATACACTGAGACAGAGAGAGGAAGCATCAGAGCGAAACAGAGGCACCGGAGCAGCAAAACTAAAGAAGAAAGAAGAAAAGAATAAATAAATATATATATACGTATATAATAGCAAATAATACGCATACATGTAAAAACTAATGTAGATTTAAGTGATGTACGAAATATAAATAACAATATATGAATTATTCTTTAATAAATACAACAATAATAACAATAATAACAATAACAATATTACTATTTCTAAAACAAGTAAGATTTGATTATATTCATAAAACTTTTTATTACCAAATTAAACTATAAAGAAGATTTGAAAGCTTATCAAAATGCTTTTGTGTATACATCTTATACGTATATTTTAATATACGATTACTAATATGTATGAACAAAAGCATTTTCGAATTCATTTTAGAAATAACAAATGGATTTCAAGATGTCTTGAAAATAATTTTATTATTTTGACTAAATCTTGTTTTGAATCAAACATAATTACGAAAAATTCGTTTATTTCGCATGTTAACGTTCTATTTTAAACATAATATTTCTACAAATCTTTCATTCAAAAATTTAATAATTAGATTTTTATTATCTTAATTATATTTACATATGTTTCATATCTTTAAACTACAGTACTAGTACATTTTATTAGTTCATATTTACATTTCAAAAAAATGTTTTCCATTAAGTTACATTAAAATATATTTTTAAATCAATATGCAAAACAAAATTGAACATAGTAATAATATAGTAGTATAGTAATTGAATACAGTAAATATTATTATTTTTAAATTAAATATTTCCTGGGGTAAGTTAGTACATGTTTTATATTTATTTATATAATTTAACTGTATTATTGGTCTCATTTAATTTATTTACGGATGTTAATAATTTTATATCCTTAAAAATGAATTTAACGTTTAAACTTTTATTTAAATATATAAGTTACAGCAAAAATTGCATTTTTGTTAAATATTGCTGAAAAATGTTATTTTCAAATAATTATTTTTATATAATATACTTTCTTATATTAATGATTGTTCCGAAAAGTTTTAACTGTTATAAATTATTACTGCAGTTGGTAAATTCAATATTTATTTTTTTTTTAATTGAAAAACAGTGCAATAAGTGTATATTTGTAAAATTGTCGCGATACAGCGCCCATTTCAAAATACTGTTTTATTGACTGTTCTGAATTAAGCAATAGAGTGAATTTTTTACAAGTGCATTTTCGAATTTTATATCTATTTTTAACATAATTCTTCATTTTAATATGTTTGAATTAGTTTCTCCGAGTTATTATAAAAGTTTGTGTATTTTTTTTTTTAATGCTGTGCATCAAAAATAATTATTATTAATTTAATATCTAATCTTTTTTATTTATTTAATGATTATAATAATAAAATGGAGTAATTATCATTTAGAATTTCGATTATCAATATAATTGATATAAATCATTCTCGTGTAATATCTGGGATATCTCATAATCTTTTGATATAATTTATTGGTTGTCATAATATTGTTAGTACTACCAAATAAAAAGTAATATTGTAATCTATAAATTTATTATTCCTCTGTAAGAAAATTAATTTTCATTAAAATTATAATCTTTATATTATTATAGATTTAATTAAATTCGTGAAACTACAGGGTTGATTATATTATATTATTCTACCAATTAAGTGTTTTAAACACTCTTATAGTATAACAGTGTAAATTGATTATTAATAAAATAAACGATATTATTAACTCTTTTTTCTTAAAAAATGTTTTCCATTAAGTTACATTAAAATATATTTTTAAATCAATATGCAAAACAAAATTGAACATAGTAATAATATAGTAGTATAGTAATTGAATACAGTAAATATTATTATTTTTAAATTAAATATTTCCTGGGGTAAGTTAGTACATGTTTTATATTTATTTATATAATTTAACTGTATTATTGGTCTCATTTAATACAAAATAAATATTAGATAGTTCGTTTGTATTTTTGTATTTTATTTGTATTTTCTCCTATATTTAGTACTCAGTTTCCTTATATTATAGGGGAATGTATCGATTTATCTGGCCCTTAAAACTCATATGAATATGTACACTCTAGAGGCTGAATAAAAATCGATATTCTCCCTTATTTTATACGGGGACGTTTAATTCGAAGAAAGGGAAGAATATACGTGTGTGTGTGGGTTCGAAGGCAAATAAAAGATACAAGCCTTACCATTGAAAAATGGTGTTAAATAAAAAATATTTTAATAATATGTTGTATACTGTACATAAAAGTTTAACATTAAAAAAACTTTAAAATAATCTCATTTTTATTGAATTTTAAATAGTTATTTTTTTAATTAAAAAAAAAGCTTATGTACAAATGTAAATTCTATTATTATTAAGTTGTAGTGTATATTTATATTTTGTCATCAACATTTCAAAAGTAGTAAATGACTTTAAAAAAGTTAATATTCCAGATTTTATATTTTTTTATAATATTTCAAAAATATATTAAATTTGAAATCCGGTTTTTCATAGTCTTAGATACAGAGCAACGGTTAGGGGAGGAGCAGCTGTTATTAGTTACTCTCTCGGTGGCTAAAAGTATTTGCCAGTGTGAGAGCCATTATCGTATAAACAATGCTTCGACTAAGTTAGTATTTTTAAGCTGTTGAATTAGATGTATTGAAAATAAGCATTTAAAATTAAAGAGCAATGATGACTACATTCGCCAATAGTAATCTGTTATAACAAAAATTTGGAAGTGTACATACGTGTTTTTTAATTTTGTATGTATAATCATTCGATTATGTCAGGTCATAAAAAAGATTCAAGAAGGGCAAGGTGCACAGAAGAATATAAAAAATATTTACCAAAAATAAAATAAAATAAAAAGAAAATGTGTTTTAAACCAAAAAATAACAGAGCGCAATGATATTTCTATTTCAGGTACAAAATGTTAAAGATACAAAAAAAATTGATATGCCTTAGAAAAACAGCATACAAAATAAAATTTTTCATTTTCTGACAGTATTTTTACTAAACTTAAAAATTTTGTGAAATACAAAACGTCTAATGTAAATTTCACGTTTCAAGCAGCACATACAAAAACAAATACTGAAATTTAAGATTGTAATATTGCTTCATAATCGTATTACCCAGTATTTTTCCTCTTTTAATTTTAAGCATCACTCACATATAATAAATCGTCGATTTCTGTTTACTGTGAAAGTATTCAGAATTAGTTTTCAAAGACCAAAAAAATTGACTTCAAAAATCTAATGAATTTTATATCATTTTTACGTAAGTATATATACGCGATTATTGGGAAATAAATACTTAAAAGCAAAATTGAAAATATGAAAAATACAGCACTAACCGTTTCAGGTGATGAAACATGTTAAAAACGATAAAATTCATCTTTATTTAGTGTTTTCAATTATGTTCACTTATTTGTATTTATAATAACAAAATAATTAATGTTTTAATAAAAATTATTATTGTAAAACATGCAAATATTGGAAATAAAAAAAAAAAATGCAAAATATGAAGAATGGTCAAGCAAACCATTATGCCAAAAAAAGCATAATGCAGTACTAATTATGAAAAATCACTAGAAAAATTAAAAGTCAATATAATTATAACAATATTTCAATGTTCAAAGTCAATACATGGTTTGAAATATTTTAAATGCATTGAGTAAATCTAAATATAGATGAAGTATAAAAAATTACAAGAACATAGTGATATAGACAAAATAAGATTGGAAAATAATAATAAGTTTATTGTTTATTATAGTTAAGCTATACTCATGAGTTATAAATCAATAGAATTTAAAAAGGGCACTATAAGTAACAATAATATTATAATTTGACTCATGAAAATTTGAATAACAGTTTCTGTCCAGAAGGTTACTATACTTTTCAACAAGCTCAGGTAAATAATAAATTCGATAATTATAAACATGAATATTATCCATTACCTGTAGATGTTTTGACAGCTATCAAGTCCTTATATAAAGAATTCAGTAGTAATCATTTACAATAAAGATACCTTCGCAGCTTTAATAAAAAATAAGTATCAACTTATTTGAAAAGTAACTCCAAAAGCATTACCAAGTTATTTAGTTATTGTAAAAATATCTACTTAATTGAGTGTTTGCATATTTAACAAACGGAAAAAATATTAGAGACATTTTTATATGTTGTTGCAATAAGTTGTGATCTAAATACTCATAAAAATTCCAAGAACCAAGATAATATCTGAACTAGGACATGATAGATTAACAAGTTTTAGAAAAAGTTTTACATTGTCAAGAAAAAACATCTAACATTATTAATATAATATTATTAACAAAACCAATATCTATATATTTGAGACTTATAAATTAATCATGTTTTCATTTACAAAATCACTAAATGATAAATACTAATAAAAAACTTAATTTTAAATTATACCAACTTTTTATTTTAAAGACATTTTCAAAAAATAATAAAGTAAATAGAACTATTTTTATCAAATTTTGTTAGTAGTTCTGATTATACCATTATAAATACTCATGATCAAAAATTAAAATTTTTTTTAAATATGTGAAAAAATTCATTACTTAATAAATTAAAATATAAATTATTTTATATATTTTAATATTAAAACCTTAACAATTAGGATAATAAAAGAATAAAGTATTGCTGCAAAGTAATTTATAAATTTATACATAATTTATTAAAACGAATATTTTATTTATAATATATAAATTTTCTTTTAAAATCTAAATCAAAATTAAAATTACTATAAATTTCAAGAAAAATATAATAATAGTTATATTTGAAAATATGAGCTTTATTATAATATTAATAATTTAAATTTAAAAATATTAATTATAAATCTTTACAAAACATATTAAAAAAATTTCTTTGTTTGGTAATCTTAAATACTATAAGAAACAATATAATATAATATAATACAATATAATTTTTTAATATATTTTTACTTTTAATGTGTTGGCATACGTCGAAACCAAAATCTTGCTCTAAAGTCATCACTACATGTTAAAAATGCTGGTGCCACTGGAGAATGTACAATCATTCGTACTGGACCATTATGACCTAAAGATAATAATTGTTTTCTCGAAGCATTTCTAGAATTCCATGCACATAATGATGTAGTTGCTTCATCAGGAAACATTACATAGTCTTCAGTGTGATTAAATAAGGCTTGAGTTTTATGTTCTTGTTTACCTATAAAAATTAAAATAATTAATAGCTTATCAACTTTGTAAAATATATTTTTCTAATACAAATTTATAATTCGTATTAAAGAATACCAGTTGTTCCAGCACCAGTATATGCAATTAAACATCTACTAGTAGATAATTCCCAAAGTTTAATCAATGAATCTTTGCCTGATGAAAGTAGATACTAAAATAAAAAATATAATTATATTTATGAATGTTAGATAATTATAAATACTACTAGCTTTATTTACTTTTCCATTTCTTGTAAAAGTGACAGAACACACTTGATATCCATCATGTGCTTTAACGAATGTATTTATACACCTATTTGAAACTCCATCCCACAACTTTATACTTCCATCTTTACTCGCTGATGCATAAGTTTTTGCATCAGGAGAATATTTTATACTAGTAATACCACCAGTGTGCTGATGATTTGGTATACTACATACAAAACATTGAGCTGTATTTACATCATATAACCTTACAACCGGATGATTTGTTCCTACAATTAAATAATCACCAGTTGGATGAAATGATAGACATCTTATTTGATCTGAATCCGTTATTGTACGAAATGCCTTTTTAACACTAGCTTTACTGAAATCAAACAATTTCACAGAAAAGTCTCTACTACCAGACACTAAAACAGGTTCTCTTGGATGAAATTCTAAGCATGTCACTTCTTCTAAGTGATCATACAATGTTCTAATTACAGGATGTCCACCAGATTGATCACCAGGAGTTACTTCATCAGGTGCTGATTTAGCTAACATCCTATCAACATCAAGAATTTTAATTGAAGCATCAACTGATCCAGTTGCTATTAACTGACCATCTGCAGAAAATGCCCCTGCTCTACAATTTCCTTTATGAGATGTAACATAAGCAGTTTCATACTGAGCAGGTTCTGGTGCTTGTGTTTGTGCTTCTGTTTCAAATTCTAAATCTAATCCTGGTCCTAAGGTATTTTCAACTGATGTGAATGATGAAACATGATTGTTTTCTTTTTTAGACCTATCTGGTTCATGTGCCATACCAATTAACATGAGATGTAATAGACGATCTGAAGGAGGACATGGTGGCTCTGCTTGAGTCAAATTTGATAATTGTACTGCTAATGTTTGATGACCATCATAAAATAATTGACTGAAAATATTAATTTTATAATTATCTTTGTATGATTTTGTTCAATAATTTATTTGATATAAATTTCTAAGTAATTTTTTCGACAAGGTTATAATTTAATATATTATAATATAATAGTATTATTCATTGAAAAAAAATATTAATAATATTTTTTTCATCTTAATTTCAATAATTTTAATTTATATTATATATGCACATAACAAAATTGATTTTAAAAATATAAAACCGAACAAATATAATTTTTAAATTTAACTTCTTATTTTAAATTATATTTCCAATCTACACTTTTAATAAAAATTGAGAGAATATTTTTTTAAAAATATAATAACAAAGATATAATAAAAAATATAAGTAAAGTTTTTTTAACTTTGTTATTAGCTTGCCATAAACACAAACTATAATAAACACATTATTTTTTAATTTATTGCTAAAATTTTTTTTTTCTATAAAACCAATAGAAAACAATAAAAATTTTATAATTATAAAATTGAAATACTTAATATTCATAATTACTTAACACATTTTACGTATAATTATCTGTTACTAAACAGCGGTTCTACTGAATTAAAATAATAATAGGAACCTTATCATAAGCCTATATAGTAGTTCTCTGCTTTTTATTATATTTTTTGTATCTGCTTCTGAATCCTTCATAGTAGTATTATCGGGTGTTTCTGATGTAGACTGAATATTGACAATTTTATTTATCTCTTAATAAAATGAAAATATTTTTTTGGTTAATTTGACATCCCCAATTATTCTAGTGTGTGAAAATTTAATTCAGAAAAGAAATGTCAATAAATGGATCTTAATTCGTCTAATTCAATTATTTTGTCAGTTTAATTTTGATAATAAAAACTAAATTTCACGAAGTAAAATATAACTATATAAAAAGTTATATTATTAATAAGGAAAACTGTATACCAAGTTAAAATTGGAAGAATATAAATAACGCATGTGCAGAACTCATGTATTAATTTGATAAATTATATTAATAATCTGAATATAAAACGAGAACTGCTCATTAATTAATTTTATTTGCTCAATACAAAATATGGTAATACTTAAAGTTTTTTATATTATTAATAAAGAAATAGTTACAAACAAATAAATTATAAACATGTATAACACGCATGCGCAAATAATTATCGCAATTTCTTACGTATCGAAGAAGTGATATTGTATAAATTTTTTTTAATAGATATTGATACATTTCTAGTGCGTATTTTAAAAATTTTTACACATAATCAAAATATTTTTGATAACAAAAGTTAATATACAGCATATGTAAGGGTTGGTAAAAACAAAAATTTGAATGTCATGATAGCTATGACTCGATTTTCTACAACTTTTTACAATCATTATTTAAAAAACAAATTTATGTTTATAAAATTACCTGCTTTTAGTTGATTCATTTTTCATATTAAAAAGTGTCAATATATATATGTGTGTGTGTGTGTGTACATATCCGTATAGAATAACTCTGCGCAATACTATTATTATTAATATAAATTAATATAAATTTTTTGAATATTACTTACGATATTTTTTCATTAGTTTTAACAGTACATCTCGTAATTTGAATACAAAAAATTATAAAATCGTAAATATAAAAAATTGGGATAATGTCATATTATCCCAAAAATAATAAGGAAAGTTTGTATCAAATATTTTGTTTTAGTCATTTTTAAATATTATTATTTAAGAAACTATAATTTGCCACATACGATTATTTATAAAGTACTGATAATTCGTGGGGATTGGAAATTGTTAAGATCAAATTTAAGAATAATTTATTAATTACAAATTTATAAATTATTAATTACAAATTTGTATATTATTAAATACAAATGTATACATTATTAATTACAAATGTATACATTATTAATTACAAATGTATAAATTATTAATTACAAATTTATACATTATTTCTAAACTGTATTATATATATATATATATCGTCAATTACTTATGGTGATGATTTATTAATTCGTTTTCTAATGAACTACTCTATACGCTGCCGTCGATTGTATTTTATATTTTGTTTGTTTTTAGCATAATTATTTATTCAAAGATATTTTTTACTAAACTTTGTATCCATTTTATCTATTTTTACCACACATTTTCTATTTCGTTATAGCTTTTAAATCTTCATATTTTTCTACATATTCTCATACATTATCTACCAATTCGTCAATATTTTCATTTTCAATTACATCTTTTTTTAATTATTTCTTTGATGTTTTCTAGGCTTTTCCTATTACGAAATTTTTTCTTTTAATTTTTGAATTTTCTTATGTTATCACATTATGTTATTTTCTTACAGTACTCTAGGTAAATGAATTTATTTACTATTTTTATTCTGAACACATCGTTTTTTCTTTTTTCCTGCTTTTCGAATTTTTATAACTGTCGTTTATTCTTATACTTATTTCTATATTTAGTTCTAGCCTTTTTCTGGATAATTTTAAAGATTTGTAGTAATTTTAAAAAATTTTTCTAGAATTTTGCCAAAATTGCTATTATTTACATGTATTAATGATCATTTTTTAATCTTTATTCCTGAGTTTCTAAGTTTTTTTAATTTATCTTCCCTTTGATTTTTTTTAATAATATTACATCGTGCACTTTATGGAATAAAAGTTAATTTTTCTATTTTAATATTTCAAATAGTTACATAATAATTATTATAGTTAGTTATATAATAATTAATATTAATACAGAAATTATAAAGTAGTTAATGTTTCAATTATATATATTTCATTAGAATATTTTGAATATATTAAATTATTTTTATCTTAATAAAACAAATTTTTCTAAATAATAATTTATATATCGATAATTGCCTTCGATAACATATTTAAGAGGTCTATACATTTATCTATTTTTAATAAATAATATACTTTATAAAGTAAAATTTGTTTGATAACATAAATAATCCAGGGAAACTAGAATAATATATTCCATTTTGTAGATTATATCACATTAAAAATGGAATTAAATATGTAATATTTAATTTCTTCTAAAGACATTATTTCTTATTACTTATTATTTTTTAGCTGTAAATTAATAAAGTTACTAAATTATTTACCCGATACCTTATACTTAAGCTCGATCATTATTGTACTTTTATTTGTAAAAAATAAATTTTTGTTTAATATATGTACAAATTTATACATTTTTTTGTTAAACTCTTCACATATATGTTGAAACTGTGATTAATATTATGTGAAGTTTTATATGCTTTTTTATATAAAATATTATGGGCCTAAACTCTTCATTAAAATATTAAAACTTTATCTCTTGTATTTATAACGTTATAAATTATTTTAAGTTAAATTCCTTATAAACACATGTAAATAAAAATGTTGATACATAAGATTAAATATAGATCTTTTTATTTATGAAAGTTTTTAATATTAAAACCAAATTATACTGACGATAACAATTATGAAATAAAAGTTTCGTAGAATTGAGCTACATATTCCTATGCAATTTCTAAATAACTAATTCAGTACATAATTATCAATTTAATTTATTTCTTTGATAATTAAAATACAAATTGAGATATACATGTAATTCATGAAACTCATATTTTTAAAGTTTAAAGAATCCATTTTTTAGTACCTTTATAAATTATTTATAGTAGTATTTTTTAAGATTTCATAACAATAGATACTTGTGAATTAAATTTATATATAACTAATTATCTCAACTATCTCTAGTTTGAATAAATTGATTCTTTCTTTTTCTAAACTCACACACAATCATAATATAATCGTGCAATAGGATCATAAAATATAAAATATGTTTCAAACTATAAAATTGTGATATTTGTTGTATCAAAATATTAAAATATGTAGAACCTAGTATGTAAGAGGCATTGAATTTTTCTTCTTCTACTTTCTAAATACCGAATCTTTCAATACCTATGAGCTGAGAACTGATAAACATCTTAAAAAGAGCAAATTGTTATGAAAGCTTTCAGCTTCTGTATATTTGACAATTTGATTTCTTTAAAAAGAGCAGACTGTTGTAATTGCCTTGTGACAATCGTTCGTAATGACGATGCTTTTATCCATGTGACACTTAATCACATTACGTGATTTTTCCTGGAGCAATTTATTAGAAACCTTATTTGAAACCAATAATAATTTAGAATGCAGGGTAAGCATTTAATGATCATTATTCTCAAGAGTGGTAGTTAAAATAATATCTTTTATTTTAGGTATTTGATTATAAATAAAATATCTGAAATTATATCTTTTTACAATTTTCTTCGTTGTCAATAATAATATATAATGCAATTTCTCATTGAACCATATTTGAACACCTCTTCATCTCTTAAAATATTAAGATTATGATTGATATCTTATTAATATCATATATTATTATTTAAACATGATATATTATGGGTATTTTTATATGCAATGTTTTCATAGAAAATAAAATATCTCTTAATAGAAAACCATTGCGCAAATAAAAACTCCTTGATGTGTTTCGTTTTCTTTGTTCTTTCATTTTACGAGCAAAGAAGTGACTTTTTAAATAATTTCATATTATTTGTAATAAATACTCACAAAACTTATAATAAAAGAAAACCTATAAATTATTTATGAACAATAACTTAAATAATAACAATGTAACGTGATAATTAATGTAAAATCTAAAACAGTATTCCAACGATCTGGAAAACTAAGTTAACATAAGTGAATATTACGAAGGGATACTTCAAACTTTATAAGAAAAAATATTTACTTTTAGGTACAATTTTTATTTGTGAAATTATGTTTTGAATAAATTTTAATATCACATTCTAGTACTATATAATGTAAGGACTAGAAAATTATACTCTCAAGTGAAATAATTCTTGGACACAAAAATTCGAGTAAGCAATCTTTTAAATATAGGCAGAGAGATAAATTAAGAAGGATTTTATTGTTATTTTTACGTATATTTCTTTACATCAAATAAATTAATATGTTAAAAAAAGAAAAACTATAAGAAAAAAATTAAATAATAAATTTCCGTTAAACATTGATTTTTTAACAGATAAGATCTAACTGGGATTTGAAAAATCTATATTATGTATCTACATTATATAGAGGACATCTCTTGAATAAATTAAATATAAATATTAATATTAGCTTAATTTCTATAAATAAAATATGTATATATTCACATAATTTATATTAATTTTTTATTGAATATGTTATAAATATTGATCATACATATTAAGAACAACTTAATCTCTTCAGCTTTAAATAATAAATAAAAATTAAAAACACAAAATATTTCACAAGAAATACATGTGCAAATAGGCAATATGATATGGCTTCATTTATAAAATAAAAAATTTACATACATAATAAAAAAAATGAATATTTGTTAAAATTTTAAAGCAACAATAAAATGTATATAAATAATATTTTAGATAAAAATATCACAGAAAAAAAGGATAATATATATCTTAAAAATGAGATCGTATAAGATACCACATCGATGTTAAATATGAATGTATTTATAAATCTTTAAGACTACTGTGTTATAATCGAATTTGCTGGTCAAGTATAAAATTTACACAGCACATTCAGTGCGAATTGAGTACAACGTCCTAACACGTGCTTATAAATTCTTGTTTACAAGTTTGTTTCGTTTTATTAAATCGATCATGGCGATTAAAGGTTATCTTAAAAAATATTAGAAACTGTTGAAGAAAAAAATGGATAGTTTTACAAGTGAAGAAGCAAACGATTATGAAAATAAATTAAATTATATCGATGAATCAATGAATGATCAAGAAGATATCCAAGAAGATTTTCAAGAAGACTTCCAAGAAGACTTCCAAGAAAACTTCCAAGAAGATTTTCAAGATCTTCAAGAAGAAAGTGAACTTCCTGAAATTGAAGCTCAACAAGATGAGGAACCAAAAATTAAATTGACAAAGTTACCAATTGGCAGGATTCGCAATATTGTTAAAACTGATCCTGATATTAATCTTATTAATCAAGAAGCAATCTTCTTAATAACGAAAGCTACGGTAAGCTTTGGTTAGAAATTTGTATATATAAATATACACATACTATGTTCTTATATTCATTTTAAAAATATTATTTGTGCTATATTTACATATATTTAATAAAGCATTTAATTAAACTTATTATTTTTTAAATAAACTTAATTTATTAATTTATATTATTTGTAAATATAATTATTATATTAGGTTATAGTCATTTTGTTTCATAGTTATTTTGTCTTTTTTAATATAAAATATTATAAATTTTAATTTTAATTTGGATGATTGCGATTCATGATTTATCACTTAATCCTATCATATTTAAAGAATTAAACAATATAGTTGAGTAGCAAATAATAGTAAAAAATATAAATGTTGAAAAATGTTTTTAAATATTTTGATTTATATTTAGTATATAATTTAAACTTTATTAACATTAATGAAAAATTTAATATATAAAAAAATATAGTTTAATTTATTATTAGGTATAAAAATCACTAGAGATGTATAAGTAAAGCATTTGTAATATTTGTGATTTATATTTATTTCAGGAATTATTCATTGATTCTCTTGCTAAAGAATCATATAAATATACATATCAGTCTAAAAAAAAAACTGTACAAAAGCATGATGTTCAAAGTGCTATTGATAATGTGGATGCTCTAATGTTTTTAGATGGTATATAAATAAAACAAGTTTAAATTTTATTTTTCTTTGTATTATTGATTAAATATTGGTAAATTATATTATTTCTTCATATTGAAAATAATCTGTAATATTTTCCAAACAATAAAATTTGTATAAAAAATATAAAATATATTATAGGCAGGAAGTGGTTTTAAATAAGTATACATTTTAGTTCTGCACATCGTTTATTAGAATGTTATGAACATTGCTCATTACTTCTCTTAAATAGAGCAAAAAAAAAAAACAAATCAGTCTTATTCCACATCGATCAAGTAATTTGATCAAACTAGTCGATGCTATTATAAGAACACCATCTAGAATGTGTTTGACATTAATATTCACTTACGTAGTTTCTAGACAATTATAGATTATGAAAAAATAAATGTCGACGTAAATACTATTAAAAGTGTAACAAGCACACTTTTACTGTAACACATTCAGTATAGTTTAATACAATGAGTCTATAAGTAACAAACTTGATTAATGACAATTTTTAATTTTCTAAATGATCACACTTTAAATTAATTAATTATTTAAACAATGAGTATTATAAATAATGATCTTTAATAAATTTTAAATTATATTAAAGAATAAAATTTTTTATGTGTAACTGATTTGTTTTTAGAAACAAGTTTAGTACTTAATTTTACCTACTTTTACATCTTTTAAATTTCAATTAAATATTGTTTCTTGTTTTTTTATGTATAAAAATGTTACATCTTGTTAAATTTTTAAAGTGTATGACAAACCAATAAAAATATGATATTTATAGTAGTAAACTTCTTTTCAATTGCAGAAGTTCATCTTTCAGATTTTTTTTACATCGCAGGACAATTACACACCATACATCATGTCGAAAAGATAATCGTTCACATACATAACAATTTAACAATAAAAATATCAAATGTCTAGTATGTTTATTTTTAATGTCTTTAGTCAAGAAAAAAGTCGTTTAATTTAGTAGAATCATTTTGAAAAGTGTGTTTGTTAAGCATATGCATTAGATGACATGACATCTATATCCAATAAAACATTATTTATCACACTTGCTTACTTCTTACGCTTGGTTTTACGTCGTCGATTGTCACCTCTCATTGTATTAGGATCAGTTGCTGTATTCGATGTACCAGTTTTACTGTGATTATATAAATTATTTAAGAAATCTTCAAATTCTGCTTTACCACTAAAATATAAAATTTTAAAAGTAATTACTATTGTAAATTAAGGTTTTATTATGTATATTTAATCTGTATTTAATATTAAACTTGCATATTAATTTATTTACAACATATACCTTGCATTTGAATCTGATTGTTTTTTTTTACTAGTACTTGAAGTATGTGGTGGTGGCCGCTGACCCAAAACAATCCTATATTGGACAGTATGAGTATTTGCTTTAAGGTGTTTTAAGTTACCAGCTTGACAAGCAGCCCAATCTGTTACATCATATACAGCTCCTTCCATGCAAGCATAATAATGCCATAAAAAACCCATAACTCGAGATTCTGCCCAAATATCACCCTAAAAATTTAACATAATTATAAAAATGTGTCTACGAATATTTATTTATTATGATTAATTGTAGTTGTTAAAATGAATTGTTATTTATTTTTATATTCGTTACAAATATTCTTTTAATTCATATTATTCTTACAGATTTGTTTTATGCATATTTAATTATATTCACTAGAAGCAAATATAAGATAAATTAAAGAATAAAATAATTTTACTTCTTTAGCGCTATGCCGTATTTTGCATTGAGCACAAAAACGTGCAGCATAACATGGTCGTTGCGTAGGAATTCGCTTATGCCTCATTCCGCAATTTGTACATCTTATTGTATTAGCAGCTTGTTCCATTTTTCTATGTAACTGGGAAAGTAAATCACTTAAATCACCCCAAGCTGCTTCAACCTGTCTTGTTTGATCAAAGGCTTGTCTTCGCTCCTAAACATTAAAATTAAATTAATAAAATTTTCTTTTTTTTTTTTTTAAATTAATTTGTAAAACAGCTTACAGGTTCACCAATAATGTCAAATGCATGAACTAAAATTTTAAAAGCTTCTTCTGCACCAGGTTGATTATTTTTATCGGGATGAACTAAAAATGCTTGTCTTTTGTAATACTTTTTTATATCATCATCGGTACAAGTTGGAGTTACTCCTAATATACTATAAGGATCTTTCCCCTTGCAAGCCAATAATCTTTTCATCGCTTCTTCTCCTGTACTAGGCAAAGATATATTAGATTCTAACCCTTCTCGTATCCAAGCCGCACCTTCTTCTTTATCTTCACTCTTTGATTTCAATCTTCTCCAAAAAGCAAATCTACTGTTTCCAAACCAAATATCAATTTGTTTGCCAATTATATTGAAAAATCGAATTTTTGAAAATGTAGATACTATATGAAACCATGAGTATTTTAAGTAAAGGACAATGTGATACCAAACACATTTTCCACTGAAAATTTAGAAACACGTTATGTTTAATTTATTTAAAATAAAAATAAGATTAAAAAAAACTGTCAATAAAAATACTTACAGTTGAATTACAAGATTTGCACTCATACTGACAATATCAGAGATCAAGTGTAAAAACCAAAAAAATATCTTTAATCCTATTTTACTCCATCGATTGAAATATTTATGAGCAATTTTGTACATATCTTTAAAAGGTGTATCTTTATTTTCTCTTTTACGATTTCTTTGACCTTTTTTAATTTGCTGTGCTTTTTCAGCTTGAAAATGCTTTGAGCTCTTTTCCTTTGTCAGTTTTTTATCCTCTTTAATTTTATTGATTACTTGTTGATTTTTTTCAATTTTATCAGTATAAACAGTTTGGCTGAAGCTACTAGTGGTGTTTAAATTATTGTTTATTTGAATTGGACGCTTTTGCAAGTTAGTTGCATTTTTTGTACTATTATTTTGAATTTTCGAATTATTTAATGTTTCTCCTCTATCATTTTTCTTAGAAGTTTTAAAATTCTTTTTTTTGTCAAAATTATCAGATCTATCAAATATCAATTCTGGAGATTCTATTGATGTACCAAGATTATCTAACGAAACCCAACGCCTAGATAAATTTGTGTTGATTTTTTCAGATATTTTTTTAGGTAATTGAATTTTTGGAGAACCATGTTCATCGCTACCAGATGAGTTTTGTCTTTTTAAAATTGTTGGCTTTATCTTATTTTTCGAGTTTTTGTTTATAATTTTTTTCATTGTATTCTCTAGCTTTGGCTTAGATAAAGCAGTAGTTAAAGGAGATGGAGGAGTTGGAATTGATTTTATTAAAACATCAGAATATGATGGCCGCATTGGTTTAACTTCTGCTACCATTCTAGGTTTCCTCTGTTGTATATCCACTGCATTTCTAGGTAATTCTTCTACCTCTTTTATTTCTGGTTGTAATTGAGGTACTGGAGTAACATTAGGAGACCCACCAAAAGGGCTATATGTTCCTGACTGATTTGGCAACCAATTTCCAACAAGATTGTCTATCAACTGTTTTCCATTTGTATTTTGGATTTGTGTATTAGAAGAATGTGGCACCTGCAATCAATAATGATACTTGTGCATTACATAAAAATGTAAAAAAAAAAATCTTAATTATATTATTATTTTTATTAATTGAATTTTTTATTAAAAAATTGTTCTAAATTTATTTGAATTATATTTAGATAATATATTATACCATAATTAATTTAAATCCATACTAAATTTTCATTTATATAACAGAAATTAAGATCTTGGATATTGTAAATAAATTATATATAAATTTCACTTTTCACACAATAAATCGAATTAAATTAAAATCATAGTTAAAAAAATGAATAAAATTTAATTAACTGTAAACTATTATATCTAATATATAATTTATATGAAATGGTACTGTAAATTGAATTTTGACATAAATTTAGCATCAAAATAATTCTATGTTCAGGTAGTAAAATTGAAAATATTAATATAAAATATATTTAAATAAGATTTTAATAAATTTTTTATTTTATATTTGAATAAAAATAAATAACAAAGACAAACCTGTGATTGCTGATTATTAAAAAGTCCATATTCTTTATCTATTATACCTTGGTTATTATTATAAGATGGTATATTACCAAGTTGACATTGTTCACCCATTATTTGAGAAGCATTACCATAAATAACATTAATAAAATTACCACCTCCAACATCTATAGTTCCAATTAAATCATTATTTTCATTTATTCCCAAGTGATTTACAGTTTGTGATGGAAAATATATATGATCTGTTGTTGTTGAAGGATCAAATTGTGGTACATCTTGCATATAAAGTGGTGATGATATTGGGTTTAGAGATTGGATATTAGATGAATTAGAATGTATAGCTGAGTTGGCCATGTAATGCTGTACTTGACTAGGAGTATACTCAGACCAGTTATTAGATTGAGTTTGTTGATTTGAAACTCCGAATTGAACATAATGTCCAGCAGAATTTTCTAAATCTGCAGTCATGGCTTCAATAATCTTATCTAAAGACATTCGTTTGTAGTCGGGTGGTGAATGTTGCTGGTCTGCCATTTTTGTTGAAATAACTATATCGTTACAGAAAAATATTAAGTTAATATATTATTATACACATTGTTCATAGCATTTTCAATTATAATTTTGAAGTTTTAAATTTCTATAATTAGAGTATTTTAAATGTTGAAATTCTGTAATAACATACATTGGTATATAAAATAATAAAAATTTAATTTAAACTTTAGAACTATTAAAATTTATATATAAAACACTATTAAATAAAATTTTTATTACATTAATTAGTTAGATAAGTCAAAGCTATACATGAAAATTGAATAATCTATTAAACAACTAATAAAATAAAATATTATAAAAAATTTATTACACAAAATTTAAGATACTTTTATATTTTTCTATCACAACTACTTATGGAAAAGTATCCAGATGCAAAAATAACCAATTCTAATTATAGTACCAAAATAACAAAAAACTATACTTAGTAAACAATATCTGCTTGCGATGAAAGTAATTGCTGTAGAAACTAATTTTGAAATTACTTTATCCCTAAACAACATCTGAAAAGTTTTGTAATAACATAACCTAAACTATGATCTGATTCTATTGGCGCAATTTTATGTTAAAAGATTTATCCTCCATAAGATATAATAAAAAAAATTGTCCAATTTCTAAATTACCTTAAATACCAGCATGAAAGCCGCCAAACTAGAAAAGTTACATAGAAAAATACAAATGAATACGTTAAATGCGATTATACGAAAAAAAAATATACAGGAACGAACGAATGTAGTGTTATGGATGTGTTAGAGTACGTATGTTGGACACGCGTGCGCGCGCGTGCATATATATATATGTATACATGATTTGCCATTCACTATAGCCATTGGAGGACAAAACTACAATAGGAAGGGGAAATCAACACAACGCTAAAACTAGTTTAGCAGCCGTAAGCAATTATAACTATATCAGAAAGCCTTGTAAGGGATCAGCAGAAAATTAGAAAAACAAAAAAAAGAAATTTAGGTAAAAATAGTGTATTATAAATTTTATTACAATAAAAATAGTTTTATATTTAACTTTTGATAACTATTAACTTTTTAACCGCTTGTAAATAGAGTATTATTTCAGTTAAATAATGAATTAGAAATAGTTATTCGATATAGTTAACAATATTAGCCTTCATAAGAATCTTTATAATATGCATGTTCAGATTAATTATTTCTCTTTATATAAACATGGAAAGTATATTGTTAATGTTGCAATACAAACAAGTACTAAGATTTTAAATTCATCTTATATAATTTCAGGGATACGTATTTCTGTCTTCTTATATTATTCATATATATTTAAATGTATAAACATATTTATATATTAAAAAAGAGAATTTATATATACATATATATTAAATCAGTATTTAAGTCATCAAAAAATTCTTAATATTTAATCGACTGTAAGTCTTGCGAATATTTATTTACAAGTCTATTTATAAAGTGTTATATCATATTTCATTTATATCTTTCAATTATAAATATTTCCCAACTGTATAATACCATTAATTATATTGCTAAATTTATCGAAATACTTCTCACAAATTTATGTAAAATTACTTAAAAAACAATAAAAATATCTGCGTTAAAAATAAATATTTATCTTTGAAAATCTTAAAGAATTAAATATAAATTTATAAAATATGTGTGAGTATATAAATAATTATATTTTATAAAGAAATGATGTATAGGTACAATTATGAACGAATGTTTTCTTTTCTTATTCGACATACATAGTATTTCGTTATCAGTCAGAAAGATTCCAACTAGAAAAAGTCAAACTTAATGAAATTGACTACTGGTAACGTCAGGGTGTATTCAGGTGTAAAATTAGATTTTTTCGTATTAAATTAAATAAATAATATTTAAATTAAGTATGAACGAGTAAAGGTTGAATTTAAATTGTTATTTAGATTGCAAATTGTATTGTACATATAATTTTAATTTTTATAAGCAATGTTTAATAAGTTTAATAAACTTAATATTAATTCCTATTAAAATAAAAAAATTAAGCAATTAATTATTGTGAATTTATTATTGTATTATTTTACTACTCCTTTCATTATAATCCTTTTATTGATTCGTTATATTAAAAAAGTTGTTTTATAAGTATAAATTCTAAATATTTAACAAAAGGATAAGATAAAAAATGGGCATGGACAAATAATTTCGTTCTTTTTTATCTACATTATTTTTTATCTGAAAATACTTTATGAACATGATTAAAATAAGTACAGAGTAATTTAGAATTTTTATTCAGTTACTGTGATTTGAAAGAGCATTTATATATTGGTAAAAGTCAATTTTGTTATATCAATATTTTTTCCTTGTACAATAAGTATGTCAGAAATTAAACAAAAAAAAATTGTAATGTTTACAAACGCGAAAATTTAGAAAGTGTGAAATTTTTATGAGTTATACTATAATTTTTTAAACGAATCGATTCTTAAAACTTTAATAATGAAAGTTTTATATTCAAATTTGTATACACAAATATTCTTAAATTGACAAAAAAAAATTTTTAAAATCATTTTTTTCGTAAACAAATTTGTAAATATTATAAACTTAAAGACCATTTGTAAAGTACAAGATTAAATATTAATTTAAGTAGTAGTTTTTAATAATTTTTTAAAAAATTTGATGGTTTTTAAGACGGACAATTGAATTTTGAAGACAAAATTTATAAAATGTTTAAATATTTTGTTTATCTAGAAAACTCAATATCCTTAAGTGTAATCATAATACAACAAACGTGATAATACAAAAATTTTAACTATTAATATCTGTGATATCTATGATATCTTAAATGCCATTACTATATCTATTTTATAGTAGAAAAGATACTATCTCGAATATTTATGAATATTTACATAATTTTAAAAAATGCATTATTAAATTTAAAAACCACAATATTATTTAAAGGTTTGAAAGTTTAGTTACTATTTTATCTTTACAGTTCAAAACAATGATTATGAAATTCGTTAATTGTCAAAATTTAAATAATTTTAAACATAGTTGAAAATTTTTTGTGTAGATCTTTGTTTGCAAAAGCTTTATAATATAATATGTATATAGTCTAAATATTATTTTTCACATTTTCCATCGACTTCTAATTTATTTTATTGGGAGCGACAATAAATGTTTCATTCATTAACAAGGTTTTAAAATTATTTAATAAGCATTATTTTTATGAAAAGATCAATTTATTATCATATTTGATTTAAACATTTTTTTTCATTAAAATAAGTACTAATGTTATTTGCGATTTATGTTTAATTTATTTACCATTACTTACCGATACGACTACAATTATTAAAAAAATAAAGTGGAACGTTGTAATATGAAATGCGCTCAGTTAATTATGAACCTGTAATTTTGTCTTATGTACTTAGTTAGGTAAAAAAACTTTTCTATAAGCTGCCAAAATTTTTTAATAAATCTTTTCAATCATTGATAATTTAAGCAAAATAAATTTAAAATAAATAATTACTTAAGATTTTTCAATTTGAATTTTTACCACTTGCCCTATTATTTTAACATTATTTACATATTGAAACAAATTTCGTATATTTAATATAGTACCTAGTATCTTATTTTAGGTGAATCTCATGACGTAAATTTATTGCAGGCCCGTGTTATCTTTTTCATAACTTTATTTAAGACATATTTTTATGTTACGAAACACGAAATTTTACTTACTAATATTATTTTTATACTTAAAATTCATAAGAAAAGAAATATTTTAAGATTTTTTATTTCTTATCAATAAAATATTATTATTTATAAATGTAAAAAATTCGAATTCCCTGCGACAAATTAAGATACAAAAGAGCGTAAAAATTAAATATAATATTTTATATAATTATATAAATTGATCAAATACACTTTATGAATATGTTAACAACCGAAAAAATGCATTACCAATATTTTTAATTCTAAAATTTGATTCTGAAAATTTAAAAAATATTTTTAAAATGTATGATAATTAGTTGTTAGTCGACATATTAAAAGAAACTTTTTATATGTAAATTTATTTTTTTAAGTTTTTACTCTAGTAAAAAACCTAGTACAAAAGTATCCACTAATATTAAGGGTTGATATGTTAATGGATATTATATAAGAATAATGCATCGTATTAAAATAACGTTTAGTATATTCATGTTTTTTAAATATATAATATGTACCAAATATCTTACAAGTATAACTTAAATTTTTCAATGTACAAACATTAAAGAAATTATTGAATTATAAGATTTATGAAAGCATGTTTTTGATGAAAATAATCTTCGATAACATTGCACAAATGTATATTAAATCAATATTTATTTAATTGAACAAATCGATAAAAATTTTATTTCATAACATTCTGAAACAATTTCAAGTTTTTAAATGTATTATTATATTCTCATCGATTCTTACGTGTGACTAACAGCAATTATAAAGTCACGTATCTCGATGCTCCGTTCCGAAGTAAAGCATTCGAGTAGCCGATAAAAATCTGTGCTGCGGATTCACCAAATTGAACATTTTTTCTTAGGATTCATTCCAGAGCCCAGGGGACAATTGAAGTCCTTGGAGAACTCAGGCATGTTCGACAAGGGACCAATGACGCGAAATTCTCCAGGACTGTGCACGTCGACCAGGATACGGCTTTGTAGAGCTTGTGTCCTATATTTGCTGCACCAGATGTTGGCAGAACTGATCCAGAACATCTGTTGAGAAGTGTATTTAAGACCTGGCAATCGAGGCTCTTGGCCATTGAGTTGTTCCCAATCGTTGTATGCGAAGTAAGCTTGCTTGATTCCACCATTGTCCGCAATGTTTTCACCCTGTGCACTCAAACCATTTATCTGTAAAAAAAGATAATATTTTTCATTACGTTTTACAAATTAATTTTTTATCCCTATGTTTACAATGTTTAGTTTAAAAATCGGCTTATAATAATTGAACCTATGTAATCAATACTAAATTAAAAATAACAATCAATGATTTTTAATGAATATTAATGTTAATTATTTATTTTTTCTCTACTTTATATATATATATATATATCGATACATTAAAAAATCTATGTGAAATAGTGAATAGAGAATTATTTTTAAATGATAATTTTAGAAAATATCCAGTCAAGGACATATATTTTGTATGCCTTTATCAGTTGTAAAAAAGATATTGCTGGTTCGTTACATCTATGCAGATTTAAATATGATATTTAAAGATTCTTATCACTTCTTAATCGTTATTCATTTTTTATTTAAGCCTAACGGATTCTAGTTATTTAACGAACAAAATATGTAGTATTTAATTATTGTATTATAACGATGTAAATATTTTTTTGAATACTATCTGTATTTAATTTTTAGTTTAAAAATTTCTAGTGTAATCAAATGTATGAATTTTAAGAGATAATTCTAATACAAGTTAAATTAATTCTTATCAATTTATTAGCTTTTAATATTTTCAAGTTTTTGCTTTGTTTGGTTCAGTATTGATTAATTATAAACATTTAGTTTTTCTATTTTTTCTATCGACCGCATTAAAAAATGTTCTACATGAAAATTCTTTTTATTACAACAAATAAAATTTCCCTAAATAATATTAAAAACAATGTAAAATTATTCATATTGTTCTAACTGAAATTTTTAAATAGTTATATCATGTACAGACTTGTATATAATATACTTATTTATAATACTTACAAGTGACATGTTAGTGTAAATTATATTTTTAGAATATTTTTTTTAGTTATATTTTTATTTTTTAATGGTTAAATAGTATTTATATCCCTTGAGAAGATGTAATACTAAATTATAAATAATCGGTAATTTATTAATTAAAGTATAAAAAAAATTATAATCTGATAAAATTAAAATACATTGATATGATCTGTAATATATATTTAAAATATAAGAATATGGAATAAATAATAGGTTATTGAAAAAAAAGATATTAAAATATTGTTTTTTAGAACTTTACTGTAACGAAAACATTAAATAAATTAAATTAACTAAAAACCGAATAATACATTTATCATTAAGAATTAATAATAATAAGTATTTATAAATAAGAATCAGAAATCTAAAACGTTCAATATAAATATTTTATATATATTCGCCTTAAAAAGGGTGTTTCGTACAACATATTTTACTGTTAAAAATAAGAAGAACAAGTATTTTTAGTTGCACTTTAGTACAAGTATAATTTGTTTTTGATTGAAGTGACTTGGCGAATAAAAATAAACCTATAAAATAAAGTAATTAATCAATTACTAATTGAGTGAAAAATCACAGAAAAATTATCCTCGGGTATTTTGTAGTATTAACGTACTTATAACGAGCTACATAAATTTTATTATTGTTGGAAATAGCGGGAAATATATTCGCATGTATTTTTAATAATACCAATATATTTTATATTAATGTACTTACTGTGAGATTAACTTGTTTAACTGTATAATTATTGTATTGGTCAATTATACATTGTGCCCGATCTAAATACTTGTTTTTCGTTTCAGGATCCCACCAATCGACTACGTTTCCGTACTTATCAAACTGTCGTCCCTCGTCATCAAATCCGTGTGTTATTTCGTGACCCATTATATAACCAATAGCCCCATAATTTATATATTTTGGTCTATCTTTTGTAAAGAATACTCCTTGCAAAATACCAGCGGGAAATTCTATAAATTAAATTCAGCATTCTAATTAATTATTTTTTATTTCTGAATATACTCTTTGCAATACATTTACAAAATAACGTAAAAAGCATTTAACAAATTTAAAATGAATGTAGTTATAATAAGATTAAAACAATGTAAGATATTAAGAACATATTTCATTATATATTTATCTAATTATATAACGTGATGTGAACTTTAATTCCATAAAAATAAATACTACGAGTAAATAATTAACCACAATCATATGGAAAACTCTTTACGTAATTTTCAATTAGAAAGAGAGAGAAGTAACAGAGAGAAGTATCAATTTTATAATAATTGAATTAATTTTTTTTTTTTAAATCTATCGTACAAGTCAAATTTTTTAAAAGTAGTGCAGAGTTTAAAACCAAAAATTCTTGAAAAATTATTGCTAAAAAATAAAAAAAAATCGAGTTAATATAATTTTAAAATCATCAAATGATTTATTCTACAATGATCTTTTTCCCAAAATTTTTTATTAAAAAAAAAGTAAAAATAAACTTACGAATGCTATTTTCTGAGGGATCGTAGAACGCATTAACAATTGCAGATCGGCCATGCACGATCCAATCCGTTTTATTGACGGGTTGTCTAAGCTTCTTAATATATAAACCTATATTAAAAAGAGCCAAGCCCAGTTCAGTTTTGAAAAAACTTTGATTATTTACGCTAAGAGATTGATAATATTCATCGAGCTTTTCATCATCGAGAAATTCAACCGGATATGCTATATGCGGTTGGATCGAGTGGAGCTTGTCCAAAGCTGCCTCTCTAGTTTTGGAATCCATCCAGTCCACCTTCAATAATAATGAAGATATTATTATGTTTTTCAAAATAAATATTATAAATTCAAGAGTGTTGATATCTTGAGGAAGCACTGTTTATATCAATACTACGTGTTTTACGAATTAAATTAGGATGCACAATGGGTAAATGGTAACTGGGAAGATTGAGAGTTAAAGACGTCCATACGAATAAAATTGCAAAAGTGTCCGAGTATTTATGAATTAGCCATTAACAAATAAAGTGAGCCGAATAAAAGTAATTTGGGAATACAACATTTTATTTTATTGCAGAAATTGGCCAAGAAAAGGACAGCAAGAAGAACATATTTACTTGCATGAGTATATTTTCGAAGCTCTTGTGTAAATTTTCTATGATCTCGAGACTGATACTCTTGGAGCTCTCGTCGAAGTTCCGTCTGACATAAAGAGCCCCGGCGGCGACAAAAAAGCCGCTATTGACGTGCATGACACACTCCTTCCACCGGGGCTCCCTTGTTCTCACCCCCAGGAGCGTGTACTCGTACTCGGTGTAGGCCTCCCGCACGCGCTCGCCGAGCAAAGAGATAGACTCGCAAGCGACTCGCGAAAGGACGTAGTTAGCAAGGACACGCTTGGGAGTCCTTTCTATAATGCTTTTGAACTTCTCCAGGTAGTTCGGTGTCATGACTATTATCTGCTCGTTGGCGTCGATGACAACGTGAGGGGCGAGGATGTTGTTCAAGTAATCCAGCCAGCCGAGCCCCGGGTACTTGGATTCGAGTTCACCCACGGTCATGAGATTATACATTCTCGAGATGTTGCGACGCTGATCGTTCGAAAGGGAGATCTAAAATTTACATCGAGCATGCATTACTGTCGCTTCAGTATTCAGGGAGACATTAGTCAAAGCCCTTAGTCCCTACATATAGTGTGCTTTTCTCGATCTGTTATTCTCAATCTACGTTTATGTTTAGATAATGATTTAAATTTTAATATTCAATAGGAATTTCAGAAATTTAACTTACATATCAGTTCACGAACGTAGGGAAGATGTGAAACTTGTGGGAATGAATAAGCTACCCGCGTCTTAGCATTATCTATTAACATTTTTCAATTTTCTTTTTCAATTTTTTTCAAAATTTTCAATTCTTGAATGCATTTTTATAACAACAAATAAATGATAAAACAGCAGCATAATTGTGATATCGTAACGTCGAAATTTATGGAAATAGGTATTTTCCATCGATTGTATCCTGAAGTTCGAATTGAAAATTTTATTAATTTTTTAAAATAGTTGTTCTAGACTAGGTTAGGTCAGATTTTAACAATTTCTATTTCTATGTATCCCTCGAAATAATACCAGGCTTTCGAAAAAGTTTATAGCAATTATTTTATTTATACCAATACAGATATTTACACAAATTTATCAATTATTTAAATCATAGTAAAGGGCATAAAATAGTTCTTCGTATAAAAACTAACATAGTTTTCAATAAGTTTATTCTAAAACGTGAAACCGTCAATCTTGCATTAAAACATCAGCATTTCTATATAATTTCATTCATCGAATCAAAAATATTATTTAAACTATTTTAGGTATTTATGTAATGTGCAATAGAAAACTAATGATTAATTACAGTGGATAAATCATATAAATAAACGAATAAAACATAAAACAATAAAATTTCTATCAAATTAAATTTTGTAAATTAAAAAAATTTATATTATTTATTTATTATTATTTATTATTTATTATTATTTATATTAAGAAATTAATGAAGTTAATTGAACAAAGAAGCAAGAATTAAAACGATGAAAATTGATCAAGTTTATCGTAAAAATGAAGCCATAGGAAAGATAAGAGAGACCATAACTAAGCAAGAGAAATATACCAGAATAGTACTCACGAAGAAAACGAATAAAATATATAACATGATTATAAATTAAAATATAATGTACTACTTATAAAATTTCCATTATAATTTATGTCTAGCGAGAAAATTGCAAAAAAAAATAAATTGAAATATTCCATTATTTTTTCAGAATAATTGTATATGTACTAAAATTTTGTCGCAAAAATTACAAAAATAATTAGTAACAAATAACGTGAAATTTATAAAATACATATTTAAAGTATCATAAATCCGAGAAAAAACAAAAATAATAAACGAAAGAAATTGTTTTAAGAACAAATCGTCTATTCACTGAAAATGTTTTCCTTATTTTAATATTGTTTGGTTATAATTTTATTTGTATATTAGAGCATTATTTTACCTTGGCAAGTTCAATTTCAAATTTAAGAGATTCCGTAAGTTCTTGATTGGCTTGTTCTTTTTTTGATCCAAATATTTCTGCCACAGAAATCATGAATTTCAAATAAGCTTTAACCATTTTATTCTCAAGACCTTGTAATAAAAATGCTTGACTAAGGCCCAAGGATGGTTGATCTAACTGTAAATGCAATGTCTTCTAATGTAATAGTAAAGCAGTTCATTGGTACAGGTATTAATATAATATGAATTATTTCAACTGAAAAATTTTTTCTGTAAACCAACATTAATTAGGTATAATAGAGTAAAATTATAAAATATAAAAAATGAATATCCTTTATTGTGATTTCTGAATTGCAACCAAAAAACATATTCTTTTACAATAATTATTTTTATTGTTTGATGTGCTTTATATAATTCATAATTGAATGAACTTATAAAAATGATTGTAATTTAAAAGTCTAAAAATAATGATAATGAATGTAAATTTGCTTATTAAACTATAATTATTTAAATTATTTTAAAAAATTAAACTGGAAATTTTACTCGTTTAATGTGTAAAAAAATTTCAATTAGTACATTTTTTTAATTATTTTGGAGATGAAAAAGATCGTTAAATGTATATTTAAAATATAATTCTTTTATATATAATTGGTAAAAATTAGGCTATTACGTTATTTTTGAAGCATTTATCTGTGAATAATGTATCAAATAATTTTAAATACTAAACTTACGTTAATAAGTCGCCTAGTGTTATTCTTTATATCAACATCAATTAGAAAATTTACAAAATAATTAAATGAATAGCCTGCATTTCGTAATTTGTAAACTATTTTTTTCCAATCAAAGTTTAATTCATTCCATGAATCACCTTCCAAAACGGGCCAACCACCAATTTCCTTCATAATATCACGAAAGTCATTATAGCTATTGTCTTCTATTAACTCTAAATCGAAATATTAAAAATTGTATTTATCACATTATTTTAAGTATGTCAAAAACTGATTTTATAGTATATGCTAAAGTTACTTGTATTTAAGCAAGTTTTATAATAAGATTGCAATAACTTAAATGTTCTTGGATCATTTTCTGTGATTTTTTCCTTCAGATCAATCCTTAATTGTTGTTGGAGTTTATTGTTGACCTCTGTAAACGCGTCAATTTTTGGCTGATCGTCAGGAATATTCATGTTATTAATAAAACTACCGCAAGCAAATTTGTAAAAGTTTTCGCAAGGATTTACAGATGCGTCCATGTTGCTTAAAATAGCAGCAGCTGTAAATGTATTAATCGTGTAATTTAAAAATAATGAAGAAGATTATTTTATATATTTTTATAATGGTTTTAAAATATAATATATAAAATATTTAGCCAAATATACAGTAATATATGGGCAAGGAAATTTAATTTTAATAAATATGTGAATAAATTAATACTTGTATGATCTCCTTTAGAAAATTCGGCTCAAAGTAAATTTTATTATATTGTGTTGATATCTTAATAAGGTTGACACTAATCTCAACGGTCTACAGAAATAGATAGATAGATAGAGAGAGAGAGAGAGAGAGAGAGAGAGAGAGAGAGAGAGAGAGAGAGAGAGAAAATGTACAAAAAATGCAACGTGTATAAATGTGTGTGCGTGTTCGTGTATAAAGCGTTACAAAATAATATTTAAAAAAATTATAATAAAAAAATTTGATTAATTCGTACTGTAATTTAAATATATATTAATATTTTAAGTTAGTTAGCTAACATATAATAAAGGTTTTAATAAGTACTACACACGTAAACGATATCGACATATATAATGTATATATAATATTGATATATGCTTTCAAATTTCATGACACATCATATCTTGGTCTATGGAATTAAATATCCACAACTTATATTAATGTATTTAATTTTTTTTTTTAGTTTATAAATAATATAACTTTGACATTTAATGATAAAAATGAAAAATAAATCATATTATATAATCGTTGCTAAAAACTCAGCTTTGGGAGAAAATAAAAAAAATATGAGTATATTTTTACTTGTAAATTATATTCAAGATTTTTTTCATAATGTATATTTTCTAAATTAAATTACCGTTAGCTTTGTATTTTTTTAAAGCCATTATTATTTGAATATTATTGGAAGATATTATTTTTACTTCTCAAATATTTTTACTAACCTGCTTTGATACATCCTGGTGTTTCGCAAATTGTTTGCGAGACTGTAGCTCTTTTTTCATGTTTTTGTCCGTTAGAGTTTACGTATTCAGCTAAATGTACAAAAAATGAAAATTATATTACATATATTTATAAATATTGTTTATAAAATAAATAAGTTTTTTTTTAATGAAATTTCCTTTTAGACAAAAAATGAAGACAACTTATTTATTAACAAAATTAATTTTGGTAAAAAATAACACAAATGATGATTTTAAACAGGTAGACGGTATATAAAACATATATATAATAAATTTATAATTTTATTATTACATTTATTGTACTTTATGTTATTTAATTCTAATATAAATTTATATAAAGTATTATTGTAAAATATATTTTAAACACTAAACACGATAATTAAATCTAGTAGGTTCTAGCTATAACTTTCTACCCTTAATCGAGACCTCACTTAATAATTGGAAAGTACTAAGAAGCATTACCTAATTATATAACTAAAAAATAATCTACATCATTTAATGTTCTATTAATTACTTTATAAAAAAAAATATTTTTCTTTGAATGTAAATAAAAATGATTATGTGATAATAATAATAACAAATGTCTTAAATTTATTAAATTATGTTTATTCTAACGATATACAAGATTGTTATAATATATTTTTGTTTATTTAAATAATAAACATTTATTCAAAGAAAGCAGAATGTTTACTCCTGTTATAGATTTATTTTATCATTACCGACATTGAAGGCAGCTAAACACATTGTAAAGTTGACGGTAAGGACTATAATAGCCAAGGTGATAAGAACAGATCCAATTGTCGAGCATCTTGTCGGTTGAAATAATCTGCTTTTGTAACAATACGATTTATTTAATAGACTTTTTAATAAATAGTTAAAGTATGAATGATTATTTCCTGAAACTAAATGTAAACGTTTCACAATATACAATCTTAAGTGAAAATATCAATAATATTTATCTTACCAAAGCAGTATTTGGATAGTAGATTTTTATAAAAATTATTATCACTTTATGAAAATATTATTCTAAAGCTTCCAAGTTCAATGAAAAATTGTTCGATAAACTTGCGATTAAATATATTCGAGTAGAAATAAAAATGACAAAATAAGATCGACAAGTTTTTTCGTATTTAATTTTATAATTATTTATCTCTCGTGCACAGAAAGTCGTAAAAAAGATTTAATTTCATTTCTAATACAATTACATAGAGAGTGACTATTGTTATATGGTTTAATGTTATATTATGTAATTATTAAAACAAAAACGATGAAAAATGAGAATAAAATAAATCGAGAAAAAATTTACTTGTTTAAAATGATGTTCGTCATTGTTGCGATAAGTAGAGACACATCGGTTCAACACTTTATTGTATATATATATATATATATATGTAAAGAAAAATAATCGGAAAAAATGGAGTTTGTGATGCAAAGTGTTGCTTGATTGGGGAGTGCGTTGATGAAAGTGATTTCGCGATGAGTTAAGGGCAGATAACGGGCTGTCAATCGAAAGTTACAGAATCGCTCGAGCGCGCCTGAGCTTAAAATTTGAACTGATGTGGCCGGAATCCGGGATTGGTGTTAAGGCTGCGGGTTATTGAATATCGTTACACTCCTTTCTTCTCTGTCAATCGCTATCCAGCTATAGGCGTCTACCTTTTGTTCACAAATGTCGCTACCACTATGTAATAACACTTCAACACAATGCGTAGCATTCCGCATGTACACGAGCGCGTTCTTCTTCCCCGATCAGTGCTTGTAATTAATTCATTTTACGCTGGTCCGGTCTTCGATTGTGATTCGTATTCGCAAATTTCACGCCTCGCAATTACGCGGCTCGACCCTTCGACTTTGAGATGGGTTTTTCGTGTATAAATACAATTCTTTATAAAGAATTGTCGATCAGCTCAAGAACTAAGACAAGTGAAATTAAAGACGAACCCTGCACTTTCTTGTCAATCTGTACTTCAAAGAAGACTTATGTTTTCTTCACAGATGCAAAAGTCATCAAAGCGTAAGGCTAAACAGTCACGTTGATAGAAGTTGTCTGCGAATAATTAACATTTTGTCCTGACTGAACAGACACTAGTCTACATCGAGAAATTGAATTGGTAGTACGACAATACGTTATTTCGATCCGGAACAAAAAAATTTTATTTTTTTGATGACTGCAGATAACGGTTTAGTATCCATCTGATTATTCTTCTATTATTATCTTCTATTATAGCTTTTTCTTTATTCCCCTGCAAAGACTTTTTTTAATTAACAGGCGCTGAAATAAAAGTTGTACTAAGTTTTTTGTAATTGATAATGTTTTTACATGTACTTAGTTAATATAATCGACGGTATTAATGTTTTAATATAGTATTATTCTAAGAATAATTACAAGAGATTTTAATGCAATGATCAATTAACATTTTTTTTTAATTACTAGAAATTATTAGTTTTTTTTAATTTATTACTTTGTTAAAAACTTCAAGTGACCTCGATTAAATTCGATTAAGTTACACGTTTCTCGATTCATAAGTCACTAAAATTGATACGTAAGTCAGAAACTATAAATATCATATTTAACTGCTTTTCAATCGCTAATTATGTATAGCAATCAGTATTAATCAATTATAATGGAGTAGAAAAAGTTAAATTACAATACTTCCGAAACATTTTTCTTTTTTTAACAAATCCACATATATTTTTTTAATAAAATATAACTCTCAAAGAATTTTTTTATCCTTGTTTCTTAGATTAGGAAACTATAATTTTATACTGAATATAATCATATTATTTACATATTATCTTTGTAAAATTGTATATAAATAAAGATAAACCAATCAATGTTCGCAAACAAAATTATTTTTTAAATATAAATTAATGTGTTATTCTAATTGCAACAAAACTTCAATGATAAATATCTGCTGTTAATGATAAAATTGTATACATAAATCCCACACAAATAACACGTTATCATTTTTTAATGTGTAAGTGAAGGATAGAACGATACACACCCACCCTCCACACGCACTTAATGGACAGAGTTATACACTCAGTGTAAGCACGGGGGAGAGTGTAAATAACGAAAGAAGTAAAGTAAAAACTTACAGTATGAGTCAAGACAGAATATTAATATTTTTTTCTAATAAATATTTACATGCATATTTATATTTCTAATATGTAATCATTTTCATTCCAAAGCATTTTTTACGTATTTTTGTCGTATATTGATATTTTATGTACATCATGAATGTTTTAAATAATGCAAGTGACCTTAAAAAATTAAAAATTTAGGCACCGTAAAAGTTTATGTTTAAATGAATAAATAACAGTATATTACGAATTAAAGGCAAAAAACGATTCCAGAAATATGTTTGTAAATATTAAAAAATCTACTTATAAGTTTAATATGTACTACGGAAAGAATAATTATAAAGTAATTCTTAAAACTTTTTCTCATAAATCATTTAGAGCACAAATACGCGAATATCTGTAAAAGACATTCAAATACACGATTATAATAATTTTGCGATTAAATGACAACTTTAATATTGTTTATGATTACCAATTGTTAATTCAACCTTATAATATGTATTTAAAATCATATAAGTGCTGGCTACTGAGAATACACGTTAAACAAAAATTTTATAATATTTAAACATATAATCTTCATTTTAAAAATTTTGTAATAAAGAAAACAGATTTTTGGTGCAGATAGAAGAAATTTACAAACTTATTTCAGCCATTGAATGTAAAATCATATGCTGATAAAGCTAAGAGAATCTGCAAAATTCATTATTATATATTTTTTATTACCGCAGACATACAGGTTTTATACGAGATTTATAATCGCGTATCAGCAATCATATGCCTTACGAATTACCTGGGAGTACGTGGAATAGTCAGTATCGTAAAATCATTATTTATAAAATGGTTAATAGAATTTTTTATATTAGCCAAGTTAAATTAAAAGGATAAATTTTACGTTGCACTTGAATAAGAAACATATTTTTTCAAATAGTCAGTTCCCTAAATGCGTTATATATATTTATAGTACAATTGGTAACACATGTCATTAATATTCACTGATGCAACATCAATAAAGTTAGAAAAGATCTTTTTAAAATGCCGATATCATAAATTATTTTTATGGTAGCTTTTATCTTTTGCACTCTGTTAACTAATAATAAAGTTGTCCTTCAATTAGCTTGATTAATCAGTAAGGTGATTCTTTGATGAAGAACTGAATGAATCGATCAGAGTTGTGTTACATTAAAGTAGAATAAATCTAGTTCTTTTAAATATAAGAATTACCAACTTCTGAGTCAAGCTATTTTATTTATTGATTCGGTGTACTGTATATAAAAATTTCTATATAATTATTACTGTTTTCTTCTTATACTTCTTGGATAAAAATACTCTCATATAGGTTTAGCATTTTTTCTCTTAAACGTAACAGTAATATACTGACGTCTAATGACAGATTTTAATATAGGCTTCTGCTTAAAGATTAGAAACTTTGATTTATATAATGAATTATTATTGATTAATTAGTTTAATAAATCTAACATCTGCAGTGCATTCAAAAAATCTACACAACTATATATCCGATTTGAAGTACCATATTTCTTATCTTACGTAGGGGTATTACTAATGCAGATGACAATCTTATAATTAAAATATAAATTAATCTATTCTTTTAACAATTATTGAAACATTGCAAATGTTACTGCAATAATTATATATGACACTATTGAATTTACAAAAATCTTTCAAGATTTACTAATATACCTTTAGGCATAAGGGTATTAATCATTTTAATATTTTAGGTAGTTTAGAATTATTTAATAAATTATAAAAATATTTAAGTTGTGCAGTAAATAAAAAATCTTTATATTATAATTTTATCAAAAAATTCTATATTTTGGATTTTTAATTGAAGAATAATAGGAATAAGGGCAGTTTTTAAAATTAGAGTCATTTCACCATCATTTACGAGAATTAATAAAAAATTTTAATTTACAATCAATTTTATTTTATAAATAATTTTATCAAGTATACATGCACTATATGATAATTATTAATGTATTTAGTAATTTATAAAATAAGAAAACCTGTTAGTTCTAACAAATTTATTGTGTACATATACTCTATATTTTTTTGAGAATAATAATTATATAACAATTAATAAAAATGAATGAAAAATACTTAAAACACCTACATATTATTGAGATTAATTTACTCAGATTTATAGAATTAAATTTGTAATTTTTACTCGTTAATTTTTGTTACATGTTTTGTACACATTTTGATGCATGAATTCTCTTTTTAGGTTTTCCTAATAGTATTGTTTAAGCAAGAAGGTATTTGCGTTTAAATTTTAGACGTAAAATAAATATTTTCAGGAATCTATACAAATATGTATGTATAATTTTGATGTTAAATTGATAAGTTTGTATTAAAATTAAAACTATGCATGGATATTTATGTTAATTATCATCAAAAATGTTATTAAAGTAAATCATTTTATTATTTTTTGAGAAAAATAGAATGAATTTTAAAGTTTACTGCAATTGATTACCAAATAATTCAATTAATTTTTAATTTATTTAATATTCATATTTTTATAATTGTATGATCATTTAAAAATTTTTTTTAACTAATAATTGTTAACACGTTATTTAAAAATCTTTTATCACCGAGAAGTTTAAACTTTTTAAGTCATTATAATTAAATATTACTTATATTCGTTTCGGCGTGGATTAAGGACAAATATGACTGATGGTTAATTTATTAAAAATTAATAATATATTATTTTTTGAGAAATATTGTTTCTGTATTTATTTTCATGTATTATAGAATAAGGAACAATTAAAGTACTATTAAAAATTAATATAAAAATATAAAATAAAATTGTTTGCGAATTAAAGAGTAATAAACATATATAAAATGATGCGTAGTGTTAAATTCTTATTGATCCGGATCAAGTCGTATTATAATACGTTTTTATTTGTATAAAGTATTAAATATTATTTTAAATTCTAGGAAAAATTCAGAGGTTATTCCTCACTTATTTTTTAAAGCAGATCATGAGAAAATAAATACACAAACGCCATAGTAATACTTCATTTAACAATTAGCCAATATATGAATAATAATTTTAATTTTAATTAAGAGAATGATGAATATTAAGAAATTTATTAGAAAGCTCACGGGATATAATAAAATTAAGCTTTGTATTATAAATTAAAGTTTATTTTTTAATTGAAAATCTGATTTATTGTCAAAATTTTTTAAATTCTAATAAGTATTATATAATTTAATATAAAATGTATTATTTACTTTATTCTAATGTCAAACAATATAATTAAACTTTTTTTCCAACAGTTAAGAAGAATTCTTTTATTATTAACTTATATTTACAATTAAAAATTTTGATTAAGTATGTAATATAGATAAATATATTTGTTTTGATTCATATATGTAAAGAAAAAGATGTATAGAAAATTATAAATACATAATATATAAATACATAATATATAAATACATAATATATATATGTATGTATATATTACAATTATAAATTTTTTACGTTTTCTAAAAATAAAAATTCAATAAACCATCTATTCTCTTCTACTGAAATGATTTGGCCAAAAATTATGTAAATGTAAATAATATAAGAAACAGAATCCTCTGAACTCAAAATTTATAAAATACGAAATATCTATGCAACGACTGCAGGAAAGCGAATAAAATTAAACTAAAGTTTAGATTTAAAATAACAATATCTATAAATGCATTTTAAATATTTTTGCATAAATAAAGTAATATTTAAAAAAATTAGCAATTATTTCATAATTATTTTTAATAACTATCTTATATCTAAGTATTTATTTAAGATAGAATTCAAATTCATTTAACTTAAAATATTTAAAAATTTAATGGGGTAAAGTATTAAAAAAAAACTTAAAGAATAATTAGAAACTTTTATTTCTAACTGCTAATTAAAAAAATAAGTGATATTATTAAACTATTTATGTATATAGTATTTAGTATATATTTTTGTACTCACGCAAAAATAAACTGAGTAATGTTTCATTGAAAGTGACAACTATTATAAGATTGATACTGTAAGTAATGGATTTTTTAACTTACGTCAGAATTTACATCCAATTGACTTTATCGTTTTAAAAACACTTTTGATTACTGAGTTCTAGGAAATCTTTAAAAAATTAAAATATATCACTCGCAAATATATCTTATGTTCTATTGAGTATTATTATGAATTTATCATTACTGGTAAATAGATTTTTAAATAGATTACAGTAAACGGATACTTGTGTACGGTTAAATAAAATAAAACATCGCATTTATATGAAAAGTTATTGAATATTTCTATTTGTGTTGTCAAAAACACTTGATATTATATCATGTACATTTTTAATTGTTAAACTTCAAAATTACTACTGTATTTATTATTTCTTTTAATTTTTTACTTTATATATAAAAATTGGGTACAGAAGTTACAATATTTATAAAAACAAAGTCAAGATTCATTAATTTAAAAGCAGAACTGATAAGATACAAACCAATATTTGAAGTATTTCTAATTTTAATATTTATAAAATTCAGAGTTTGTAAAGAATATATATTTTTTATTGTTAAGAGACAAATGTGTTATTATACAAATAAAATTTAAAAACAGGTACTGTAAAATAAACTTAGCGACAAAAATAAAATTCGAATAAAATTAAAAAAAAGAAGAAAAACAAAGATACCATTCTAAAGAGTATTCTATACATTATAGTTATTTTTTATGATTTTCTTGAATAATAATGTTCATCCATCAGTTTTTGATAAATCCATTTTATCAGTAATAAAGACAGGCTTAAATTAAGAATACTATTAATTTATATTTAGTTTTATTAAGCTTTAAAAAATTTACATGGTATTTCTATACTTCAAATGTAAAAATATTTTGAAAAATAAATAAATAAAATAGCATAGACTATTAAAACTTACTCGCGCATCTTAGTGATCTCGATAAATAATCTCGTGAAGTTTTTTTCTTTCGTAAATATTTGGAAATGCTATTTATGATTCAAATATTTATAAAAAGAAGTCTTAAAAGCATTAGAATAAGAATCAATAATTTAATAATTTACAATATTTTATTATAAAATAATTATTACAAAGAGATAATATTTTGCATTTATTAAAATTTTTTCAATTACATCATGCATTTATTTCTACTATTATCCGTATTTCAAATATTTCTTATTTTTGAACCCTTTCTTTTATGTTATCCTTATTATATACTATTTACTTATTGTTTTTTGTGATATTTAATGTACTGATACGCATATACGACTAGATAATTATTTTAAATCACTACGAAGACAACCTTTAATTTATAATTTATCAAACAAAATAATCTAATCTAGTTACTTTTCATATTCCCTCTATTTTCATAGTTTCTTACTTTATTTTTTTGTTTTTACCTATCTCTATATTTAAACATTTATCGATCTATTTTATCTGAAGTTGTAATTTATGTGACCATTTATATTTTTTTCAAATATTTTTTTAATTATGCATTAATTCATTGAGATAAGTCGATTCATTATTGTTTTATCGACATTTCAATAAAAAATCTATTAGTATAAAATTAAATCTACACAAAAGACATTTGAAGGTAATTTTCATACGTGATGTAAATAAATATTAAATTATAAACTCGAATTGAACATTTTAAATCACAAAAAATTATTTATATTAAAGTAATATAAATAAATCAATGTACGTATAAATTATTATGCATTATTTTCAAAAATATTTTGAAATTAAAAATTTATTTTAAATTTATATAGAATATATGAAATACTATAGTTCTCACACGTATAATATTGATAAAACAGCAGGAAATATTAAAATAATGTACGATTAACAGTTGTTTAAAGTTTTAGTAAACCAAATATTTTCAGTTTATATATATACTTATATTTAGTAAATAATAAATTGAATTTATAAATAATCGAGTAGTTTGATAGTAATGAATTAAAGAAACATTGCATACTTTTATTGTAATATTATAAATGAATTTTTATTTATTAAAGTAGAAAAGTAGACCAGACCACATTCAATGGAAGATAGGGAATAGAGATAAGTAAAAAAGAAGCAGACCACACAAGATTCAATGGAAGAAGGGAATAGAATTATAATTATAGAGAAAAAGTCGGAAAAGAGGAGGATGAGATGTTGGTGAAAAAAGAGGAACACAAGAAAGAAGAAAATAAATAGAGATATATAAAATTTATAGTTTAAATTAATCAACTGATGGAAATTATGATATATGAAAATTTGAGCACATAAGATTATACTATATACAAATAACAATATAACATATTGTTCTTAAATAAATCTAAATCTAAATCTACGTCATCATTTCAAAATTTCTTTTTTTTTAAATTTATCAATAAGATTATATTTAATTGAAAAAAATGGTATTGTTTGTTTAGAAAATATTTATAATAAATGAAATACGTTCTCTATATTTTGTAGCGAACTTTTGCGTTTGTAATTATTTGTATTACACGCATAAAATGTAATAATGCTCTTTATTTCCTACAAAAAAATAATACATATTGAGAAACCAGATTTAATAATATCATATTTATTACGTTCTTTTTCAAACTTTTAATGAAAGAACAAAAAAATTACGTAAATCCAGACTTACAATACATTATCGACATCACATACAATCGTGTCTATGTATGAAAATAGTATGCCGATGTTGTTCGGGTAAAAAAATTAAGTTTTAATAGTAAAACATGAATGTGAAATGCGAAACACGAAGGTACAATCCGTGATGAAATTACTTATAAATGAGAAAAAGAGAGAATTCCGATTACATCTTAAAACTTATGAAAATAATTTCCTTAGTATAGGAAACGAATTGCACGAGAAAGCGACAGGAGTGCAGCGATTACATAATCATGTAGTCAGTCAATGAGAAATCTTTGAAATTCATTCCGGTGAAAATATGTGTTAACGCCAACTGCCATTGCTTTCAGTGATTGGAAAAAAGCCTCTTTTTCTTCGTATCTAATTTATGATTATGAGATAAATCTGTGATCCTGGTTGCGATAAAGACAATTTCTAAAAAATTTGAAACTATCAAAAATAAATTTTTGCGTCACTGTAAATAAAATTTTTTTATTATATATTATTTTCCAGTAAGTAAATGGCAAGTGAATCGATTTAATTATAAATATATAAAAGCAGAATAAAAGTTATTCGGCTATGACAAAACAACATTGAAATTGAGTATAGATCTGTCATTCAGAAGGTTTATCTTTTAGTTTATTCTATTGATTTACTACTTTTCATTAGATTTCAATATCATATTGAATACTCAGAATTATACACAGTAATTCACATTCTATTTACAAAACATGCATTCTATAAGACGCAAATTGAAAATACGTATAATCAGTAACACAAGTCGACTAACATTTTCTCAAAAATGATTTTATCTAGATTTTCAAAGCATTGTTACAATTTTCAACAATACTCAACGAAAGAATGTTAGATTTTTTGCATTTTTACTTTAAATAAAGTAATACAGACGTCTATGTACTTATATGAAAAGTTTTATCTGTAATAGCCATTTTATTTAACCTTATGTTCAACGCAATATATTATACATTGGCAAAGAATACTCATTATCAACAGCTCAGAATTTTCAACAGAACAACGAAAACAAAAAAGAAAACTCTAAAAATATTTGTACATCCTTTTTTAATATGAATTTTAATGAAATGTTTTGTTAAAGAGAATGTCAAAATTGTTTTATTTTACACGAATTAAAAATATTGATATCTGCGGAAAAAATTCTTTTACATACACAACATGTAATATACATTGCGTATTTATCATCTCATAAGTCTAGCTATAATAACTTCTTATAAAAAATTATATTAATAAATAAAATGTAAATACTTCTTTTATAGAAGTCTCAAATATTAAGTTATAGTAACGTAAATCTTTTTATTTATAATTTTCTAAATAACAGGCTTCTATTTTACTTCCACGCTATATTTAACTTTTCTTTAATTGATTTAATCGAAACCTATAAATGAATAAAAATGACAAACATATTTGTATGAAATGAAAATTTTAAAATGATACGAGTAAAACAAATTAGAATTACTGACTCTATTATTTCTTAAGATCAATCAGTCTGGTTAAGAAGTCTCGTTAAAATCACATTAACTAATAGAACTTTTATTCAAAGCTTTACTAAGTCAATATAAAATTTATATTGAAACAAAGCAATGCTAATAAAATCATGCCAATATAAGGCACGCAAAATTGTATGGTATTTTATAACTAATAAAAACTCAAAATTGAATGTTGAAGGCAAATATTTATTGATTTTCTGTAATTATGTTTCTATTTTAAATTGGCTAATAAAAATAATATTAATATAATAAAAGTAATTTTGACGATAATTCGATTAAAATACTCGTTATACTGTGGAAATCTATAAATAATATAAATAGTAATACTATAAACGTTTATATTTATCGCATTGATAATTTATTTAATAAATAAATTAATCTGCTCTAAAAAAATAAATATACTACGATAATTTTAAATATAATTTAATGATTAAAATATTTAAAAAGAAATAATATCAAATATATTATATCTTAATATCAATAAAACTTTAAGGAATTAATTTATTGAAGATCAATTTTTTATATTCGTGAATTATAAATTATAATGGTTTATTGAGTAAAATATAAGTGATTTTTACAAATTCATTTTTTATATTCTCTCATTTATTCAAGCTTGTATAAGAAATAATCCTTTTTTAAAGTATTTTGATAAATTTTCAAGTATATTTAATTATTATTCATGTTTATAGTAGATAGATCTGAGCTCAATTATTAATTATACATTTATTTATTTTCAACCTACTAGTACATTCATGTATTTTACTAATGTTCTTATTCGATGTCTGTCGTATAAATTTGTGTAATTTATTAGAAAATTATAAAATATCAAAGATTTTTACAATTAATATATTTAAAATAAATGATAATTTTAAGAATACGAGTATATTAATTTCAACAAATGTGATGTAAGTTTATGAAAAAGTGTATTTTCAAATATATTGACAAGATACGTACTTATAAATACCTGTTGAAAATTATATTAATAAAAAATATTAAAAAATGTCTGTAAATTATATTTATAACTATATCGATATATATTTACGGTATATTTATAACTATGTCAATTGAAAATATCGGAGGACATGTTTTATACTTTTTTATCTATTCATCTCGATTTTATTTTATTGTTGTAACTTATTAAATTTTGAAAACTATTTTTACAGAAAATCTATAGCTTAAGACATTGTTTAGAAAGCCTCGTGGTGATACAATTCGTAAAGAAATAGATTTATTTATTGCAGATATTTGAATATAAGGAAATAATTTTCATAAAACTTAATATTCTTGAGTCTGTGCTTTAAATTTAATTAATAACTTATTTTTTGTCGGTTTAAAAAAGTTTAAAAAATCATGAGCCTTGTTTCTTGTATCAAGGTTTTCTTTTTATTTTATATGAAAATATTTATACGTATATTTAGACCATCCAATATATAATATTGCTATATTTTTAGTTCTCAAAATGTCGAGTTTTGTACTCTCATATAAAGATATTTCGTTTATAAAATAAATTTAACGTTCATTAACGATGCTATGCAAAAATATATCTGGTTTATAATCAATTTTTAATTAATTTTTAAAAATATGGTATATTAATTATAATTTTCATACGGACGCATGTATCTTACTCGATTCATTTCCATTTAATATCTTTTACGAATAAAATGCAATACAAAGATATAGCATTGCTTAATTAGTTTTAAATGTGTAACCTTAATTTATAATTTCATATGTATATATATATATATCAATCTTCTAGTGCGTATTGTATAATACCACGTGTAAATATTGTCCTTTTGTCTTGATATTCAAATAAAAACAATACATGCTATAATAAAATATTATTCTTTTATTAGTATTTAAACTATCGCACTATAATTTATGCATGGATAGGTTTTTAAAATAAATAAAATCTGCGTATCTGTATATTTTTTTATTGTTAACGTAGTATTTAAAGACAATGTAAATATAAATAATTTCTGAAAATGATCGATGACCATTTCTTTTCCTTTGGTTTAGGTTTCATTTCTTTTTTAAGTACTTGTAATAAAAACGAAAATATCTTTTATCGATAAATTGAAGTTAAGCATTCTATGAAAATAAAAATTGCATATCTGATTGAAAATACATAAAATCATAAACAATTCATAAAATCGTAACTAAAACTATATCTAATATGTTCGTCTGTCTCTGCACATGCCCGCGCACACACATATATATACACAAATAAGTATAATACAATCTGCAAGAAATCACAAATTGAACCACTTTCCGACAGATAAAACGCCTCGCTTGGAAAATATATAGAAAAAAATAATCAATAAATCGTTTTTTCATTATCGAAAACAAAGAATATTTATCAAAATATACTCTTATATTTCAATAAAATGACTCGTGCAATTTTCATTGACTAATTTTACATATTATAATTTTATTTTTTAAATATTATATTTATCAAATTTTATAAAGTGAAATACTTCATAAAAAGAAAATATAAGTTTTTACTACAATTTTTTCGTAAATATATTTTATTTATTTATAATATCTATGCTTGAAAGTAATAGTCTTTTACTTGTAACTAATACAATAATGAATTAATTCCTTTCGGTATTATTACGTAAATGTCTATAGGAAGCATGCACAAACATATTTACAAGAAGGTAATTCCTAATTTTTTCTTTCTTCCATATTAAATTATTAATTTAGAAATTCAAATATACGTGAATTAAAAACCAATTTATTAATGATATGTATAAATAATAATAATAATAAATAATTTATTTTATTATTTTCTCATTTTTAAATAATAAATATAACTTGAAATAGTATATTTATAAAATTTTTTATAATTTCAATCACAATAGAAATCTTATGATTCTTAATTTATATATATATACACATATACATATTATTGTTGAAATTGTAGTTATGAAATATATTTATTAAAAAATATAATGGAAGTATATATTAAATTCACAGATTGCAAAAGATAATTTATGGTTTGAATCATGTTCTGCGGTCTCGTTAAGAAAAGTGGTATTATCTTCCATGGCAATTTTATTTTAAATGATCAAAGTTGAATATATTCTTTATGTGTTATTTTTATGTACAGTTGCATACCTTTATATAATATCCTAGTATAAATTATATGTTAAATTTTTGTGTAAAATATAAATTAATTATGGTAATCAATCAACATATTATCTGGAATATTATTGTAAAGTAAACACGCGCATTTATAATATATTATTTAATTTTTTATTTTCAGGTAAACACACTATTATTCCTTTCTTTCAGTTTCTAAATATAAAATAAATATACATAATAAGTATATTGTTTCTTCTTATATTATTAATATAAATATTCTATATATTTTATTCTTTCCAAAGTTTTAAAATTGTGTTAGATAAATCTAAATTATAATAAAATTTAACGATCATATTGTAATATAAATTTTTATAAAAAATTTTTAATAATTTGTTTATCTTATTGTTTTAAAATATTATTTATAAGAATTTAGGAAGTTATATATAAGTTAAAATACATAAATTTAACAAATGCATATTATTTAAAAATTATATTGTTTTTAGAATATGTATAAATTATAAATTATTAAAATACGTATTATTTAGAAAAAAGTTAGTGTGTAATATCATAAGAAATTTAATGCTTAATCAGCAAATATTCCTTTTCCTTTGTTAAAGTTCTAAAATTTATTTTAAAGAATATCTAGTCTTAATTTTATTGTAAAGTTTTAACAAGGTTTTTAATAATTGAATATCTACAGAATATCATCTATAATAGTACAATTGTATTATAGAAAATTAAGTTACAAATTAATCTTCAAATATGTATAATTCAATCAGTGATTAGTATTAATTTAAATTTCATATTATAACAAACAAAAAACTTTAACAAACTTATTCGACAGAATTTGACAAAGTAATATATTAGAAAAATATTATTAAAAATTCTCATTTTTATATTTTAGTAGAAATTATCAATAATTAATAAATTACAAATGCCTGAAGATGTAATTGTCATAATAATTTTAAGTTAAATTTTACATTCATATTACAATTCAGTTTTGTATGAGAATCAATTCATGTCAAATGATTCCATCTAAAAACGTCTTCAAAGAGTTATTTTTTATACTTTTATACAAAAGAGGAGATAGTAATATAATATTCCTTGTTATTAACTTACCTAAAAATAAATAATATTGACGAGATAATAAGTATTTTATGATTTATTTTTTTCCAAACAAGTTCTTTAATTTAATTAGCACATGAGAAAATCAGTAAAAAATATTTAAATATTTCAAAAAAATTCTTTTAATGGATATTTGCATAATAAAAAAAAGTTATGTAATAACCTGAAATTATAAAATAACCTTAAATTTATATTCTTTAATTAGATTTATTTAAAAATTAGCACTTGTTGGAATTTAAATATTTCAAGTGAATCTCATAAATTGTCTTACATATAAATTTAACTCATAATTATTGCTGTGGAAAATAAACTTTAAAGTATTAATGTTTGTTTAATTAATTAATTATTAATTTAATATTAATGTAAATCTTTTCTTAAGCACATAAAGTGTTTTAAAATCTCTCCGTAAGCTTGTAAAGTCGACCTATAATATTCTATCACTTTTCTGTTTTTATACGTATATCTTTAAAATTATATAAATTTATTATTTATAAGCATACAAATTGTTTAAGTGATTCTATATTTATGAAATTTAATATTATCAATTTTCTACATACATCCTTCTTTTATGAACTATAATTTTACTTGAGACTTTCTGGTTTGTACATTTCTGAAAATAATATTCAAAATTAATAAGATTATTTATTAACAATTTATATTTTAGTATTTGTATGCATTAAAAAGAGATATTTTGTACATAAATTTATTATAGTTTTTCTAATCAGAGATATATATAGATATATATATATATATATATATATATATATCTGAATTATGGTTGGAACTAAAATTACTGATAATAATAGTACTATTTATATCTTAAATTACTGTGGATTAAAAAACTTTGTTATTTTGTAGGTCATTGTATTATCTATGTAAAGCAGTTGTTAATAAAGGCAATAGTTTTTAAAATATAATTAGAAGTTCTCTCACGTACAAGCCATTAATTCATTCAGATTATTTTAATTTTCACAGTAATTAATGAAAAAAATTCTATTATCTATACGCTGAATGTATCTATCAAGAATATAATAAATTTAACTGAATATGATATATTTAACTGAAACATGAATTATTACATTTCTTTTGAAAAATAATTTTTATAGACATAATCTAACGGTTTTAGCTCTTAACTTTTCGTTTTAATCTGATTATTAATTTTCATTATTTAAAAAAAAAATACCTAATAAGTTGTTAAGAATAAGTTCTTTATAATACGTTTGACTCCTCTTTTAGGGTCATGTAAGTCAAGCTTGGTACTCATTGGTTCGAAACTAATTATTCGGAGTTTCGTCAAGCAGAAAACCACGATAATAAACAGATATTTTGAAATTCTCTCATTATATTCTCATTATAATGAAAGTAAGAAAATCATGACACACTATTTATAAGTGAATTTATTAATTATATACTAATTAATGTATATATATGATTAATATAATTTGGAAACTAAAACATATAATATTTTGTACTAGGATGGACAGTTTTAATATAGGTACTATATTTAATAAACAATTTAAACAAGATTTAAAAATTTTAATGAATTGTAAAAAATAGTTATAATTATAGATTTATAGAAGAAGCGTGAAACATGGATTTTAAAATATATAGTGTTGGAATTCTTAACACTGTACAAACCCCATACAAAATAAATCAATAAAAAAAATAGTTTTTAATTATTTAAAATAACATTATTTATTTATAATTTTATATTTGATATTGAATATAAAAAATTAGATGAATGTTAATTCATTATTAACATTATTGTTTTATCTGCATTCTGTATATTTTAAAATATAGTTTGAAACATTTTAAACGAGTGAATCTAAAACACTTAAACAATAATTCCATAATTATAATATTGAGAATTGTATATTGAAATGTATTTAAAAATTATTGCAACATTGTATCTCAGAATAGTTAGTTCTAAATCTTCAGTGTGGACTGCATTGTGGGCGTAAAAATCATTCGTCAAGGCTGTTGACGTCCGTTTTTTTGAATTAAGTTTAAAATAACAAAAAAATAAACGATAATTTATTATTTTTTAAAAGTATATTTGTATTTATAATAAATTTAAAATTCAGATAAGCGTATATATAATATATATATTTTTTTTTTTTTAAACTTCATGATATTGTAAGATCAGAAAGTCGAAGAAAAAATCAATTCCTAAAAATTAAAATATTTGTTAAATTAACTTTTATATATATTTTGTTGTTTTAAAAATATTAAATTAAATAATTTATAATTGTGTTAGAAAAATCTTCTTCAATATTGAAAGAAAATCTATAACAAATAATAATTATGAATAAAACTAGAATTCATTGTATAACCAATTATGATGTTCAATAATATTATGTAACCTTTTTGATATTTGACAAAGTTTTTTATTTTTGTCATTAAAAGTGAATTGAAAATATTATTTTATATATTATTGTTTTATATTATTGTTTTAGAACAGGAAAAAAAATCCTGACTGAAAGCATCAATTCAACGTAGCTCGATTCTGTCAATCACAAAACGTGATCAATGCAGAAAATAAAATGACAAGACCGATACATACAATTACGGATCATATCAACTACTATTGCAATTCGAAAATATTCATATGATTAATAATAATTATTATGTATTATCTATCCTCGTAAAAACATGAACTTTATAATATTTTTGTTAGCATGAAACGATTGTATCGAACGATTTCATAGAAAACGCAATATTCATTTTACTATACTTATCTTGTTTCTGTAGAAAGTTTATCAATTTTAATAAATCGCATTTATTTTTCAAATCATTGTTTAAAATTAATTAAAATTAATTACTCTTACAGTTTAATTTTTACATTAATACATTGGTTGTTTTATGAATAATAAAATATTTTTTAAATTTTAGTCATATAAAAAAATGTTCTAGCATGTCTCCTCTCTAAGGATAATTATTAATAATGAATATTAATGAAAGCAACAACAGTAAGTCTCAATCTTAAAAGGGAATTTTCAAAACCAGAAGTAATTAAAACATTGATACATATTTAATTGTATTTATTGATACGTTGCATAAAAAAATCCTTGTTGGCATACAAGCAGAAAAGGCCAATTCTAGAGAAGTATAAAATAAAACTTAGAAGTTATTAATTTACTGTCCGGTGAAAAAGTTATTTTTTGGCGTCACACACGGGAAGGTCTTATCTTTTTTGTAAATTTCACAAGAACTTGATGGCAGGTGAGCAGCGCCATCAGGTCAACCTACCTGGTGTTTCCCGATGAGGACTGGCACTGCGATGGTGGGAAGTACACTAGCTTTCACTTCACGATTTCTTGGGCTACCGCCACTTTCGGCACTCTTGAAAACACCTAAACATGCAGATATACAGGCAAAAATTATCCAACGGAATCGGGAAGGCTTTTCAATTTAACTTAGCTTTATCATTGAAAAGTAGAAAAGTATTACTTTACTGCATTTCGAACGCAAACATTAATAGGAGAATGTAGACCGTTAAAGACAAAAGTTATTTTTTTCCGCTCTCGAAAGATGTTTTGGACCTAAGGACCTTTTCTGCGCTCGACTTCTTGCGTTACTTTATATTTCAAAATGATGCATTAATGTTCTTGGCTAACTATTTCAGAGCTCAAATGCGTGAATAACATGACCTTCAGATTAATTTATATCTAAAATTTACTACTTATGTAAAATAAAAGCCTTAATCCCAACTTTAAGCTCAACTTGATCTTTGTTATTTAATATACAATAAAATTAAAAATGTTATTTATTGTTAAGTTTTAACTCTAAATACTGAAATTGTATAAAAACACTTGTTACTCGATAATACAAAACAATCTATTTTCGTATGCAATAAATAAGTGAAATAATTTGCAAATTAATTATTGATACGTTGTTCTGAAATAGGCAACTAGAAAACGCTACTGGTCGACCTCCAATCCGCACTCTATTTTAGCTTATTTCTCGCGTGATCCATAAATACCTTTTTTCATATCTTTTGATTCTTCTTTTTTACCAATTATTTTATAGAGCATCATGAAATAATTTTATATAATCTCTTGGCTTTTATAATTACTGATTTTAAAAGATTATTTGTGAATTGAGCTTTTTAAATTTGAAAGCTTCTATATTATTGTTGTGTGTGCGTGCGTGCGTGCGTACGTGTGTGTGCGCGCGCGGGTGGGCGTGTGTGCTTATAAAATTTTGTACACTTGTTATTCAAACTTAATAAATACTATTTACTTCTATATTAAATATTTCATTCATTTAAATTTTGGCTTCAGAAACAATTAGTTATCTATATATTGAAATAATCATTATCATCTTAATGTTTAAAGTTCTAAATATTTATAATATCTAATATCAATATCTTTATTGAAAGAAATTTCAATAGTCAGTTTTTAAACATTTTATTCGTTGCAATCTTCATAAAGAAAAATTGCAGTTTCATCTTAAAAGATGAATTGTATGTTAAAATAAGCGTCAATTCCCTCCTTTTGTGGCTTCCAATTGTTGATTATCGTAGAGCGCAAACCGTGAGGGTGATTAGGGGAATGCGGCAAGAAGTTGTGGAGGAAAGAGGTTTCAACGGCGAAAACGATTGGCAAATGGCAAATACACACAAAAAATATGGCAGACTATTAATAATAAAATGGTATTTATTTAATATTTTATATTTAAATAGGTTTACTAAATCATTTAAATTGCATAATTTAACTTTATATATTTTCTAAATTTTATGAAAATTCTCAATTATGTTTTTTTAGTGTAGAAGTTAGAATACAGTTATATTTAATAAATGTATTTCGAAAAAAATAATTTTCTTTTAAATACAGTTAAAAATAACTCTTTAATTTTGCATATATTTTAATAAGAATTGTAGAAGAATATAGTGTTTACTAATTTTTATTCTATTTTTAACGTTCTTTAAATTTAAATAACAAATAATTCAAGAAATATTTCAATATCTTAAGTCTAATGTTTTCATTATTCAATAATAATATAAATAAATATATACACCTAGTCTCTTTTTAAATATGTTTTATTATATTTTAATGAAAAAATATATTAAATACGATATTAAATCAAAAATAAATAAATTATGAAATGATTATATTATAAAAAAGTTGGTGCAAGATAAATTTTGTCTTTATATGGTTTTATACAACTGTACCAGATTTCATTTTGTCATACATTCTCATTACTACTTGTTTTGTCGTAAATGTCCGTATAGAATGGTCTACAAATTTTTTCTCTACGTGACTATACATAATTCTTCCGCTTTCTATTTTAACTAAGACGATAAATATATTTTTACAGAAAAATTGTGTTTATAACAATATTTTTTTTTAATGTAGAAAATAAATTTTATAAACTCGATAATAAAAAAGCCATTTTCCAAAAAATATAGTCTCGTATTTCAAATTATTGATATTTATTATAAAAATAAAGTGTTTATTTACTAGATATTTTTTTACCGAATGTAAACATAAAGAAATAAACTATTTTATGTATTTAAATTTTAAAATAAAGTGCATAGATTTTTTTAAATTTTTAGCATAAAGTTTTCTACATTAATTGTTATAGATCATAATGAGAAAAGAAGACATAGTTACTTATGTACATTTTATAGAATATCCTTCTCTTTATAATTGAAAAAATATATTAGAAAGGTTTATAAGATTTGAATAGGTCATTTAAAAAATATAGTCAATATAATGGTTGTGCTTAAATGCAAAAATTAAAAATTTAAATACAATGTTTGTAATATTTTTTTATATTTAGAAAAAATGTTTTTCAATATCAAATAATAATAAATTTACAATTTTTTCATCTTCTTTTATAGTCAATTTTATCATTATTTTTCCACAAAAATACTTTGCAAATTAATTATCTAAAGGAACAGGTACATAAGACTATGTACTTTTCCATTGCATTTTTTATTTGATATTTTAATGAGGTCCTTCTTCTTAATAAAAGTATATTGTTGAAAGCTTTCACATCTCTTCGAGAATAATTTTGAGTAAATAAAAGAAAAATAAATTTTTTTTAAGATCAGTAATAGAAATATCAATAATTAATTAAAAATTTAAAACGAAAAGGATATTTTTATATTTATTAATTGAATTATTTATAAAACTCAATTATTTAATAAATTTTTTAGATTTTAAATAATATATGTACGATTAAAAACAAATAAGTCTTAATCTTATAGGTAAGAGTCGGGATCCGGAAGGAAAGGAGGTTTATACACGTCAGGAACATAATAATGTTTTCTTTACTACAAATTTAGTATATAAATTTATTTAAATTAAAATATGAAAAAACTTCTTTCCATCTGAAGGAATAAAACAGTTGATAAATTATGAATAAATTCGGGAAATTTATGCACATGGTACACCTGCACGTGCGACGCGCCGGTCAGATAGAAGATTGCAAACGTTTGACGAGTGGCGAATACGGCTTTCCTTGAAAGCAAAAGGCACATCTGAACCTTCAGTGTAATCTGGCGGTTAAATGTCTTGAGAGAGTCCACGAGTTGGAAGTGAGCCGTTACCACCGCAGGATGTGTCCGAGAGCATCTGCTGGAGCTACCCTACGAGTCCCGACCTCGTTCGACAAGATACCATCAAGGTTACTTGATAATTCACTCGTATGCATGCGTATATATGGACACACGCACACTCCCACACCTGCGCACACCATGGCGATTTCTCAATGGTGCGATATCACGCATATCACGAGCGCACGCGCTTCTTATCTCGACGCCGCCTAACGCAACGGACGTCCGAAATCGATTGACCTCAGCCTTCCGCTCGCTTTGCGAAGGATTTTCAGTCCTTTATCCCCTCCCCTGCTCCTTAAATAATTATAATGCCCCGTCTTTCTCATATTCACAATAAAGCGTGAAGTCATACGCAGCTCTGCGTCTAAACTATCGGAACAATATGCTTTGAAATAAACCAGTGTCTTAAATATTTATGTATAAATAATTTTCAAGGGAATGATGAAATTCTTTTTCATTATTTAAGATGATTTATGATTAAATACATAAAATTATTATATATTCAATTAATTTAATAGATTAAATTTGAGATTACTTAGACGTTACACTTATTAAGAATGGTGCAAGATATTTTTTTCATTTTTGGTAATTTATTAATGTCCTTAATAAAAAATGTTTCTATTAATTTGTACGATATTATTTACAATGCTGCATAACAATATTTTAGCATATAATTTAAAAATTGTCATAATTTGAATAAAAATAATAATTGCATACATACATTACAAGGTCTTCGAATTATTCAATATATTTTGAAACGCGTTTTACAATTACAATTAATGTTTTAGGCATTATAATATTTGTAACTACTTTAACACTTAGAACATATATTTTTTCGTACTTTGATCAGAAAACATGCAATATATAATAATAAATTTATCGTTTTTATATAATTTAAATATTTAATTATGTCTATTTTCAACATAAATCCTATTTCTTCTTTATACACGTGGATATAAATACCATATCATTTGATTTAAATTAAAAATAAATGCCTAGTTAAGCAGTTAAAACGATTGAGCATATACATTTTGAGGAAATAAAAATTAACTTTAATGAGTTATAACTTATCGTACAAAATACGTATAAAATATTCTTTGAAATATTGCATGTTCGAATCAATTTAAAGTACACTCATCTACTTTTAAATAGAATAAACATATTGATGTATTTTCAAAATATGCCGTTTTATTTGAGACTCGTAAATACTTTTTTATAGTAAACTAGTATAAGTACTGTACAATAACAGCTTTGTTAACATTTTATAATCGCGCGCGTACATATGAATTTCCCATTTTCTGTGAATTAATCTCTTTCAATATAAATTTTTCGCTATATCAGTCAATCTATTTTTTTATTTATTCAAATAATTTTTAATGATCCGATCAATATTTCATTAAAATGAATTATAAAAATTAATGATAATAATACGATAAAAAGATATGCATAAAAGCACTTTAAACTACCAACAGTTTTCAATTAGTTATAATGTTTATCATTTAAATACAAAAAATACAAGTGATGCATTGAATATGGTATGAGTAGGCATTACACATTTAAACACATGGCGTCATCGTACGACAATATTGAAACTTGTTGGTAACAAACGTGGTGTGGAAGTCAACTTTCTCGTTCCCAATGCATATTGAATTTTATAACTAGACGTCAACTCTGCTAAATGATACACTTGAACATGTATAGTATCAAGATATAAATAAGGTATTCTTGTTGAGATAACTTATAACATTTAAATTAAGAATAATTTCTTACGTTTCAAATAACTAATGCATCATAGTGTTCTACGTATATATGGTTAAAGTAGATTCATTTTATATTTTATATTTTACATTTATTTATTTAAATGCTTTATATTTCCAGTTAAAGATCTATTTTCCATTTTATTTAAAAGATATAAAAATTTAATTTTTAATATAAATTAAGAAACTAAGCTGAAATCCGTAATGCTTTATCGGGTGGATTATATGTATTTATTACAAACAACATATGAAAATTGTTGAAAAATTTTCTTTCATTTCAAAAATTAAAAACGGAAATAAATTAGAAAGACTATACAACAAATTTGTAAAAAATATAAAACTCATTTATAATTTAACAAATATGAACCAATAAAATTAATCAGCTTTTATTGAAGTTGTTGCAATTAAATTTTAATGGGAATCAGAGGTAAACGTATTATTATGTTTTATCAAAAATAAATTAATCTACACTATTAATAATTTATATAAAATATATTCATAAAATAGAATAAACATTGTCTTCGTTGAAGTAATACAATTGAAGTAATATTACATAAAAATTAGATTTATTGAACGAAATATATAACTGAATAATTATCTTGTTAGACAAATTAAATAATATATAATTATATTAATAATATATTAATGAAAAAAATGGAAGAATAAGATGGGCGAAAGAATAAATAATATTCTTATTTAAATTCAATTCAAACTATTTTAAAGTAATTTATTCACTTTAAGTATAGTTAACGAACAGTAGAACAATTTATAATAATCCTAATACCTTATTGACAAATGCTTATTTTGTAAAACTATTTTTAATCTAAATTTTAATTTGTAAAATCAGTTTATACTAAGCTCGTGTACTTTTTTTGTATATAGTATTTTTAATGTCTGAAAAAGCATTATTATTCAGGAATAGCTTCATCGAAAATTAATTATTTTCGAGATAAAAAATAAAAATTATTTTTAAAAACTATTTAAACTATTTTAATCTTTATTTGCTAGTAATTTTTAGATATTTATAGCATACACATCTATAAACAATTTTACCGATGTACCGAACCAAAATTTAAAAAGAATATTTATCTCTTAATGTAAAACTATAGTTCAAATACTGAAGAATTCAACTTTCAATAAAAATTCTAAAAACAAATTTTCTATCACAGATTTAGAAGTTTATAGAAAGTAATATGAAATATTTTAATAATTTTTAGTAATTTATTTAATCAATATGCACCTCTAACAATATGTGATGATTTTTCCTAAATAATTAGTACAATAATTATTGTATCACATTAATTCTTTTATTGAGGAATAACCTTTGCCTAAAAATATTAAATATCGTCGATATACACAAAGAATAAATATCAAACTTATTATTCTGTATAATTTTAACTTTGCATAATCATCATTTTATTACAGAATTATATTTTAATCATTCATAAATATTCATAGTAATACACACCGAAAAATGTTTCGATGTGAATTTCTATTTTAAAAATTCTTTTAACTTACAAGTAATTTCATGCATAAATTTTGATAAGATACATCTTAAAAAATTATTTTTATAATTATTTTTATGATACCCCAAACAATAATAAAAATGAAAGTATTATTCATTTATTCCATTTGTTCATAATCTTTTGAACTATACATATAATGTAAATATGTAGGTAAAGGAAAGGGATTTTAGAGAGTTGCATTTCCCTCTGACAAGAGAAGAGTTAGTCTGTAAATAGTATTACTGCGGAACGCCTCCAAACACAGCATATTGCAAATAATTTCTTGACTATATATTAATTAGACGCTGAATTTGGTCTGCGAGTGCCTGTTTATAAATTTCGCAATCGTAAAATATTAACACCTATAACATTTGGTATTTATACAAATTTTTTAAATTAAATTTACCATTAAAATTGTTTAAATAAAAGTGTTATTAAAATATAAAACTGAATAGAAATAATAGTTAATAACATTCAAATCGAATATTTGCAACATAACAAGAAATACACCAATGATATATTATTGCGCAAGTAGAATAATATATGCATTATATGCGATGTGAACAATAAGAGAGAGATAAAAAGTCTACGCTCCAACTTTGAGCACGTCACACGTTTTTATGATTTCATGAAACAAGAACTCAAGATACAATATTATAGATAAACCACTGTGCGTCATAACAATATAAGTAAGTTGTATTTTATTAAACAAATAGTAATTATTATGTTTTCGTATTTTAAATTATACTACGTTAAGGTTTCTTGCATACAGTCATAATCATAATTAATGTTTTATAACTAATCAAAATCCATTCATACTCATGACTAATCAAATTGATTAGTGATCATATACATAAATAAAAGTGATAAAAATTGAATAATAATATAATTTTCATTTTATTATGTAATATATTATTCTATGTAGTTTATCGTGGATATTATAAAAGCAAGCTTTATTTATATTTTATTCTGCGTGATAGAAAATATATGTTTTAATATTTTTTCATATATAATATTAATATTAAAATAAGACGAGTGTTTCAGTTGTAAATTTTTTTATAAATTAATTATTAAATTGTCGATATTACAGCTGCATTTAAAAATTGTAAATTAAAACTATGTTGAAGTTATAAATTAAAAAATTAATTTTACAAAATTTTTTAATATGTTTCGAAAAATTATTAATAACGAAAGAATTTGTGTAAATCAAATGCACGATTATAATGTTCGAACAATTAAGTTAAAACATATTTTTACTTTATATTTTATTTATTTTAATATTTGTAAAGTTAAAATTAATACCGTATCAGTACAAGTACACTGTAAATATAGTTAAATAATATTGAATAAAATTAATAATAAAATTAAATAATAAAAAATACGTTTATGTTTTTTTCCAACGTTGCTAATTTAGTTAAATGTTTTTATCAATAAACTGAGTAGGTTATCAATAACATCATTTATAAAAAAACTTAAGTACGTAGTACTTTTTTTCGATTGTTTTGTTAATGATACAATATATTTACTTTATTTAAATTATTAAAATAAAGTTATTTGTAAATATATTAAAAATATGAAAAAAGTACACGATTTATTTTGTTACTAAATTTGAACAATTTATTTTCATTACATATTTTCTAATGTATTTTCTTAATAGACACTGATTATTCTACGATATATTAATTTTGTTTACTATAAGAATATTGTTTATAAGTCGATTATTCCGAATACAAAGTTTAAAAGATTATTTAATATTATAAGAAGGTTGATAATTAAATCTAGGTTTTAAATATAAGTATAAACTGAATATTATTGTGATTAAAAAGATATATCATATAACAAAATTGATTTGTAATGAAATTGTTCCCATAAATATATTTGCATATATAATATACGACTACAAATTCTTTGTAAAAATTTAGGTGACATTATTTTATTTAATCTTAATGGTAATTTTACCATTAGTGTGTGTTGCATTTAAAAGTGTTTTAATAAATAAAACAATTTGATTTAAATTATTACTGTCTATATGCCTAAAAGTAATTAGGTAAATAGAGAAGTAATAGGTAAATAATAATTCTAGATAAATGGTGAATCTAGAAAGTGCTGCCAGCAATCGTGTTATTACGAAATACTTATGTATATTTTGTCTTAGAATTTATAAAACCACAATTAATGTTACGTACAATTTGTAATGAAAGCATAATTTGTGTAAGTAATTAACGTTTTCTTGTTATTGATATCGTAGACTTAATGAAAGTAAGACTAATAAGAAAAAGTTATCGTTTTATTGATAAATACAACTTAAATTATAATAGTAAAAAAACTATCAGAAAATATGGAATCACGTAAAACATGTAAAATTAAATAATGGCTTATGTTGAAAACAAGGAAATTCTAAAATTAATAAATTTTCTAAATTTTAAAAGGGACTAAATCAATAATTTATGAGAAATCATTTTTATCAATATTCTATATTCACTTAATAATTTATATTACATTTTTTTATATTTAATTTTTTGAATGAAGCTTAAAATTATATAAAATTAAAACCAGTATAAATAATATTATAAATAATTCAAAATTTTTTTTTAAATCTTCATAAAACTTAAACATATAAGTGCTATTATACAGAACATATTGTTTTATTATCAAGTATATGCATAATAATATTACTGAGTTTATTTTATGCATATTTTTAGAAAAATTTAGAAAAAAGTATGAAGTGTTATATTTACTAATTTGAATTTGAAAATAGTATGAAAATCAAAATAATTTTAATGCACCATGTAAATATACGTATCAATTAACATTTTCAACATACTGACGCATTTTGTATAATATAAATTAAATAATTTTTATTTTCAATTATTTTCTTTGAATACGAATAATAAATAATGTAACAATATTACGCAAAGCGATTGAATGCCTTTTGTTCAAAACATTCTTTACGTCACGGAAAAAATGAAATATACGCAAAAGAAATTTCTAAGTTTTCTAATTTATGATATGCATTTAGCCCAAGATTTTTCAGTTTAAAAATTAGGCAGCGCTGTACTTTAGAATGTAATTTTGTAAACTCAATGTAAGAGTGCGTCGCTATACTAAATTAAAATGTTTCTGAAATGACCGACCCTTCTTTATTTTATAAAAAACTGACATGAAAAATTAAAACCTGATATTCTATTAGGCATAATACGCAATGATACTTTGCGAGATTTATTTATATTTTTTATATAATATTTAATAAATAGTATTTAATCTCATTTTCAAAAGTGATAAATTTAGATAAACTTAGAAGAAATAAATTTTGTGAAAAAATTATATTGATTTTATATATTTTTTTTAAGTTAAAAAATATTGAATAGTTTAAATAGTTTAAAAAATATTTAATATTTCTCGAGGACCTCTGTATAAAATAATGTGCTAGATTACTTAATTTTTTAAACGAGCAAGCAACTTTTTTATTTGTTTTAATATAACTAGTGCATATAAAAATGTATTTTTATCTTATTTTTAACATTAAATATATTTTCTATAATTCATAACCTTAGTAATATAATAGTAAAGTTAAAAATGCCAATCATCCATTGAAACCTTAAATTCTTTTTAAAAACCACTTGCAAAATTATTTTCTACAAAGCACAAAAATATAGTTTGTTAATAACGTATTAAATTTGTGGAATAATATTTGAATTAATCAATTCTCTGTTCAGTTCTATTCTTTAAATATAATTTTTTGTTATATAACATTACACAGGTTTAATAATTATTATGTAAAATATTGTTAATATAATAATAATAAATTTCAAAAGCATTCTTAGTCTTTTTACTTATTATTTTACATTTAAAAACTAGTCGTTTTATTGCAATAAATATTAATTATGTAATAACGTGATATTGAAAAATTTTATAATAATAAAATAAACTTAAAAATTTTTATTATGATACATAAATTAAAAATTTGTTTAATTACATTTATGTGAATAAAACATTCGAAACGATTGGGTGTAAAATTACATAAAACATTTTCACAAGTATCCTTAAATAGAAATCAATAAAAAATCTAAATTTCTATGGTCCGTGTCTGATTGATGGTGTTTTGAAAATTCTGTTCATTAAACTACCATATAAATCGAACTTGTATTTATAATAACATATAAACTTTCAGAAAACTTAGATTCCTAAAGTTAATAATTATTAAAAAAAATGATTTTTGCTTATTTATTATATTTCCTGGAATATTATATGTAGATGCAAAAACTTATCAAAATGAATTTATCCGAATCTTTTATTTTATTACATTAAAATAAATTTTTTCTATCTTTCAATTGAGGTATTTATTTTGCAACTGAAATGAGACTTCAAGGTAAACTCAAATTAATCAATACTTGAGTGATTAAAATAAGAATGCATCGAATAATCTAACATCAATTGAGAGGTATGAAAACGAGTTATTTAATTTGAAAAAAAACCCTAAAAACTCTAGCCCTTCATTAACTGAGCTCTATTCGAATCTTTTTTGATTTTCTGAAATAATTAAACTATATAAACTAAAATAGGCGAGTCTAAAACATAAAATAACAAATCCGCGTGTAAAATAGAATGTGACGGTGCTGAATAAGTTAAACACGAAATAGAGAAAAAAGCAATCTTTTGTTCATAAAGTAGCAAACTTTCAAGTTTTTAAAATGAATTAAATTTATAATAAATTCTCCAATCGTCCAATAATTATTGCAGGTCGTAAACCAAAATTACAAGTTTTTAAAAAAAATCATAATTAATATATTTAATATGCTTATTAAAAGTGGTAATCGGAAAATTGTAAAAGCAAAAATGAAACATCTGATTAAAATATTTTATTTATTTTCTTAAAATGAGTAGCTGAAAAATTTCTGAATAGAAATAAAATCTATACTGATCTTTGCCTTGAAATTAGATCGAAGAGAATTTTGCAGCACGTGATATCGTTAAAAGATACGTAAAAATACAATATATAGTAGTAATGCGAGCTCAAGAAAAATTTTAAGATTAGTCACGTTAAAATTATTGTTAGACAGTTCAGGTAGTGTATTAAATTCCAAATACTAATTCTTTTAATAGCTTAATATCATCCGATACTGACATACAACAGCCAAGTAAATTGCATTCCATATTGTGATTATCGAATTGAGCTTTCGTGTTCGTTTTTCCCTCGCCTCTTAACGAATAGATTTCACAAGTATAATAATCTCAACTATTCCCGTACATAGAAATTACTTAATGGCCAAGGAGTGATATGGTATTATTATTTCAAACTTGTACGACGTGAAGTCAGTGCGTCCACTTATGCTTGAAAAATAAAGCGCTTAGCAATACAGCCGTGCTAGTTTATAATCTTTCGGACTGAATCCCTTTCTTAGGCTTGCAAGCTATATCTGGAGCTCATTCGAGTTTGTAGATAAGGGTAGATTCGAGCGTATGTGCATTGTTGCAGCCAGAGTCAAGCCTGAGAGCGTAAAAGCGCGCGAAACTTTGTGTGTGTCTCTCCTTTGTTTGCGGAGTGTGACACGCGCGCATAAAGCAGCGCATACGTAGTCGAGTCGTGATTCATGTGTAGTGCAGAAAAGAAGCACCACTGATAAGTGCACTCCTGGGGTGGCTCGTGGTTGTCAAATGTCGGCCTGCATGCGGATTGTAGGCCAACGTGTAGATTTCGTGTAAAAACGAAAACAATCGAGAAGACGAGAACTGACGCAAGGTTACATCATTCGCCTTGGAGCTAGCGTGGGCCGTGCGCGGGATGCTACCACGCTCGTGTCGTTCGCTTATTACAGTTTTCTCGTTCGCCAAGCGAGGAGCACAACGGCAACAGCTGCTGCCCGTGTATAATTTTACTACGACTTCGTGATAACAGTATTAAGATTAACGCTCTGCAAGTTAATTATGAAAAGGTATTTTAATCCACAAATTTGTTTACTCTGTTCTTCAAATTCATTTGCCGACACATACACAGCTCTAATTCTTACTATTTTTTGCGACACTGACCTTGCCGTGTTACGTCGATACATGGCATTATGTATATGTATTTGACCACTACATGCCTTCACTCAATAACGTTAAAATGTCATTTTTAGTGAAAATTTATTAAAGTTAAGCTTTCACTAATGTTGATATTTTTTATTCGAAATTTATTTCCGACTAATTTTATTTATGAAAATAAAATTATCAAAAGTCTCAAATGACACACTCGTATTTCATTAGCCTTTTTATTTAATTCATTTGTAATTTAATGCTTTCCCATCTACTTGTCTTACAATCGACAAAGTTACTCGACAACTTTCTTTCTGCAAGAGCAAAATATATAGTCTAACATTTCCTGCCTCTCAGTTCACATACTTTTACAACTCAAATATAAATTATAAGATTATAATTTTATTCCATAATCTAATTTTTATTTATATGTATTATTTGTCGTAAGGTTTTATTTTATTATTATTTTAGCAAATCAGAAAAAAACATGTGGGTATTTGGCTATGGATCATTGATATGGAAGGCAGATTTTCCATATGAAAGGAAAGTTGTTGGATATATTAAAGGATATGTAAGAAGATTCTATCAAAAAAGTACTGATCATAGAGGCATTCCAAGTCGTGTAAGATATTTAAAATTAATTATAAATATGAGAATATTTAAGAAACTATAAATTTTATTTATTAGTCTTTTTTTTAATTTTATGTTTATTGTTTTTATCTTATTCAAATTATGTTATCTTTAGTATTTTATTAGTATGTCATTACTGTAGGCTTATCCTTATCAAATACAAATATTTTATATATTAATATTAATTAATTCAAAAAATAATAATGATTATCCTCCAATAATACATTTATTTAAATTAAGAGGTTAAATGACATTTTTTTATTACATTTAAATTTAATAAATTTTAATTTTAATTCATAAACATTTTTGTTTATTTGCACTTATTTTATTTTAGCCAGGCCGAGTTGTTACTCTACTAGCTTCTAATAACGAAGAAGATGAAGTTTGGGGATGTGCATATGAAATAGCCACTGAAAATATTGAAAGTGTAACGCAACATCTTGATTATCGGGAAACAAATTATGAAAGAAAAGATGTTTTATTTCATCCAGTTAATCATTCACAAATAGAGGAAAAACCATTTCATTTATTTATTTATATTGGTCATAAATGTAATCCAAACTTTGCAGGATATGAAGACATTAATACAATAGCTGGTCATATAGCTGAGTGTGCTGGTAATAGTGGCCATAACACTGAATATTTATATAATTTAGCAGCAGCTATGCGTACAATAGCACCAAAAGTATACGACCAACATTTATATGAATTAGAAGTAGCAGTAAAACAAATAGAATTGTTGAAAAGGAAAAAAACGTTAGAATTCGATCAACATAATCATAATATCCCTGTTAAGTAAACAATTTTAATTTATTTAATCTTATTTTACGAAATTGACTAAATGAAGTGGGATCATGAACAAAAATTGAACAATAAGCTGTTGTTGATTTACAGCAAAAAATACAAGTTTTACTAAATCGAACATTTATCAGTGAAACTTATATTTTAATCTATTGTTTGTACTGATTATTATTCAGCATTGTATTGTTAAGAATTTTAAACATTTGGGCTTACTGATATTGGCAAATAGTAATTAAATATGAGTGAAAGATAAAATTTAATAGCATAACTGCAAACTTCATATAAAACCTTATAATATAAACTAAGCTATCATATGTATTTAAATAAAGTATTATTAAAAATATGTTAAAATTTAAAATAATTTTAAAAATTGTTAATTTAAAATTCTTAAGATTATAGCTGGAAGTAAAAATACATATAATAATAATAATTGAATTTTATTGTTCGTAAAACAATAATTATACATATCTTTGAAAGGCTATTCAATCAATTTGTTTTAAACATAATTTTTAAAAAATTTTACCATTTAATCTTGAAAAATCTTTTAATACTATTGCTTAATGATATATTTTTTCTATAGTTTTCATTTATGAGTCTTTTAAAACACTTTTCTTTTTTATTATATTTTATTATATTTGATAATTTAGTTGCACATGACTGATATTTATAATTACATACAATAGAATATATAATCATTAATTTCATTTCATAGTAGTAGAAAATAAAATATTTAAAAAACAAATAATTATTATGCACAATTTATTACTACATATACTAGGAAAATAAATATATTTAAAAGATTGAAAACTTTTCATTTAAAGTAAATTAAGAGAAATACAAATACTAATTAAAAATTTTAATGTATCGTTCATAAAATATATCCTTAAATATTTGTGAAAAACAAATATTAAATATCACTTACTAAAAATTTTATTTATATTAAATTTAAGATCTTTATTCTCCTAATGTATGTCATATATATTTTTCAAAATAAAAATAAATTTAGTGTAAGCTAATAAATACTAAAATTGAATTAAAGAACTTTGTGAAACTTTTAATTTAAATAGTTTACATAAAAATAAAAAGGTTTGAATAAATTCAGAAATTGTATGTTACATGAACTTTTCAATTGAATATGGATATATATACATATATACAAATTTTTTTAAAAAATATAGAAATATAAATTGGTTAATAAAAAAAAAAATAATGCTGAATTTTTAAATAAAATAAAGTTAATGGGAACTGGAAATGAACCTTTGAAAGGATCATATTCTCTATCAAAAACAAAAAAAATTTAGTTAAAGAGAAAAAGAATACAATTTTTAATAGAATTTAAATAGTTGCATGATTATAGAAAGATTCAGGAAATGTATATAGAATAATTGGATTTAGAAATAAAAAGAAGACACCGAACTAAGGAATACAAGACAGAGGAAGAACGAAAGAAAAATATCAAATAAAAATTTTAAATTATCAAGTTGCAAAAACTTTTAAAAAATTAGTTATTGAATTAAATAAAGATGTCAAAATATATAAGAAAAAATTAGATAGAAAAGAAAATATTAATTTGAGAAAAATTATAAGGAAAAATTATGAAATAAATAGATATTAAAAAAAAGGCAAAATATTATACAATAAGTAGTAATAAAGAACGGGATTCAGAAATAATGAAAGATTATTATAAATGATTTAGTTACACAAAATACCTTTAAAAAAGAAGATATGTAAAAATGTAAAAAATTCAATGAAGAATACAAAAAAAGAAAAGGAAATGAAAGTATAGCTGATATAAGTTTAGATAGATTAACAAGCTTTACAAATTAAGCGCTAAAACTGTATCTAAATATGTATATTAATGAATTTGATACAGGTTCAAAAATAAAAATGAAAAATATCCAAATTTGAAGGAAGATAAATCGAAAATGAATTTTATACTCAAATGATAGCAAAAAGTACATATATATCACGACAACAAGAGAAAATATCTAATTTCATAAAACTTTAAAAAATTAATGAATATTATAATAATAATAGTTAATTTTTTTTAAATATTAATAAATTATTAATCAGGATTCATTCTATTTTATGATTGTTTTGTAAATAAATATTGTAATGAAAAAATGTAAAATATTTTCTTTGGATTTGCTTTTGAATTCTTTTCTCTTGAAATATAAAATCACAACTCAGTGAAAATTTTTTCTATAACCTGTTATTCTAAAACTTGTTTCCCTTGTATTTTTTAAATTTATTAAATTTCCACAATAATTCAAATGATATAAAATGTATTTTTTCAATAAAATAAATGAGAAACCCTGTATATTTAAATGAAATTACTTAAGAAAATAAAAAATTACATTTAATGAAAAGTTAATTATAATTAAAAATTTAACTAATTTAATTTTTTGTGATTCTCAATTCTTATGTATTTATATATTAAAATTATAGCTAAAATATTTTTGTAAAATTATTTTCCGTATGTTAAGAAATTTTTAAAAATTGTCATTTTAGATTCGTGACAGATAATTTGTTATTCATGATGTTACACATTGTCTATTTGTAGTTCATGGTATTATTTATTTATTTCGAAAAATGATATATTAAATTTGTTTTTATGTAAAAATTTTGTACATACATGAAACAAATCATATCGAATTAGTTTTTTTACTTTTATCTTTATATTTAAATTAAAATGTTGAAAGATTTGAAAATAATGTATGTACTTTATTTTTTAAACACTTATCTAATTATCAAGTATTAAATTTTTTCTGAAATTTTTTTATAATTATTTTTATATATTGCTGTAATTTTATGTTCAAGAAATTATAATACTTATTTTGCTTGTTTTCAAATAAAACTTGTATGCCAACTAATATATTTAATTGTTTTTTTAAATATTTTTAATTATTTCAATTGGGTCTAAAGTTTAAAAAAAAATTTTTTTATAAAAACTAAAGTTTTAAAATTATGTTATTACTATAGGAATAATTAAAAATATTTGTATGTTATTAAGTATATTTTAAATAACTACGTGGTTTTTTTATATTTCGATGATTTTTTGAAGATCTGTAAAGACATTAAAATTAATAATTTTAATTATATTATTTTCTATCTATATTCACCTAGTACATATGTATTTACATGTTACTGCATCGAGTGCAAATTATTCGTAATATATATATATTTTTTTTTCGATACATCATATTAATAACAGTGAAATCTTTGAGTCTCACATTCGCCAGATTTTAGCGAGTTTTTTTTAAGAAACAGTGAAATAAGATATTCAAGCTGACCGTATTTATCTCATAACTTCCGTGTTTGTCTTTAAATTATAATAGTATACATAAAACATAATAACAACTAAATATAAGAGAAAAGTGCATAAACAAAAGTCCATATTCATAACAATGGTAAACCAGTGTATCGCAATATTATACCACTGAACTTCTTTGCATTATGATTTCTTTTAATTCTGCCTTCATTTATCTTTTTCCTTTATTATAATTTTTATTGTATTGTCAATAGATTGTTTTCATATTTATATTATAGTTTTTTTTTTCATTTATTTAAAATTCATATATATTTCTTTATTTTATCTTAAACCTTTAACGTTTGGTTAAAAGAGAAATATAAAAATGGAAGATTTGTTTAAAATATAAAATAGAAAACGGATAATAAATTTAATAAAAATATAAGTTTTATAAATGTAAAAAGTTATAAAAAGAACTTGGAAAAAAAATTGATAAAAAATCTCAAATGAATTTAATTCATTTGTGATCATAAGAATCCTTTATTTTACTGAGAAGATTGGACAATGCATAATTAACATGTTTCCTATTTTTACTCAAATATAGTTAATGTAAAGTTTTACCAGCTAAACAGAAATAACATTTTTCTTTGCTGTTCATCAATAATCTACTTTATTTGATTTAATTTTCACTATACACAAGCAAATTTTTAAATATAAATAAAGTTTAAAACTAAAAAAATCTTTACACAAAATCATTGATAATTAGGTGTTCTAAATTTATTTATTTATACAAATATCTTAGTACATACATTAATTTTATTAAATTATGATTGCACTATCCTGATTAAGTTGATTTTTTGTTATCTACTGTTAAAGTGTATCGTTAATGATAGATCGGCTAATATCTTAAGTTACATTATTTTTTAAAAATTCAACGTTGCGTTTACTATAATTTTTATAAATGACTCGAGAGTAATTAATATATAATTAAATATTGTAAAATCAATAAAGTAGAAAGTAAAATCACTTTTTAATGCACATTTGATATTACTCAATGACAAAAAAGTTTGTGATTCCATAAAATAAATAGACTAATTTGATTCGTAATTTGAAAAATATATTCATTTAATTTTACATGAAAATCGATTCTTAAATGTAATACTATTATTTGACCTTTTTTATACTAAATAATTAATAATAATAAACTAAGATTTGAAATAAAAATTAAATATTGAATTCTACAACCTACTAAAATAATAACAAAATTCAATTTCTTCAAATATGTTTTCATTGAAGTTTCATAGTCAATATTTAGGTTCGTTTTGATAACCGCCAACATACAAGGGTTACGTTTTGTATCAATACACAATAGAAAAGTGTTGGTGGGATGTTGCGGATTTAAAGCGCCGAAAACATTCGAAAAGCGCGTCCTCACAAATGAAAAAAAATAAATAAGTAAGAGCCCTAAAGACGCGTACAATGATGGATCGACTCAAAGATGTAATTATTTGTGTGGTACATTAGGCGGAGTTTTGTAGGTGAAGATGAAGTTGATGAACTCTTTTGTCAATATCAACTCATGTGCGGTTCTCTGAAATGAATTTGGAAATCGCGACAACGTGACGTTAATGCCTCAATCCTTGGATGTGAGTATGTAGTTATATGAGTATGCGTTTCGTTCCTTCTTCTTGATATATTGTGCGTTGTACAGTTTAGAGGTGTAAGATGTAATTTGCTGTATGTTAAACTACAACTAGTCATTGTTCCAGATTTCATTATGGATATGTATGGAACATCTCAATAGTGAAATTTTTTTTATTTTAAATCTTTTACAATGGAATTATTGTTATAAGTACTTACAATGCCTAGATAATTATTTCCATTTATAATTTTTATTTTGAGCATTTTTTACCTCCTGCATTAATAAGATAAATTAATGTAAATATTATCTTACTTCGGTAAAAATCTAATTTGATAAATAGTAAAACAATTACAAACCTACATCTATAGCCAAAAATATAATTTTTTTCACTTATTTAGTATAAACTGTCTTATTTGCTATATGATGATATAAATATGACCAACATTTAAAAAAATACATAAAAAAACCAACAAACCATTAATATAAAAATCAGAGCTAAATTAATTAAAAAATTAAATTTTTTTATTTATTATAAAGATACGCCTTAAATATTAAAAACACAGATGCACAAGAATATTTGTTAAATTATTCAGTTCTAAGAAAAGATAATTAGAAATAAATCTTTAAATAAAAGTGTACAACAGGCATTAATACAACTTTCTTATTCTTCACAGCATTTATTAAAAAACTATAAAGAACTACTTCTAAAGTTTTTTCCTTAATAATTCTTATACATTAATAAAAAAAAAGAAATTTTAAGAAGACATACGATATTTTAAAGTCATGTCAATTTACAGTTGAGAATAATAAAGTGAAAAATGCAACTTTATAAATTCGTCTAATATTTCTTAAAAAGGCAATATAGTATGTGATGTTTGATTTAAATAATGAATGTATGAAAGCAATCAATCTTGCAGTTGATCAACGCATTTAAAATATTTCATAAAAATACTTACAGAAATACAATAAAAATTTTGTTAATAAGGTTAAAACGTAATAAGGTTATAAACGTTTTATTAGAATAATCAGAGTATTATTTAAGAGACAATATTAATTAATTAATAACAATAGTATTGGTTATTGATAATAGCAATGAGTAATCTTAAAAAATTTTTTAAATAAGTTTGCATGTATACTTATTTTTGTTGCAAATTGAAATTAGTATTTAAAAGTTACAAATATAAATTAGAATAGCTATTTATTAATAAAATGTTAATAAGCACTTGAAAAAAATATTAAATTGCATTTAGATAAGCACATTATACCCTCAGAAAGATTAGATAAGTTAATTTCTCAAGTCGAATATTAAAAATAAAAAAAACAATAAAAAATTAGAATTTTTAAATGCAAATTAGATGTTATTGTTGTGGCTGAATTAGAAATAATACTTTACTTCTTTTTAATAACCTATTATTTTTTATTTTGCACAATGTTGTACTCATTAGCCTCAAATATGACAAACTAAACTTGTTGATGCATTAATTTTAATCATACTTCCTTTTTTACGTAGACATCTTACAATAGAAAATATTATTGTGGAAGATCATAGTAAAAAAAATGCTTCATAAAATTCTAATAACAATAGTGACCGTGCATTATACAAAGTATAAATTTTATAGAATTTATTGACCATATTTAATGAAACAAAATATAGAAAAAAATATAAATCACGATTCACAATACTGATAGAAAATACATTCTGGAATTACTATTTAATACGAAGAATAATATTTTAGTAAATCGAACAATTTGGTTTTGTATCATCAGAACAAAAGTTACTATACTATAATGATTAAATATATGAATCTATTTTTTGCAATATTATCGATATTTTAAACTTATAACTGAAATTACTTATTCTATAACAAATGAATGTTGATTTTACTAGAATGAATATAAATATATATACAATTAGGGATATAATTATTTTTGATATTTCAAATTTTATCTTTAAATATATTTGAATCCATTCTGCTTTATTGATTAATATTAACAAAAATTTACAATAAATTCCTTTTAAGTAATTTTTTTACAAGAAAATAAATTTTACCCGATGAATTTAAGTAATCATTTTTAATACATGGAACACTCCAGCGGATGACTATTTGATAAAAAAAAAATAGTTCTTAATGATGAGTAATTGAAAACACGTTTATTATGTCTGCGATGTAATTTTCATAATTATCAACTATTTTTAAGATTTCATATTTCATTGAAATAGTAATTGGATTAAAGTAAAGTGTTTTATTCATGAACGACCCATCTTTCTTCATTAGCCACAAAAAAGAAAAAAATAAGATTATTTCTTTCTGAATCATAAAAATAAATATATTTTTCGTTTGTTTTTTATTTTGTGATTATATCTCATATATAATATATCTTGTGATAGTCTGTGGTATTTAGTTTCAAATTTATTTAAAAAAGCAATTATATTGTATCTTGAAAATACTACAATAATAAAATACTAATGTAATTCATGAAATTAATACAAATTAAAGCAATATTTTGTCATTTATTTTATCAAACTGTTCAATTAAATTGTAATAAAAAAAAATTTTTTTGTATCTTAAATTTTATATTGTAATTACAAAATGTATATTTTTTATAGTATATATTTACAAATATCAAATAATTACATCTTGGTTTTATATATTTTAGAATGCTTTCAAATTAAAATATTAAAAAATTAAATAAAATTCATGAATACTGAAATATATAAAATTATTTTAAAATAATCTTTATTTAAAATAATTTTATTACTTCTTGTTGAAAAAATTTGCTGTAAAACTGCTAAAAATGAGCCATTTATATTTTGAGTATAAACTATTTATTTCTAAAAATCTGATTATTGCAATTGTAAAAACAAACTTGGATTATAATTATTATATATGGATATATCCATTATAAATCTTAAAGATCAATAATATCACAATCGTTACTTAAATATTCAATAATTATGTTATTATAAAAATTAATGTTATCAGTCATTTAAATGATAACATCAAATGTACATAATTAAATATAAAATCTACATTCACTCTTAGAATATTAAAATTTAACTAATAGATGAGTTTAAAAACATTAAAAACATCATATTGAAAAATTATTTGATATTTTTTATTCTAAAAATGATAAAATTTTATAAAATAATATTCTTATTCTGTATAATTACTGACTGCTATATAAAGAAGAAAATTCAAATTTATTATAAAATATTTATATAGATTATTAAATTAATGTATTTTATGTGCTATAATAATTTTAATAAAAATTATAAATAAAAAACGTTAACGTCATTAATATTTTAAAGACGAAAAATAATTGTGATTCCTGAGAATTACGAGGGTTGGTTCTAACACTAATTTACATTAGCATTAACAGATTTTTAAGCCAATTTGTACCTCCATTCTCGTCAAATAAAATAAATTTTGACGCTGAAATTACCGTCATCATACTCTAGTAAAAAATTCAAAATCTTAACCGACAGACTTTATTCATACAACTACAAACTTAAATTCATATTTATAGGAAATATTGCCCCGTCATAATTACTTTTTTAGAGTTAACTGCTAAACATAAATGCAAATGTATTAACCAGAAGAGACTGATATATATTGTATAATGAATCGTTGAGTTTAATTCGAATGATTTATAAATTACAAATCTACCTCGATCACTGTTTTTCGTACTTTTTGTATCAATGCGTGTATCTATTTCTCTGTTGCCTCTTTCATTCTTTTTCTCTGGATGCATTCCTTTATTCTAGTTACCATTATAGAGCGAATTAAAAAAGGAACGCTTGGAACTTTTGTTCCGTATGGGGTTTAGGGAAAGGGAACACGACTATCGACTGCGACGTTCAGAACGTTACAGAGCTTCGTTCGGGATATCGGAGTTCTCCCTTTTTCTTTCCCGATCAATCGAGCAACAAACAAGAGGCACTGGTTGATCCTCCGATTTGAACGCCGTCAGCGGAACGCATCCGGGTAAGTATTTTGAAACTAATAATATGAGGTGACTACTTATATCATCGTTCATACCAAATATGGACGATCTTTTGTGCGAATCGTCTTAATCTACTGAATTGCGTACTTATAAAGCGTAATAGTTGTTTATCTTTTCTTTTATTTTTCTCTCACCGTTCCACAAGTAGCATGACTAGGCTGCAGCTATTATCTATTTGAGCACTTTCTTTGTTTCTCGGGCATCAATGATGAACTCTAATGTTCATCCACTGTGAATGACTTTTGTTGCTTTCTTAATTTATGCTGAGAATATTCAATATTATTTTGATAAATCACTGTACCACAAAATATCTCACGTTTTTTGTTTTGTAAAAAAAAAACAAAACGATACAAGGTATCTGTCAGCGACGTGGAAGTTGTGTTGTACGATAGTTTGTGTACGGAAGCTCGAACATTCTTGATCCTTCTATTACAACATAAATTAGGTAAAATTAAAATTTTTCTGGCTAGACTCTTTAACCTTTTCCTTTTTTTTCGTAATCCATCTCGATAGTTTTTTCAAAAATATAAATTGTTTTTGTTGAGTGTATTGATTTCTGTCGTTCATTTGCGAATGCGTCCCTGAGTGTTACGATACAAGTTTAAACTGATGGCTATAAACAGGTTTACTGAGCTGCTATAGAATACCAGTCACCCACAAGATTTCATTTAACTTTTCTTTTATATAAATTACTATCTGAATTCTATTGTGAATTTTTATACATAAAAGAGTTTGATTTACATTTCTATCAATTCATAGACGACTTATTTTATACATATTAAATACGTGCGATATAATACGGGGTGTAAATTGGATGGTAAACACCATTTATAAATTTAAAGGTTCTTTTGAAAATTTGATAAAAGATGTAGTATAAGAATAGAAAAATGAAATAAGCAGCTTAGTAAAATTATTATCACATTTTGTAAAAATGTACTATTGTATACAATAATATGATTGAAGTGTATATTGTGATGGGTTTATTTACAGTTACTTAAATTAAATCCAATGACAAGTTAGATAATTGGAATTAATTATAACAAAGTACATCTAATTAAGATTATTAGTTTTCGATGTAAGGTATTTATTGATTGGAGCATTTAATACATTATTGTTGTAAGCATAATATTTTTAAATACAATACAATAACGTTTGACTTCAAGAAAGTGAGACTGATCTTTTGACGTTTTAATTGATAAGATATTTCGGTCAAGCTTGTTTATTTACATTAATCAATATATATTTACGTAAAAAATTATATCACATTATTCATACATTAATAATTATTAACTTTTAAGCAATTGATAATTATAAATTAAACGTTAATCTTATTGTTTACAATGTTAAAACTTGTAAAATTGTATTATTTATAATATAATATTTTTAATGTTATATTTAAAAAATTTTGTTATATCTATAATTAAAATGATTTGATATGAATTTAGATTTATTTGCCTTTTTGGTTTACTCATTAATAAATTAAAATGAATTGAATTTTTTCAATAATATAAAATATTTTAAGTAAATCTTAATGTTGATAATAGATAATATTAATATCTTAAATAATTATAAATTTTTTTAAAAATAGTTATATCTAAAGCTTATAATTAACGAAGAAGTTTAAATGTTGAAATAAGAGATTGCGAATGGTTTATTTATATTTTGAATCTCAATTTTATATTAAAACCAGTATTTTTGTTTATTTATAAAATTTTTTAATCAATGGTACTATCCTATTTTATAATATAATTTTAAAATAAAATTCATTTGTGATTTATAAACAACAAAAATATAGTTTTATGCACTTCGAAAATTTCTTTATATTTATTTTAATATGGAATGTTGATTTTCTATTAAAATAAATTTACTAATTAAATTAAAGTTTATAAAAAATAAATACAATACTTGTTCTATTTTTAATTTCGAATAAAGTATTTTTTATTACAACCGAGTTCAGCTACGAATTTTAAATGTAAAATTGTAATTATGAAAACAAATTTTAAATGAATATTTTTGTGCTGGTCTAACCAATGTTAATATTAAAAATGGCATCAGATATCAAATAATCATTCTAAAAGATATTGATAAAATGATTATTTTATTAATCATAATGTTTAAGTAATTAATAATAATATTTTTAGTTTCAAATTTACAGTTTTACATAAAAAATAACAAATGCAGTAGCTTTAATTATTTGAAATTTATAGAAACAACTATACTTTTTTAGTCCAACTGCTTATTTAAATGTATAAATTATCACATTTTATAAATTTATAAATAAATACAAAAAGATAAATAAACATTTTATTACTCTTGAAAATACAAAGTATATTTAGGAATAGAAAGATGGGAAGCAGAAGAGTAAAGTAAAACTTAATAATCTAAGCACTTTTTAATTTTAACGTGTGCATTATTAGTAAACAATATTTTCTTAATCGCATTCTGTCTGAAGCTGCAAATTCATCATGTTGTTCTACTGATTATATAGTAAACAATCGGTTTGATCAGAAAGAACATCCTTGATAATAAATCATTTTTATGATTAAAGCAAACCTACATATTATTATGATGTATATAGTTCATGAATAACTATCTATAAAATAAATTCAATTAGGATTTACGAAATAAAGTAATTTAGCCCTTTAGATTTTTCGTAGATAAAAAAAAAATTTTTTTTATTTTTACCTTCAAATTTTCTAACATTATAGAATTCTTTCTTCAGTAATTTTTTTCAATTTTCGCGTGTTCGAAAATCGTCTATATGTGTGTATTGCATTAATTTAGTGATTGACCATTCGATAAAATTTATTAAAATTGTAAATATTATAAATATTACCAAAAACATTTTATGGCTCTGTACCAAGTTATAATATCCTTCTTGGGTATCTATCTATAGTTTTATTTTATTTATGCTTTAATGTCTATGTAGAATTCTTTGAGTTATTTTTATCTTAAGATAAATATAATCAAACTACCAGCAAATGAGAAGACATTGTCGATATTCGAGATACTTCTGGAAATGTGCAAGTTTTCTATTTTAACGACATTTTTTTTATAAATACAGTTATAGTTTTTAGTGCTGAGTATATATAGAATTCGTTAACAATAGTTAGCAAAATTCGAATATTAAATAAAATTTTTAATCTCTTTTTATATGTATTTTTTATCTCGTATTATATGTGCTAATCTCTTTTTATACTAAAATATCTACTTAACTATGTGTGTTTTTATGTTGTACGTGTTTAAAATTGCATTTTGAAAAGCTTATCAAATTTAGAAATTTAGTATATATGAATGTTCAAAATTTGAAGACAGTTAGTTAATCTGATACAAAAACAATTTGTTATAAGGACATGTATAAAATTTGACACAAATTTAGTTTTTTTTTCTTTTAAATAAATAAGCAATAAAATTGTATGTTTTTTTATAGATTTCATAAAAAATTGGTTGAATAATATTGTTTTAAGTTTTAAGAAGTAAGTTTTATGTTTTAAGAAATTATATAAATTTGTTAATATATAAATTTATTCTTGATTGTTTAATAAAATAATATATTAATTCTTGTAAAATTTTATAAAAATTTGTAAAAAGTTTTCAATATCAGAGTTAAATAAACAGTAAATAAAAAGGTACTACAATTTAACCAGTATTCTACTTCCGGGTTCCTGGAGACGCGTTCAAACGATATATTCTAAACAAAATTTAGCGTCAGAATCTTATTTAAATAGATCTCACACTATATAGAATTTAACGAAGAAAATCTGAATCAAAGGTAGTGAGGTGAACACACAAACGTAATGTGTTCATTATTGATGCGTCATTCTTTCAATCCTCTTTAGGATTTATTTTGTTTGTCAAAGCCTTCGTGAAAAATTTTTATTTTATACGTAGAAATCATCGACTGCTATTCCCTTTCATACCATCCATATTTATTATTTAAATAATTTCTATTATATATAAAAATATGTTTAAGTTAAATATTTTGATTTTAAGATTATAATTGTTAAATATACCGTATGATAGTAAAACAAAAAACAATCGTGATTATAAATTAATTGAGCACAAAATTAAAATATCTAAATTGTGTATTTGTATTTATGTGACCTTTCACAAAATATTTTTATTATATTTTGTAGAAATATTTGTTTGTATGTATATTAAATTTTTTAATGAATCATTCAGTGCCAAGACTCTACTTTTGGATTAAATGATTCATAAATTCACGAATCATTCGTTGTGACTTATAAGTTTTAGAATTTATTAGTATTATTTTGATTAAATATATTTAATTAAATTTATATATTTTTCTTATACTAATAAATGTATTATAATAAATGTATAATAAATAATAAATGTACACGATGTTACAATCATTTTTAACAATATTTTACATATGAGTACTCTACAGTACTAATTTTTATTTTTATAATTTAAACATATAATTCATTCGATTTTTAAAAAAAAATTCTATTTAATTCTTTGCAGAAGTTAATAAAATTATTTTGTAGCACAAGGTCTTTCAAGGATAAATTACGGCACTGACTTTTTTCATCGCTCTCTTTATTATATTCCTTTCTTAACAGAATTTCTCTTTAGCTTGTGAAATATAAAATGAATTTTTTTCACTAAGGAAATATAAATAAATAACTATATTATAATTTAAAATTCGAAAAGAATAGTTATAAAACTACTTCGTTTATTGTACTAATAAAATATTTAATACTTATAATACATCGTCATAAATTAGGTTATAATATTAAACAAATTAAACAAAAACAAGATAAAGTAGTAATTATGAATAATAATAGTCTATAAATAAACAATAAAAATTACTGTAAAAATTAGTGTTAAAAAAAATGTAATTATTAATGCATGATATGGTCAACCAATTAATTTTTATCTTAATATGATTTTAATTCAGTTGTAATAAATTTTTAACTTTTAACGCGAACAAAAAAAACATGAAATTAATTTATATTTAATTTTAAAATAATCATCAAAACGTTTGTGCCTTCCGATGTACTTATCGTATATAAAATAACATACAATGTTTGTTATTTTAACGAAAAAAATATAAAATTAAGTTAACCGTAATAAGTTCACGAGCGACGTCAAATATTGAAAGTTATGATGGTGTTTAGAAAATTGCAAGCTTTAGATTTACATATTACTAAATATATCCATCGCAAAACTTGTTTTGCAGAAGTTTGTTGATAAATTATTCGTTAAATGTTTCTTTGCGGTAAATAATACGTTTAAATTTGCCGAGTACAGAATTACGCTATCGGGTGATTTATTTTTAATGAAATGTATTTCGTTAAATTCGAATAAATAAGCATCTCAGCGTTGAATAAAAAAAGTTGCGACACGAACAACTCAGTTGTGAAAAAACGGGAAAGATCCTTTTCCAGCTTTACGTCGAATTTGCAGGTGTAAATGCCCGACATCCCCTTTCCAATTCCAGAATTCAACTCAACGAAAAATCAATCGCGGCGCGTAGTTGAAAATTCGCTGCCGCAGTCGGTGCTGCAACAACAGTTAATTTAAACGATTGTCTCTTTACCGAAATAGCGCGTTGGTTGAAAAAAAGGTCAGTAGACAGTGCAGAGAATTCGGTAAGGCTCGTGCGTAGCGGTTACGTCCCTGAACTTCGAATCGCCGAGCGGAGAGTTCGGCGCTCGTTCGGACGCGTTCGATCACGTTCGGACTCCTCCGCTCCCCTTCCTCACGCATTTACCAACACAGCCGTGAGCCACAGCTGCGTGACGGCGCGTTGCGTACGCTGCGGCGAGTCTGTTGTGCGCACTTTTGATTCAACGTACGAACCCACGGCTGCACACAAAGCCAGATAGAGATGTGTGTGGGTATACGCGCTCGTACGCACGGCGGCCGAGGCGCGCGTGCCGCGTTTCGTAGTACGGGAGTCAGCTCCGCGATATAGATATAGTGGAAAGTTATTCGAGCATTCCGAACAGCGGAACGACCAGATGTAGTCAGCATCAAACGTAGTACACGTCTCGTCGAGGAGTGTCGCGCTTTTCTCGCTCCTCCGATGAATTAGTGTCAGTGCCTCGGGCCGACAATAATTACTAAAGAAACAGCGGAGCAGTGCGCTTGTTCAGTGCAGAGGAGAACTTGTCGCGGCTGAAGGATCGTCATCCTCCGAGAGATTCGGAAGAGCAAGGGCCTGCGAATGCACGTCGATGGCTTTGGAATGATTCTGAAGGAGCTGCTTATAAAGTGCTATTGTTACGCGGCAGCGGAGCTACTCCTAGTCGAGAGAAAAAAGGTAACGCACCGACCTTCGTTCGGGAAACTCGCCCAGAGTTCGCGTCGTGTCGATGAACTCGGGCTATTATAAATTTTGACGAAGGCAACTGCCGCGCCAGTTATTTATTTATATTGGATGCGTCAAATCGTTGCGGGACACCTTCGGAGCATCGCCGATATTTTTTATCGGTATCACGAGTAAGCTAACGACGTCTGCGCCAAATTGCTTATTGAGAGTGAGTCGGTGAAAAATCACAAAGCGCTTTCTTCTCGCTTCTCCGTCGTGGCGTCCAAAGCTGTAGATTTGGTGGCTCGCGGCTGTTTTTGACAGTTCACAACCTCCGCAAAGTTGCGCTGCGCTTGCATCAGTTCCACACACACTCGACAATCCGAATGCAAGCGCACCATCCAGTCGCTCCTCCTTTGTTCTTTCAGAAAGCCAACGCGCATTACGCACCCAACAACATTTTTCGTTACTCCACTTTTTCTCCACCTATGGTAACAAACACGAGTGTTATTACGTTGGCTGATTCCGGCACTTTCATATATTTTCATAATGTTCGTCTTTTCATGCCCCTCTCCCATCGGCTTCTTTGTTTACATTGCCACTTGGAATCTTTAGGGCGTAGGCCTACTGACTGAATGCCATTCCAGCATTTTTTACATTTTACTAACTGTCAACATACTTTCAGACTCCATAGCTTTTTGAATCTTCTCTCAATAAATTACAACGTTTGTTCGTTTGTTTTGTGTGTGTGTGTGTGTGTGTGTGCGCGCGCCCGCGCGCGTGTGTGGTGTACTCATGACAAAACTTTAAATTACCCAAAAAGCACACAGAGCTTATTTTTCCCTGCTTATTATATTTATTTATAATTCCTTTTAATATGTTAAATGTACCTTTATTTTATTTAGCATCATTGCAATTATTTGAAATATGTATTTGTAATAAATGGATGATGAAATATAATATTTAACAGATCTTTAGATTGTCGCTTATCATAGCATTTCGTCTGATTAAAAACAGGTAGACATATTAGCAATAATTATTGTATGTAAGATAAATTTTATTTAACGTGAATAATCCTATTTCTTATATGATGCGATAAATAGAGTGCAGTAGGTGTAGATACGACAAAATAAAAATTGAAAGTGTTATCGAGAAATTTCGATCCGCTAAATATCCATCGTCATTTTCATTTTTATATAACTTAACCTACAAATTTCCCATTACGCAGCACCTTATAATCCTCTTTACGTCAGAAAGATGTAAAATTTCATAATACAATTAACTTGTTTGCGTCAGAACACCGCGCACACACACAAATACCGCTAATAAGTAATTAACCATCATAGATCAGAGATCATGCGCGCTCTCAAATTTTTTAACTATCTTACGTAAATGGTTTTTTTTAATTAATACGGAAAATATACGAGGATATAATACTAATAAATTTTTGCTAAATTGACTTGCACGTCAGTATGCACGTCATGATTTGTAAAACCCTCGGAAGCATTCTCGACGAAGGACGTATATAAATTTCTTGATAGAGATTGCCATGTTTAGCGCGAGCTTCTTCGACTTTTACAGACGACATATATTTCACTTTTTTATGATTTATTTATTAGTATTGTTTCTTAGTACATTTTTAATTCTTGTTTTATCAATATAAATCAACAATTCAAGTTCAATTGACTAGCCAAAATTCAATCAAACATTTCTCTCAAACATTTGAAGAAATTTTAAAATAAATCTTAATTATAAACAACAAAATAAAATAAATTATTACTTATAATTTTACATTTGACTTCGCAGCCAGAATACAGTTTTATTCGATACAGATTAAAATTTATAATTTGAACTTATATTTGTTTTTTACGTTAAAAATATTTGTATTTTAAAATTAAAATCACACTGAAAAAAGTGCAAAATTTATATATCAATATTATAAAATTCCTAAAAATGTACACATTTTATAAAGTTTACTATTTTTTTTTTTAACGAAATAATTTCAATATTATTATTTATGTAAGGTTAACGCTAAGGTATAGTTGGACTAATAATGGTATGAAATTTAATTGATGAAAAATTAATCAGATTCAATTATGGCAACGAAACAAAAGCCCAATTATTTCATTTGAAATACCAAATGAACGAAGATTTATTAAGGACTTACGAATTTTTACAATTAAATAAAAATTCTAGTATTCTGACGAATACATTAAAGTTAATGTAAGTATTTTTGTACACAAGTAACGAGATTTCGAGAGAAAACTGATTGAAATTGCAATTGGATGGCGAATCTGTAAATACTTCAGTATTTTTTAAAGATTGACCTAAAACAATATGGTAATAATTATATATCTTTTCGTGAGCTTTCAGTTATAAAGAAATATAAATATTTCTTTTTCCAAAAATGAAAGGAACTAATTTAGGACCATTCAAAGAATTAAATATAATTTATTGAGAGAAAGTTGCATCGATGAATACATTTCACTATATTAAATTGTTGAGGTATATATTAAATCTTTTAATAATTTAACAAAAAATTAATTTTAGTTTTATATATTTTATTTCATTACTAGAAAAGCATTCTACATTAATTTTTTTATAATAAATATATTTAAATTAAATTTGTAGATTATCATGCTTACTAAAATAAAATGTATTTAACTCATGAACTGAATTGTATACTTAATATATTTTGTAAGTGGTTGTGTGACACTTTGAGATATAACGACGACAATTAAAGTTATAGTGTCAGCGTATGATAATAAACTACTTAATTGTCTTTCAAAATTCTATTTTTATTAAGTTACGAATGTTTCAACAGCGTTTTGTGTATAATTTACTTTTATTATTATTTTTCGTGTGTATTACTTTTTAATAATTTCTTTTTTTAAGTTTTCCTTAAATTTTGAAAATCTTTATAAAACTGTAGAATTTAATCTTTATGTTTTGTCTAATTATATACTAATTTTTATATTGGTTTAAAGTTTATGACTATTTTAGAATTTTATTTCAATAGTACGAAAGTTTTTTTTACCTATGATTCTATATTATAAATAGAATACCTAAAGAGAGCGTAAAAAGTTTAGTTTGATAAAAGCTGCAAATATTATAGATTTTTTAGTCTATAAGTCAAACCATTTGTATCTACGTATAGAACAGTTTGTGTAAAAATGTAAGAAGAAACAAATGTAAGAAAAAATATAGATAGCTTGTGGTATAGTTTAATGAATTAGTAATGTTTAAAACTATTATATAACTAATATTTAAGCCATTTCATATTATATTATTTAGTACTAATAAATAAAAAATAATGATTAAACTATTAATTAGAAGTCTCGATTAATTTATTACTAAAATAATTTTGGAATATATTTACATAATTTTTAAGTATTTAACAACAATTGTAAAAGAAATTTAATACAGAACCTGTAAAAAGGCGTTTTACTATGCCATCTTGCCAGTTTTGGAAGTTCTAAAACTTTCTAGAAAATTAATATTCTAGTGAAATATACATTACTTACATTTATGTTAATAACTTATTCTTTCACATTTCACCAAAAGTAGAGATTATTTTATTATAGATTTTTTGAAATTGGTATGGTATTTTGATGTCAATGTATAAAGTATAATTTATCAAACATATAAAAAATTTACACAATATTTATTGGGATGATTCCGACATAAATTTGTGAAGTGTTATTTTGAAAAGTTTGTCTATACGTTAACGCTTTCGCTAAACTATTTTTGAATTATGTAAGATTTACGTCGATATATTACTATTTTAACATAAAGTTGAACTATGCTCAAAGTCCGATTATAAAGAATTAGAAATTCGAATTAAGTTTTTAAAATTAAACTAAGCGAATTTCATTAAATTATATGTATAATATATGTATAATTATATGTATAATAATTAATTTTTATGTTTAAACATAGTTATTTTATAAATAAACAAATTTTGCAAAATTATCTAAAAATTTTATTTTAGATTTATTAACTTATAAAGTAATGAAACTTACTCGTGTATTTCTTAAGCGCCTTTTCTAGTAAATCCTTAAAAATAAATCATAAAAGTAAAACTACATTTTAATAATTCTTGTTGTCGTCAATGTCTAAAGTAATTTAATAACTTTTAGTCTTATTAAAATACAAAGAACATTTGAACACTTACAATAAAATTATTTACTACATCAAGCATTTATAAAAAAAATAAGAGTTTATTAATAATTTACCTGTATAATACAGATTTATATTGTAGATATTTTAATCATAGAAAGTTGAACAAATTCTTAAAATATATTTATTTTATTTTATAAAGCTATTGTATATGAATTGTTAGATTTTTTCTTAACCAAATACATTTTTTATTACGTTTCCCAAATTTTTCTTCCTGTGTATATTCTATGCTCAATATATGACCCATTAACTGGAATAAATAAAGAGATGTGTATTTTTATATTTTTTATTAGTTGTGTTATCTATAATTTATCAGTATTAATAATTACAGTTTGGGAACCGGTGATTGGGTACATGCTTTTGTAAATACTGAATAATATTGATTAAAATAGGAAAAAAAACTTCACTAAAAATTAAAAATTAAACCAAAATTGAAATGGCGACTGCAGATCATATTACTAGCGATAAAATAAATGAATTCGATCGAAATGCAGGTGAAATGCGTTTAATACCGAATTTTAATGACAAACGCATAACAACTCTGAAACATTTAAAAGCTTAAGTTTAGTTGCCTAATAATGTTGAGAGAGAAGTGACGTAATTTTGGATTTGGCTAATATTGGAATATCGACACTGGTGTACCAGTGCAGGTTGTACATTTGTTTTCGACATAAGTGCAAAGAATAATTCCACTAAGACTGGATAAACTGATTAAAATCTTAATAATTTTTTTAAAAAATTTTAATTTAACAAAAAAATATATAGATCGGTAAATCTGCTCTATAATATCATATTTAATTAAAAGTAATTAAAATTGTGAATTTGAAATATTCGTATTATTGAATCGATCAAAATTAGTCAAATAAATTTTAATATAATTTGAGCATATTATGTTATGTATATTGTTGGGTATAAACCAAGTATCTATTAATTATTTATATTTCTTATATTTGCGAATCAATTAAATTTAAATATCTTAAGAAAAAATATTTTAATATTAATCGTGTTCTTGTTGCGACTTTATATAATAATTTAATAAACAGTAGAAATAGATGTATATTAGTTTTAAGAGATTTCTGATATTAGTAATTACTTCATCTACTGTAAAGTATTAGTTTTTATACATAATAATTGTGGTATTTTTTAATGTAATAACATGCATTCAATTTTTCTGTATTTAATAAAATTTGCTTATAATTGGATGAACATTTTCAAGTGTATTATATGAATTAAAAACATAAAATCTGTTTAATAATATTAATTTTTTACTAAATTAAAAATTTCATCAATTTATATTAATGTATATTATTAAATTTGTCTTTAAGTCTCTTAAAAAGGATTTCTCTTACAATGTTTTTTCAAAAAACAATAATTTTATATTTTGAAGTTATAAACATACTGTTGATAATTTGAATTATCTTATCACTGATAAATTTTAGACATCTATATATTATGTCATCAAATAGTTTTTAATTATATTTTTTTTATAATATTTATCTTATCCTCAACACGTCATGTAAGGAAGATAAAACTAAGAATTCAGTTTTTTTTATTTTCATCATTTCAGAAATAAAATATATATTTAAAAATACAATAATTAATTTAAAAAATTATAGAAATTGAAGTATAATATTATTTAAATGAAATAAAATACGAGAAAAAATTGTTATTGTTAATTCAAAATTTTTTAAAAATATAAATCAAATCTGTATTGAGATTTATGTTACTGAGATTTCACAATGTATAGTTGAGAAAAACAATTTTATGACAGCATATTTTTTATAGTAATTATTGGTAGCATAATAGTAGTACATGCCACGGAAATCAATTTGAACTATTACAAAAATAATCCTTAATATTATATAAATCTTAAGTACTTAACGTAGAAAAAATTATGGATGTTACAATACATTTTTATATTTTAAGTAAACAAATAAAATACGTACGTAATTTTTAAAAACAAAGCTTTTAATTTAATCATTAAAATTATGTAGATATAGATGGACGATCAAATTTTAATTAAACGTGAAAGTATAATATTAAGTTAAGAACGAATCAATATAGATAGACGAAATATTATTATTAAACTTCTTCGAAAAAAATTAACATGATGTATAGAATTTTAATAATGCAATACTTGCAACGAAAAAATATATCTTGGCTATTGGATTACTAAATTTTTTTAAATGTTAATTATTTTATATAAATTTACGTTTTACATAAATTACAGATATATTTTCTAAACCATTTCCTAAATATTTTAATATTATAAATTGTGAATAGAATCTTGAGTTTTTGCAAAAGATTAATGAGTGGATGTTTTTAAGAACTATTTGTATATCACATTTTTAAACAGCATATTCTGTCTTTTATTAACCTATTTATTATCTATTTTCAATCAATTTAAAAATTTTGTAAGAAGATTTCAATAAATTTCGACGTCATGGATGTGCATAAGATTTGTAATTTATTTTTAACACACACTCGAAAAAATAAAAAGTAAACTTGCCAATTGTGGTAATTATTGTTTTAACCATCTGAATGATAATTTTTAATGGTTTTTAAGTTTAGAAATAAACAAAATTGTATAAATAAATAAGTAGTTTTGTATTGTCATAGCTTAAAAAATATTAAATATCTTTATTATTTAAATAAACTATTTAAATTAAATTAAGTTAAACACTTGTTTTGCGGTGACTTTTATGGACTTTTGAATCATTGATTTAAAAATCTATTGATTAAAAGATCTAATCAATAAATGTACTTCAACCCTTCTGTACAAGCTTATCTATATATTGTTTTTCTTATTTATGCGTATTCATTTTTGTAATTAATATAAAAACAATGATTTAATACAAATAAGCTAATCATTTGTAAATAAACAAAATATAACTGTATTATTTCCTATAAATAAATTAAATGAAATAAATTATAAATTATATACTTGTTATAACTTTTAATTTCTTTTTTAAATATTTATATTGTAGACATGAACAATAATATTAATGAACAAACACGTAACTACGTTACGTTTATATTTATAAATAAAATATAAAAAAAGTAGAAGAATTTTGTATGTATTAAGTAAGTTTTGTTAAATATAATGTCAAGAACTGAGTACAAAGAAAATTAAAAAAAAAGAATTATTTTATACATAGCTTAAAGAAGTTTGGTAAAAACTAGATATAACTTATTAAATGATTTACCTATTATTTTTATCATTTATTTTTAGATATCAGGCTAGCCAGCTGGATCATTCTTGTAGTGTGACGATTATCGTGGACTGCATTACCGTGTGGCAACGATAAGCTACACTGCAACCCATCGATCATCGTAAAAACTACCAGTCACACATTGCAGGAATGGATACAACAGGCTCGCCTGTACCGGATGCAATCCAACCGCTTTTCGAACAACTTCAGGAAGCTCTTGTACTTGAGGCCAAATATCAGCCAGATCTACAGTTACCTACAACAACCCAGGTATGTTTACGTATCCAAAATATTATTGAATTGTGATCCAAATGTTGTACTATTCGATTTAGTACTGATTGACATGAACATTTTCATAAGTATGCATATGTATACAATCAAATTTTCTACTGTTGCTGTATTTATTTATTATAATACAATCATAATGATAAATAATTGTATAATAATAAAATATTAGTTAAATTATTTACAAATAACAATAGATAAATTTTGTCCACATTGATGTAGGAAACTAGTTTGAAGGACCTAAACTTAACTATCAGTTATATATTTTAATAAAAAATTGCAAAATTTTGTGAAAAATATAATAACAATTAAATTTTATATTAAAAATTTAAATGATAGCATATTTCATAATTGAAATTTATTGTAAATTTTAACGGTAAAATAATTAATTACACCAAACATAATAATAGTGAAAATACTATAAATTTTAAGGTTAGAAATTACTATTATTGATGTACTAATAAAGTTAATTATAAACAGTGCATATTAACTTATTATTAATTGATTTCATTAAAAATTTTGAATATAATATAACAATTAATAATGAGTGAAAATTAAATAATGTTTTTAAATCATTAATTATTTTACTAGAAATTTCTGAATATTTTATTATGAATTATTATATTAAATTAACTCATTCTTTAAATTATTTTCTTTCGTAGAATGATGAGATCACAATTGGCTCACGGGATGGTTCTGCACATGTACTTAGATGTCTAAAAGTCTGGTATGATCTTCCATCACAAGTATTCTTCATCGCTATTAACATGATGGATTGTTTCTTAAGCAAAATGAAGGCCAAGCCAAAACATATGGCATGCATTAGTGTTTCCTCATTTTATATAGCTGCTGTTCAAATGGCCCACCACTCCCTTGATGCTGATCATTTAGTTTCCATATCACAATGCAAGTGCACCAGTGGTGACTTGAAACGCATGTCTGAAAAGATTCGCAATAAACTGGAATGGGTACCAGGCACACAACCTATCACTTCACTCACTTTCCTTCGTTTTTTTAATATTATGTTTCAAGCTGCTGCATCTCAACTTGGTCTTGGAGATTTATATGCAAGCATGGTTTTGGTATGTTATTAACAAATTTTTAAAGATTTATCTCATAATTACTAAACTATTGAATTACTATATTTTTCAGTCATTAAAACAAATATTGATTTCAAAAATAATTAAATTACATTATTTTATTACAAGAAATTATATTTAATTATATATTTTGTATACATATCGTAATTTTAATATATTTTATAGACCAATTTCGCAATCATATATGTTTTTATTTATGTAACTTTTATTTGCTTATGAATTCATTTTAATTTTTGTTATAGGAATCAGAATTACTCTTACGTCTTGAGATGGTAGCTTGTGATGGCAATTGTGCTAGTTTAAGATCATCGGAAGTAGCTCTTGTTCTACTCTGTACTTATCTAGATGATGCTGTAAATCGTTTGGATTCAAACACTAGTAAATCTTTGCCAAACATATCTGGTCCATCATCTCTAGATGATTCATCAACTACAGCAAACCTCATGCTTAGATTGGTGGAATTTGCAACTGAATTACAAAAAATGTGCAAGGTATTGAATTCATATTATTTATTTTATTAACTTGTGAACATTTAGTACGATATTTATTATTATTAAGATTTTTTAAAATTATGTTAAAATAAAACTCGAATAATTTTGTTTGTTTCAATAAACTAATTTTAAAAAGTAATATTAAAAAAGTTATATCAAATTGATAATCTTGTTATTTTAGATTTCTGATGCAAGTTTTTTTGCAACGCATGAATCTGTTGGTGCAATATTAAGCAAGTACAATGCACAAGAACAAACTCCACATAGACAAAGACTTATCTGGAAATTATCGTCTAGAACAGCTCGGTTATTACGGCCAACTGATAAATTTACGTCGGTTTTACCTGTCATTGCTGAGCACACACCAACATCGTCGCCTAAAAGAATCATGTATATATAATTCCTACCATTTTCTTTATTTTACTTTTATCTTTTAAATGTATAAATAAAATATTTGTTATTTATATTTTAGAAAAAGTCGTAAATTTGCGCGACGCCATGGTCACAAAAGGCGCTAAGTGATAATAATGTCATCTGTGAAAAGGTACATATTTAAAATATGTATTAAAAATTTTAATAATACTTTATTTATGAATACAAAATTAATATTTCGATTTTTTGTTTAAGGTTGTAATGGTCTATAATTAAAATTACAATTATTGGATCTTGTTATATGTCGATAATGAAATCTTTACTGTTTCCAATAATAAGAAATTATCAATGCGGTTGAATACAGCCTTATTCGATAAATAATTATTGTTATATAAACAGTAATTATATATGAGCTGTGAATTAAGAAAATCTAATTGGTTTGCCATAAAAAACAAAACAAAAAAAGGTTTAGTCGGAAATCGTGAAAGTGAATGTGATAAGCTGTTAGCAGTGGTTTAATGAATTAATAAGCGACCATTGATAAAATCCACTGTTTAGGTATATCCTATCTATTTATATATACATATATACTTATATGTATGTGTATATATATACGGAATGCACAGAAAGCGAAAAAAAAAATATATATATATATCAATACAACAAAAATAAGAAACAATAATATAATTACATGTAGTAGTTACAAATCAAATTTAAAGTTAAATACGACAGAAATAATATTATAGAAAAGGATTATACAATTACACGGAAATGTAATATAATGTATAATCGTTAATATTTCAGAAGTTCTTGTTATAAACAAATAGTGTAGTTTCTCTTAAAGAAATTTCTAATTTTTGTTTAAAGTTAACAAATATATAGTAAATCTTTTAAAAATAAACGTATTAAAGTATAAATGTATCAATTTTAAGTTTACAAAGCTTATAATATTTTAACTTCTGAAATAGATGCGTGAAAAGTCATTTCCCTAAATAGAAATTGTCTATGTGGGTAAATTAAACAATGAATGCATGGAAAAATAAAAAATTCGTTTTTAATTTGATAAAATATAACTGTAATATCTAAAAAAAATCAAAGCTTTATAAGAATTGTTTATAATCTCCTGCATTCATTAATTTCAGTGCAAAAATGAAAATAAAATATTTGTAATTTTACGTTATTAATTATAGCGTTTCCTTAAACGTGTGAATCGATAAAAATGAAAATTAATTTCGATAGTTGAAAAACTTATAAATTTAATTACATTTATTTTCTTTTGTTTTCAAAAGAAATTTTATTTAAATTGATATATTATTTTTTTATATTTATGATTTTATAATTTATTTAATGCAAACGTTCGCATCAAACAGAAATAAGGTAATAAAGAACGTCTTTATAATATTAATGAATAAATGTAAAATTGTGGATGAGTTTTCAAACGAAGCCAGTTTGTGCTAGTCGCAAAGTTATTGTGAAACAGCATTTCTCGTCGTCTTGAACTGACTACTCTGTACTTTCTTCCTAGATATTCTTCGTACTATAAAGCAAACTTAGGTTTGAAGTTGAAAGTGAGAAAGCGTTTCAAAAAATTAAAAATTAAATTAAAACGTTTATTTAAATATATTGTTAAAATGTGTCTCTATAAACATGTGAAAAGTGTAAAATAGAAGTTTTCAATTTTCAGTAAACAAACAAATCATCAATAATGAAAATCATTTAACTTGTATGTAACAGCTGATATAGGACCAATAATTAGTATTTATTATTATCAGTTTGAGTTTATTCTGTACTTTAAAATATATTCTTAAGCAAATAAGTTTTTACAAAATTTTCTATTGTGATTTAAGATAATAATTTTTTAATAATTTTGACGCTGAATACTATTTTCAAGCCATATAAAATTTGAAAGAGTAGCAAGATTTTTGTTTTGTGTTTTTTTTTGTATTGTTTTGCATTTATTTTCATAAGTAGACTAGCCAAAATAAAAAAAGTTTTTTTTTATACATGCAAATATATTAATTATAAATTAAATTTAATTAAATATAAAGATAATGAATAAGCTAAATTATAATTGAAATCTTATCAAGCATTAACTGCCTTGTATATTGTGGGGTTAGAATCTTAAATAATGCAGCTGTTATATCAAGAAATGTTCCTATTTTACACTTTTTTCAATATCGCATTCTTTTATAATATGAATTAATTGTCGCTTCAAAATTTATAGTATTCAATGTTCATATATACTTTGACACTAAAAAACAAAAATTATGGATGGAAGATAGTAAAAAAGTGAATTTGATAAATATTCTAGCCGTCTTCACCGCTTATAATTATAAAATAAAACTAAGCATAAAATCGTGAATTAAAAGAAAAGACTGTATTATTAATCGAACTAGTGAAAGTCGAAAGATAAGAGTATGACGAGTAAGTTAATTTCTAAGAGAAAGAAAAATTAGAGCACGGTCGGTTATTTGTGATTCACAGAACAATTATTACACGAATACGACCACAAACAAACTGGAAAAAGTACAAAAAATAATTCTTGGAATTCTCAAGAGAAGAAAAAAAAAGTAAAATAATTAAAATAACGAAAATACTTTATACGTATTTGCCCTTTAGAAGGGTTGAGATCTCAGTTGCTGACATTCTGAGCGCTTGTATATTTCTTTTTTCCTTATTATTTCAAACTACAATTCCAACCTGTTTTTATTCATAAAAATATTTCACAATGTTTTTTAAATGAAAAAAAAAGAAATAAAAGTTGTCTTATATTAATAGAAGTTTTTAAACTCCTATCTTTTTAAATTAAGGAAACTTGCGCTCGGTTAACAACAATTACTGAGCGTTCGCGAATGAGCAGAAAATAAGCGTCGTTTTAGAAGCTTTCTTCTGTATAAAAATTTATATATATTCAATTAATTAAAACACTCAAGAATAGTGTCTTTTTTATAACTACAATGTTTGTAAAAACACAAATCATCGTTAGAAATATAAAATACCATTTTCTCTTTAATTTTAACGAACGCGCTTAAAATTATTTTTTAGTTGTAAATATTAATATGTACCGTTCAAAATTATAAAAATTTAATTTTAAATTATTATCTTTAATACTAATTAAGTATTAAAATGAATCATCCTTATCTTTGGATACATTACAATGTTTCAAAAAAGCAAAATTTATGATTCCAAAAATACATATTTCTTAATAAAGAATTTTATATTAAAATTTTATAATTTGTTTTTATTTTATACATATTCCATCATTATATTCATAAGTTGATGAATTAATAATATTCTATAAGGGAACTTAAAAAATAATAAGTAAAAATTAAAAAAAATATTTTTCATAATTAAATATTAACTTAATAACTTCAAATATTTCACAAGTAATGATAAATACTAAAAAAAATAAAGAAAATATTTTAGGATTTTCCTTACTAATTTTTTTTTAATGATTATAAAATGAATAAACTATTATTGTGCTATTAAAATAAATATTATACATTTGCATAAAATCGAAATAAAACGACCCACCGTTTAATATTGTTGAAATTTACAAAATTTTATATAAATATATTAGCGATATATTTTAATTTATAAAATAAAATTTATTTAAAAAACTAAAAATGATTCTTTTAATTGTTTTTAAAAATTTTATAATATAATTTTTTGCATCGAAACAAAGTAGTTTTTAAATTTTCTAGGTAGCAAAACTACTTTTTAAAAGTATTTATTGTATAATTGTAAAAATTATAAAAATTTTACTTAATGCATATATGGGGACGTTATTGTAAAGGTTATCAATAAGGATTTTTTTCTCTAGTTCATAATTACATATTTATGTGATTTTGTAAAGAAATTAAAATAGCCAATGATACCTATAAAACCTTTATGAAATCCAAAGCAATCTTACTTATGACTAATTACATAGCATAATATTTTAACTTATTATTGAAAACATTCTTAAGATGAAATAATGATAAATATTTTTAACCAAATAGTAAAAAGTTTATAAATATAATCTATCTTATGTTAATATTTACATCAACTAACTTAGATTAAAAGAAAATATTTTAATAGTTAAAATACTTTAGTCTAAACTTTAATACATTAATTTATAAGAAAAAGCATAATTAAGCAATATTATTATAATTTGTTTGTTATAAGTAAATTGATCTTTAATTGGAAATTTTCAGAATAATAATTTTAATAAATAGTATACATATAATAAATGATCAAAATAATAATTTTTTAAAATAAAATATAAATGTTATTGATGGCCTGATTGCAGCACCTAATTATTGAAAAAGGTAAAATACCGTATATTCTAATTAAATCAACTGGTTATCTACGATTATGCATAAAATAATTTATTGACATTAAGAACGTAGAATCAATATGCATCATCATTCTCATCTTATATTTACGCAAATTTATGCGGCTGATTTTAACTGAAAACTTTGAATTAATTTTTAATAATATTGTATATTAACTAAAACTATATATTGTGAGTATGAATTATATATTGTGAGAGAGAGAACTATATACGTACTAAAACTATAAAATAGTTTTATCATTTTTCTAAACTCAATAGTGTGAATATATACGATCCATATTCAATTAATTTAAAAAAGTATTTTTTAAAAGTAGTTTTATAGAGCTTCAAATTTCAAAATTTTCAAGGTTCTGTAGGCGAATATAATTTAATGCCCCTTCACCTCACCAACGATTTATAGATTTAGATTACTTCGTTCTCTTAATTAATACTTAGTCGTAAAAAATCATTTTCTTGCTGACATTTCCAACTACATTGTATATCTTTTATTATTTTATATCTGAATATAAAATATTGCCTTATTTTGGAACAGTAATATCAGTGATTAAAATAAACAGAATTACAGTAGGCAAGATTAATTGTAAGAATTTGTTGGATTTATTTTAAATACTCGTGTGCAGAATGTTCCATTTTTTAAATGTATTTAAATATTCTACTCAATTCAAATTTAATTTTCAAATGTTTTAAGAAATATATTTACAATTTTTTTCTATCTCAAATTGAAGAAAAATTTCAAACACTTTCAAATTACAAATGTGGATCAGATGCAATGATAATTTGAAAGTTACGTGTGAATTTTTGATAGCAAATAACTTAAGTATTTTTTTATTAAATCCATTTAAATTATATATATATTTAAAATTATACAATCCGGAAATGTTGAGCTTTTTAGAAGTTTTATAGTATTCGAATACCCCGATATGTATTCAAAACGCATCTATTTAATATGAGTTGAATAAAAATTGCATAAGTTTGTTTTAATCATAGGATTATAAAGTATATAAATTTGCCGGATTTTGTACATAAATAGAAATAAGTTTTTAGAAATAAAATAGTTAATGAGTAGAATGTTAATAGTATGCATTCTTATTATAGTTATAAATTATAATTTAAAATTTATTATTTCTAATAGTTTTGTTAAATATTATAATCCATTGCTAAACTATCGATTGTACATAATAGACATTTTATATTTACTTTGTTTTTGATTTTTTACATTTCATTAATAGATTTTTCTTTATTATGCTTATGTAGATTTTATTGATTCTTAAATTGTTGAATATAACTCACTATAATAATTCCTTTTCTTACACATATTTTTGTTAGATTTCTTTATTTACGCGTAAGTCATTCAAGTGCGCATAATGCAGCATAACCTCTTTAAGTTTAGCTATTTCTGGAGTCTGGGCTCTAGTATAAGCGTATAACAAAATATTTTTATTTTTATGGATTGTGATATATCTAAATCGTAAACATTATTCTTGGGTATATGTAACCAATGTTCAGTTTTTACCAATGCATAGTTAAGTCCTTTTTTTAATACTTTTCAATGAGTGCTGAAATTTTTCCTGAAATTAGATTAAAAACCAAACTAAAAACCCACTTTGGACACGATGATTATAAAAACGACTTGCAACAAAAAGCTATTGAAGCGATTTACAAAGGTACAAATTTATTTTGATATTACTCACAATATATTTAATATTTTTAGTGTTATAACCTATATTACTTTTAAAAATAAACACAAATTTAACGAAATCTTATGTTAATATTCTGCAAATTTTTTTAATGCAGTTGGTACATTATTTAATGTTTTTATTATTGATGCATTATTTCATTTTTATTAGCACTTATATATTAAATGTTTTATCATGTGTAGTTTATGCAAAAGAATATAATAAAAGATAAAAAATTAAATTGATATTTTTCTTTTTATATTTAGAATATAATAATGAGATATTAATTTTTAATATAAATATGAAACTCTAGTTTTTCACTATTTTATAATATAAATATAAATTGAATATTTAATTTTTAAAGGGGACAAAGATGTATATATTTGTATGCCGACTGGATCTGGAAAATCTTTATGTTTTCAATTACCAGCAGTTGCAAAAGAAAATTCATATGCCATTGTTATTTCCCCTCTTATAGCACTTGTTAAGGTTATTATTCATTTAATTTTATATTAACTTTAAAATTAACACTATTTATAAATCCAAATTTATATCGTTATTTTTAGAATCAAGTTGATTATTTAAATAGTAGAAATATTTTGGCATATGCTTTGAATAGTAAAACTACAAAAAATATGAAAATGATTATAAAAAGTGATATGGTATCAAATAAGCCAAAAATGAAGTTACTCTATGTAACTCCTGAATTGTGCGATACACAGTCTTTTCAGGTAACTTAAAATAAATCATTTAATCATTTACATTTTTTGAAATATTTTGTATATTTTCATAGTATTTGTTAAGCCAAGTAAAAGCAAAAGCAGTATCTTATTTTGTTATTGATGAGGCACATTGTCTAAGTCAGTGGGGTCATGATTTTAGACCCAGTTATAGAAAACTTTCTATATTAAGAGAGAAAAAACCAGAAATACCAATTATAGCTTTAACTGCGACTGCTGCTAAAGAGGTAATTTCAATTGAAAATTAATAGAACAGTATGTTTAATTTTATATAAAATTTGAATATTAACCTTATTAATAGCATATAATTTTATATATTATGAAAAAAATTGTAACAAACCAAACATCAATTTCTTATACTTTCCTTAATTCTTATTTTAGTTATATAAAATTATTTGGAAATCTAAATAATTTATTTGCTTTATTAAAAAGTAGTTTTTAAGTATAAATATATTAATAAAATATTTCATAAGTATTGTATTTATGTAGTATTGAAATACTATCATCAAATTATTTTCTTTATATAAAAAATATTTAGGTCAAAGAAGATATTTTCAAAACTTTGAAAATGAAGAATCCATTGATTTACAGTATCCCAGTGTTTCGTTCTAATTTATTTTATGATGTATGGTTTATTGATACTATACCAGATCCATTTGAGCATTTGAAACAATTTATTAAAATGTCACTTGGACCAAATGATGATTCTCTTCCAAAAGTAAGTTTATTATTTATGCTTTAAGAATTAATTTTTGACTGATAATTTTTAAATGTTATTTATAATTAAATTTTTTTAGGATAAAAGAAATTGTGGAATTATTTATTGTAGAAAAAAAGAGACCACTGAAACATTGGCAAACAAATTAACGATTTTAGGAATCCCAACATTATCTTATCACGCTGGTAAAAATTATATTTGATTTATTTTTGGATATTTTTGGATTAATTGTAATACGTTTATATATCAAATATTTTTATATTCAGGTTTGAAAAATAAAGAAAGAATCGAGGTACAAGATTCTTGGACCTCTGGAATAGTTTCAGTTATTGCTGCAACTTGTAGTTTTGGAATGGGAGTAGATAAATCATCAGTTAGGTAAAATAATAATTTTAGTAAATTGGTTAACAAAATTATATTATAATTAAAAAATTTATTCATTTTTTATAGTTAACATGAAAATCTGAAAAAATTAATACTTTATTTATAAAAATGATCATTTATGTATTATTTGTATATGATATATTTTGAAATTCTATTTTTTAATTCTTTAACAATCATATTTATATAACCAACTAACTTTTTTTTAAGTCTGCCTATATTTTTATTCAGTTGATGAGATTTATAATAAAAAATATTATATCTGATCTATTAATTATAAAAATATTCAGTTGTTTATTATATTAAATTTTACTTATTATAATATTTAGAAAAAATTAGAAATTTTAAGTTGTATTTAATTTAAATATATTGAAATCTGCTAAAATATAACATATTTTAATAGGTTTGTTGTACATTGGACTGTACCACAGACAATTGCAAATTATTACCAAGAATCAGGTAGAGCTGGTCGAGATGGAAAACAATCATTTTGTAGAATATATTTTAGTCGTGAAGAATACAATGCAATTAATTTTCTTTGTCGAAATCATGCAGAAGAAGAATCAAATATCTCACAATATCAAACTAAGCAAGATTACCAACAGTCTAAAATTAAGTCATTTAATCAAATAGTAGAATGCTTTACCGGGTTAAAGTAAGATAATTTTTCATAAGTCATTTATAAAGTATGCATAGTTAGTAAAATATTTTAAATTTATCTATATTTATAATTTAATGTCTCGAATAAAATTTATTTTATAAATAAAATTTTACTCGATAATCAATAAATGCAAATGCAATATATTTAATAAAAAAATTGTACTGTACTACTACATAATTACATTTTTGATAGATATTTTCAAAATTATAATCTTTTTTATTATATTTATTTTGTCATGAAATTTTTTTCTACATCAATTTATGATTTTAAAGGTGTAGACACGCTATATTTTCAAAATATTTTGGAGATCCAGTACCTAAATGTATAAATCGGTGTGATGTTTGTAAGAGTAAAGATGCCGTCAGGGAAAGGTTATTGAATTTCGAATCCTCTCACCAATACAAACCTAAACATAAAGAATATCTAGAAAGCTTTGGACTCGAAAAATATGATGATAAGTAAATATTAATTCAAAATTTTATAAAAATAAAAAAAAAATTAATTGAAACAATCCAATATTTTTATTTAAATTTATTGATTTTTTTTAAAGTGCCTATAATAATGAGTGTGAAGAATCTGAAGAAAAATGTCAAACAGCAATGGAAAAAAAAGCGAGGCAACAAGAGAGGCAATTGATAAATGAACAATTTAACTTACGAAGAGGTGGAAAATTTCAAGTTAATGAGGTAATTTTCTTATACAATCTAATCAAAATTTATTTTTATATTAAAATAGTGATAGCATGTAATTAAAAGTTTTTATAAATCAATAATTTTTTTGTTTTTCAGATACGAAAAATTAATTTAGAATGTGCAAAAACGTCTTGTGTTATTGCAGCTGAAAGTACAGATATTAAAGTTAAAGGACTGACTGTTAATGTATGAAATTTAATATAATTTAATGCATGGCCAAAATATTTTATTACAAGCAATTAAAAATTTACAGCAACATTTATTAAAATTTTCTTTTATTGATTTACACCGAATAGAAGTTCTATAAAATTTCATCATAATCTCTATAATTTTAATAAAATTATTATATATAAATTTTAATAATAATAATATAGCTCTTACTGAACTCTTATATATTCATTAAATAATAAAATTAAATAATAATTCTTTATTAAAAATGTTAGCAAAAAATTATAATTTTTTTATATTATTATTTGTATTTCTTATTTTTTCAGTCACGAGAATTTTTCTACCATAAAATAAATAGTTGTTTATTAAATAATTTTGAAAAGTTGTAAGGAAGATAATGATTTATCAGTGGATTCAGATCAATGAAATTGCTCCGTAAATTAGAGTACAATATAGTTTGCAGTGCAAAAAGCTATTTCTAGTTAAGGTTTATGGCAACACAAAAGGTTAATTAATGAATTTATAATATTAATAATAAAAAATATAATTAAATATAAAGTCAAGATGAAATTTTTAAAACAAGGTATTTTCATAGGTTTCACAACTTCAAAAATGTACTAAAAATATCGAATTATGCGAAGACTTAAAAAATTATAATAAATTTATAAAAACCTCAACATATGAAGAAAATAAAATCAATTATGATGGTACTCCCTCATGTGAAAGATTTAGAACAGCATTAGAATTAGAAAAAACAAAAAAAGACTCTGTATCATCAAAGGAAAGTATACCTATAATTAATAAAACGAGATCTGCTATGGAAATGTCACATGAAAATTTAACTGCTAGTCCTGGATTTACAACAGCTCGAGAATTTTCAAAAATTAAAAATAATAATATATTGGATAATAAATGTAAGAAAAAAATTGATTATCCTTCTGTCAAACAATTTTTCAAACGTAGTTCTAATAAATCAGAAAAAATTATGAATAAAAATGAAGACGAGGCAGAAAAAATTACGAATAAAAATAAAGATGAGGCAGAAAAAATTACGAATAAAAACGAAGATGAGGCAGAAAAAATAAAAGAAAAATCTTATCATAATGACTTTAGTAATAGTTTACAAAATAAATCTAATAATATTGAGTCTATAAAAAAATTTGATAAGAATAAAGTAAGAGAAATAATTGTAAATGGCTCCGTTAACAAAGAACCGGAAATAATAGATAATACTAAAACTAATGATATAAAAAATATAAAGACTGAAAATTGTAAGAATTTAAAGTTGAGCAAACCTAAAATTAATTTGAAAAATAAATTAGTTGCTAAAACTGCTTTACTTTTTGGCGATGATTTATTGCCAGAGATGAATGAAGAGCACGATATTACTGACAAACATGATAATGGTACAAATATAAAACAGAATATTAATGAAATTAACATCAAGAATGAAATAATAATTGCAACTGAAAAGAAAATTTCACAAAATAAAAATAAAAATTTCATGGAAAATAAAATTCTTTATAATCATAAGAAGCGTTTACATTCAGATTTAAAAGATCCAGAATCGTCAAATAAAAGTTTACAGGATGTAAAGCGTCAAAAACTGAATAATGAAGTAACTATAAAAAAAACACCAGCATCAATAAAAATTCATAGAAAAACTTTTAGTATATTAAAACCGATTGTTATGAAGTATTACGTAAGCCCCTATATTCCAAATTCAACAAAATTCAAAACTATTTTTCGTAAAATTCACATGGAAATATTAGAGAAGCAAATACTTGGTATGTCGATTATTGAATTACTTTTACTTGTCGAATCTATAAATAATAATAACAATTTTTGTTTTAGATCATGAAGATATAGAAGCTTTAGCTGTAAAGAGAATAAAATCAAAGATATATTTTAATGACGAATAACTTTCAATCCTAACAGCTCTGGTATAGATATTTTTTGTTTTATAATTACATATTCATTTTATAAATCTGTTATTGTGAATAGATTTTTCATGTAGATATGTATTTATTTTAATTTTTAATTTTTTAATTCAAAAACCACAAACCAATATTCATAGTTGTACATAAATCCTAAATATTAGAAAAGAAATATTTTACGAATATATTATGATACTAATGAAAAGTATGTAAGAACCATTTATTATGGTGACAATTTCATTGGTCTAAATTATTAATTTGAAAAATGATTGAAGATCATTTAAACATTATGTTTCAGACGTCAACAATTTTTAGTATGAAATAAAAATAGATTAAATGAATTGTAAAAAATTGTTTTTTTAATTCAATACATGTAAATGATTAATGATATGTTTTAAGATCAACCGTTCCCACAGTATTCATCTTTATCAATTGATAAGGAATACTGTGCGATGTTATGTTTTAGATATTCCTTTAACTCTTGATCTCTGAAATTCAAAAAACATTTAGGATGTATCATCTAAAAAACAATTGTAATGGAAAGTTTCAATTATACTACTTTGTCCGTGTTTTGAAGATAACAAGTAAAACCTGCGTGTCCTTTTTATGAGAAAAGCATTTTGCTAAGTGCATACTATTTTATCTCAGACGACTTTGTGAATTTGCATCTCACGGAAAACAGGTTTCTTTCTTAAACAAACTTTTATTCCTGAGTCGGAAATAACAGTCAGACAACATTACAGTAATACCGCCGATCACTGTGATGCTCTCAATGCTTAAGCCTTGCTCGCTAGTTTTTGAACTCCAGCTTAGTAGTAATGATAAGAATAAACAATAAGGTGCATTAATTACTAATGCAAAGATAAAGATGTACCTGTACAATGCTTACGTATTTTTTAATCAAGCCTATGAAAAGGAACATATTGAATACTGATGTATTTATGCAAATAAATGTTTGTGCTCAAAACGAATAGAGATACTCTCAGAATTATAATAAATGTCGATCGCATTTTTCAAAAATTTTGATCGAAATTTAGCCAAGAACCACCACAAATTGCAGCTAAAAGCATTAGATATAAAACGAAATTTTATATCATTTGAAAGATGGGCGGTACAATAGTTAGATTCGTTACATTATTTGTTTGCACCGTCTCTTTCTTCTCTGTTCGAGATTCACATAAATCTTTGACTGTTTAATTATATCAGCAATATAAATGACTGGCATTACTGAGACTAAACGTTGAAAATATTTTCGAAATTTAGATGATTCTTATAATAAAGATTGTGTTGATTTTTATTATTTTCGACACGCACTCATATCACTGTTGTTCCCCCTCTCCTCATCTCTTGCTACATACTGTGAATGCACATTTTTTAAAACGATATCTCTGCGATATTTTCAATGCGTAATAGTTGCGCTCTGTATAAGCACGTGTACATATTACCTCCCTGGATCTCGTATGCTCTCTAGATTTGCATCGCGCACTTTTTGTGTTTGTTTATTAATAACATAATTTTATAATAAGTGACGTTTAAGCATGATATTTTACGCTCCGTATAAAAGTATTATTTGGGAAATTATGAATTTTTAAACAATGTATTACAAATTATAATTGAACGATATTCTAAATTTTTCAATTGTCTTTTAAAAAAATTTGCGTCAATTAAAGATAGTTTTATTTATATATTGTCACGTATAATACGCAATGACGTATTCAAGTGTAATCTCATGCACAGAAGATATGTTAACATAGTATGCTGTGTAATACGAGCTGAGGATACCTTGTCCTGGGCAGTTGGCTTCAAGAGATCAGAAGTCTAGATTTCAACTCACACATGGAGAGGAAAAAATATCAAACACTCATTTATTAATTTTTCCCTTGGCCGTTGCTTAATAATTTTTAAATGAACAATTCACCAAGAATAGCAAGTGCTCAAATTAAACAAAAACGACACACGATTATTCAGAAAATGAAAACTAATTTCTCTCACTTTCCCAGTTTCTTAATTCTACGAGTAAATTAAGCTAATTAATCATTTTAATCGAATGATTCTAAAATTACATTTGTACTCACTTCTAAAGTAGTTTAGTTTATTTGAGTTAATACGCGTCAAATAATGAACTCCATGGTTGATTTTATGCGACACCTGTACTTAATAATGCATTTATAATCGTTGAAATATTATTTTTATGTATTCGGTTTTGGTTTATCATTCGACGCATCTCTTTAAGCCAATAAAATGCCGATCTAGATCTATGTCGTTAAATTCTTATTAAGGGTGATGCTATGAGTTAAATTAAAATAATATCGTAAAGAAGAATCTTGAAATGGGATATTTATATAAGGCGAGTAGATTATTATCGAGGAGAAGGGGAACGCAAAAATGCAATGCAAAAATGCAATGGTTTTAAGACTCCGTTCGAATGGGCAGAATCGACTGCATCCTATTAAGGATACGTGTCCTCGGGAGCGTCCTGAACAATTAATTTGCAATGTAAATTTTTATTTATAAATAATAATAATTTAAATCAGCATCAGTGTAAATAAATGTCCTTCTAGAATACTAGAGGAAGAATACAATAATAATTTAGCAAATAAGTTTTCATTTATTAAAAGAGAATTTTTTTGTTTGTAAATAAATTTAAAATTTTTTAAAGTTTATAAACTTATAAATATATTTTAAATAACACGTTAAAAAATTTATTAGTTATATTGTAGGTTATAAAAAAATTTTTTATATCTAAATGTCTAAATTAAGTGGCTTTTAAGATTAGATCAAAATGAAAGTAAATAACATTTAATTTTTATCTTTGTTGCTATCTGTATATATATATGCATAGTAAAATGAATTTGTATTTATTATGAAGTTATGCTTAAATTTGAAATTAATATAATTTCAAATGATATTAATGGTAACTAAAAACTTACTGTATTTACTACTTATCGTAAAAGTCGAAAGACTTGAAATTATAAATAATTAAATTACATAGATTTTACATACGTGATAATTTAAACGATGTACGAAATAAGTATTAAATGGAATAAATACAATCAGAAGATACTTAAAACTGATGTTCATTACTTAAAATAATTAAAAAAACAAATAATACTTTATTCATATTTTTTATTATTTTTAGTAGATTGAAAATAAAAATATTGGAAAGTTCATTGATATTTAGTGAAACAACTCAATAAATTATTATAAACTTTGTATGATATACAAACATGAAAAATATCTTTGTTGTTGAGTAATATGTATGAAACGTGAAAAAATTTTATTATTTAATTTTTGAGTAAATTCGTTTTCATATTTATGTTTTATATGCTGAAAATTTTTTATTATTGTCTGAAAATGATAATTAATTATTTTTAAAAAATGATCTCTATATTTCTTATGTAAGAAATTTAATTTAATTTTTTCTTAATAATATCTTAGTAATAAAAACATCAAAAACTTCTGTCTCATCACATAGATTTGATATTTTGAATAAAAACTTGTTTGGAGTATTAACGAGATTATTTATAAGATTATTTTTGATAAACAGTGTTTAATAAATCAACGCAACGCTTTTACGGATTTTTATTTTTATTTTATAATATTAACTAGAGTTTTACTATGAAGAGTTAGTTATATTAAAACTAATTATGATACAGCAGTTAAGTAATAATTTTTATTTTCTTGAATTCTTGTATAACAAGTACAGTATTGCATTTTTTATCGATTACCACAGATTGAATTTCTAGAAGACCAATTGAATATTTTATTTACTCCATTGATTTATTAAGCAATGAATATTAGGATTTTTTTAAAATAAAAAAGATATAAGAAGTTGCTAAACGTTAACTCACAATAGTGTACAATATTTTCAATAAATTACCCACGTAAAAAAATCTGAATTCAAATCAAATATTGTAAATAGAATATTTTGCATAATTTATTATTTATTTTTTATTATTATTAGAAAGTAGTTTAATCAATCGACATTATGTTTTTATTACTATAAAGGTTTCAACGATATAAAATAAAAAGGTACGTGAAAAATTAGAAATGTTGAATTTTACGTTTACTAGAATTAATTTTCAATTATATCTATTATAACTGACTGTTACAACTGAAAAAATAATTGTTTTTAATTTATTTACTCTGTGGGCGCTTACAATTATTATATATCGTCTCTTCTAATTGCGAATAAAGAATGCGGATATTATATTCGAAGGTTAGCTACGGATAAATAAAAATGTAACTGATCGACTGATAAAAATTAGACGCAATAATTAATTTACGTTGCTGAAGTCAGTGCATTTGCATCTAGTTGACGTTGAACGTTTTAGAACATTTAATATTAAAAGAAAACACGTATGAAAATAAATTATGACAACTATGATGAAATTATTTAACTCAGATATCTTTACATAATAAATAATATAAGAAATAAATTATTTTAATAATATTAAAGTAATAAATAATATAAAGTTTAAAATAGCAAAATTTGCCCTTAAAAGTTTGTCTTCGAAAAAAACTTTGTGTTCGATCATTTAATCTATAAAATTAGTGGTTTCGTTATTTTTCATCGAAAATAAGCTATAAACTACTAAGTGATAAAAAAACTTAATACAAATTCAGGGCCTTCGTCAGTAATCTAAATTACGTTTTACGAGGTTTTTTTCAACGAAGAGGGAGGATACGCATCGACTCGTGTGCCAGATTCAATCGCACAATTAAAACAATAAAGAAATGATAGGTGTTTGAGAATAGCGATCACAATTTTTGATAAAATGCAGGATTAAAAAATAGCTCTACTCTTGCTGTACTTGCAAATCAGAAGAGAGGGATACAGATGAAATAATAAGTTCTCGAAACGGCACGTACAAAGCAGCATTTGTTTTGTAAAACTGCAAAGATTAGTCTTTGCAATTTTATTTATCTTTTTTAGATAGATGAGGTAGACTGTGGAGTAAAAAAAGAGGCTCACTGAGCGAATGGGTCGATTAATACCTTCCAACTTCAAAAAAACAATCATTGCGTTCAACTACCGGAAGAAAAGTCAAATTCTTCCATGTTATCGGTTGCGTATTTAACCTACAAGATGAACCGGTAAAGCGGGTCCTCGTCTCAACCTGCTCTCCATTCTTTTTCCTCCTTTCAAAGGCGCGATTATCGATAGAAAGCACGTTACAATGAATAAATATTACACATTCTTATACAATTATACTTTAATAACTATTGGAAAGGCTGAAGATTACGAAAGTTTACGAAATTGAAATTCAATCTATATAGCATGAAATTTTAGGTTAATACGAAAGGAAAATTTCATATATAAATAATTATAACTCGGTATACTTATTTATAAAAGTTTACTTTATTCGTCAGCAGTAGATACATACATAAGGATAAGGCACTGCTTATTGGCAAGACATTTTATGAACATTAAAATAATAGAAAGCATACTTCGCGATACTTATATTGTTCACTTATATTGTAACAAATTTATTTCACCATAAAACCAAAATCAAGTAGTGTAAAAATAAATGTAAAAGAAAAAATACTTTGAACAATTACATTTTTATAAATATTTTTTTATAGATTAAATTCATATTTTTGTTTTTTTTTAATTTATGCATATGAATTTTCTCTCATAAAATGCTGCAGAAATAAGTAATTTAAGGAATGTACTCAATTATTATAATAATGCACCATATAAATAGTGAAGTATACAATTGATAATTTATCTTCGATAGAACTTGAAAATAATATGTTCTTAAACGAATTAATACATGAATTTTTCAATGTATTTTATTAGAATTATAACTAAAACAAAATAGTACACTATATATATATTATAAACTAAGAAAGTGTCATAGCTTTATAAAATATTTCACAAAAATTCAGCTTTTTTACGTACAAGAAATACGCAGTGATTAGTTAAAAAATTATAAATACTCCTATATAAACGTAACTATTTTTATCATTAATATTTATGTGCTTTTCCACGTTAAAAAGGTAGCTTAGTTTGTCATTCAATTATCTTATTACAATAAGGCAAGAATATCACGCGACACACCGAGAATATGCACAGGTAAACTTAGCATATTAAAAACCTGTCAATTTACCTAATGTACATTATACACGAAGTTCAAACATTTTTTATCTATTTATTAAAATTTTAACTTTGGAGTTCAATCATCAATGTATAATCAACTACTGTTTCTACTAGCTTAATTATATATATATATATATGCGTCATACAATTATAAATATATTATATTAATAATAATCAAATTGACAACATGTACTAAAAATTTACTGGATAATTTTAAATGCTTTAATTTGATAATTCGTTCATTGCTTTTTTCAAATAAGAAAATTACACCGAATTTCATTCAGTTCTATAATGTTAGAAAATTTTTTTGAACTAATTAATTTTTATACTTTTTCATTATTAAAAAAAAAATTAATTTTTTATTAAGTTAGTAAATAATAGTGAAGTATTAAAAATTATTTGATAAGAATCACCAAAATTATTCAAGATTCCTTAAAAATAATTTTTTTACATTAAAAATTTCTTTATAAACTTTACAAATAAAATCATACCGCTGCCATTAAAGCATTTAAAGTTTTTTTGAAATAGTTATTTTAAAAAAAATAATGACTTTCAAATTTAGTATTATACATATTTCAAAATAGTATTTATTAATATTGCTAATGTTATTAGAAATAATAAAAAATAATACTTATTTCTAATTTTTCTTTTATAAAAAAAATTATACATAATATATTCTAATACTTAAGAATAAAAAAAAATTATTGTATGTTTAAACGTCTTGTAAAACTTCATAGTTAAAAGTTGTATTTTCAATGCTTTCTAAGTATAAATATAAAATTATCAAACTTTGAGTCGTACTTCTAATACAAAAATATAATTAAAAATTAACACTTTAAATAAAATACCAACTATATTAATTTATAATATACAGTTTAAATTATTTACCTATAAAGTTTACAATAAATCAATTTTGTTAAAAAATGAACACTTATTTTCATTAAAAAAAGATTTCTTCGTTAACAGATAAGAAATCATCGTTAAAGGTATATTATTTGATATTAAGAAATAAAGTTTTTTTTAATTCATATCTAGTAGACTTTGTAAGATTTTATATATATCTATATAATGCATACGTTTTTGAAAAGAAAAAATCAAAGAAATCTTTTTTGGATGCAAGAAATCATTTAAATAATATTTCATCCTATTATTTTTGTTAATAATTCGCACAAACGGAATGGCAATTTTAAAAATAGTTAATATTTAAAAAAGTATTAATAAAACAACATTATTGCACTCGTCAAATGCATAATATTTACATATTTACAAGTAAGCGCACTTTATTCAAAATAAATATTTTTTATATATAATAAATGTTTTTTTCTTCATAGTATTTAAGTAAGGCAATGAAATTTTTTTTATCTGATATTATTACTCGTAATATTTTAATCAGGGTGTTAACGTACATTCATACTAAAAGGCAAAAAGTGAATGTTTTTAACTTTCAAAGATTACTTCAAAAAGCTTTTTTGTCATGCAATGCGCATTAGACTTGAAAAATCGAAAACTAATAATGGAAAATTTTTTATTCATTTGAGAAAGTTTATGTGTATATAAATACATACTTGCATACATGAATATACACACATATCAGCACTCATGTATTTAAATAAGAATATACTTTGTAAAAGCGATACAAAATTATTAATATTAATTCAGTCTTTGTATTAATTTTGTGGCTTTTTTATTAAAAATAATTCTATATGAAACTTTGAAAGTCTCTTTCTGATTTTAAATACTTTGTAAGTCAATATGTATAATGAGAGTTTTAAAAATTTGTTTTCGAAAGGTAAATGAATAGAGAAATAATATTTCAAAAAAATACTTCTTTGTCTATATGAGATTTTCTATTTTTGTTAAAATCATTCATAGCTTAATTTGTTCTGAGGAATAAAATTTAAAATATTTAAATCCTCGTGTTTTACTAAAATAGCTCAGCTACAAGTAATATAAAAGTTTTAAGAAACATTCCTTGGTATGAAATGCTTAATGTATAATATAACATCAATTTAGCCGACAATCGGTTCGTTATTTATTGCCAATTTTTTAGCAAATTATTCAATTAATTTTTACATCTAAATCGATACTTCATTTAACAAATTTTAGCGATCCTTGTTCTTCCTCTTCGAGCCTTAAAATGCACAACAATGAATAAATGACGTCGAACGTATTTATCTTCGTTTATGCAGTACGATGAAAATGATTTATACGGTACGATATTGATATTCTTTTCTTTTTACACGAAAAACCATAGGCAGGTTACATTATACAATTGAATATGTAAAAGGACAGTTTTCACCTCTATTTCGTGGCCTATAAAAGCTTTCAAATGAAATGAGCTCCATTTAAGCAATAATTTAACAACGGGCTAAAAAGTATAAGTAAGAGCGAGAAACAAAATAAAGACTCGCTTAACAACGCAATAATAAGAAATAATTAGAGGTTTAAGTTCTCTTTGGAAAGTAATAACATGATTAACGAGGAGAGTATTGGAGGAGATACCGTTGTTCGGATAAAAGAGGCTTTGCACAAAAAACGTCTGTTTGCTCAGCTCACTTGTCCAGCTTCGCCTTAAAAAGTCAAGAGGAAACAGAACTTTTGTTATTTCTTCATTCTTCCAGAATGCTCACGTTCAATTCAGACGACGGCCTCCTTGAGATTGGCCAATTCCTCAAGAACCGCTGGTTCGATTACCTCCTCATCTTTGGTGCTGAGCAGCGAATTAAAGTAGACATCCAATTCCTTATTAGATTTTGAGATCGGCTTATCATTCAAGTACTCCAGGTGCTTTCGTCGCATCTCAGCTTCCAACCACTGGCTCGACACATTCGAACCTTCGGGCCTGTAAGTCAGGATCTTCATGACGCTCCAAATCAAGCACACGGTGCCTGCCAAAAAGAAACCGTAGATCGCGATCTCTTGTACGATCGGTAGTATGTTCAAGTAAAAGAAGAACTTGGTGTTTAAGTAATCAGGTAGCTCGTACATTCCCTGCGAAATTAAAACCAGTGCTCTCGTTAAATTTCAAACCTTTTGGTCAAATTTCCTTTGGTAGTTCTCAGTTAACTTGAATTAATATGAATTATACCAGTTGTCAGTGTCATAAATAATAGTCAAATAATAGTAAAAAAGCCTTTTGAACATTGTTGTGACGCAACTTCTATCAACTGATTAAAAAGCAAAGTTTTAGTAAAAAAAGCGCAAGCGACTTACAATTTCAAACCATAATAAGGGAAGAACGAGATTTGAAAATCCATCTACATGCGCTATCCCACTGATGTCTTGAAGAGCCATGTTTATTTGAAAACGAAACGCAAGGTCCACAGGAAGACCAGACTTTGGCTGAATGTAGAAATAAGATTCATGTGCCGTTGAATTTGGTTCCAGGCCCTCTACTGCTTCCAGAAGTGATGGATCCGATTGGTAAAAGTGCGGATACGAGAGAGCGATTGGAAAACCTGAAATTATATACGTAAGATTTGTTTTTACGGAAAGCAGATAATGGAGATTTTATACTTCATTTCCACCTTTATCAATGCTGGTGAACTACATCGATTGTGCATTTGTAAAAAAATATTTCATAATAAAAATCACTCGTCCAGTATTTTTTGTGCTTTTTCAGTGTATTAAAATATTCATTTATTCTTATGAAAATTTTGTTACTTAGAGAATAATTAGTTCACTAATAAATTACGACATCTAGATTTGTAGTCTAGAACAAGTATAATGAATATTTTTATACACTGTTGGGAATAAATGTAAATTAACTGATTCATAAATAAAGTTCTGAATGAAAAATGATTTTTTTAAAACATTACTGGATAAATAAGTGAATTAATAATATCGCTAGAGAGTGCTGATAGATTTATGACTGATAAGATACGTTTTTTAATTATTAAAATAAAAAATATAAGTGCTTATAGTTTTCAAATTGAATTCCAGAATACATACAGACCGCGCCCAAACTGTTTCTTAAAAGAATTTTTTATCCCATTTTAAGATTTTAACATAAAATATAATTGCCGTAATGGTTCATGACACAAATAAAAAGATATGTAGAATAATTTTGCTAATTATTTAGTCCAATTATATTTAAGCAGATATTCGCATGCATGACGACGTAAATCTAAATATCGAAGTAGCACAGAATTAGTTTTAGAATGTGAAATCATGAGTTATGTAAACGTGTGTGTAATTTTAACTAAAAATTAGGCTCCAATGCATTAAAATAATTTTATATCTCATAAATTTTTCTCTGAATTTACGTTTTGCTCGGAAATGTACCAAAACTTCTATTACGATACTTTCAATATCAAGTTCCATAAATATACTATTACCACGATGACCACACGAAAATGATTTTAAAAATTTAGAGACATAATTTGTTTGTAGAATGCCAGTTAAAACATAGATTTACACAATTTTTTAGCTACTCTGCACAACAACTAACCATAATAACAGTCGGTGACGTCAATGAGTCCATAAGGTAAACAAAAGCCCTGCCTGCAGAAGCATTTATTTTCCGGATTGATTTGTCCGTTGTCTAACTCATGGTCTCTGAATTTGTACTTGTATGAGTATAGCCCTTTCACAACCTTTTCACCAGTACGGACCTGAAATAGTGGGAAAAGTTTAAAATATCAAATAGGTTCATATTTTCTTTTTTACAATTTTTGAGAATTATAAATGTTTTGATTTTTTTAAAGGTAAAAAAATAATCAGTTATATGTCAATAACGATAAAATAATTTATATTAAAAAACTCGTTTCTCATCGGTGTACGGAGGAGATTTTAAGATAGAACATTATAAAATAGTTTACCATAATTGCACTGCGACAAAGACTCTTCCTGAAAAATTTCAAAGTTTGGTTTGGTTCTATGTAACTTTGAAACTTGGCACCGTCACTCGCATTTTTCACATTGGCGCATTTTCCAGGCCATTGAGGTAGAGTTTCAGCGCCTTTGTACGTATCGATTAAGCCCGTCAATCGTGAATCAGTCTCACCAGTAAAAACAGTTTCAAAATCTCCTTCAAAGTCGTACATCTGCAAAGATCAATAATATATTGCAAAGATCTATAGTGCTCATAAAACTATCGAACATAAAGAAATTATTAAAATATTACCATATTTAAAAATTAAAGAGAGATATAATTGGAAAGTATAAATATCAAATGATTTTTAAAAGTTCTTCGTAATTTATTCAACGAGTTAGTAATGTTCAGGCAGTAATTCATTCCACGTTCATTGAAGAAGCGAATGACAAACAATTATTTGTACGGCTCTAGGAAATTCATAAGGAGTCTGATTCCACGTATAAAAAAAATATGAAAATTATTTGTTGTTTTTAATTAAAAAGAAGATTAAAGAGTGAATTATCTTTATGAGTATTAACTTATCAAAGTTCTTGACATCTAGTAGTCTCTTTTTCATTATGCATTTTATCATTTGTAATAGAAATTATTCAACTGTTAATGTCATGGAAAAGATAACATTAATAATACCAATATTTATTATTGTAATATCAACGGATAAAAAAAAAATGGACTAACTTATGAAATAAAAAATGGATTGATCTAATTAGAAACACAAGCCAGAGCAGCACTAAATAAGAGAGAAAAAATGTGTCTTCGATAATAATTGCAGATTAAGTTATAAAACGCACCCTATCAATAAGTCCTAAGCGATCGAACTTGATCCAGGCGGGCATGACATTGTTACCCAATGTAAGAAGTGTTGACACGTAACCGAACATGAACTCCTTAGCTGTCATGTGGACCAGAGGCCTCGAATTCGTCTGTCGGATCAGTACATTTAGGCCCCAGCGTGTCAACATCGAGGAATCCTTCATAACGTTGGCGATACTCTGTAACAGAATTTAAAATTTTCTTGAATATTAGCTAAAAAATAATAATACAGAATCCAATTTCAAAACATCACTACTTTCCACAAGAACTCTCATCTGCGCTTTAATTTTAAAACTTCTCGTTGAAGGTTGGAAGCGAGATGTTTAGCCTGCAAACATTGATTGGTTCTTGTAACAAAACTAAATGTATCAAAGCGAATTACTCCTGTCTCGTCACTTTTTTACCGAGCATTTAAGTAGAATAGCAGAGGACATTGATGGAAAACACTTGGCTTGAAAAGTCCATTTGAAACATTTTTATCGAACGCGTAATACATTTGCGACAGATCGAGCGCAAGCACTCGTCGTAAATCATAAGTGCGCCACATAATTTTATCTAGTTTATTAATATTTACAATACTGTGTTAGCGCTCGATAGTGGAGTATTTCTATATTATCAATGTAAATCATAAATAAATCATCGGGTTGTATAATAATGATGAATAATTCAAATGCCGTTCCCAGCCATAAATATAGTTTAATAACGTTGGATATCTCAAGTGCTGAGTACTTCACAGAGACGCGACATCAAGTATTTCCTCCGCGTAACAATAATTAAAAACGCCATTATCATCCGATTGTTTGCAAATATGCAAAATTTACATTAGTCACGGCAACTCGGAGCTTAATCGAAATAAGCTCGAGCACGGAGCCGCACAGGCTACTCCCCCGTAATCCTGTTTACAGCGCCATAGACAACAAACACCAATGCGGCGTGCCATAAGTGCACGCGTCGATAAAATAAATTGGCGAGTCATAAGTCGCGAGGTGAGTTGTCTTGGTGGCAGTGCAGTTGCCGAGTTTGCCGAGTTCGCGTAAATAGCGGCGCTGCATTTTCCTACTCGAGCACTTCGGGTCTAAACTTTCCTCGGGTCCATTATCGTCGCTCGTCGTTACGTAAGGGTTGTACGGCGGCAATCGCAGAAGAGTGAGGCAACCGCGAGCGACTCCTGGCTTCCGTCGCTAGTGTTTGTACTACTACCTGCTTCGAGAGCTTGGCTTTTAATGAATGGTTAATTACGCATTACGTGGCTGCTCTTCGATAGAGCCTTCGAGTTATTAGCCTGAAATTTCTTAAAGTTCCTTTTCGCTCGTAAAGAGTAATAATTGCGGAAAGTAATATTTAGCGACCACTTCGATTTAATTCAACAATGCCGTAATTTTAAAGCCTCTAAAGTTATTCACTACTCGTTGTGAAATATTCTGTTATGCTCGTTGTAGTGTTCCTTCATTAATGGGCGGTTATTCGCTCCGGAATATCTGCATTTTTCTCTTTCACCTTTAGTATTTCTAATTTTCAAGAAAATTGCAGTAATAGTAAAGTGTGTAATCGTTTCGGTGCAATTCAAGATTGTTTAGACAACTTATTTCGAATTTTTGCTTTTACTACGTTTTTATTTTAATTTTCATATTATATTTTATTGTCCTTTCGTAAATAGTCATTGCTAAAAGCCTCGAGCAATTAGCATATTTTTATAAAATAGCAGATTCGGAAAGTAATATTTCCAATTATCTTAGTGAGATAATCCTGTCTGCTCTCGTTAGACGTCAATTGTATTTACTTGCAAGAAACTTTTTTTAAGAACTTTATTTTCTGCTTTAGGTGTAATTTGGGGATTAAGTAAAGAGCAGTTGCGTGATGTTTGGCGCATGCTTTTGCGTTACCTTCAAAAACGACTTTCCCTCCCTATCCCTGAGTAATTTCTTAGTTTACGAATTCCTTGCCTTAGGAATCGCGTTTATTCGTTTACCGGTCACTCTCGCTGATTGCATTCGATCAGCATCATATTCCTCTTACAATTATGATCTTATTTCGAATACATTTTTTTCCGAATGCTATTATAAGAGTTTAAGAGAAATTTTCACAATATGTGGGCTGATTTAGTATCTAGTTTCACTTCAAGTTTATGTTACAGGGTTGACGTATCTACTTCAGCTGTATATTTTTACATGTTTATCCAATTGTCATCAAATAAATATTACAATTTTTATAAATCAAACATTTCGCGCAAAAACAAACTTTACAAAAATTCTTTACTTCTTTTTTCCACAAATATTTATAAATTTACATAAACTCAAAATGAATAGTAATGAAATGAATAGTAGTTTCAAAATGTACCCATAAAATAGAAAATAAAATCGGTTCCTTACAAGTAAATACAATTGATAGCGAATCAGAGCAGATAGGATTATCTCACTAACATAATTGGAAATATAATTTTCCATATCTGCTATTGTATAAAAATATGTTAATAATAATACATTTAGTAATAATACACATGTAACTATTTTTGATATAAACTTTGCTCAATAAAGAAAGTCAAAATTAACTTATTAAAAAAGTGTACAAAGTTTTAGCTAAAATAATTAATAAATTTTTGAAAATTTTATTTTTCTCTAAATATACGAAAAACAAACGAGAAATTTATTGCTCGTAAATTGTGATCGTAACACAGTTTATTTAAATATTTAGTGCTTTTGTTTCTCATAATACAGCAATAAACTGTAGGACGACATTTGCAGTCACTCATATTTACGACAAAGTATGATTTATAATGAATTAAATTCTATAAACTCAATATTTAATAAAATAACTAACTATAAAACCATATATATATATATATTATTTATAGTTAAGATACATAGTATTGAGTACATTGAAATTATTTGTAAATTATTTTTCCCTCTAATATAAAAAATATGTTTTTAATCGATTTCAATAGATTACAGATTATTAATTACAGAAAATATCGTTATTTTTATGAATTGTTTTCTATATACGCCCATAAATTTATGTTTAATATAATTAAAATATTAAGTTAATAACAACCTTTAACGATATAAAATTTTTCATTAATAAAAAAAGTATGGAAATATGAGATTAATAAAATATGTTAAATGGTCACAGAATAAACGAATCGTAAATATGATAAAACAAAAGTTACCCATTTTCTGTATACCACATTTAATTTAATAAATGAAAAGATATAATTAAGATAAATATATTATTTCTTTCTGTTTTAAAAATTTTAGAAAATTCAAATAACTTTACATAAATATTTTTCAATACACACAAAATAATTATAAACATGGTTACGTTCTTTTGTTTACGGAAAAATTACTTTAAGAGCTCGCGGTTTTAACGATTTAACCATTCCACTCAATCTAAACTTGTTGAATTTCTTTGATTATATATGCTATATATGAATGAATACTTTAAGGAACGTAGTTTTATTGAATTTGAAATTAAAATATTTTTTACATAGTTCTTAAGAATTAGTGAATAATATTCAAGGTAACTAATTTGCAATAGATTAAGTTAGATTCATAATAATGTTTCCTTCCATTGTAACAAAGGGATTGTTTTATTTTATATTTAAAATTTAAGTTGCATATATTGTAATTTATATATCTAGGAAAGAATCGTATACATGCTTAGAATATTTTATTTCAAGTTTCTTTTCCAAATTACTGTATTAAGATCCATTAATATTTTTTCTTTTGAACCACATGAAGTTTTAAAGAGAAAATCTATACGAAATTTCAATCATACAATTCTTAAATTAATATATCAAAAAATGATATTTATATGTATATTTATTTAAATAAATAAAAATATACATACATATATGTGTGTGGTGAAGTGTAGTATAATTAAAAAATAAAAAACAATAAAAAACATAAAAATATCAGAGTAATAATTTGTGTTAATTTTATTTTACCATATTTTTCTCTAAATACGGAATTAGTCAATTAATTGTTAAACAAGTTAGAAGAGAATGTATATGCGTTTGCGATGCTTATGAAAAAAACTATTATTTAATTATAGATAACACAATATTCTTATAAATTAAAAATTTCAATTTCTTTTTATAAAATAAATTCATATTTTTTTATATTAAAGAAGAAAACATAAATATTCTATTCATTTTCGTTTAATATCTATAAGTCTAATTATTTGTTTCACTGTCTATAGATTTAATGTAATATTTGTTTCTTGTGGAAATCAATTTAATGATATTAATGACGATTTGTAATAAAGATGTCAAAGTGTTTTAAATTAAACAAATTTAAAAATTTGTTTCCATAATACTTTACTTTACTTTTAAACAATAATTCTTGAAGAATCATTAATTATATATATTAGATGTTTTTTATTTACGAAGTTAAGTTAAACGTACAGTTTTTAAAAAAAGATACTCATATATAAATTTAAAAAAAAACACAAATAAATTAGTTCTTTCTTCAAAGCTATAATTCCATAGAATTTAATGAATGAAATGATATAAATTTCATGAAAAAATTCATAGAAATTTAATATCTTTACCAAATTTTTCTTTAGTAAATAAATTTAAGTTTCAACTATTAGAATTAATAAATAATTTTTATAAATAATCGGCTTCTATATTTAAATTTGATAAAGAAATTTTTATTAAATACAAATTAAAATTAGAAATAAGAAATTTGTTGGTACACGAATACTTAACTAAAGTGAAACATTCATTGAAACAAATTTTATATATAATCTTTTTTAAATTTATACATTATTATTGTTACCTGTGCTAGACATGCATTATAATTATTTTAATTTATATTGGAAATTATAGAATGCAATATAATTATATTCAATTTTATTAAAATATAAATTCATATTTGAAATATTTTCAATATTATGTATCGAACCTTCAATATATTTAACTACTTTATTAATTTTATTCAAATTAGAATTGAATTTTGTTTCTTAGTTTTAATAATATGGAAACTGAAGTTATAACTACAAATTCAAACGACAATAAAACATTTAACAACTCTTCAATACAAAAGAAAGAAATTAGATAATTATGTATCAATATCTATTATCATATTCTCATCCCGTAATTACCTCCATCATTTTTAAAAACGCATATTTCCAAGATAATCAGGTCGATTAAAAAAAATAATCAGATAATTACTAATTTTATAATGAGCTTAAGCTGTTTTGAAATATCTAATTTAAATAATATAATTTTTGTAGTAATTCTTTTTACTCGTTAAATTATGTTATTTTTCATTTAATTTATGTAATTTACTTAGTAAAAATATTTTAGATGTAGTAATTGAATTTATAAAATAGATTATTTTTTGTATTTATTATAATATTCATTAAAAATTTATTTTTAAAATTTGCAATATAACTCTTAACATTATTAAAAGGATAATTGCAATTTATAATTGAACACATAATTATATGCAATCATCATTTTTATATTATTGATAAAACTCTCCTATTCTATTGAGTTCATGTTTAATAAAATATTATATTTAAAAAATTTGTTTTAATTATTTTTGAAATGCATAAATTTACTGGAAAAATGCAATTGGCTTATTTTTTAATTTTTAAAAACTTCTATTTAAAATACACAATAAATACACGTTAAATATTTAAAGTTATTTTGCATTTAATACAAATTTAAAGATTTGAACAGATATAAAATAAACTAAAATATTAAGTTATACCACTGTTTGGAAAAGTAAGTTTATTTAATAATCACATATATATTTTTTTAATAAATTAACAATAGACCTTTTTTTATATTTATTAATTAATAAATATCTCAATGTCTCTAGTTTGTTCTTTAATCTCAAATATTAAAATAAACTATGTAATTATATTGTTTTTATTATATTATTGTATTATTTAAAATTATATTAGTTATAAATATAACAAATTCTAATATTATTTGATTTTAGTCATCAAATGTTTTTAATTTCAAGAGCATTTAAAATACCTATTTGTGTGTGTGTGCGCGCATGTATGGATATGCTAACATTAGTAAAATACTGTAATATTATTTTTAATGTATAATATTCAGTTAATTATAAAATTATTAATTCATCAATTGATTTAAAGTAAGATTTTGGTAAGAAATTGAAATTAAAATATATATTAGTAAAATTATCTTTTAATATCATTTAATTGTAGTAGTAATTCAGTTGTATCATTCCGAGTAAAACTGAAAAAAATTAGAAAAAATAATAAAACAAATTAATGCATTTATGGAATGACACAGTCTTTTAAATAATTATTATTTTTAAAATTCTTTTCTGACATGTGCATTAAAACTAGTTTTAAAATGTATGTTTTCCTTATGAATGATGGACATTATAATTATTAAGATTAGTATTTTTCAATCAATAAGATATTTATCACTTACGTTTTTTCAATGTGTGATTTATTTCCTTTATTTTCTATTATATAAAAATTGTTATTCAAATGAACCATTTTCACTCTTGTTAGAAGATAAAATTTTTTGGCTTTAACAATTTTTAATATGTTTCAAAGATTTCTAGGTGATTGTCTATGAATTTAATATAAACTATAAGGAAATAAATTAAAAGAATAATAAATATTAATACTTACATATATACAACAAAAATATAATTTTATAAAATTTTGAGTACAATAATCATTATAATTTTATTCACAGTTTAATCAAGCAAACTATTTTTATTACACATATTATTTAATTTATTGTAATCGAATCAATAAAGATACAGCAATTAATTTAAATTTTAAGTAATTAGCAATCAATTTAAAAATTTTAAAATATGTTTACGATAAAATTATTATTTTGATAACTGAAAAACAAATTGTTGTATGTAAAAAATTTTTATAAACATTTTAAAATAAATTATCATTTTATATTAAACTCTTTAAAATAGATTATTTTATCTTAAAATTAGATTCTTTCATAATAAATGAATTTTTTTCTTATAAATGATATGTAGAAATATTTGAAAAAATCATTCATTAATGAAAATATCCCTTTATTTTATGTATAAATACAATTTCATAAATTTTATAGAAAATCAGATATGTTAAACAAAATTTGATGTTTTCTATGCAATGAAATAAAAGAATCGGTAAAAATTATAGAAATTAGAATAGAAATTACAGATTGCGAAATGATCCATCATGTTCTTAAAATGCAATTGACTTTGCTGTTTTTAGACATAATGGATTTTCTCAACAAAAGAGCTTTTCCCTGCAAAAAATAAAAATAAAAACCAGTCCACTTAAAGTTGTGGAAAAAAAGAAAAATAAAATAAATGTATAAAAGTACTTTTACATGGTACAGTGAGATTTATGCAAATAAGGCACATTATATTCGAGCACTTTTGACGTTTATGGAATTGTTTACGTTAAATTATATCATAAGTATTTATGATATGAATGGTTTAATTAATGTTTCTCTTGATATTTGTGGAAATGCATAAAAATAATGTTTAATTTATGCGAGTTAACCAATAATGTCGACCTAATAATCTCATTAGGAAAAGGAATTTTGTTCTCGTATCTGACTTTTCACCTATTGTACATATTATTTGCTTTATTTCTAATTTGATTGATTTATGTACAACCACGTAAAATATTCAACTTTGCTCTTTTTCCTTTTTTAGTTTTCATTTATTGTTAATTATCCAGTGGCTTGTTAAGTTTACTTTGCATAATAAGTGAAACAGAAACTAGTTATGTAGTTGTTGCAATTTTACATTAACCGCTTCATTTCGGAGGCAAAAAATTAATTAATATTATTTGATGACAACAGTTTTAATCTCAATCGCCACGTTTAACTTTGTTTTTCTTCGCTATTTGTCTACCTATTCGTTGTATATATTGGATATTCCTGTAGAAATCCGTTCATTTGAAATGAAATTTCGATCTTGCTCAGAATAAACTTTTTACAGATAACTACCTTTTCTCAATTAATATTTTTCTTATCAAAATATTCATTTTTCACGATATCTAGGGCATAAGCATCACCATTATTTTATTTTTTTCTGCATTATTATCATTTTTAAAACGAGTATTATACAAGTGCATGACATTATAATTAATAACTGCAATTATATATGGTTAATGTGATTACATTAAAATAATCGAATAATAATTTACTTTGAAGCATGATTGATGCATAAGGAAAACCAACATGAAAAAGGTATCAATAAATAAAGGTATCAGCTAGTGTCAAATAGCATCGAATCACTGTTAAATAATTATAATTGCTATGGTAATTTACAGAAGTTGGAATAAACCTTCAATAGAATATAAAATTTGATAGCAACATAATTCATTGCTCTTTCGTTCACAATAGAATGGCTTAATTATTCCAATTATAGTTTTCTTCATACCTATTTTTCAGATATTTTTTGCATTGGTAAATATTGATGCACTAGAAAACGAAGTTACCTTCTAAAAAACATAATTGAAATCGAAAACAATTTAGTCAAGTCAGGCATGTCACGTTGCGATTCTCGTGCATCGTCTCGTTATCTCTTTCAGACGTTGTAAAACAAAGAGATGCTATAAGCCAGCAGAACAAATGGCGTCGTATAACGTTCGGCGGCAATGCCAGATCTCAGTAGGTTTTGCTTTGGCGATGTGTAGCACGCGCACGTATTTTTTAAATAAAAAAAAGCTATGATTGAACCGTGCGCTGAGTGGTTAAAAGACGAGAGCTGGTCTCGGCTCCGGTATTTCCAGAATTTGTTGCCGTTGCTGGGAATTTTTAATGAAAATCGAGGAACGGGAGAAAAGTAGATTTACGAAAGGGAGGAAAAAATGTCGATGACAGTTGACGGCGATTCGAATCCAACAGTTTGCCTTCCTATACAATGCATTTTAAAAGAAGTTGCACTTGTTCTTTTATAATATACATATATATATATATATATATATATATATATATATATATGTTTCAGCTACATTTGGGATCGCAATAAACTTTAGTCGTTATCGGCAGCATTAAAAGTAATTATAAAAAAAGCTCATTAATCATTAAATGTTGCGTGAAAATTTAGAACGATGATAAATGTTATCGTGTACTTGTGTTATTTCGCGTTACAGAAATGCCAGAGCTTATGTTATTATGTAGTGATATTTACATATGAACATGGTCATAAACTAAGAGGCGATAAGCAAATAATTATACATAAGTATAAAGAGGCTGGGGACAGAAATTTTAAAAACGCCAAAATTATCTTCTAGATCTACAGAATGCAGATTTTGAAAGGAAGTTTCTGCAAATATTAATTCTTATTTTAAAAAATTGAAATTATGGAATATTATTTATAAATGTTATAAATGTTTTTGTTGCTCTGCAACAAAGTTAAAAATTTAAATTAAATTTAAAACGTTTGCTTCTCGTATAATATTGATTGAAAAGGAGAAAAATTAGACTATGTAATAAATTTTGCAATTAATATCTGTATAGATCATAATGTCTATTTAAAAATTTTATTTAATAAACGATTTAAATATTTGTAAACAATACATGTCATTTCATAATGAATGCGTGTCTAAGATGGATTTTAAACGTCATATGGAATTTTCATGAAACTAACCAATAATGAAAAACAAAATTTCCAGTCTCTCTTCCAAAAAATTCTTATTACCTTTCTTAGATTTATATTTTAAAAATTTTTATAATGCCTGGTATAAATAAATTAATTCTAGTAATAAATGAAATTGATTGTTTTAGCATATTTTTCAAATCACCGATATACTCAGTTTGAATAAATAAATTTTAGACCGTCTGTTTGCCTCTCCGCGTAAAAACAATTACAATATAAATATTTACGAGTTTTAATTTGTGTCATTTTTTGAAAATTTATTTTTGTCACTAAAATTTCCGCGTCATAATAAGTAAAAGAAAAATTATTATCTAATTGAAGAAAACTGATAGCTTTTTTGACGTAATTACACAATGTAAACGAGTAATCTCAATAATTTATCACTTGTTTGAAATAACAAATAAATTCGTTTAATTTCTAGCCTTTTCGGCATACAGTACATTCAATAGAATAGAAATTTATGTTTGACTTTTTAATTTTTTGAAACGAATTTCGTTTACGCTATAATTTTTGAACGACGCTCATAATGCTCTAGTTTTGCAGTTTTTTCATTGATCTATCGGATGCACATTTTTGACTCGCAAATTATTGATCGGTAGGAATCAGCGCATCCTTTGCTTTTTGTATTGCTTCGAATTCCAATTCTCTTTTGAAATCAGTCATTATCATAACGTACATTTTTCATGAGTCAAAAGAGCCGCGTGCACATAATTCATGGTTACAATTTTCTATCCCTCTTATTCGGAACGCTTCTGGAAAAGCATAAAAAGTCGCATGCGATTCGAAAGCGAGTTATGTTCGAGAATCGCTCATGGCTATGCCAGGCTCTTAATGGACTTGTATCGTGGAGTCCTGACCTTGCCAAGGTCAGAACAGGTGGGAATAGACGTAAACGATGTTCGAGCCATGCGCTTGTACAGAACGATGGGATTGAAAACATACATCGTAAACCAAGTGCTCAGTTCTCTCGATCGGTGCTCATTCAATAGAGATTTAATTGTTCGAATATTACATCTTATTTTATGTCCAACTTTAAAACTAAAGCTATCATTTTAATGAGTTGCAGTAAGAATTTTTCTAACGATTTATGTTTTTTTTTTTTAATAGAATCATTACCGATGTATATTCGTAATCAGCCACCAATTTGCTGTCTACTTTGCATATCTCCGAAAAAAAAATTAAACTTTTTTGTTTTCTTTATTTTAAAATACAATTATTATTTGTGTGCATCTGTAATTATCAGAGTATGTTTTTCGCGTAATTTTATTCACAAAGAAATTTTACTCACTTCAATTTCTATCTTATGTGAAGCGGACTTTAAAGATTTTAAAGTATTATACAGTCAACTTTAGAGTCTCTATTATAATCATTAATATTGCTTTCAATTTATATTAATATAACTTTAATCCTTATATCAAAGATTATAAAACATAACAAAAAACAATAACTTTGAATGTAGATTATTATGCAATTATTAGTAATTTATTATAAGAAATCATGAAAAAGAAATTGCGGCAAATATGCTTTTCTTCTTCTGAACCTCGTTGTGCTCCAGATAAATATACGAGTAATAGTCTAATTATCACAGTGAAAACTAAAAAGTGAACTTGATATAAACTTTAGGTTTCTTTATTTAATTGCTTCAAAATAAATGTATTCTACGATATTTTGCCATCTGTTATCTAAAATATTTTTCATTTAACAATAGGATGGTATTGATTGAGGTTATACTTTACTGGAATTTGGATTTTATATTAAACAGTATTATATTCAATTACTATTATATTGAACTTAAAATATTATATTAAACTTATTGGAATAAAATAATAAAATAAAATAAAGCTTCAATGAATTTTTTGAGGAAAATTAGATGTTACTTTATGAGTGAAAGCAATTTTTAATTTTAAAGTATTTAAACATAGTATTCGTTGTTTGTATTTAATAATAATTGCTGTATGGTATTTTTATAATGTTCTTATTAACAATGTGTAAGAGATTTTTGTATTTATCAATACTGTCAAAATGCGAGCACAGATAAATATATTTGTGCATTGTAGTAAATAATGTTTTGCACTATTATTTTAATATGATATTTTAAATCAATATCTCAGTAAAACTTGAATTTATTATCAAGATAATTATTCAAGAGTTTGAGAGGTTACCAATAATAATATTGTTTTTCATCAATAAATTACTTAAATAAAATTCATCAAGTTTTCGTTTTGTTGAATTTAGTGATTCTTATATAATACATAAAATCGTTGATTAAATAAACAATATTTACCAATAGTGCTATATTTGGCATAACGACGATATCTTCTTCTGTCCCATTGCTTAATTCAGGAATGAACTTTAAGGGATGAAGAGGCACCGCTGTGACTGTTCCATTATCATTGAACGTAACATTTCCATGCTCTAAGTATTCTCTGTTTAAAACGAATAATATAAAAATAATTAACATTTAGAAGAAATTCTGATGGTGAGGAATTCACGAACACAAACGTACATAAGGAGATATGTAAATAGACAATTGCGAAATTAACTTTTGAAGCTTCATAGGCTTGTGATATAATTCTAACCTGTAAACGAAGGGGCCAATTTGTTCGAACTTAATTTTGGTTTCCTGGCCAGATAAGTAAGCTTCGTGGTTTGTTACGTTAAAGAGATAAACCTTGAGGTACAGGTTAACTGGCGGATTCCTCCATATTTCATAGATTTCGCCTCCTGGCCCAAACGTTGCTTTCCATCTGAAGAGGGCCTCATAAGGTTGCAAGATAAGAACTAGGCAACCTATTACCAATCCCATCAAGCCGATCGTCATCAGGAAAAAGATACCTGCGGTTACAAAACGTCAAGGAAGAATTAGCTTTTATTTTAAAACAAATTTCTTACAAGCTCAATAAAGCTAAATTTCTTAACTAGTTCGATAAATTTTTGGTAAAGAATTATCGGGTATAAAAATAAAATTTTTTTAAATATTTGATATAAAATTCAATTACTACTGCAGTATTGTAATTTTTATTATTCTGTGCGTACACGCTCATATGCACGCATAAATTTGTTAAAGTATTTGTACTTTTATATTTCTATGCTTCAATCGTGTATGCACAGATTCTTTTCGAGTAATAACCAAAATAATCCAAAAACATATCAATACGTTTAATTTGCAGTTAGATGAAAAAATAAATTTCAAATACAACCATTTATTACATGCAATCAAATACAAGTGCAAAGGAATCTTCTGAATTAATTTCAAATAATTTGAAATGACTGAGATGAAGACATAATAAGATTCTTTGTCCAATGTGTATTTTCTTTATTCATTTAATGCAAATAAAAACCATTGCTAAATGCAAGTTTCATTTTTCATTCAAACTTATAGCGTATAAAATATTTTACGGTTTTTCAGTTTCAGATAACGGTTTCGAAGTTTCATACCTGAAACTCCTGGTTGCTGTTTTTCGTTATAAACGAGCGCATGTGCATTCACTCTTTGCGCAAAGAACCATTCAAGGATATACTCCCTGGATTTTTCGTGACTTGGCAAGTAATGGGCATTTTTTAGTAGAAATAATGTATCTTTGGTAGCTTTGGTGCACACGCACATATTTATAGTGCACGTGTTTCCTCCGATGAAGGATCCGTCTCGTGCGATTGCATGAATCTTAATAACATCCGCTTGCTCGTAAATAAAAGTTATTCAAAATCTATTGCCGTATATGTGTATTGATATTGTCGGTTACAATTTCTTTCTCAATTGAATGTCCTCGTGATGTAATATTTCAAAAAAGGGAACTGTAAATAATTCATGATTCGAGTGACAAAAATTATTCACCTGGCTTACTAAATCGATAGCGAATTTATTTACAGTTTATGATGATAATAAATTTTCTAACTTTTCTTTCATCTAATTATTGAAATTATTTCCTGCCACTTTAATTAGAATGTACGAGAAACAGTTGCATATTTAGAAAAATTAGATGGATTTTTTTTCTACTCATTAGTGTCATGGAGATCCAAGCAGTAAATATTTAAATTTTGTTAAATCTTTTTTGAATTTTTTTCATAGTATATTCAGTAGATAAACTCTGACCCTGATATTCTACAACCAGGTTTCTGTTTAAATATCGTCTCGAAAATTACGTCAATGTTTGGTGGTTCTTATTGCAATAAATCTCGAAAAAAACAAAACGCAAGATTTTTCAATATCTAAACTGACCTATATTTAATTTATCAGTGATTCGATATCTGCATTTGATTTTTTTTATGAATAATCGATTCTTATTTATAAAGTTATAAAATATAGCGCACACTTATTATTTTCCTTTTTTTCATATTTTATTTTCTAATAAAACAAGACATTGTTTTACACACGAATTTTGTGCACATTTACGTTTTTTCTTACTTTTAATATTAAATAAGTTACATTAAAGGATAGTCTATCATATCTGATGGATATTTCAAAATTGATTTACTCTTTTATACTGTCCTTCATACCTTTGAAATTAAATTCTTTCATGACATAAAGTTAACTAACGAATAAAATTTTTACTTTTCGTTAAAGCTCATAATAAAAATATTTATTTAAAATCATTTAAATCTTAATATTTAAGTACAGTGGCCATAGTAAATAAATGTGGTAATATTGTTCAAATTATAATTTGTACATACAGCTTGAAAAATTTATATAAAATACCGAAGAGTAGGTTGTACGTGTAAAAAGACAAAACAAGTAAATACTTTTTAGATATTATTTAAATATTGATACATTTACACGCTAATAAAAATTATCTTATTTATTACTAACACATTTTTATTTATTACCCATTTCTAATTAAGTCTGATATTAATTTTGATTCTAATCGTCAAAGATGAATAAAAGTCCATTTATAAAATAAGAAAGGATAATATTTTTAACTTATTATATATAACTTTTTCGATAAAACGAAAACAAATTTTTTTTTACATTAAAAATTTTTATAATACATACGTTATTTTCAAAATTTAATGAAAAGATTTTTTTCTGAAAAATAAAAATAAATACATATTCCTTGTGTGCACTGTATATTATATACATAAAATAAAATGTAATAAAAAAAAAATAATAATATATTTTCAAAGAAAATTTATTTATCGACTTATTAAAAGAAGTTTTTAAATTACTAATTAAAATACGAATTTTCTTCTGAGTTAGTTAAGACATAATTTGTGTGACTATTTCATAAATAAGTTTTGTATAGTGAGTCATAATATTGAGTACAATTATATAATTTTTAATTTGAATAACTTAATATTTATTTTGTTTAATCTTACGGAGACACATAATTATTATTCTAATCGATTTAAACATTACAAGCTTTAAAGTTCTTTGAAAAAATAATTGCGCATTTTTCCGACAGCATTGAAGTGAGTCAATCATAATACCGATTCAATTATTAATGATAGATTAAATAAACATACTTATAAAAATTAATAATATAACAGTAACGATGAAGTTAGCATTGAGAAAAAAATTTCAATTTGTGAGATGCGATTGTTGATTACTTATACTGATATTTTTGCAAGAACATTTCACATACAGAAACGGAATAACGAATATAATCGCATCCGAATAATATTTTGATAATAAAATGACCTCAATAGATAATAAAAATTTATTCAAGCTTTACATAATTCAATATTTTCTATTATAAATTCTGACCAAATGAATAATTGATAATTCATCTTTATCCCTTACGAATCTTTGAATTTATAGAAATATATTCGTAATGACGATGTTATGAAGAAATTGAAGCGACTATAAGGAATAAGGAACGGAGAACTGTTACTACAATTGAAAAAAATAATTTTTAACTCAAGCATGAAAATTAATTTTCTCGACAAATAAAAATTATTGTATTCGGAAAATGATTTGCATTCGTGTAAGCAAGGTAACCTGCCATTGCATTGATGCAATATTTAGTTTCTTCTAACAAGAAAATATATTGCACGTTAGCTAAGTAGAATAATTATTGTGTCATCTGTTATGTTGTATCAATTTATTTTTTAATCTGAAGTCAACGACAGAATTGATTTCTTTCAGTTATTATTTTTTAAACTAATATGAAGTATTTTATGGTTTTCAGATTAGCTTATTAGATTAGAATTTATAAGTCAGTGTCGATTATTATTATAATTTTAAGTAATTGAAAAGTAGGTAATGTAAATAATAGGCTTAGCATATATTACACGTTGGAAGAAGTATTTATACACATTGTTAATAAGCAATTTAATATTTAATATTTTAAATTTTAATGTGGTCTCTAAGCGTCTCGTAGCAGTTCGAAACACTCCGAGGGTTTCTATTGTTGTCGAAACATTTTTATAGATTTTCCATGTTTTATTTCGTAATTAAATGTTATCTCATAATTATAGATAATAAAATTATGCTTTTATTATAATTGTCTCTCACGATCGGAATAAATAAAAGTTTCATCGTACGAGATTTGTTCACAACACTGGCTCAACTTAATTTTGAAATATGTTGGAATATAAGCAGCGTGTATTCGATTAAAGCAAAATTTTCACAATAGTTAGATATATTTTTAAACATTATTTTAAAGATGCGCATTGCAGGATAATAATTCGAGTGTAACATCATTTTGGCAGAAAATGAATAAAAACCGTTTTTATTGGACACGAGTCAGTATATTCCTATACAGCAACGTATCAGTGTGTGCAATAAAGAGAAAAGCGCTAGAAGTGAGAGAGGAACGACTATAGTAGGATTATTGGCTTTTAGCTATTTACAGTCAATCCTTCACAGAGCGTCGTGTGAATTTAAATTAAGCAGCCTGTTAATAGGGTTATTGAGGAAAGAAATCACGTTGACATTTTGCTCTGTGTTAATGTTTTGCTTGTGATTGGCTTTGATATTGTCCGCAAAGGTATGAGTAGCAAAGATTGACTTACAAATCATTAGGAAGCTTTTGGATAAAACAGAATTCAGATGAAATCAAATGTTTCTGATTTTAAAGTTATTACATTCTTGGTTTTAATTTTATTCCAATGAGAAAGAAGAAAATTAAAAGAACCACTTAACGTCGGATTAAGATTTAATCGAACTTCGGGAAGTTGAAATAAAACGTACGTAATATTTTAACAAAAAATGACAGACATAATAATTACACAATTGTCTCAATGTTTCAATAAAATCTAATTAATAGTAGAGAATGTATCAACGTTCGTTTTGTAATGCTAAGTCAGTGTTTATATTAATAACAGTCTGATTTTTAAGACGTTGGATAAGCTCATATTTATGAATAATAAAACTTTAAAAAACAATTTCTAATCGAATAAAAGTTCATTTGTACACATTCATAAATATAAAGTTTTATATTACTGAATACATTTATATGAAAACTTAAATATGTATCAAATTAAATACATAAATACACGATTTATTGCTACTCATTCTCTAGTTTTTAGGGTAAATATAATGATGTTTACAGAAATTACCAATAAAATAATATTATAATCTTTAACTAAGAAACTTAAACCTATTCTTTTTTTAATATGTATAATTTTAATTAAACTATTAGGACGTTAATAAAATTTTTTAAATTCTATATATATACGCACACATTAGTAAAAACAAAAAATTTTTCTTTGAATATGTAATTAAAATTTCGTATTAATATTTTAAAAAATCAATTAAAATTAATAAAATGTCATAGTATTAATAATCATCTTTACATTTTTGATAACTGAATATTGATAAATAACGAGAATGTTATTGATACCTTTAGTTTTAAAATAATCGTATTAAAATCAGGTTTCAAAATATAAAAAAAATTGTGCTAAAAAGTAAATTTCTTATTTATAAAAATTAATAAATTATCAGATTAAATATCATTGATTATTTTATATATTATCAAATATTGCGTGAAAAACAAAAGTGAAAGCAATTAATTTTTTCTAACAAATTTAAAAGCCTTTCATAAATTTATGGAAATATTTAGTTTGCTTAAAGTTATCTTTAAAAGAAAGACCTTAACGTACAAATTATTAATTGATATAGTATGATACATAATTTAAAAGAATTTTTTCGTAATTTACAATTTTATAGCTAAAAAGATCGCACAGGAGATGATATTTGTGAAGCTGAGCAAAATACGGAGCTGTGTAATCGATTGCATGATAAGCGCAAAGTAAGTGTCTATAAATTACGGTGGGGAATACCAAATGGTGACGTACGAAAGTATTGTAGAGTAAAGATATGAAGGTGTGTGTAAGAACGTTAAGCGACTTTATTAATCAAGAATTATGCACGTAAGTATTCTCGGGAGATAAATATAGTTTGTTAAATTGGAAGCCGCTATAAAGTTTATGTTTATTTTTCTACTTTTACATGTATACACACTTTAAAAATCCATTTAAAATTAAGTAAAACATTAAATACCATACGAAAAGAATGTTCGTTATTTGAGTTAAATGCGTGTAATTAATAGGTGTTACAAGCACATTTGTAGTTCAATAAGCATTTATCGATAGGATTATTTTCCTAGAATAGAATTTTAGATAGAATTTTTATTAGTATTACTTACACTCGTGATTGAATATTATCACATGTGAAACTTTATTTACATAAAAATGTATTCTAAAAAACATGTAGATAATAAATTAAAAAAATTATTATTCAAGCTGATAAGTAATATAAAAAATATTTTTACATAATACGAATATGTATTTTATTGTTTACCTACATAAACATTCTTAGCAATGCTTTAATTAAGTACGTTAATAATTTTTCCTCGTCTTTTTTTATGGAAAGGAACATTTCTTGTTTCGATTCATAATTTTAAGAAAATATTTAGATTTTTACAAATGAAGACGGTAGTAAAATTCTAGAAAATTTTTATGGAACGAATAAATTTTCAATAATTTTATCAAGTATTTCCACATCCAATTTGAAAATATTTAAAAAATTTATATAAGTATATATGTAGCGGATACATAAAAATAATCGAGAATTTAATATACAAATTTTTTACCAATAAATGCTTACAAAGATCGTTTTAAAATCTACCTTTTTATTTTTAAGCAAAAAAAATTTCAGTATATTGCATCTATTTTTGGAAATACGTATTAAAGTAGTGCGCTGAAAATCCTTTAAGTGAGTTACTAATTTGCAACAAAAAATACGAATATTTTCGCTTATTCGTTACTATTCTGCGAGTGAGCCACGATGAAATTCCTTTTTTATGGAAGTGATACGTGTGAACTAGAATCAGTTTTCTTAAAAATGGACGAAAAACAAATATGCGAAACGTTCACAAGACGTTTATTGTTGTTGGAAACTTCGATCTTTACTTTTCAGTGCCTAGCGATAAAAGGAAAAGAGAGAAATGAGCTCGCCATAAAAGATAATGTATCTTGGTTGCGCACTGTTCCAAACGATATGCAAGCCATCTGATAGACAAGTGTTACTTTCGCTTTTAGCGTATATCTTTGATCCTCAATTTTTCATTCTTCGGTATCCCATTACTATTTTCTCTTATTTTATGTAGATACACAAGTTACGAAATAATCGAGCATTCGCGCGCCCAAATTGATTCGCGCTGCCGGCAAACTCGTGGCTCGTGTGCAAACTCCCATATACAAGCGCCTGAGATTACAATTTCTCTGGCATGCGTTTCGTTGTATACACGAGTAATGATGCAAAAGTTTAGAAATGATGTGTTTGTTTATACGTGATGCTCTCGTAGAAAACGTAAGTGGTGATTGCGATCAGTACCTATCGATAATGTTCGGCATCTTTGCTTTCCTTATTATTTTTTAATGGTATTGAGTAGGACAATTACTTGTTTCAATTGATATTCATTTTGCCTATTTATTTTTAATCAACTTTACAACTTGGCTTGTGTATTTTACTGATAAGGAATGCGCGAAATATTATTAATTTATTGCGAATTAAGCAAAACGTTGTTGCTTAAAAAACACTATGTTACCAAATATTTATGCAAATTATGTAATTTTACGAAAACAAAACAAGTGAATGTAACTGTAATTTAAGAATTTTTATTTGAAAGTATTTATTTGATTTAAAGTTAGAAAAACTTTAACACTTGTTTTTTGATTACGTAAAATTCATAAAATTGCAAACATTAAGAAAAACTTGTTATATAATTTCAATATATCTTACGTTCAATTAGGACTGAAATATTCAGTAAATATATAAATGTATCCCCTCTTCTGTCATCCGTATTCGAAATTACATGAATTACAAGTGCAAATAAATAACAAATTAATAGATAATAAAGTTTATTATAATAATTTATACTTCATTAGATTGTATTTCAAACTCTGAGGGCTTAGATTATAAAACAAAAAATTTTATTTTAAATAATGAGATAATTTACTGTTGATTAGTAAAAAATGTTTAAAGAAAAAATTCGATTTTTATTTTTAAAAGAAAATTCTTCGAAAATCTTTAAAGCCTTATTCACAAACATATTTATATAATTTATTTTTTTATCTTTATGTTTTTCTATGTGTTTTATTTAGTTTAAAATATTGCAATACGGGCCATCCAACGATTAAAACTTAATAATCTAAATCTTCGCGCAAATGTAAAAAATAAAAGGTTCTACAAAAAGCTTCTTCTTATGTAAGTCATCTAATAATAATATTATTAAATTCTATGCTTAGTTGAGTTGAGATCACGACCGAATTTTCTATAAAAAATTAATTTATGATTTTAAAGAAACGCTAAGCCACAATCACAATATCGTTTAGTTATATGTAATAATAAAGATACTAAGTTTACTTAACTTCCGTCGTGTAACGATAAGTGATGACTACCAATATCTTAAAGGTAATTTATTTATTCCAGCAGTAAAGGTAATATTAAGGTATAAATAAATTCGTTTCGGATTAAACTTTTACAATCCTTACATGATATTTATACGTGCAAATTGACGTAAAAATTCGATATCCTTCATCCGAACATTTAAATATTTCACAGGATTATCTAAGCAACATGAATTAAATATTCACTAATTGTTGTAATTATAAATTAATAAATTGCATGTATTATCTTTCGTTGAAAGTTTTGAAAAACGTGTCTGCACATAGTATCTCGTTTAATTAGTAAAATTATTTTTATTAAACGCTCGTACGTACACGTAAACATGTACATTCATTTATCTCGAAACATTGTAACAAAATCATCTGTTTTTTGTACAGCTCACAGTGTATTAACAGCATTTGTGTAGTTGTGATAACGTACTATATATAAAGACGATTACCTAAATCATACATATATGTTTCAGTATGTCTAGAGTACAACGTCAGTTCGAAGACCCCTTGGTTGTATCTAACGATAAATTAATCAGTAGTAGTATTAAACGTGACATTAAATGCATTTATTTACCTTTTTCTCGAGTTTAATCTCTATTCAAATGTCTTACACGTCTATTTTCTACGCGTTGTGCTTATCGATTACACAATTTATTAGAAGCTTTCCTACCAAATTGTATTTTAAAAAACAATTTGGTTTTAATTATCTTTGATGATGTTTCCCAACGCAATATTACATTTTTCTTATTATTATAGCACCTGTAATATAATTAATGAATTTTTCATTCTTTCAATACAATTGCCGATTTTTTAAATTTTATTAATACAGAGCACCAATTTACATGCATTAAGACATTCTAGAATACATATGGTAATAAGTATGGTAAAATATTTCAGCTACTCAAAAATATTATTTTCCTTGATTAGTATTACGAAAACATTTTTAATAATTTTTACTTTTGATTAATATTTTACATTTTTAGATTTATTTATTCTAAATGATTTATTAATAAGCTTATTCGATCATTTTAATCTTCTACAACATTTATAAATTTTGGCAGACGTGTTATAAGATGAACTAGATTCACTTTTGGATGGATTATAGTAATTTGAAAATCCTTTCGTTTACATAAAAAAGTATTTAAATACCAGATCCAATATTTGATTTGAATTTATTCACTTGATAAATGGAATTATTAATATATTTATCTTTGAAAATTGATTTTCTAAGAGTCAGTATTTTTAATTCATCTTTTTAATCGACAATTGATACCAATATAATTATTTCACAACAATCGATTAAATGTAAGTATTACACAGATTAAAATGGAAAAATACCAATAGTTTCCTTAACGATTGTAAGTAAACGCAAGATTTTATTATATAATTAACAGAGAAATGAAATTTTCTACACACAAAAATTTCTAATTGAAAAAAATGTTCACAAACGCATGCTACTTAAAAATTAAAAAAAATTGTTTTGTTTAAAAATAATTAGATTTGAGTGGCTTAAAAATGTCAAACTTCATTAAATATTATTTTATTATTTTACAAATTTGTGTTCGTAAGAAAGAATCTATTCGTTTTTCTCAGCTTTTAAAAGAAGCCTTCAATATTTTGCTTTATATTGTAAACTTGTGCACGTATTCTGTGCGTTATAAACGCATTAAAAACACATTTAAACTATCTTGCTAATCTCAATATCCATTATAATAAGAATTGAACACTTCGGAAGAAATATCATTACACCTCAAGAGTTCCTCTTGAGTATCTCGTGTTTTCTTACTTTATCGTATCATCACACACACAAAGCCGTGTACCATTAATTAAAGTGCGTTCTGGTTTTAATGTAATAAATTTGGATAACAAAGACGCACAAACTCTTGCTGCAGCGCAAAAATACCGATGATGTAAATATGATGTACTTAGTTGGCTGCGCTTTGAGGAAGCATGAAATACATAAATTTGTGATTCGCAGGTATCAAATAATTAAGATTTCCGCATTTTTTATTTTAGATGGCAAACAAATAAATTCAATTATGCACATTATTTCATGTCATAACTGTATGTCATTGAGTTGCAGAATTTTGTTATCAAGTTTTTTAAATTATTTACTGGTAAGCTTTTATGCTAAAGTTACTATAAATTTATTAAATAACTTCTTTTCGCGCGCAATAACATTATTTTATCCATGCATTTAATTATAAAACGAACACAATACGAATATACATATATTTCTAGGTGATTGTGCGACGTTAAAATATTAATTTATAATTTACTACAGAGCTATTATAGATATAAACATTTTAAGCATCTTAAATTAACATTGGTTTATTTACAACTTTATAAAAAATTTTATTATTTAGAAATTCGAGATTTTTTAAAATAGAAATATATTTAATTTAAACAATGCAAATTGCAACATAAAATGAGATAATAATTAAACTTTTGCCAAAGGGTTGCGTTTCGAATATAATAAACGTGAAGTATAAAAATTTACTAAACAATTTTTAACTCAAACCAATTATGTATAGAAAAGAATTTGCAATTTTATAAAAACATCATACCTTTTAATTAATTGCTATATTACTATTGCTACGAATGAAATGAAATATAGAAAAATATTTAATAAATTTGTATTATTCATAAATAATAAAGAATATTTAGAAACTAATAAAAATATTACTTTATTTACTAAAAAATATTTTTTATCAAATAATTTATTCCGCGCAATGACTCTTTACAAGTAAAACCATATATAAATGCAAAATTTAAAACATAGCTTAGATTCCATAAAAAATCTAGCTTTTTTATAATTGGTGCTGTTTTTTCAAATATGGTTCTAATTTCGCCACAGAATGAACGACATTTCGTATTTAAAAAAAGCGGACTTATTTGAAATATGCCATTAGTATTTCCAAATCATTATCGACCGAATTACTACTCCTTATATTGTTTACACATTACATTAGTTGAAATTAACTTAAATTAGCTTATATTTTTGTAAAAATATTAATTCATTCAATTATTTGCTTGACATTAGACTTGAATTAAAATCAAATTACTTTTTAAAAATATTTAATTCGACTTGCGAAACTTAAATGTTAAAAACGAGTTCAGTCGAAGCAAACTCAAATGTTAAGTCCAATTTTGGCATAAAATTGATTTTTATACAGTTTTTTTGACGAACCATTTTGAACACAGTTACTGACATTTTTTCAATGCACATATGTGTATCAACTTGATCGCTTTAATGCTGTTTGGGAATAAAATTTAAAAAATTCCAGAGAGTCTGAATGAAAGTTTGTAATAATGAAATCGGTAAAAGGTAGATTTTATAAATCTGCCAATAAATAACGATTGTTAATTTGATAGCTATTAAGCATTATTAATTTTTAATAAAGAACCTTCTTTGTAAAAAATGTTTGTTGTCGCACTATAAAAATGGAGAAAACCGTGTGATAAAAGAAAATTTATCGGTAAGCTAATGCAGCAGACTTGCTCAACAGCATTTTCAACACTTGAAAATTTGAGCGCCGCCGTAAGCCTTTTAAATATAGATAATAAAAAAATGAAGTACGTAAAAGTAGTTCTAAAAATAGCAGCGCACGAAATGAGAAATGAAAAAAATGGGGTTTAATTGCCAAATAAAATGACGCGCGCAGCGGTCGAGCGAAAGACCTAAACGCATCAATTTCCGAATCTGGCAAGTAAATACGCGCACGAATCGGGAATTCGAGTGCTCTGGAAATTTCTAGCCATTTGTTGGCTAAATTTTCTCGACCTGACACCGACCCAACGCGTGGAACCGGTTTCGAGAGAAGGGGGCTCGTAATTCCTCCCGGTCTCAATAACTGGAGAACTCTTTGGGACTTGGACAAGAACGAAACTCGTCGCCACTGCACTGCGTTACACATTTTGCTCTCAGCGTGCGCGCGACAACTTTTATGGATTGAACCCACACAGAAGATATTTTTATCGCGCTGCTTCTTACACTAATTATCAGGGAAAAAATCGTTTAATGTGCTTTTGATGACATTATGATACGAATCGTGCATCAACGGCATTGCGAGTGTCGGTGCATTCTTATAAATAATGACATTAATGGATGGCTTGCTCGGTATTAATTATGACTTCATTGTTATTTACTTATACTAAGCTACCGAAACTTGTAACTGTATTTTTTAAATTTAATTTAATTTAATTTGACGTTGGATATCCTTTGTTGTAAATAAAACTAAATGCATGACATTGAAGTACATTAATTAGCCTGTACATTAATAATAATTAAATTAATATCGACGCTCGACGCTACATTCGAGATTGGTAGTTATTAAATTCCATTAAAAATGAATACGCATGAAGCAATTACTGATTTACATATAACTTTGGTGTGATTGTTTTTTGTTTGCTTATTCGTAAATAATAATAAATGATTCATTTTAGCCGAAAAAACCACCGTTTCTAACCTTCGAATATTGTGTCATTACTCATTACTGTATCGGACACCGATATATCGAATAATTCACTAAAAACACATCTTGTGCTTTTTTAAAAGCAACTTCGTAAAAATTAAATTAATTAAATATAAGTACACGAAAATAAACTTTTAAAAATATTTATGTCTTGAAGACGATAAGAAAAATAAAAATTGAATAATATTTTTCAACTCAAATCATTTGAGAATTCTCGCGATAGTTGCATGTATTCATAGTTAAGATAAAATTCCAATGCATGAAAATTGAATGTAAAACACAAAATATAAAGATAACTTATTGTAACTATCACTTTTTCCGGTGATAATATCATAAATAATTCTTAAGTTCTTCCCAAGTTTTGGAAATACTTTATACGAATCCTTCATTTATTATAATTTTATCTAAAATTATTATTCGACTAAGCATTTGCTTTCGTTTGAAATTAAATGTAATCAACATGTGACATTTTACCTTCTTACAATAATTTATTTTCAATACCTAATTCAAACATGTTTAGACTAATGAATTATATTACAAAATGTAATTTTCTCGTATTTTATGAAATATCTTACACCTGAATACGCGTAAACTTAAATAAAAAGCATTTTTAAAAAAATCAAAATACAAAAATCACATCAAAAATGGATTTTTTTAATTATTCGAATCTACATTTTTTTATAAAAATTAACATTGCGCGCAAAACCTGTCAAGCAAAATAAACTGATTTCGTGTTAAGCCCAAGGCTGAAAACCGAGATTTTATCGACAAGTTCGATATACTCACATATCTATTTTTTAATTTTCCTCCCCCCTCATTATGAAATACTTGAATATTTTTTAGTGCGATGATTTGAAAATGTTCCCCAGAAAATAGTGCATTTTTACGGTTTAGAAGGAGAGCAAGTTTGAGTCGATTTTTGACTTGTTTTACCAGTTTAAAGCTCAATAGCATTCTGACGATAAACTGGTTTTCATCTACGCAATTATTATTACACACGTATGTATTACAATAAAGATCATGTAAAAGAATAGTTCTCTACGACCAAAGCAAGCGACATTTACGAACGGAATATACATATATATCATTCAATTTAAAAGATTTAACAATATAAAATTTTGAAGAAGTAAATGCAATATATTATTTGCGCCTAGATGTGTAAGAATAAAGAAATTATTAAATTAAAAATATTAAATTCAGCCGGATAAATCGTGTAAACTATGTTTTATAGATTTTAAATATAATATATAGTTTATAATTATAATTTAGAAATAAACAAATCCGAAAGCTGAGAATGCAAATGTGGCTTATACACACGTATATATGTATATGATAGATCGAAATTTATTGTAATTACATTTTTCAAGTGAATATGTAAATGAAGCTATTTTTCATTACACTAGCCGTCTTAACTCCGAGTTGGAATTGAATTAATAAGGTACTTGAAGAAAAATGATAGGTACTTGTTATCTATGTTGACGTGTAGCTTTATTTAATAATTATTCACATCTACGTCTAATTTTCGTTTTTATGTTTTAATTTAAAGAACAAAAATTTACCATATATACCAGTCAAATTTAATTTAAATGTAAAAAACTTTGAGTATAATCTGATCGAAACTAAAATATACATTTATATATAAATCGTGACTGGATCTACAGTTTAATGAAAATCCGAAACGACTAATCCCAGACGGCGCAAGACACTTGTTATATTTAAAGAAAAAAATTGAAAAGTACGAAGATTAAAACCAGATCCTTTAATACATAAATGAGATTTTTTTTATACTAAATCGTGTAAATACCAATTTGTAAACGTGCGCACAATTAATTATTAAAAGCATTTTAAACCATTTATAAAACTTATAAGATCTACTTTTTGAAAAAGTATAAAAAAGTTTCAACTTGAGTATTAAACTGACCTAAGTACTTCCACTAATCTAAATTAAATTAAATTTCAATTCTAGTAAGCTTTTTCGTTTTGATGACTTAAACGCAAACTAATTTAAGTAATATCATTTGAATGATCTACAGATGTTCATTATGAACTCATTGCCATAAAATTAAATTTAAAATTAACAATATTTTTAACACAATGATTAAATCTTTAGAATGATTATTTAATAATCTATTATTAATTTTTATTTGTAAAAAACTTTACAATTTAAATATTCGAATGATGAATGTATTTAATATTTAGTAAGATGTTCATGTGCTTTAGAAGTAATAACTCCAAATCAGGCATAAACACAAGATTGATTCAGAATCCTCCTAATTGTTGCATTTATGAAACAAAGACATTTTAATTTTTAAAAAGTTAAATTGTCTGGATTCAAAATTTGAAAAATTCGTTAAAAACAGATATCTGATATCCAGATTAACCGATTTAACTTATTTTTCCTTAAGATTCTGATTAAAAATTTTTCCTCACTTATTGCGATTTAATTTTATCTTATTGAAAATTTTTTATTTGAAAACTGCATATTTATCTCGGCCCACGATACATATCGGCGCGAGTGATTCAGATGCAAAATACTCTTAAACTCCGATGTAAACTCCTTGATCCTCAGTTTTTCCGTACTATTATCGGAAACAGCATGATTTTAAGAACTGTAAAATGTTATTATCATCGAGTCTACGTGCGTGTGTCGTTTTTATTCCAAAAGAGTGATCTGCAGCGTTATTATTATATGTCGATACTTTTTAATGAGTCACGGTCATCCGATCCCTTACAAAAGATTATATCAATGTAATTTCAGATACTAAAACTTCTGACGCAGCGAATATATCTTTTCCTTTTTAAGAATTTCTAAAGATTATATGATACTTCTATTGTTGACAATGCGTTCGCTTGTGTAAAACAGAGTATCGATAACATATTCATTTTTAACCTTACATTGACTAATTCAACTAAAAATAACCATTTAAAGCGTCGGCGGAGCTTAATTATGAAACGTCATGAAAATGAAAAATAAATATTAGATTTTTCATTTTTTAAATAGGATAATTGCATTGTGTTCGTTGCACGATAAACAGTAACGAACCCAACGAAAAATATTTAACAATATGTACAAAATATAAATATAGTTAACGAAGAAGCGCGTAAGTTAAACATATATTATTTCAATATTAAATAAGGTAATTGTAACATACAACAAGCAACGTTTTATTTGAAAATAACATTGTTAAATATTTTCATTTAAAAAACTTGATAATTACCAAATAATTTATCATTTTATAGAAAATAATTCAAATGTCGACATAAGTTTTATATAAAATTAACAAACATGGCATTAAATATATTCAAATTTATTCAATTATACGAGTGATAAATAGAAACGTTATTTTCAAAAAATAGTCATTTAAGTAAATTTAAAAATTTTATAAATCTCTATTTTTTAAATACATTTTTTAAATTAATTAACATGTATGCAGGTCAATGAAAAGTGTCAATCTTAAAAATGATTATGATGATATGTTTTAATGCTCTGATTGTAATGCGACAACTTAATTTGTTCATCGAAACGAACGAAATACAAATTTAAAGCGATTTATGTTAGTGTCAAACGGATTAAGATTAAAAAGAACTCCTGTTGAAGCAAGAGTTTAAAACCATTATAATATTTTGATTATCTGACTAATAATAACAAAAGATAATTTCTGCATAATGTTTAAATTTTTTAACCATAAATTATTATAAATTACCAACTTCATTATAATTTATTTTGTGTCAGAATTAAAATTTGGTGAGAAGTTTACGAATTAACGGATGGACTAATTTTACATCTCATAAAAATAAACAGAATTCAAAATGAATATTTTCAATGAACAATGTGTAAAAGATTCTAAAAACATTTGAATATAAATATCAAATTTTCGTCATAAAATTTTCTTGGGTATTTTATTATTAGTTTTCGGTTCTGAATAAAAGCAACAAAAATATTTTTTTACACCAGTAATGAAAGTAAACAAACTTGATAAAATCTGAGTACAGAGATACGATAACTGCAGATAAGAAATTGAATAAAACTGTAGTTTTCTTAAAGTCCATAATAATAATATATTGCATATAAACTCCAAATCTATTAACAGTTAATTAATAATTGAACTTTATTTTTTAATTATTTTACTTTTGTCTATTTTATCTATTGTGAATATGAATATGAATACGAATATTGAAATTTTCGTCTTGTAGAAATAAAAAATAAAATAATATAAACACGTAAGATATTAAAAAATTGTCTTAAATTGCACAAAGATTTGAAAAAATGATAGGATTAATTGTAATTCAAAGAAAATTTTGACACTTTTTGCAGAAAAATTTGAAATTATTTCAATGAAACAAGATAAAAACTTTAGATTTAATTACCGACGAATTTTTAAGCCTCGAAATTATGGAAAAATAAATTAATAGTAAATGAAAATTTTAAGTATGAAATTGAATAATTCATTGAATAATAATGTACGATAAACAAGATAAATTTTCTAAGTGGAATTTAGTTTTATCAAGTTTAAAAGATACATTAATTTCTTTAATCGTTTGAACCATCGCAATAATTTTTTTTGTTTCTTAAATTATGGTTCAATCTTTATTTGTACATACTGATATATATATATATATATTGGACTCAAGTATGAAAAAAACTAAGCAATAAGGCTACAGGAGATATAATGAATAAAGGATGAGTAAATTTTGCATAGTGAATTATGTATTATTTTTAGCGTTATTTATTTAATTATAGGTAAAATTTACTACAATGCTCAAAGTGAATTCAAGTAAAGTTCCTTTCCCGAAATAGAATTTAAGAGTTTAGCATTTGTATTATATAACTGCTTATTTATAATTCAGAAATGTTTACGAATCATTGAATAACCGATCGTACAATACAAATAAATACTGCCATTTATCATGAATTTAAGATTCAGCAATTACGAGCGGTGGTACAAATTATATTTTCGCTTTTGTTATGATTCAAAATATAATGAAAAGCATAGTATTGGAAAATGTGAAACACATTCGCTCAAGAAACAGCTGCGTTTTGATAATTACACGTTTCCATAAACATGTCGTGATTCATGTCAAAGAGGTTTAGTATTCATCCTCGATTTCTTACGCACCCGATGATTGTCCAACGACGCACGTAAATTCGAAATGTGAAAGGGCGCGTGGCCAATATAGACATTTATGCAGACCCGTTTATATATCAATAAATATGCTTGTGCATGTGCCTGTGAGCGCGCGAACTCGTGAATGATCCTTTCTCCAGATTGCAAGGTCAACGTTCTTTGGGATTCCCCTTGATCGTAATAATTTCCCGTCTTTTCTGTGCGACATTTTATGTCAGTTTATTTTCAAACCAATTATAGAGCTTAATGATTTTCAAGTTAGCGCATTATTTCGGATTAAGAATCTTCTGTTGATTTAAGCACATGAAATTTTCATTTCACGTGCAGACGCACTAAAGCGTGTTTATGTTGCATAGAGAATGCATTTTCAGCCCCAAATTAAAAATAAATTAAAAATTAATTCTACTCCTACGTATCTCATGCTCTTAACGAATGCAGGCAAAGATACGTAAAAAAGGTTAATAAATGGAAATAAAGAGTCATGAAAATGTTCGTGTTATTTACATGTATAAATTCATACGACAAATGAAATAAAATATAAATATATTATAAAAGCATATATTGTATAAGATATGTAACTAAAAGTACGTAAAAACTAAAGTATATCCAGGAGCTTCTTTAAGATTTAAAGTTACACTCCGCATTCTAATACATTATTCAATTGTTATTTCCAAATTTTAAGACAAATTGTATGATAATTAATGCTTCGATAAATTTGTTCTTCCTAACAATATGTGCGACTTTTTTCTTTTTAAACGTTCGATTAAAATCAATGCAGTTTGTTTTTATTTTATTTTGAGTTCGGATATGTATGAAACTGAGTCCATTTCGAAATACTTTATAAAAATTCAATGGAAATTCAATATAAATACGGAAAAAATATATCTTGCAAAAGTTCTGGACTTTAGAAATAACTGATATATTACCATTACAAGACTTAGCTGAGTTGTTAAATATCACGATTAAGCTTAAATATGCCAGCGTATGTACTATTGGTAAAAATATGAATTAAATTATGAGCAATAATTTTACAGTGGGCGAAGACAAGCAATAGGGAAGAGCGAGAGGCAAAAGGAGTGGTCGAAAGAGAGAGTGATTAAATATTATATACTGGCTCCTTCACTTTCAATAAAATATTGTTCGATTAAGTAACGTAATATCTTCATTCCTAAATTTTAATAATCATACGTTTAAGTGCACATCTGATAGTGCAGTAAAAATGTTTAAATAATTATTTATTTATATATTTAATATGTGAACGAATTAAAATTTTACATATTCTAATATTTTTCAAACAATAATTATAACTTTATTTTCATTATTAAAGTGGATCAGTCTTTTGCGATTGTAATTTAAAAAATGCATTTTAATCGCTATTGAATAATATTTATAAATAACAGATCAATAATAGATTATTTAAATAAGCTCCGAAATGTTTATAGCTGTTTAAATAACTAACACACTTAATCAAAAGAAATAGGTACAGAATAGAATCATTTAAACATAATAAGTATAAATTTAATTACTAGAATACGATACATTCATATTGTGCATTTAAATGATAATGTGGAATTAGCGTATAGTTTAGATTATTACATTATTTGAAAAATATTAAAAAAATTTTTATTTTAAAAATAATCACACAGAGACTGTTGAACGTCATATATTGTACACCAAATAAAAAAAGTTAAATAATTTTCGTTGAATCCAAGATTAAACGTTACTTTATTTAAATAAATTAGAATTTAACATTACTTCTTTAATTTTGTTTCATTTGTAATAAACTCGGGTTAGTTTTACAAAATTTATTCTGAACCATTAACTGAATACTTAAAATTTATTATTATAATCTATTATAATATTTATTTATTCAATCATTTTTAATAAGAAGCTATATTTTCATACTTACTAATACTATTTTTATATTGTGTTATTTTATAGAGTTTTAATTTTAAATATGTATAAAAAATGTGTTCAACTCACGTCAATAAACAGCATGTATGTTGCTTTATAATAAACAATTATTTTTTCTAATCAATTTTTCTTATTAGATTATATTTTTAAGAGTAATTTATTTTTCTACCTCTGACTATATTTTAAACCAATTTTATTTATCATTTATGTAATCACTTATTTAATGTGATAATATTAACAGCCATTACTGGTTTTTGAATATTTAAGGAAAATTAACATAATAAACTCATTTTAAATGTTTAAAGAGATAGTCTCAGTGATTGATTCTTGCAAATCTTTATAATTAATTAAATCATAATATTATAAATTTGATGAGCATTTTTTTTAAACACTGTAAAACTAAAAAAAGTTTTTTAAAAAGCATGTAAAGATAATATTGATAATGAAAGGAAAATTTTAAAGAAAAAAATAATTAAATTGATCATATAATAGATAATATGAATAAAATTATTAAATGCTCATATTATAAATACCTAAAAAATTTCACACTTCTGTAATCACAAAAAAAATTATTAATTTTAAGATTACATATGCAGATTTTACTGATTTATAAATGTTAGAGTTGCATGATGTTCACACTATCAGTGACCACTCTAATTAAAAATAATTGGTAGGCAGTTTTTGTAACGTTAATTGATATTTTGATCGATGTCATAAGCAAAAAATTAAATATCTTGTTACATTCATTATTTACAATATTGAAAAATTTCTATATATGCATTACTGAAATTTCAATAATATCATTACTTCTATATAAAGTGTAAGAAATAAATAAAAATTTTAATTACAAGAGAATCTATAATAAAAATAAAATTAATAATCGCACAAATATGATAGCATTACACGAAGCGCATTTTTCAATAAAACCTGCTCTTAATAAATAAACAGCACATGGGGATTATATGAGATAATTTACAATAATTTTAAAAATAATTTAGTACGAGACTAATGATTATTAAAAATTCTTCGTAAATTTTATGAAATAATCAAGTGTAACAACAGCGGCTTCCGGGAAACTTCAAGTATTGGATTAGAACTGCAATTTAAATTAAATTAACTGCCGCCGGATTAATCGATCAAGCATTGTCACAGTGTATTACGTTACTAAGCACGATTGAACTGCGTTTAGGTAGAAAGATGTTTGCGCGGAGCTTTCGGCGCTTTGGATACAGTCCGCGACAAAGTGAAGAAGCTTAGGATAAAAGCATTTTAACGGCTGACTCACTCAGTAATGAACTCGCAACATCAAGGATTGCCAGCCGTCGGAGGCTGAGAAGTCCCCTAAAGGGGACCGCGAGAGGCAGGGGACAGGGTTGGGCTTGAAATCGACAGGGTGCACTTACGCCTCGGCCAGTTGGGCTTCCCATCCACGTTGAGGGGCACGGCGTTGCTGAAGAACCTGTTGACGACGACCGAGGAGCTGCGTCTGAGGCTCTTGGCGTAGGCGCCGGAGTCGCGGTGCGCCTCGCTCCCAGGGCTCTCGTTCACCATCGCGGACAGTTGGCCCCAGATCGAGCCCGCGTCCTTCATGGTCGGTCTCGTTCGCGGAACTCTGCCTGAGCCGAAACTTGCGCGAGCTTTCCCCGAGCCTGAGGATGCGTGCAGGTGCGCGTGACTCGCGATACGCCGGAAAAATGCGCCGCTCTGGGTATTCGCTCTAACTCTCTAGCTGTCGCACCGAGTCGCGTCCCCACCCTCCAGCTGCGGGCGCCCGAGTCGGCCAATTGCTGACCACGCACTCCTGCCGACGCTCGGCTGCGATTTAGCGCTCGACGCCAGCTCCTGGCTCTCCTCCTTTTCTTTTGTCACCGCGGCGCAGGAGGCGCCTGCGGGATGGACTCGGTCGCGGGGCCTCGCTATTGTCGGCAGAGGCATCGCCGGCGATGGTCGGGCATCGGCAGCCGAGTCTTGTGCCGTTTGCCTCCCCGACGCAAGCGCAGCCGCTGCCTCTCGCGCTGCATCTCCCGCGCCAGGAGGCACTAAACTCGGCCGACTTTTACCGCGGCCGCCTGGACCTCGAAATAAAAGGAAATAAGCGTGGAGGCATCTGGAAGCTGTAAAGCTTGGCTAATTGCACCAGGAGATGCCCTCCGGCGCTGCAAACGCAGATTAAAATTTACTTTTTGCCCCGTGTCTGCGAGCATTTCGAACCGAGTCGTTGCAGTATCTCGCTCGACGCGATTAAGGCGAGCACGAAGCCGCTCGACTTGCGTTCGTTAAATGCTTACGGACACGCACACCCACACGCAGTTGCGCCCGCGTAAAATTGCAATAATCGGATCTTGTTTAGATTTGCAAGGATGACCGTAGCTCGATGCTGATATGCCCTCTCTACAATATTACATGCTTCCCAACCACTACTTTCTCCAATAGTTCGTTAAAAACTTTTTGATAGTTTATTTTTGCAATTCGTGCTGATTAAAAATTTTCAGACTTAAATTTATCGCACGAAGTTTTATTCAGACTTAATTTATGCAACACTTTTTCTTGTTTTACAGAATGCTATTTTTATGGCGGTGCAACTAGATAAATATTAAATTACGATTGCTATCTTAAAATCTTACCTTAATTTTAATGACAGTCTATAAAACTTAATAACGCACAAATAAGTTGAAAAACATTATTACCCAATTCATATTGTTTCAAAATTCGTAATTATGATACTCTTACAATAATTTTCGACATCCTTTTAAATGTTTTGATATAATAAATGTTGTTTACAACTGCAGGTTATAATAAATAATTACGGCATATGAAAAAACTGTGCACTTTAAATGTCTGGACAAAATCATAATATTTCAAAACTAAAATTTCCGTTAGAAAATAAAAAATGTTAAAGAATAACAAATTATGTTTAATTTACAACTCAGAAATAAAAAATGATAAAATATAGTTTATATGTATTAAATATCAATAAATACATTTCCACAAATAATTATTAACACCAGGTACGTAGTATTGATATTTTTTACAAATCATAAAATGGTAAATTTGTTTTTATATATAATATAATTGAAACTCATATTAGTTTAATAGATCTAAATTCTCTGATATGTTTACCATTTTCCTTTTTCATCTCGAATATTAGATAATTTATATTTTTTCTAATTTTACATAATAATTTAAATTTAATATTTAAATAAATCAAATTTAATGACATAATAAATAATGAGTAATGCTTTTTTTAACCATATACATTTAATTCTTAAATTATAATATTTTTTCTGTTCGCGTAAAACAGTATTTATTTTGTCATTTAAACAAGAAGTTTAATACTCAATTCACAATAAGAGAATAGGTATTCAGACAATCAACAATATGAACGTACTTATTTATGCATATGGTGTATTATATATATAGAATATATATCTATATATATATGCAAGTATTATTGTTTAACTAGTTAAGTTAAAGTAACTGAAATTTAAGTTTTAGTTTAGCCTCAGTCCAGAGTCTAGATATAGTAGAATTAATTTGAAAGAAATTTTTTTTGAGAGAAATGTGTGAATGTAAAAAGTTTATTATTAGCTTATTAGCATACTTTCAAAATATTTTTCTATACCTCGATACCTAAAATGTATTGAAATTTAGGTCACGTACTATTATTTCGCTTTTTTAAATTTGATTTAAAGAAATTTTAAAGTATCAACATCACAAGTACGAGTGCACGTGTTAAAAAATTCATTTTACATTATTTATTATTTGAAGTTTGAAAATAGCGTAAAATCTATGAATATTTTCATAATCCATCAAGGTTAATCTCAATTGATACCGATCGTGTTTATGGTATAAGCAGCTCAATTACAATGAAAAGATGAGTTGCGATTAATTTATACGTAAAAAATGAAAATCGTTTAAATGATTTACATACTTCTATTGAAGAAAATTTGAATATTTAACGACAATATAAATTCTTTACCTTCGCATATTGGATAGTAAGTTAGTCATTATAATAGATACGCTGTATCGTGTATCAACGCAAAAATATTTTTGCAACGAATTGCTTCTCTCACTAAGCAATTCACTATTTAAAACTCACAATTGGGCGTTCCTATAAACAAAATTTTTAATTTAAAATAAGTAAATATTTTCCTTTATTCGGTATTTTCAACCGATGATCAAAAAAAAATCAAAATAAAAACACGAAATTCATACACAACTCGTTTGAACATCATCTCTCTTTCTTATCATATCTATCTGTTTTCCTAATTCTTTTAAATATCTATAAAATTCTCTACAAATTGTCTACAAATAATCTACAAATTGTATTGCTATTTTAATTTATTATGTTATTGCGTCAAATATAAATTCTTATAAAATTTAAAAGTATCTGATAATAACATTGAATTTTAATTGCTATTAGCATTTTAAGATGTAAGTGATTGGACAGGAATATTTTTGTATTTTTGATGGTTCAATTATAATTTTCCAAGTGAATTTTTACTATTAAAATTACTTTACTACTTTAATGAATCACGTGATATTTAAAATTTTTTTTAAAAACTTACAACTTAAGAATTTTTTAGATGATAATTAGAAAAGTGACATCAAATTATAATTTAAAGCAGCTTATTTGGAATGTTGATAATACTAAAATATTGGAAAATCTAAATTTTAATAATAAAATTATGTTACAAAACTTTATCTCCCATAGCTTTTTCAAATCAATAAAATATAAATAAATCTTACAATTAATTCATTCGTACAAAATTTGTTAATCCTTTATAATTTTTATTATTTGCAGAATCTTTTTTATTAACCAATAAAATTATTAATAGTAAACTACTTTTAAAATCCAACACCATAATTTTTGTTTGACCCAGAAAATTACCAATAATTTTTTAATGTTTCACAAATGAAAATATCATTGAGCTCCTCCACACTTCTTTACAAGATAAGAAATATTTCATATTTCAAAAAACACGTGATATTTAATTATTATTCGGTTTTTTTTTATTACTTTTAATATTATTTCTAATTATATATTGAAAAATAAATTGTTTATTACGAAAATGTATTACATTTCTTAAAAAGGAAATTTTTTTATTAACGCTATATAAATAATTTATATGATTCAAATATTTTAGAAAAATAATATAATAAAATTTATAATGAAATTGAATAAATCAGCAATATATAAAAGCTCCCGGCTTCTTTTACGGTTTATCAGTAAATCCGAGTTGGTATTTAATTTGTATTTTTTTGCATTTTCTGATAAACTTACATAAATTCAAAATCAGTTATTGTATTGACGTACGTGTACATGCGTCAATGCTGTTTGTTGGCTCTATTAGGCGCTACTTTTGTATCTTTTTTGGGAATATTTACGGAAATACGTGTCTCCTCCAACCACGCAATTATAGAGTTCCACGTTCCTTATATGAAATTGCACTGACGAAATATAATTGTTTTATATAAACTGATTAGTTTTAGTCTAATAATTTTTTAAAAATCATCTTTACGTTCAAATGCTAGTGAATGTAACGTAAACTCAAAATTATATGCAATCGTTAAAAAAATACAAAAAAATTATATTTTTTGAAGTAAAAATTCTTAATGACAGTATTTTGGAATAATTTTGTTAATTTTTTGAAATTTTTAAATAAATTAATAAATAAATACTTATAATTTTTCTTTATTCTACAATGTAACTATATTTTTAACATAACCTTTTCAGGTGTATATTATACTATGACGAATAACTATAGAAAAATAAAACATAAATTATATTTTTAATATATTTAATAATAATTATAATAAATATTGTTATTAAACAAAAGTAATTCATTGTTAGTTTTTGAGCAAAACTAATAATTTTGTTAATAAAAGGTATCAATATTTGGATTTAATAATTAATAAATTAAAACGCAAGAAGCTACAACTTTTTATAAATCGGTATTTGAAAGTTCCGAAGTCTTTCTTTTGATAAAAAAGGATTTATATTGAATACATCGACTAGTAGTTTGATTTCACTATCTTGACAGATTTGAAAAAGGAGGTAAACAAGTTACCTGTTTAGAATAGATAAATGAGTCAGTAAACCATTTTGAGAAATACGTACACAAAGAATCTTAAAGGAAATGAACGAGTGTTAAATTTCCCGTATAGTAATTGAATTAATTGAATTCATCGAAAATATGCAAGTTTTACGCTTTATTATCGAAACACTCGAATTTTTCAAATATTTTAAATTATTGTAAAAACTGCTTGAATTTAATTTACGAAATAAGATTAAAAAACTGAGATTAAAAAATTAACATCAATATTAAATTTAAATATTTATTTTAAGTCTTGTAAAAATGAAAGATGTTTTTATTATTAAAATATTGTTTACAAGTTCTATTACTATTGTTAATGGTTATTACTATTTAAGTTATACTTATTGGTTATTACTATTTACAATTTATATCAGTATTATATTTCAACAATTAGAATATATTTTTACTACTAAACGTAATTATGACTCATAAGAATATAGTAATAATAATAATAATAATAATAATAATAATAATAATAATAATAATATTTTATCTATTATTATTATTATTTATGAATTATTTATACATCGTGATTTACAAATGTATATATTTCATTTCTATTATAATATCTATTATAATTTCTATTATAATCAAATCACTATTTTTTTACCATCAAATATTATTTTATTTAATCTCGTGCATTTAAAATTTAAATTTTTATAATTTATTTTCTGATTGTTTATTTATACTATTATCTTTATGATTTATGTTATATCTTTCACGTTAATGAAGTTTTCTGTTTGTAATTCAATGAATTCTTCATATAATTTATTACTTATAATATACTGAAGCATCGTCTGAAGAAACCATTTCAGAATATATCATTCTAATAGCTAAAAAAGTTATTCTATGTATAATATTTTAATTGTATTATCATTAAATATGTATTAAAAATTTCATACAAGTTATTATCAAAAAATTTTATTGACCTAATCGAAAATACATATTCATATACGATATTCAGATTTTTCTTGGAAGTACAAGTACTAAAATTAACACTTTATATTAGGTTCTCAACAAAAATTTTTATGAAGTTGTATAAAATTCAGCAATATCTATAAAAATGTATTTACTTTTATAAAATTAGTTTTCTAGAGTTATGATTGTTCTAGTTAAAAAATCGTTTATTATTTTCGCGCAGTACAACACGTAATTTCCACAATTTACACAAAAATTTAATAAGTGCAACTTGAAATTGACAAAATTGTAATTATTTTATGAATATGTAAAGCATAAATTACATGATTAACTTCCTTTTGATAACAAGAAAATAGTAAAATATTACGGATATTGATATTATATGTATGTAATTTATTTTGTAACTTTCAGATTAAGTTTACGTATCATAAAATAATTTTAAAAATAGTAATGCTACTTGAAGTTTAAGTATTATTTGTAATACAGAAAAAGTTACGTAGTATGAAAAAACGTAAAATAGAAAATATAATAATGGGAATGAAAAATTACTAAAAAAAAACTGTTAGCAAAGTTTAAATTTAGTAGATTTACAAAAATTTAGTAAGTTTTTTGTATCAACTATAATTTTCAATTAGTAAAAGTTGATTATTTAGTTTATTGTAATAAAATTATACATCAAATACTTCATTAATTACAATCATCGTAGAAAAATTAGAATAAATACTCAATGACTAGGTAAATTATGTGTAAACACAATTTTATACTGTATGTCATATTACAATACCATTTTGTTGTTTAAATAAAAACTTTGAATTATGCATGTTGGTGATGCCTCCGTAATTTTAAATAGTTTTATTAGAATTTCTATTTAAAATTATAATTAAATTTTTAAATTAAAGTAATACGTTTATAATAAATTATCGTAATGTAAAAATTCAGAAAAGCTACTGTTTCACGCAAATACAAAATATCTTGTAATGCAATCAATTTAAACTTGCATTCCTGGAATAAAAATAAGAAAATTGAAAATTATACCACATGTAAATGTTTAATGAATAATATAAGGGTATAGTTAGTAATTCTTGTTTCTAACAAAAACATATATTTGATTGACAAAGAAAATTAAACATACGTAACTAAAACGAGTATGTTTTGATTGAGTATTTTAGTTAACACGCATTGAAAATATATAATCAGTGTTAGATCTTTTTTCTTTTTTAAATTTTTTAAGTTTACATTTTCTGTGAAATTAAATAAGCAGAGTTCCTGAAAATCACGTTTTTCTCAATACATTAATTACTGACATTTACAACCAGAATGAACTTAACCTCCATGTCTATCGCTATATCGTATGTGTTTAAATATTAGATGTATGAGCCATCAAATCACGTATGTCACGCTCGAGTATCTTGATTTTAGCTATTAATATATGCAGCTTTTAATATGCTTCCTGTATTATAGAAATAGAATTTATGCTTAAAAGCAGCTGTGTAATAATTTGATAAACATGCAGTGACGATTTATCCAGTGCTTTGCTAAAGATTTCCCTGTCCAATCTTGTGAGTTAAATATATATAGCACGTGCAATTGTATAAGATGCTACATAGTTTATCTGTTAGTTATCGAAGAGTTATCTTGTTTTCATTTTTTAGTCCTTGATGTGTTCGACTTTTAGACTAATTTTTCATCGAGTCTTTCATTACATTATAAACGATAATACGAAATTGTTGCACTTATAAGCTAATAAAAAATAATAATAGATTACTTGTAATTTAATTATCCGTTGAATGTGTAATTTAAAAATATACATATAACGAACGTGTTATTATCCTGGAATCAACATATATTTTGGTATAAAAATATGAATTGTGAAATTATCACGCTTTCATAGGCTATAATTAATGCAGCCCTTTAAAAATTTAGAAATCTGAAGCAAGACAAACCTTCAAAAGTTAATAAACATAGTTTTTTTTTCAAAATTTTGTAATGACATTCAATTTCATTCATTTAAAAAAAAAATGTTTATGATTTGCAAAGATATTGATTTACAATATACTGCGAATTTTATACAGATTTAGTCAGTATATATATTTATATGAACTTTTTGTTTTAAAATTCGTTTTTAAATTTTTAGTTTGTTTATAAGTATCATAATTTAATTATTAACAATCAACGCAGAATTAATTTTCAAATAAATATTATTTATATATAATAGTAATAAAAAGTATTCTTTCATGGAGCTATTAAATAATATTAAGTGGATGTATTAAATTTATTATTATATTTACTAACAGCATGCATTGATATTCTATGAGTCATAAAATTATAAAACTATTAATTATTTTTATAATAAAGAAATTCAACAATTCAGAGTTCTTCGAAACAATTGTTTCTTAAATTAATATTTATTAATTGTAAATTATAATGGTTAACTTTTTATTTATGCGTAAAATAAATATTCCAACAAAATTAGTTTTATAAATATATTTTCAAAACGCTTAGTCTTATAAACAATAGTTTTTAGAGTTACATGCTAAGTTCAATGTGATTTAATAATAGTTATACCTTTACCATTATTATATGATATTAAAAGTAGTAATTTAATTATGCTTCAGTAGATCTGTCTCAGGAAAATAAATTCGTAAAAACTTTTTTTATAATGTAATAATTACTAATATGGATTGATCTTAACATTAGATAAATCTCCTCCATATAAATTTTGTATCGTTGAAATTAGAACCATTAATTGAAATATTCTGAAAAAAGATGATTAAACAAAAAACAAAAGTAAATAAAGCAAAAAATATCGATGTTTTAGTAAAAAAAGAATGTTTAGGTTGGTTAATACTGTGGATATTAAATGAACGATCACTTTACATATCATATTACATATTAATTAATGCAAAAAACATATTTTCGCTTTTTTATTTTGTTACGGATAAGATTCGAATCTTGTTTTTCCTAATTAATTTATAATTATGCAAAATAAATAAAAAATTTTAAATTTACATACAAATCTTGAAATTTTTATAACACGTAAAATAAATATAATATAACATAAACTATAACACGTAGTCATAATAATTTTTAATATAAAAAAGTTATATTTGATAATAAATTAATGCAATAAAATTAAGAAAAATTATAAATTTTGCATTGATATAATAATAAACTAATTATTTCTACTGGTATAAATAAAAAATGAAGTAATAGTTGTAATAATATTGCAGATAACTTTAATTAGATTTTTTCAAAAATCGAAATTTATTTTATATTACTACATAATTTTGTTTTCACTTTAATTTTAAAAAAATTCAAAGATAATTCAGAAATCATGTAATAAATTATATTTTAAAAGTTGATGATTAACAATCATTATTAGTAAATATGCTATTATATTTGATTAAATGAAATAGTTTGTATTTTAAAAATAGGATAATAATTTTATTGTATAGAAAATCTTTTTAATGATTTTTTGCTCCTATTTAGTAATATTAAAGTAAAAAATAACACGAATAAAATAATTCAATCATTTCTTATTTATATTTAAAAGAATTAAAATAAAATAATGTATTATTAAAATTTATGAATAAAAATATTTACTTGGCTTTTTTATTTCACCTTACGAAATACAAATAACAAAGAATTTTTATTCTTTTACATTTGGCTTTAATAAAATACTCTATTTCCTATTTATGCGTTTTGTATACTTTTTAAATTTGATAAACATTAATTTACTTAAATATTAACTTCCTTTTGTGGTTTAAAGAGCATCTGTAGTCAAAAAACAAATTATAAAATATAGGATATGTTTTCCTTTGTTTAGGTCGTGTTTTAATGATTAATTTCAATTAGCACATTATTATTTTTTAACATTTGAAATGACAACCCAAGTGATACAAAATGTAGAAAATAGACTACAGTTATAAAAATATATAAGCTAATGTATATAAGAGAATTCAATAATATATGATACACAAGATGTAAGTAGTAGTTTATATCATTAAATAATGATTCAAGCAAGTAATTGTTATAATTAGTGCATAGATTTGTATATATATTTTATTAATTTCATTTGTAGATAATTAAGGTATATTATTAAAAATTACTATATTAATAGAAATTGTAAATTAATTAATTGTGTTAATTTTAATCAAGTATATTATTATACCAATGAAATCACAAATAATTTGGTTTTTTTATATACTTAAAAAATTCTAAATTATTAAAATTTTAATTATTGATTCATATTAAATTTAATTTACAAAAACTCTGTACATTGTTGAATTTTTATTTATCCTAATTAAAGTTCATTAAATTTGAATGAAATACTGCACTATATATTTTTTATTTAAAATTGATCTTTTTCAGTTTGAACTATTAATAACTATAAAATTAAAACTACTAATAAGTCGTGAAATATTTGCAAATCATGTGTAGGAATAAATTACATATTTTTCTTAGTAATATTTCTAAATGAATGTTTATTAATCATTGATTACATATTATGAAAAGAATACATCGATAAGAATTTTTTTGTTTTCCGATTTATTTCACTTTTTTAAATTTTAATAAATAGGTCCAATTTACATTAATTGATTAACGATAATATTAATTCGCTTTTATATATTTTTAGATTAATTTACGTATTTCTTAGAAATTACTATCATAAGTTAGGAAGTTATGATCGACGGTGTTATGCCTTACGTTTTTCAATATTTTACTTATATTATTTAAAAAGTGCATCGAATGATGAATTAATATTATTTAGAACTCTACATCTGATCGATGATATTAAACGTCTTTAATAATATTCTTAGCATCTCAATTTATTGAAAATCTCCGAGTATTGAGAAAAGAAAATAAATAATAAATTTTGTTATCAAATATTCTCTCACTTATCAAGTAAACGATTCTAAGATAAAATATTTTCTTTTTAGTTATCAATAAAGTGACTGGTATGTGTAGATACATAGATAATCAGGAAAATGAAGGATTCCCTAATACATAGAAATAGACATCAAGTGAAATCCATAAAGAACCAAAATGTCATTTTGTTATTCATGTTTTATATTATACCAAGCTTACAATGATACATTGTATGTACTTATTGCCAAGGTCAAGCTTGATTTTAACCTTGTGCGAGTATGCATGCATGTGAATGTTCTAAGAGACAACTAGCTTACCTTCTTCTCCGAGCAGAAGAAAATACTCTTATGCACACGGTAGCCAAAAATCTGTCTGATGATACACTAAAACTCTATTACTTTAAATTTAGTTGTGGAAAACATGTATACACGTTAACTCTCGCTTTTGTTAAATCACGTATTTTATTATTTTATTATTCTTGTTTAATCATTATACAATTTTTGAAAACTATAAATCATAGTATAAATGCATCATGTATATTTGAAATAATATTTCAGTTTAATTAGACATAATTTATGCGCAAAGTAAAGTTTAGGATAAATATTTCACATATTTATTTCATATAAATTATTGTTATTTAATATATATATTTCACATTCGTTCAAAATGTATCGTGATGAATTAATTTTCATAATATCACCAATATTATGTAGATTTTATCGCCTGAATTTCGTAATTTATTGAAAGTTCTTACATATTACCGATAGCAACCAGGATAAAATAAAAAATGAAAAATTATTTCTTGAATTTAATGAAAATATCATAATAAGTCGACCTTGCTTTTATTAATGCCGAAGAAAAGTAAAATTATTAACTTTAATTTAATTTTTAATATCTCTTTTAAAGAAATTCAAAAACCCTTGAATTTTCAATTGCTAAATAATAAATGTGATGATTAATATTTTTAATCACCTATGACTACACAATTCGTATTATATATATTTACTTGCAGAAATCAATTGCAAGTATTTAAAACTGAAGGAATGGGAGTCACTTGGATGATTTAGTAGATTCATTGTATAATAAAAAAATATAACACATAAAATACATCCACCTAAACTTTCTATCTTATGCACTGATGTCAATTCATCTTGTTCAAATATTTATTGATATATTTTACGATGTTGCTTCGGTTAAATTCAAAAGTATAAGAATTTTCTTTGCAGTTTTCTACGAGGCATATCAATTAAAAACTAATTAATAATGACTGAAGCTTGATAATTTTTATCATAATATATATATATATATATATATTATAATAAAAACATTAAACTATGGACACTATAATATTAAGTAGCTGATAATCACTATATAGTTTGTATATAAATTGTTGATTAATGAAAAATAAGTATTCATAATTAATAATAAGTTTTTAATAATTAGTTTTACTTTTTCAATTCCAATTCAAATCAAACAAATTTTCTAGAATTTCAGATTTTTCTCTTATAAATTTAAATTTAGTACGTTCATATTTATTCAATTGTTGATAATCACTATATCGTACCTTTTGAATTTTTCTCAATTAATTTTTTATTTATTCTGGATCGACACTACTTGAATTTTTTGAATTACCGCATGGCTTCAGTAAGTCCATTAAACTTTTTATGAAGAACATTATCTTTGACCTTAAAGATGTTTTTCTGCTTAATGCAGGAAATGTGTTGTGGTATTTCACAGTACAGTCAACTCGTTTTAAAAAATTGACGCAGTTGAGAATATAATTACAGCTTCACCATCAATTTTACATATTTTCATTATTACCATTATTGTTACAGAGAACGTGTAGTTTCAATTGCTAACTTTAAGGATTATTTTTTAATATATTCATATTTAATAGAGCGCAAGAGCGTAGTGTCTATATTGAAAAAAAGTTTGATCGTTCAGTTCAGATTTTACGAATTTGTTTTTAATTCCGAATAAAACTTATTTCTTTCTTTATCGTAGTATATTTGAATCGCGTACTTGATCCACCTTGTATTGTTAAGTATAACTTGAAAGGTAGATGAAATTTTCCTTTCTTCACTTGAACGTAATTCTATTTGATTTTTAGATTTTTAAATCTTGGACAGAATTACAAACCCTATTTTTAATTTCAGAACCCCAGCTCTACATATTATTTTAAGACGACATAAGCCGTGAAGAAATTGAAATTAAACAAGAAAAAAGCAAGTTTTGTAGTAGCTTCTGGACATGTCTGAATAAATTTTTACCAATGTGAAATTTTGTAACGGATTGCTCATTAAATTTTCTTTTTCTGAGTATTTTCAACTTGTGTATATTAAATTTATCTAGATCTTAGATTGCGTACGATATAGTTAAACAATTTTAATTGTATTTTTTATAATAAAGTAATTATAGGATCTTGAAATAATATCAAATATTGTTTTCCTCGCAGATATGATGTAATATTTATAATGTGCATTGCACTTTTACCCTCTATTAGTATCATCAAAACCTCTTATTTAAAAAAGTAAATAATTATATATTCGCACATTTATTTCTTATAAGAATTTAAAATTTTTCTCTTTCGTGCATGTAATTGATGATTACAAAATTTGCTTAAAAAAATAAATTAAATATTTAATTACTTATTGAATTGAGTTGAACTAGGAATCTGTTCATTTTCAAATGATTACATTTTTTCTCGGATAGTTAAAGTTATTGAATTGAGGTCAATTAAATTTATTTTCAGAATTCACCTAAACCTTTCGTTCCATTACTTTATAAATTCTTTTTATAATTTCTAATATAAAATTTATTGTCATCGAATCAGTAAAATCAATAAAATATCTTATATTTTCTGATGTTCCAGAATTTCAGCATACGATTTTTCATTATTTTACTAGTCACCAAACCTTAACTAATCTTAATAATAAAGTACTACAATAAGTTTAATAAAAGATCATAGAAATTAATTATATTCTTGATATTTTTCGTATTTTATCTATTATTCCAATTATTAATATTTGTGATTTTAATTTTAACATATAAAATCCTTTAAAGTAAAATATTTATAAATATTCTAGGTAAGTTAGTTTTTCTAATTATTATGAAAAAAATTTGTGATATATATGGATAAGTACCTTTGTTATCGGTGCAGTCTTTTTTGAAACTATTTTTAAATATAATATTATATACTGCAATATATTAAAGTATTATCCGTTACTAGTTATATACTACATAGATCTGTGTACTACGTTATATAAGATAATTTTTAATGTACATAATAAAATAAAAAATATAATATCAATACTTAAAAGACCTATGATTATTTATTATTTTTGTTAAAATCTCAATTTTCTTTTTGCAAGATATAAGGATTTAATTGAAATTTTATTCGCTTACGTATAAATAAATATTAGTAGCACGCGTACAGATTTATGAAAATTTGAAAAGGATTTTTATCTTTTAAATATTATGGTTTCATTTAGTCGGTAACTCATTTTTCTCAGTATCTCATTCTTATACTATGTATAAGAATCGTATTATGTTATAATTAAATTATTATTAAGATGTCGATGTTGTATATAATTTATATTTCCTATATTTTTAGAATCAATTCATATCGGCTACAAAGTACGATGAATAGATTTTTAATTATTGTTTATTGTTTACTACAATACCAACAAAAAATATAGATTTTTAATTATTACTTAAATAGATTTTTATAAAATTATGATCAAATTGATACAAAACCTTATAGTTACTAAAAAATTTTGATTTTTTTCAAATAATTAAAATTTATTCATAACTCTTTGTACTATAAATAAATTCATAATATTTATACATAAAATATATATTTTAATTATACTGTCTATAACGTATTATTCGAGCATTCGAATAAAATTAATTATTCATCATGTTAAAAGATTATTATATGGAATGAAAATCATGCACTATTATAAATTTTATTACTTTTACTATATTTATTTTATTTTTTCACTTTGATTAATATTTTCAGAATATTTTATTCATGTAATAACGTTTCTAACTTAAATATGTAAAACTTATACATTTAATCATTTAAAATTTTGCTATGAGGGAGAATATAAAATTGGTTTATTCTACTGAAAGCGTAATACGATGACGTTTTAACGCGCCAATTTCAATACAGTACATGATCATAGTTGAGTTTCGTGATGATATATTTTATTTTTAAATAACAAAGTATAAAATTTACTGACTTTTAAAATCAATTTAACTTAATATTAAAATTAAGTTCTTAAATAATAAGCTTAAAGTAATTTTATGCTGAGTAGAAATATTATAGACAGTGAATAACATAATTTTAAACATACAGAATGCATGTAAATTTATATACTACCATTTTATGCATTTAATACAATAGGATATTAAATTAAAAAAATCTATTATTTTCAAATTTTCTACGATATTTTTATTATAAATATTCATAATTATAAGTGGAATATATATTTCGTTAAAATAATAGTACAGCTATGATCGATATTTGTTACTGAATTGGGTACATGATATTTGACATTTTATTACATTAGTCAACTACATATTATAATATTTCTTTATATATAAAAGAAAAATTTATATATTCAACGGTTTCTAAATGATTAAAATAAAATGAACTAATATTTAGTATAATGAATGAAATTCTATTCTAAATTGTAAAAAGATTCTTATGCTTATGGAAAATTATGAAAAATTGTATATACATAAAATAACATTTTATATATTACATATATTTATTACGTATTTTAATGATTTGTAATCTTATTCGAAATATTAGCGAATTTTTTTCTACTAATAGAAGTAATAAATCAAGTAACATTTAAATAATGATATATGTAAATATTTGTAAAAAACATACATACAAATTTCATTTCTTATTTTTATAATAGATTTATAGAGTTAAGTTTATATAATTGAAAATTGAATGTAAATGAATATTACAAAGTCACAAAATAGGATAAAAAAAACTTACTATGTATAAATCAATTATCTATTTAAATAACTTATAATTATTAGATCAAGTAGAATATCTTTTACTTCAAGACTGTTGATTTATCTTGTGAGTTAAAAAAGAAGGTTACGTAATATTAAAAGAATTAAAATAAATAATTTTAAAAAAATTTAATTGCTTCTTTTTATGTAATTTTTATATAAATTCATAACTAAACAAAGATTAAAAAATCATCAATAATGAATTAAAATTAAATTAAATTTTATTTTTTTTCTCATAACATTTGTAAGTAATAAGTAGCAAACAAATGTAAACGAAGGAAAAGTGTTACATCTGTAATTTTATATAAAATATAAAATTTTATATAATATATAAGGTTTAGAGAAATTTTGTAATATAAATTTATTATTCTGTACATAATAATACAGAAATCGTTTAATATTTTGTTTAAACATAATATATATATATATGTTATAAAATATTTATGTGGAATATAAAATATCTTAAAATATATTTAATAGATAGTCAACATAATACTCGAATATAATATATCATAAATAAATTAAAAACTATAATAAAAATTTTACAATATTTAAAAGAACATGTGTATTCGGGTTTATCAATAATACAATGAAATAATTCATTAACAATTTTTGTGTCCTAATTTATATACTTAATTAGATTGAATTTTAATTAAATGCCGTGATATTATAATGTTTTAATTGAAAAGAATATTTATTTTCTTTTCAAAGCCAAAGAAATAATTGTGAATGTTGCACTTGTAAAAGATCAATGATATGCTGTCCAGTTTCATGACCTTTACGGAACAAGAATTAAAAATCCACAAAGTCGATTTATACCTGTATTTTATTTACTTCCAGACCTTTTTACCTTATTTAATTTTTTTTTAATTTGTATTTAATTTATAATAAACTAATTAGAATAAAGTAACTGTTAAAACGTTATTTTGTTTAAATGAATATTTTGGCTGAAAATGTTCATGGAAATTATGATATATTGAATTAAAGTATTATATAGGAAAATGACTATTGACTATTAAATAGTTTTGTCTTCATTATCGTTCCTTATTTTAATAAGTGGAATAATTTAATTAAAATATAAATATAAGAATATCTAGTTGAATAGTAATTGTGATCAAATAGTACTATAAACTTTAGTATTTTTCACAAATAATTATGTATTTACCTTAAGGTTTTATATAAATTATTAGAAATAATTTGAAAGTCCATTACTTGTTCTATTAGGATAAAATTTTTAATGTTTAATTTAGAAATTATTTATATATTGCCGATATATTTTTTGTTAATTATCAGAAACAGTAAAAGCGTTTTTACTTTTTTACAAAATATAAATATTTTAGTGAAATTATTTCAATATAAAGAAACATTTTTCTAGATATTGCAAAAGAATAATTATTTTTAAAAATTATTTATTAAAAATTATCTATCAATAATTTCTTATTCAATCTGTATTGAAAATGTACTAATGTTAAATATAAAACTTTTCTGAGTTTTTAAATCTTATCATTTCATACCTTATGAATAAAATGGTGAACGTTTAAATTTTATATATACACACACATATATATATATTTTTTTTTTTGAAACGGTATTTTTTTATGTAAACTAATAATATTCCATTCTCAAGAAGTCACACATACATACACTTATATAGATCAAAATATTGTATTTATTTTGCAAGCACATAAAGAGCAAATTAAAAATTATTTATAAATTTAATAAACACAATATATGTAAGAAATTCATACACAACCGTTTAAAAGTTGTTGTTCACACGATTAAGAATAACTATTTTTAAATTACAAGCATTCTCAAGTAATTATTTGTAATTATTAACTCCCTATTTTCTAAATAGTAAATTTTTAACGTAATTAAAAATACACAAAACACTGACCGAATATATTAATATAAAAAATTACAATTTTAGATAATACCACATAAAAATAGCGTAAAAATTTATATCACTTTTTTTACACGTGTCGTGTTTCAAAGACATTCGACGAGACTGAAATGCGAGTGTAAAAGCAGTAATAAGCATTTGTATGTAAATAATAAAAAAAACACGGAACTCTGAATTTACAAACATTGAATTTTTTTCATTAACAAAGAATGTAATGTTAAAACAAATTTTATTCAATCATAAATACTATTGACATTTATTGTATAATATAATAATATCATAATTTAATAAAAATATATGTAATATAAGATTATAAATAAAAAGAGATAATGTAATATTCAGTCTTTAGTTGGTTTTTTTTTATTAAAAATTTAATATTAGTATTTTTCTTTTAAAATAATTTATGGAAAAATTGTCAGCCAATACGTAGAGAAATTTAATATAAATTTTGTACTTATGTACACAAAAAATTGGGTATAATTATTTTTGATAAAGTTTAATTGCACGATTTAAAAAAGTGGAATGTCATATTATCATGTAAATTATCTTAGGTGTAATTTTAGAATGATTCGAATTCGTAATATAAATTATCTGTAACAAAAACATAAGTATATGATTTGATATAATATAAATTTTATCATGTAATGTGCATCGTTTAAATAATCTATTGTTGGACAAATAATGATATGCTTAATTCAACACGTATTAATTATAATTTTAATGATATGTTAAACTACACTTAAATATATCGGTCTTTAATTAATTATTTATTCAAAATATTTATTTTAGCACAATTGTAATTTGAACTTAAAAATTCTTATAGATTAAATAAAACATAAGAAAGGAAGGGGTGTCTACGTAACTGGGTAATTATAAGATTTAAAACTATAATTCGCGAGAATTATAGTTTTAAAGAATAATAAAAATATGATATGGTGCTTTATTTTTTATCTTATATTTTAAATTATTTTTAAAAATTCTAAATAAAAATTGGTAGAAATGACAAAAAGTAGGTAGACGTTTGTATAATATAAAAAATTTTAATGGTGCGATATTCAATTAAAAAAAAACATAACTTGATATCATTGAGCATTTAAATATTTAAAATTTCAAAACATTAATATCTAAATTTTCAAATTCATTTAAAGTTTCTTTTATAAATACTAATATGGCTGCATACTTTGCGTTTAATAATCAGTTATTACTTCAAAAAAGCAATCAAAATCCGTTTTCATTTAATAGATCATCAAGGAATTATTACCAAGAAAAGCTCTAAACTGAAGGTGTAAGTATCTTTCATTACAACGTAGAGCTAATATAATAATATGAATATTATATCGACCTTGCTTCTGAGTTCACCAGTTTCACGACATCGTATAATGAAAAGAGAGAAAAGCGAAGAACTTTAGTTTCTCACTGAGAGTCTTACAAGAAGCTTGTTACTTTCCACGCAGTCCTTCAGTTGTCCTTAGGTCACCTGTACGTACCTTCTTATTTTATTAAAATTATTGTCATTCCACATTGGCACGTGAACTTTTCAGATCTATATATACGTATGTATTAATTTCTTTCAAATGCTCCAGACGAAATTTAAAATGCGTTTCCTTTATTCAGAGCTGCACGAATAAATTTATAACATTGCCATATAAACATGAACAAACATGTTAGAAGCCTTAAAATTTTAGTGGAGATGCAAAATACAAAAATTTTTATTTCAAAAACTTAAATAAATAGTGCATGTTTGAAGAAATTTAACGACCTTGGAAAAAGTTCAGCATGTACGAGTGTACAGATTAAATGCCGATCACTTGCCTCAAGTTACTATACTGCATGTATGCATTCTCAGCGTTTGGAATTACAGCGAAAGGATCCGGTTGTTCTTTGTCTCTCCTTCCTCGTATCCGTTTTGTTCTTTTCGACTTTTTGGAGATTAATACAAGACCGGCTCCGATTGTACGGAATGAGGGAGAAACGTAAAAGAGGTAAGCTGAATGTCTACCTTCTGAACTTTTATCTACTTTTTAAGTACAGCTTTACTAATAAATACTTTTCTAGTAAGAAAAATTTTTGTTTTTCGATTTACTATGTCATCGGTTTATATTTCGTCGCAACTAACAAATTTAACGATGTTTTTAATATAATCTAAGAGCTAAAGTGTGTATCCAAACACGAGCAAATACTCATAGATAGTGGATATCAGAAAAAGAAGAAAAATGCAGAGCATGTAATCATGAAGATGGAACGTTAAAACATATCTTAGGGAAGTGCAATATAAAAAAGAATTGCGCACAATGATGAAAAGAGGAAAAAAATATTAAGAAATAATATAATATACGTTACACTAGAGAAAGAAACAAATTGAAGAAGAAAGCTATAATAACACTTTACAAGGGAAGAGAAGAAATAAGATAATGTAAATTAAGCTATAAATACGTATGTATAATTAAGTTATAATTGTAAATAAACATTGTTTACAAATAATTTTAGCTAACTTATTGCGAACGTGAGAGTAAGAAAAAGATTTGATATTATTAAAAAAACATTTTTCAAGAAAATAGAAAATTTTTTAATCGGTAATAAAAGTTATGTCTACTAATATCCACGTTATTCATATAACAGTAAGTGATGAGACTTTAGGAACATAAGACAATAACTAAATAATGTATTTATGTTATTTGTTTAATTTTATAAGATCGTTCTAAGTATAATATAATACAAATCAGGTTAAAAAACAAAATAATGTAATTTATCTTTTAAAATGATTAATATATTTTTTTTAAATTATAATTTACAGATTTTTTACTCGTTCATTTACCAGATATTAAGGTATTTTCTATGAGAAACAATTTAAATTTTATTAAAATTTTATACCTTATCTACTGTTTTGCAAAAAAGGTGTTGCAAAATATTGAATTGATTTCTTTTTTAATATACTTGTTAAATATATTTGTATTTTTGTAAACGATACTTATTAATGTTTTAAGTCATTTTACTATTTCTATTAATTTATATCGATAAAAATCTTTTTAGAAATTTAAAAAATTCAAATATTATACTAAATAAATTAAAATTCAATGTTTGGCTATTTTATTAGTAATCTTCCAGTTTACCATTTTATAGTCATATTATTAAATAAAAATAAAATAAATAAAATTCTATTTCCTTTTATTCATTAATGTTATTTAAGAAAACATTTAGAATAATAACTATTACACATTATAATGATTGACTATAGAATATATTTTTGTTAAATCTAAGTTGTACGTAATTTCATAAGATTAAATGTAATTTTTTAATACAAATAATAAAAATTAAGTACTAAAAACATGTATTTAGTTAATTAAGAACCAAATATTTCTTTAAAAAAATAAATTTAAAGTTTTTATTAAAAAAATTTATTTTTAAAAGGTTTGGAAGATCCTTGTATTATATATATATATATATTAAATATTGCTATTTCTTTAATTCGTTTTTTACACATTAATAAAAACATTAAACTATTACCAATAACATTCTTTCATGTATATAAAAAATCTGATAAAACTTATTAATCATAAATTTATCAAACATTATTTTCACTCATAGTGTAACATCATCAACTTTTTTCGTAAATCAGATAGATACTAAATAAATACAATTAATTTCATAAGTATATATAGTATATAATAATACAATAGTGTACAATAATTATATAGTATATAGTGTTTTTTACAATTAAATTTTTTTCAACTTTTTTTTAATCAATTTTCAAAATTTCTTTATTTTAATGAAATGATCTTCTTAGCTCATTTAAAAAAGTATTAAATTATCCAATAAGATCAGAAATAAATGATTATAAATTAAGAAGAAAATCAGAAAACGAACTTTTATATGTAAAGCAGAAACTAGAAATTGATTTGAAAAATAGATTTTACATTAAATTTTACAATTACAATAATAAAAACCTCTGCTTTATTGTTATTTTGTATTGTTTGATATCGATCGATGGTTCTTTGATTGTTTATAAACCACTATTTTTCTTTATTCTAACCATATTTTCAAATATTCATTTGTATATAGAATTAAAACTAAACATTAATTCTTATTTTTGACAAACGTATTGAAAAGTTCCTCAGAAATGAAATAATTGTTCTTAATCTTAATGAGATTAAGCGAAACATAATATTTACCTTATAGCGACGTTATTTTTAGGCTTATCGTTAATAAGAAAAAATTGTTACAATGTAATTCTTAAAATTTTACAAGATTACGAATTTTTTGCAAATATTTTCTTCAAGAATTAATATTTTTTATAAATCAAGCATCCCAATAAAATATATTTTTTTAGCTTCTGGATTATCAATCTTTTCAATGTAGTTTTCATGTGGAAAAAGTACTCATCCAGTAAAATCGAGTAAGTATTTATATCTTAACACTAAAAAATGAAGTTAAGCGAATCGAATTATATTACTTTTGGTATATTATCAAATGATACGCAAGTCAATATATTTTTTAATTACAGTTTTTCGCAAGTATCGGCTTATCTAAGTAGCAACACCAGACATTTGAATTTTTACGAAATCTTAATCGTTCAATAGATTATCCATTTCAGTCAAAAATTAGTAGCAATGGCGTAAGCTTTTATAACATTTGAATGAACCGCTCAACCTTGATAGCCTTATGTTTTGTTGATTCGTGAAAGCGAAAAGTATTGCAACACGTACTTGCATTCTGCTTAAATATAAATTCTGTATCTAATTTTGATAATATACGATACTAATTATATCAAATAAATAAAGATTAAAAATAATCTAAAACATTAATTTATTTCAAATTTATAATTTTAAATCTTATTTCTAAATATATTCCACTGTTTCATTAATTTTAACTAATTATTTTATAAAGTATACAAAAAAATTACAAACAATTGTAACAAATCCCAAAAAAAAAGATTTCAAAATAGTCAAAATTTAATATCTTAATATAAAAGATAATCTAAAAAAGATAATTCCACTTTGAACGTATAAGAAATTAGTGATTTATAGTACGAATTCATTCTAAGCGTTATTTTCTTTATTTAGAAATATTTTAATAGTCTTGTTGCAACTTATTGATGGTATTCTTTAACTACTTACTGAGAAAAGTAATTTATGGATTACATTTATTAATTTGTAAAACTTTCAAATATTAGCTTCAAAACTCTTTATTTATATAAATAATTTTTATAAACATTACGCAATCCTTATTTAAAAGTAATAGAAAGTCTTAACGTATAAGAATAACAAAAATATTTTATTTTGCATTTTTTATATATTTGTTAAAATTTATTTAATGCTTACATATGCTTCTACTATACTTTAAATTAAGATATAGTAATATTAACTGAAACCGATCTTACAATATTTACCCGTCAAAGTTTCAGAATATTACACTATTTATTCGAAATTTCTATGACTTAACTTTAATATTACTTAATATGAAGCATGTAAAGACAAATAATTACAAAATATATCATTTTCATGTAAACTCTCATATGCATTACCAAGTTTTCACTTAATAAAAAATATTCCATTAATTCTTTCGTTTATTTTATTCGATTGCATTTTTTAGATTTCTATTATAATTTAATAAAATTTAATTATGTCTACTACAAAAACACGGGAAAAATGTATAAAGTATTAATAGCTAATATATTATATTTATATAAATAATTAATTATCTGTTAATTTTCTGGATTATTTCTTATTTAAAATACTGTAATTTATGTAAAAAAGTAAAGAGTTAAAATTAAGTGCTAAACTTAATATGCTCTATAAAATCGTGCATCAACGACTATATGATAGATTCATGTCTCCTTTAGATGATAAATATTTTCAAAAAATGAATTTATAGATATAACACAATAGAGAAATATTGCATTATTATAATTATTAAATTGAAAAATTGAAGACAGAATATTTTTAGCATTGCAACGTGAGTTTTTAATTTTATAAATTTAAATATATGCAGTATTTTCACGTTGCAGATTTTAATTCAGGATTGAATATAATTGGAATGCTTTCTATTTGAATTTCAAAACTGCTCTAAAAGACTTTTTCCAACATTCTAAATTCAAGTAGATTATAATAAATGTGCGTTTTAGATTTTGAGTATAATTTTTATAATTTTTTTTTCTATAAAAACTTTAATAATTATATTCGTTACATTACTATATTTCTTAGTGTTTAAATAATATTGATATAGAATTTTCATCACCACAAATTTATATTAAAAATCATCAAAATGCCTTACAAATAGATTTTATAATAAATTTCTGTGGTTTGGCATATACGTACTCTTACATATTCGGAATTCTTTATTGGCTACTGACATTCACTGTACACTGCAATTACTCAATTTTTACCATATGACAATAACGCACAAGTCGCGCATACTTAGAATTTTGCATATTCCGTTAAATTTAAAAATCTTTTCAAATTTTAAATATTGAATAAAATTTTGGTAATATATTTTAATCAAATTTTTATTAGTGAAATAGTAATATTTTTAGTATTAGTATTCCTTGAAACTGATCAATATGAATAATTACAAATTCATTCGGAGGTGTACAATATTTTAATTTTTTTTATTTCGAACTTGAATTTTTTATTTTTTTTATTTTATTTTTGAATATGACCAAAGATTTATAGGGATAAATTTCAAATATATTTAATCCATAATAAAATTATGGTCTTTGATTTATATTATTTTCATAATTTATGACTGATGATTACGTATTTTTCAATTATTGATTGTAATTCCCCTGTATGTCGACAGATTATATATTGTTAAGTTTAATAAATTAAAATTGAAGAGAAATTAAGACGTTTATATTCTTAATTAAGAAATTAAGAAAAATTAAGATGTTTCAATTTTTATTATTTTGCAATTATTTTATTCATTATTTTATGATTTATAAAAGAACGATGATATAATATATAAGAATACTATTGATTTCAATATCATTAATTATTTAAAATACAAATCAAATTTTGTATCCTAATATAGTAATTATAATTGCAAAATTTTTAACACTAGTTTAAACTTGTTTTTACTTTAAAAAAAATTTAGAAATACACCACAAAAAACCTGAATTCGATTAATGTATATTATTGCAATAAAAGTTATTATACAAAGATGGATTTTTAATTATCTTAAAAATCTACGTATTTATTAATTTGTTACATTATTTGTATTTCTTTAAGGCAATAAAATTTTATGTTGTTTAAATATCACTTAAACTAAAGAAAACAATTTATTTTATTTTATTTTATAGGACAAACATTTATAAAGTCTAATCAAATTCTTATCTCAAAAACACAATTAGGCTTAAATTAAATCATGAAAAATAATTTATAATAACAAATTAAAGCCACCGATACTTAGGATGGTATTACATACATCTTATTAACTAAAATGTTGTTGAAAACTTTTAAATAAAATTTAAAATAAAGTTTAAAAAATAAACTTTTTTTAATAAAGTATTAATTTGAAAGGTACATTAGAAAAAATAATTCAATAAAAAAAAACATTAATATCTTTTTCCGATAACTTACGATTGTTTACCAAGTTTAAAGGAAATATTTTTAATTTTACATGTTATTCTATTATGTTATTATGTTAATTAAAACACTAATCATTAATACAAAAAACTATTTGTTTGCAAGGGTTAAGTGATACAAGTTCATAAATATACGAATTAACAAGATATTTGAATTATTTCAAATGATATTTTTTATAAAAAACGTACATTCGTAACAATAACGCTTATTGCGTATTTTAATATTTTTCGTTATTTATTTAATTTTTTAATTTTATATTAATTTATAAGCATACTATCGAATTTTTGATGTTTTACACTATAAATGTGTTTGAAAAAAACTGCCACTGTAGTCAGTAAATATATATTAATATATGGGCTTTAAAACTATAATTTACAGTATCTTTTATTTCTATTTATATTGATCCACTGGTATCCTATAAAATGATAATTTCTTATTTTTTATGTGTTTATTTATTTAATCATCAATAGGATATATCTTATAAACAAAACTTTAAATTTAATGCTAAAAAGATCCCAAATTACTTTCTGCTAACTCAAATTTATGTCATAAATATTTTAATGTAAATAAATAATTTTAATAGTATTCAATTATAATAATTAAGTATACCAATTCGGATTTACTTCTTTGTTTTTGACTCTTTATAACATGGTTATTGTAAGAAACACATTTGCGATTTCAATGATTAATTTATGAAAAATATAGCGAGCACATTATTATATTATCTTAAATTTCAATTCAAGTGAAAGATGTAGTTGCACTAATAAACGTATTGTAAAATATTGAATTCTTTAAGGTTTTACTATTCCTTTCTACTCGATAATCTTCAGTTAATAAAATTTATTAATTGTGTACCTAATAATTGAAAATTAATAAATAATTTAAGTATTCAAATATTTTATTTATAATTATTGCCGTTTGTAACATCTTTGTGATAATATTTGAATTAAAAATGATTATAAGTTTATTAACTTATTAAATATTAATTGTAGATAAATATTTTTGAATGTCTTTATCTATCCTATATATCGAAATTTTATCATAGAAACTTTTATGTACTTATGGAACTTGTAATAATCAGAGTCATGATTGTAAAATAATATAAAAATAATATCGCAAAAATGTCACGAAAGAAGAAAAGTACTATTATATTATCTATAAATGCTGTTTGTTATAATTTTATGCTTAAACTGATACAGGGACCAGCAAAAATATTGTAAAAATAAACTTATGTACATCGTAAAGTAGTTAACAAATAGCAAGATGTTTAAAAAATAACGCGGTAAAAAATTTACAATTGTATATGAATACTTAGTAGTAAAATTGTGTTTAGTTCAAATAATAAAAAGATCAAAATCAGAAGAATTCATTTAAAACTTGATTTCGTACCTGCAATTGTATGCAATACTTTATTCAAGAAAAATACAGAGATTACTCTCCAATAATTAAATGAAATACTTATTTAAAAATTTAAAACCTATTAAATTCTATTTAAGTATGTGAAAGATTATCATTTATCAATATTTCCTTTTTATGTTTAATGTATTTGCCTGGTAATACGAATTTAAAACTGATTAAGCGAGAAATATTGTACATTAACCGTCGTATTTCATTTAGAATGTGACAAAATTTTGTCGGTTTTACGCATTTAAATATAATTCGAATTATCTAATTAACTTTCTTACTTAACTGTCATTAAAAACTACACAAATAAGCTGTAAATAAGTAATTTTTCTAGTAATAATTATAAAGGTATTTTATTAAATTTTGGTGGCATAATTTTTATAATAAGAAAGTGGAACGCACGATCGATTTTCGACATAACGGGACTCCACGTATCCTATGGTATAGTTTTAAATTTTGGCTATTATTAAATTCTTGTAATAAGTGTTTTTGAAAATATTACAACTTTTAAACTTGAAATAATGAATTTTGAACAGTTTCTTAAGAAATACCAAAAGGTTACTACTAAGTACGTGTACACTTAATAAATCGTTTTCTTTTTCTTTATGAGTCAATATTTTTTAAATAAATGATTGCAACAGTAAAAAATTTACTTGAGATAATTAGCATTTAATTTTTTATCTGCACATATATATATATATATAATTTATAAAGAAAGATATCTAGTTTTATTTGTCTAATAATATTTACTACTAATAATCTTAACTTATTAAATTATCTTTCTTTTTACCAATTTACATCATTGCTGTTGTAAATATTGTAAGAATAACTAATTCATTATTCAAAGTAAGATACATACAACTTTTAATTTAAAATTCAATAATTAAGTTGATAACATAGAAACAAATAAAATATAACGGTTTTATAGAGAAAAAATTTGTATAATTTATTTAAGATCAACATATTATTAAGACAATTTTATAGTTTTCAATGATAAAGATAAAAAAATTTCAATATTTTCTTCCATGATTCTTTATACTCTTAAGTAATAAATACATTTCAGTTATAAAAGTTATAAAATTATTATTGTAATTTAACCGTTCATTAGGTAATTAATTATTTTATACATTTATTGATAATAAAAAGTAAATTTGGAATTTAGTTAAGACATTATAGAAGATTAAGAAAAAAACATATTTCCAACATTAGCGATTAGATTTTTGAAAAAAGTAACTCTTTAAAAGAATTTCAAATCTTCATATTAAATTTGATGAAGCGTTATTGTCCTTACAACTGCATCAACTTTTATACAATTATACGCAATTTTCATATTCGTTTTTGGTGAAATGTGTTTTTGCAAAACCCATGAGCATTATAAATAAGAGTGTTTGGTGTACTATTGTAATGTTTTTAGATTCCATCCGCCAGCTTAAGTATTTTCACTTTTAACCGTTAGCCGGAGATGTAGCCAATATCCTATCACCAAAAAAGTACATCTCTCAGTTGAATTTTTGGCTTTTTCCTTCCCCATAAATTTAAACACATTCTTGAGATTCCTCTTATTTAGGTTTCTAGTACTCAATTCCACACGTCCATTTTTCTCTTTAGCGATTCAACGCGTCTTTCCTTGTTTTGATTAACTCGTCAATGCTCGATTTTGCTTGATTTTGAACTTGTCTCGCAATAGGACGACTAATCATCTTCAATCCCGAGTAGTGAAATTGCGCATAAGAGTGATGGCATAATTTATTTATATTGCAAGTAGAAAGAGACACAAGGAGTTTGGTGAAGGATAAAAATGGGAAAATAGCAAAGCATCGCGACGCGAGAGCGAGCAAAAATTGTTCGCGCTCCGGATTATTGGTGAACAGAGTGATCCGAACTCCGGGCGCAGGAACGAAGCTCCCGTAACTCGGGATCTAAAAGATAAAAGACTTACGTTTCGTGAATTCAGTGACCTGGAGTATGTTCCTCATCCTGTCCTGGTTCTAGATACAACTCGAACGCGAAACTCGTAAAAGCCGATGTGCTCGTGTCGGAAAGAATCCGCGTGCGTATCCTTGGTGGAGATCTCGAAGACCGGTATATCGTTGGTACCGTAAAAAAGCCGCTGAAGAGGGGGCGTGCCCAGGTGTGAGCGCGAATGTCCTCGGTCGCATTCGCGGGGGGACGAGCAGAGACGAGCCGATGAAGCTGTTCGCAGTAACGGTGCTCCGCGTCAGATCCCTTGCGCAGCCTCGCGTCAAGTGCTTGCACCACTACTGTGCCGATCGCTGCCGCGGGGTGCTGTAGCGCGAACGGAGAGCGCACTCTTGGGGCGACTGGAACAGCTTCTTCTCGCCGCGATAAGCCGGAGAAATGGCACACTGCAGCCGCCGTTATCTAATTGGGTCTGGGTTCTCTTACGCATCTCTTATCGCGAGCACTTGCAAGGCTTCTGCCGATCGCTTAGCCGTTGCGAAATCGATCTCTCTAAGTGCGTACGTGCTCGACAGCAGGTTAATATTCTCGCGACCCGGCAGCTTTTTCCGATAAATCCGACCGAGCGTTTACCTCCGCTCCGACGTTTTTTACCGAGCAGTGTTGCTCGAGCTTTTGTTGCCAAGACGCTAGTAGCGTCTATTGGATCGTGACTAGTAGTGGCTCATCTGCTTGATTGCTTTGCCCGAAAACCGTTCGGGGCCGACTAGTATTCTTGGCTAACGGCGTTCGTTCGACCTTGCCAATGACCTTGCTAATGACTCTCAGGACATATCTCGCTTTATTTCAGATACCGATTCGGGTTCTCTCTCTCTGTGTGTGTGTGTGTGTGTGTGTGCGTGCGTGCGTGCGCGCGTGCGCGAGAAGGGGTGGAGAACGCGCAACCGACGCGGGGAGCACAGATATTGACCTGTGACCGGGCTCCAACAAAATCCTATGACTTGATTATTTTCAATCGCTTTCACGTGCACACCTTTACAGCGCACCACCTTTTCAATATTGAAACGAGAATTACAAGCGTCTGGACTTTGAAAACTCATCCTACACTCGTATTCAAAAATATTACAACGTTTTTACAAATAAATTACATATTATAATCAGAGACTGATGACAAATAGTGCAGTTATCCGAATTGAATTGGCATTTACTGCACTTCGAGTGTATGAATAAATCATTTTAAGTTCTATGATAAGATCACGAGGAATTGAATCGAAGAGTCCGAGTGAATAGAATTTGTCTTTTTTACTCGAGATATTAAATAAAAAAAATAAAAATAAAAATAAATTGAATGTACGAGACGCGTGCATTTACGCACGTATGCAGAATAAAAAAATTGCAAAGCTTAGTATTTCGAATAAAGGATTTTGAATGTAAATAAACTGGAAACCAAATATCCGGAAATTTTAAAAACAGAAACTCATTTATTTTGCGAATTCTAATAATGGAAACCGTCCGAAAATGTTTTCGGCTCGACTCACCTTATATAATTACGTTAGAAAGTTAAAAATAACACAATGCATCTGAAGCCTTGATTCTCGTTAGCATCTCTGGTTTATCACAATTTTGAAGGCCTTAATTTTGCGTGGAACATGCGATTTCATCTTGCCACAGCCAGGACAGATGATAACGCGCGGAAATGGATTAAGAGGATATTTTAGAGCTCCTGAGCAGAGCAGAAGGTGATATCTTCTCGTTGCGCTATTTGAAGAGTTCAAAGCAAGAAAATCATAATGGTGAAGCTAAATCAATGTGATGTGGCTTTATTGCAAAGTAAATGGCGCCTGCAAGCACTTGTGAGATTTTCCAATTCCAATACAATCGCAAATTCTTTTAATTGTTCAATATATGCACATACGTGTACATTGTGTGCATGTGCACGAGAGACCGTGTTTATATATAGATAAAAAATTTAATGTGGCTATAAGATTAAATTATACTTTTTTTTCAACGCTATTGACAGTTATGCTGATAGCATTTAGATAACTTTTTATACACCTTCATCGACATTTTTATAATAACGCCAAAAATACTCCAGAACCAGAGGAACCTTTAAATATATACGAAATCTAAAATAAAAAATAAAAAATAATGACACGATAAAATAACAGCTGCTAAAAATATACTTTATATTTAAAATAAGAAACGAAAGATACCTTTTTAACATATTTATTTTGCGTAATTCTTTTATTCCCACAAATGGACCATATGTTCTTGGTGAGAAACTGTTCCCGAGTAAAGAGAATGCAAACTATTTTCAATCTATAAAATTTTGTTGCGAATTATATTAATTGTAGAATTTTATTTTTATAAAGTTATCGACTTCTTTAATCTAAAAGATTTAAAGTTTAATAGTTTTTTTTATATACAGAGCATTTTTAATTTCTTATCGATAAACAAGCTTTATTTTTTCAGTAGTGGTAAGCTTACAAACATATTTATCACGTTAATTTAAATAATAATTGGAAGAACTGAAATTTAATCTGTAATATAATATATTAAAAATATGTGGAAGATGGATTTTTAACTAAAATTTAAATTATTAAGTAGTAGTGTCAAGATAAGAATGAAACGAAGAGCATCTATAGTACCAGCATGCTGTATTATATATGTAATATAATTTTACGAGTCTATCATGTGCGAATACGTCTTGTGTTAATCGATATTCAAAAAAGTAAATGCACTGAATAAATTCTACTTACAACAGTAGTTAACAGTTGATTTTACACGTTTTTTACTTCGCGACGTTTTTTAACATCTTTCTAACTACGTTATTAACCTGCTTGTATCATTCACTGTTCTAAACACGCAAATTCGACTCATACATTATTATGCTTTCACACGCGGTCGATGGATTTTCGGTATACGTGTATGAGAAAAATAATTTTTTAACAAAATATCTTATTGTCCAGTCTGAGATGCAGTTGATGCAGAAATATATTTCTTGAGCCACGATGTAAGATAGTGTGTGTCTACCCTCATTCATTGCTTTAGCAGCAACAACTCGGATCTTTTCTCCAGCAGCTGTCACGCATCTACCATAAATTTGTAATATTGTAAGAAAGTTGGATGCATTGTATCAGAAAAATTAACAAGACTCTTCGTGCCCGTACCATGTTACAAAATAATAAATTACGAATAAATTTTTCTATTTTTAAAATTTCAACTCCGAGATAATTACCCAGTTTACAATCTAGTATTTTATCGATCAATTTTCTCATAGTCAAAGCGTATATTAATCTTTTTAAGTAATTTTTAAGTATTGATCTATCAAGTTAAATTTTTTAAATAATGAGATATAAATAAAAAATTTATTCCAAATATAAATATGAAAGAGTAAACTATTTTAATTTTTTTATTGATAAATCACGAGCTTTTAAATTTTCCCACAGTACAACTATCTATAACAAAAGTGTGATTGTTATGAAATAAAAGTTTACGAGTTCAACAAATATTAAACAAATTTAATGGCACAAAAACGAATTTCGTTAGTATTTCAGTTACTTATAAATTATCTAAATTTTTTACGCTAATTTATTGGATATTTTATGATATACATAAAAAATTGAAAATGCTTCTGAATTTAGTTTTTTTTAATTTTGTAAGTATTATTCATAACGACGAACATAAAGCATAAATTTAATATAGAATAAATACTTACGTAACTATGCTAATGTGATAACAAGAAGCTTTTATTAAAGATACATTAAAATTCTAATCTTATTTGTATAATTAAAAATGTGTTTAAAATCAAAATTACAACAATAAATTTTTATTCTTTTATTTTTAGTGTTAATTGTCGTCACCGCGTCGTCACTATCCACAATTTTATGCAGTTATATACGTCATTAAAAATTTCATACCCGACGCAATAATCTCGAATTTTTTCCTAGATGTTAATTACAACTACTATCTACGTTTTTACACATACATTTCTGTTGTGCATACATTTTATTTGATCTGCAATCAAATCTGAAACTGCTGAATTAATTATTTCTTTCTACCCTTTCATTTCTTAGATATAAAATATTAATTATTGAACTAATGAGTTACGCTTAACTGTCATCAATGCTGCATATTAATTATTAACAAATTACAGAAAAAGCATCGCTCGAATATTTATTCTTGTATCGTATGAAATAATATTTCTTCATTTTACTCCAATCAAGCATTTACATCATTTCGTTTCCTAGTATTTTTAATACATATACCAAATTTACTCTATATGTAACAACTCTTTTTTTTATCTGTATTTAAGAATAAAATTTGGGCGTAAAATTCTTATATAGAGTTCTTTATTAGTAATCGTGAATATTTTTGTTTTTATTACCAAATATATTTTGCAAAAATGAGTTTTTTCTTTAAAGTCTTTTTTTAGAATTTAAAACACTTGTTACTTTTTATTTGCCTCTATTTGATAAATAATATTTATTTATTATTTTTTTAAAAAGAGAGATAATTTTTTATTTACAACTGAGACATTATTTTTTATGTTCTTTTTTTTCATCTTTAATGTAGGTTAACATATTTAGAATATCTAAAATCGATTTATCATATCTTAAATATATAATAAAACATGTTTTTTTACATTTTTACTATTTTTATTGATTATTAAATATTCCAATTTTTATATTCATTTTTGAACTATTGCAATTCTTTTAATGGATATAAATTTTTTTTAAAATAATTCTGTTTTTGATGAACTGCATATGATTTTTTCAATTTTTAAATTATTTCCTTTTTATACCATATATTGATAATGAATTTTGTTCCAATAATTATTTTTACCTTCGAATTTATTATATATTTCTGTAATTTATTCATTTTTTATTTTTGTTAGCTTAAATTTATCATTATTCTCATTCTATGAAAAAAATTCTGTAAAAAAGTAACATAAAAATTAATTTAAAACAAATAATAATAAGATATTTGTATGGATACATGAGAAAATAGCTTATAAAGAAAAATCTAACAGAGGGTGAGAGGGTGGATAGAATATACAAAGTATGAAAGTGGAGAGGAAGAGATAGATAAGCATTTGTTGAATCAAATTAGATTAAACCGTTAGAAATTTATGAAACTTATAATTCTGTTATTTCATATAAAAGTTAAATCAATATAAATAAATACTTCTATTTTAATTTAAAAACACTTATATTATTTTGTACTGTATTCTAATAGATCAGTTTTTAACACTTTTCACGATAAACTTTATAAATTACACTTTATAAATAAAGAGGTATCATACTTATCATTGAAAGATATTACATTTTTATCTGTACAGTTTCATAATTTATTTACTAAAACTGTCAAATAACTTTTCTCAGTTGCTTCAATGTAAAATTTCATACTTTTTATCAATTATTTGATTTAAGTGCTCATGAAAAGTTATTTCCTTAAATAAATGTAAATTGAAATATACTTATTGAAGCAAATTTGAAATTTCATATATATTATTTTAAAATTATAATATTAGTAATAACAGTAGGGACAGTTTTCGTTTTTAATGAACGAAAATACACAGAAAATACGGTAAACCATACATAATTTAAGATTTACATTAATAAATATTTCTAAATGTTTTATATAAAAATATCTAAAAATTTTTTTCACAGTATATATTGATGGAAAGATGTTAAAATTGCGTGAAATGCAAATAAAATTTTTTATTTGGAATAAATAGTATCTGATTCAGCAATAACCATATATACTATTAAAATATAATTAAATATAATTAAATATTCTTATAATAATGGTTAAATCAGCAAAATCATTTGAATATATTTTAATAGTATACCAAATTTGTAGTTATTTTAATGAAAATATTAGTATCATAATACGTAAAAACAATAACAACCTAATAATACAGTTTTTTATTCAAAATCTCATTGATTTTTGAAAAAATAAATGATAAATATGCATTATTGTAATAAGGTTAATTATGATCAATTTGTAAGAATATTTTTTATAAACTTATCGTGTTAAAACAATGTTAATAAAATGGCTGGTTTCAAATAAAGAGATATTCAGATAAATAATTTCATAAAAATTTCAAAAAGAAACGTTTTGAATTGGCGATATTTAAACGAAATCTAAATTTATTTAAGACTTACAAATAGATAAATAGTAGATAAATGATACAAAATTTTTTTCATGAATTTAATATATGAAGATTTATTGTTTAAGAACAAATGTATTAAATTTTTTACAAAATTATGAACTAAATCTAGTTATTTGATATTAAGTCTGTAATTTTTAGATAGAAATATTAAAAATAAAATCAAATAAATATTATACATAAAATAAATTAAACTAATATTAAAAAAAAAAATTAAATAAATGTGATTGCTGTTGGAAAAAATGTAAGTTATTTTTATAAAAATAAACTAGCCACGTTAAATAATTAAATGGATTTTATAGAAGTTACCTTTTAAATCAATTTCACTATCCGCTGAACATATCGACTTGCATCCATATTTATTCTTTACTATTTTGAACTTATTTTTAGATTTGCATATTCTTTTCTTTTGATTTTCATGGATTGCATTAAAATCAATATTTTCCTCTGTTTTTGTTTCATCTGTTCCAGTTTTGATTTTATGAAAGCAATTAAAATTCAAAATTTCATTATTGTAATAAAAATCGTAAGACCGATGAAAATAATAATTATAAATAGCTGTTTAATTTATAAACGCAGTAATATTAATTACGTGTATTCATTATATAAATAAAACAAAATATCAATATTTGTAAATTTATTGCGGCAATTTTACAAAATTTGTCACGACACATAAATTTGTATAAAATCAATCAATTTCCAATATTATAAGTTTTCAAAGTTATCCCTTATTATCTATAATATGTTTATGGAGTAGATTTTCTGAGCTCCCGTATGAATGTACAATGTATTAATTATATTCATACTTTATATGCTCTTTTAATTATACCTTATAATATTTTGCAAATAAGATTAAACAACTTCATTATATAATAATAATTTTAACCAACTAAATCCTTCATGTAAATAAAAATAAAAAAGTTAATGTATTTCTAACTTTATAAACTTTTTTTGTTTGATCGGTGATTTGACCGGTTCATCTAAGTTTTTTCTTTTATTTTTTATAAAATCAAGATAGATTATTAATTTTTTAAGTTTATTTTATTACGTTGAATTCTCCGTAGTATACGTAAATTTTATTTTATTTAAATGTTAATTTAGATTTGTGATGAATTAGATCTCCACCATTGATAAATTAAATTTCAGCTATCCGATTGACGATGAAAAATATGAAATTGACTGAACATAATAATATGATCGTTATCCTTACCATTTTCAGATTCCATGCATTTTCCATAGCTGTCACGTATATTTTCAAGTTTTATTAATTTTAAAAACTCACTCTCTCTCTGATCGATAGATGGCTTAATCCTGGATAAAATCTTACTAACATCACACACAAACCTTTCGGGCTTCTTAATTATTCTGCTTTTTCTTTTTATTCCGTTACAGTTGTCTGCTTTTATGAGATAATTTATAGTAAAAAGTTTAATATGCAATAAAAAAAGAATTTCTACAAAAATATAATTAAAATAAATAAATAAATAAATGTATGGAACCGAATAAGATTAAAATGTAAAGAATTATGCTGCCATGCTATCGCATATTTTAACAACGTTTTCATATAGTTTATGCGCATTTGTTAAATAATGTTTTTACCACTAGCACATTTTTCAATCTTTTGACACGGGCTTAGTTGGAGTTTTTTCAGTCTCTCCTTTTCTTTTCTAATTTCTTCTTTCTCCTCTTTAAGTTTTTCTCGATACGTGCAGCATTCATCTTTTTTTATTTTTTTATCCTTTTTCATACTATGACACATGTTTTTCCTTATGTTCGATATTCGAAATAGGAAAAGTACCCTTATAAAAAATGTCCGTGAGTTTGCTAACAAATGTAAATACCATTTAATATAATTAATTGAACGTCTTACTAAATATCATGCCATTTCAGGATTTATCGTCATTGCCATTGATAAAATTTGTTTTTAAATTGTAAATATTGATAAATCTGAAAAATATCATGTATCAATAATAATTTTCTGCATAATCGTCAAGTAACCAGCACGAGTCTCACGTAATTATTAAACATTATCCAATCTGACCCAATCAATTTTTTAATGCAATGTTTGAATTCTACTAGATTATGTTTTAGTAATTTCAGATTGAAACTTTTACTATTAAATCACAGCAAAAATTTTCATTTTTTAAAAATTCTTTTATAGTTTTTTTCCAATATTTATATTAAATATATATATATTAAAGTATATTTTATACATGTAAATAGCGTTAATACAATATTTTAAAAGTATTAAATATTTTATAAATTAATATTTATTTTTTTATTCTTTTTAGGGCGTTTTTTTACTTTTGCAGTTTTTTTATTTCATTACTGAAATATACAGTTTATTAAAGCAGTTTATTAAATTATTACCGGTGATTATTACGAAAAATTCTAAACATTAAAAATAAATATTTAGCTAAACAAGCTTTTACTTTCAAGTTTTCACTTTCATTGATAAAAAGTGTAATTGAAAAAATATAAAACAATTACTTTGATTTAAAAATGAATATAAAATTTTAAAATATAAGATTATAGAGTAGAAATTCAACTGAATTAAATTTTTTAAAATTTTTTATTTGTTTTTGTAAAAAAATAAGCTATGAATTCTTAAAGATTATTTTAAATTTCTCATGTTATATATCGATATATGGCTTTAAATATATTTAATAATGTTAACCTAGTAATTCAATAGTTATATTAACTAATTATACTTTTGAAAAAAAAAATTTTTCTTACTATAATCTTATTACGTTGTTTTCCAAAATCTAAACTGTTGCTTTTTAAACTAATTTGAGGCCAAGATAAATTTATTTGAAACCAATTAACTTATATTAGAAAATTTTTACTCTGAAAATTTTTTAAGATGATAATTAAAATGAAGTTAGTCATTTATCATAGATTAAAAAAATATATAATTATATAAGAACTACTTTCACTTTTGATTTTATTTTACTGTCAATATTTTTATTTTTGGTCACCTAACCTCTTGTAAAATTGCATTCAATCTAAATTATAGTAAAATTTGGAAAAAATAAAAATATTGGAACTTATACATGCTGTAAGTTTATTTATACATTTATTCAAAGTCACTATTTTTCAAATTTTAATTAATTAAAATTTTGTAACATTTTCAGCTTAATAAAATTATTGTAAACTATTAAAAATGGAAAAAAATAAAAAATCTCAAAATAAAAATAAGCAGGATTTACCAATAATTCCGATAAAGAAAATGGATGTAACAAAATTAAAAACGATTTGTGAATGTGATAGAATAATATCAGATACCGATATAAGTGAATTCGGTGATTTTTTAAAGTATGATGATAACGAGGAAGAAGGAGTATTTGGGCTTGATGAGTACAATGAAGATCTTGTAGATGAATTTCAGAAGTTGATATACGCGTTGGATTTACCGGAAACTACACATTCGTTAACAAAAATTCAACCAAATCTTCCAACATGTTTAAAATATGGATTACGCTCTGGTTTAACTCATATGTATATGCGTAAATTTCCGCCACTAACTCGTGGTTATCAGGTAAATATATATATATATATATATATATATATAAACGTATAAACTTCGTGCAAAACAAATTATATTAATTAGATTTTTAGGTTAAGTTCTAGATTTTATTATTTTAATCTCATGGATTAGTCAGCAAAATGTATTAGATATGAGAACAATTAGTGATTAAATTTCTTTCAAACAACTCGACACGATTCACTCATCTTAGTATTAAGTAATTTGTTAATATTATCAATTTTTTCCGTTAAAATTTTAATGTTATTTACTAATCTTTAAAAGGGTCCAGCTATTGCATTGGCAGCTATAGCAACTGCATATATAATAAAGCCACAATGTTGGAATGAGATTATAATAGATCAACTGCTCGAAGATGGCGATACTTACTACATCGATTCCTATCAGTACATTGTAATAGATGATAGACGAGCTTTGAATTTACTAGACTTTAAGCGAGACATAGATGTTCAAAATAGTCACCGCGTTTATCTGAAAATCAACGATCCTCTTTTTGCTGGGACTTTTAGGTCCGAAACACCGAAAGAACTTCACATCGCAAAGGCGTTGCAGTTGTTTTTTAAAAAACACGATGCATGCGTATTGACTTCCTCGGTATTAAACATTGCTATTTGGAAAAGCCCGAAGAATTTCAATATTTTTGACAGTCAGCCGCGATTAGAGAATTGCGACATCACCGATCCCGAACAAGAAGGAACTGCAAAATTAATTTTAGTGAAGGATTTGGCGGGTGTGGTTTTTATTATTCTCCAAAAGAGTAATGTACAAAACGAATGCTTTACACTTTACGGCATCAGTATTACACATGCGAAAAAACTTTGCGAGTTGGACGACGATAAGAAAGTATCGATTAGTTTACCCAAACGTCAAACGAGTGGCTACTGCATAAAAGAACAGTACCGCGCCATTGCTCGAGGCTCTTACCACCTTTACCATCCCGTCTTCCCCCAAGAATTTCACGGTCGAGGACATCTCATAGTCGCTGTTATAGCCCTTATTTATTCAAAACTTTGCAGTGCCAGCAAATGGAGTAAAGCGGTGATCGACCTCATCTTAAATTACTCCCACATCTATTTAACCGACATAGTGCGAGTCCTCGGTAAGGTATTAGATGATAATTTTAGTATGACAGTCACGGATCTGCTGACCGATATAATTTTTGGCGTCTACACGGCAAAGATCAAAGTTGAGGAAAATGTAGTTCCCGGGCCGGACACTAAAGCGAAAATAACCCTAGACGAAGGTATTCGTCAATTTTTTACAAAATACGCGTTGGGAGTCCTTGAATTAAATAATACGTTTTATGCCATTTGGAAGGAGAATAACAAATTCTATTTTATCGATCCGTTTGCTTGTGACACCGAGGGCTTCCGAGTTGTTAGTCCAGACACCGAAGACGATCCTGCAGAAATGGAGCGCTACGAAAAAGCAGCAGCCTGTATCTCGATGAACTCGTCGGTCAACGAAATGTTGGAGATGATAGTCGAAAACACGGAATGTACGGAAAAAGATCCGTTTATGATCCATGGAATAATCGTACTGTACATAAAGACCGCGAATCCAAACAACAGCGCCGAGGAGAAAGTCATATTCCGCGAAAAAAAGACGAATCGTAGGCCTGTGCCACCTGCATCGCCGCCTCCGCCAGCAATTCCCGAGTGCGAGAAGCTTAAAAGTGTGCCGGCACATCCACGTTTTGAAATAAAGATTCCGGGAGTCGGAAGAGTACAAACGCCCGAAACGATGAAACGGGTGGAACTCTTTATCAGCACCTTCGATCAAATGGAATCGGGCAAAGAGAGAAAAAAGTGCGCGGGAGTTACGTATTACAGACTAGTGAAGCCGCATAGACTGTTACTTCACGGCACGCTAAATTGTCTGGACGAAGCGTTCAATATAAAGACCAAGGGACGCCAGGGTTTAATAATAGCAATTGCAGCGCTTGTCGAAACTCAACGGACGTATTTACCGGACTGGTGCAGCCTGGAAATAGACAAAATCATTAATAGCTCCGACCTAGCGTACAAAAGAGTGTCTACCGCAATACTTAAAAAAATGGCGGAAGCTGCGGCTGCGACCGAAAAACCGGGCGCCGAGGAAGAAAAATGCAAAGCGCCGCCAATACTCAATCATCTTGACTTGTCGATGCTGCCGGAAACTATTAAAATTGGAGAATCTCGAGTAAGCGTTGCGTTTAAAACGGACGTTGTCGAAGGAGAAGCAAATCCGCTGGTGAATCTGGCAGAGGCTTTTCAGCGGTATTTCGAACAATTTAACGAACTGATTTTAGAAAATAAGTTGTTAATGTACAGCGTTTGGAAGAATGACGACAAATATTACATTTTAAATCCTTACGGAGGCGACGTAGACGGTTGGCGCCGTAAGGACGAACCTGCTGCGCTTTTTGTCGTCGACAGTATAGCTGATTTGACGTACTTGTGTTACGGCATTTTCGAATTCAATGTTTACCATTTTACATTCCACTATGTGAATATTACGATACAAACGGAGGATAATGCTGACGAAACCTCCGCCATTCCTAAATTTGAATTATTTGAGAAATATAAAACTAAATTCTTACCGATTACTAATGATGACTTTGAAGAGTTAATGGAAGATGAAAAGAAAGTCATCGAGTTGTCCGCTTCTAGTAGTTCCAAAGAACAAAAAGCGGAACCCAAGTTACCCGAGACGAACGTAGTAATAGATCTTTTCGAAACAATAATGGAGCCCGAGCAAGTAGATGCTCCAGTTAGATTAAATTTCTCCCTGGTCACTGGTGTTGTAAAAGTCGATCTTGAAGATGAATATAACAAAGTGGAAGAAAATCTCGAAATACTGTACGAAAAGCTCAAATACGATCATCCTCCTCCCTTTGTCACACCGCCGAAAAAGAATTTCTGCAACTTGTTGGATACAAAACTGGCTACAAAGTCAATACATTCCCTAGTTTCTCGATTTTCCATTGATTCCAGACTGTCGATTAAACCGAAAAATATCCTAGAATCGCCAGAACACAACTCTCTTAATGAAAAACTTAACAAATTAAAACTTATAATGCTCCCATCGAAGCAGTTCTTTGTTTTGCAAAGCTTACCAAGCGGATTAACGCCAATTAGGGCGATTAACGAACAGTTTATACAAGATGACTGCATTAAAGAAGAAGAACAAACCTGTAAAAGTAAAGAGCCGGAAACGGAAATGGTAGAGGAAGATAAAATAATGAAAATCAATCCGGTAATTATTCCATGCGGACCTTGTATTAAAACTCCCGAGCCTAAAAAATTGCCTGATTGTCCCGAAAAAATCGTCAAATCTTGTCCATTAGATCCCAAAGAAAAGGAAGATCTTTTATTGGAAAAACTTGTTTGCAGTACGGAAAATCTATTACTCGAAGTTATGTTTCCAGATTTTAAAGACGATAAGGTAAGTTCATTGATAATTATCAAGTTTTTGTCAATTAAATAATGCAAAATGTGATTTAAATATTAAAATTTTAGGATAACTATACTAAAATATTTGAACCTTGTGGTAAAATTTCTTAAAATAAAGATAAACGGTAATAATTAATTATTTATTGGAAATACATTCCATCAGTTGATCTTTTATCGATGATTTAAAAAAAAGTAAATTTAATAAATCGAACACTTCATTAAAATTTCGATCTAGATTTCGATAAAATTTCGATCATTTAAGAAATTAAAAATAAAATATATTAAAATAGTATATTTACGTTATTTTTATAATACATCTCTTATAGTTATTATTGTACTTCTTGTTTAAATTTGGTAAATAATTTGGCAGATCAGTTGAATTTTCATTTAGGCATTCCAGAATATTACTAGATTCGTTGTAGTTACTTGTTTACATAGGAAGATACGATACTCGTTTATAATTTCCTTATTTATTATATTTTTTCGGTGAAAGACTTGATTAAGCGTACAATTAGATTCCTTAATTATTCACAAAAGTTGATGATTTTATTAATCGCTAATGTAAACAAAGCTATAAAGAATTATATGTATTATCATGCTTTATCGGCCGAGATTTTTGTAAATTTGAATTAATGTATCACATAGATTTTGTTAAATTTTCGTTAAAAATATATATTTATTTATTTAAGTAAACGAATACGCATTTTAAGGACACATTTTTGAATTTTTCAGTTTTTTTTAGTTTTTATACGAATAAATGGTCCACGTGCGGAAATTTTATGAACTTTTAAAGTTATTATTAATTCTTTATTGAGCTTGAGGGATATGAAAATCACGATAATAATTAAAACAATAGTTACGCATTATATTATTTTTACGATATCATTTTTCAATTACTAGAATAATGGATAAAAAAATCTACAAATGGAAATTTATTATAGCCAATTAAAGTTACTAGCAAGCGGCTTCTGCTACGAAGGGTTTACTAATTACCAATAAGGACCCAAGCAATCAAGGGGTAGTGGAAGACGATGGGGCTTATAAATCGCTGTTCCTCTTTCTGTTTCTATCAATTTTAATCCCGACCTTTTTTATCCTACGGCTATTGTTCCAATGTGATCTTCTGTTCCATGGATGACTTTTGCACTGTTTTTCATTCGTCATTTGACTGTTTTCAATTGTGCTTTCTTTATGTTCTCAACGTCATAATCTCATTATGGTTATTAGGCTAATCACAACTTAATTGGTAAGCTACAGTAGCTCAAGTGCTATTCCCTCCTTTCAACCGTACATTACCACCTTCGCGTTGTCGATTGAAGCTTCCATTATCAGCGTTACTCTAATTATAACCATCTTAGACGAGCTGTTGAATAATATTACTGTTTTGCATAGACACCGATATTCTAGTATTCGACGGTTTTCTTATAACATGAAAATTGCATATTTGTTAAATAATTCACTTCAACAATAGTAATAATTTATATTCAATAAATTAGTCTTCATAATTATAACTCATTTTTTATTATTGATTATTCCTCTAAAAATCCCAGACTCCAGTTAGAAGTTGCCTTTAAAATCTATAAATTTCAAAAATAATATCTAGGCTTTTTCTTTATAAGTTCGACTCAAATGAATCTTTAATATCAATAGAATTGTTAAACACATTTGCTTATCTACATTTTAGTGCAATATTATTTATTGCTTTAAATGTATCTACAGTTTCATTTATCGTACTTATTTATTTAGTATCAATTTTTTTTATTGATAGCTAATATTGTTTTCCCTTTTACAGGAACAGAAAATTTATTTCAAATTTTTTATTCTACGAAGTTTATAATATTAAAATATATTCATCTATACGCGGTATAAAATTATTGTTTAATTTCATATTACAACAGCATTACAGATTTTTCAATTAAACAATTTTGTAATCTGTGTTAAATACGAATTTAATAATTGAATATTTAAAGCATTATATATATCCAAACAATATAGATATAATATAGGTATATAAAGAGATAAAATTTTCGAGGTGCAAAGTTCGTGGTACAGCGAGATTAATTAATTTTATTCTAAACAAGTTTGTGATATTTTTTCTATGTATATTATCTGTAAAAATCAATATTTAAAACATAAGTAGCACTTTGATAGACAAGTTAATGTCTTATTTAAAGATTCGCGAAGTATAACTTTTTCACCTCTACACATTAAACTGATATAACAATCATTTTCAAGGACGAGGTGTGTCAAAAACCACCAACGCCGGCAGTCGAAGTTCAAGTCAAGAAATCCAAGGAACCAGTATTTTGCGGTTTCAAGCAAACCGATGATGAAACTGTCGGTATAATAAATGGGAGCATCGCTCTAAAAGATCGCGATACTGTTGAGAAGTTACACTATAAATCCTGCTACTTCTCTGCGTGTTTCTGCATTCTCGCCAAAATCAATCTGGACATACACAAGTTTCACAGTGAAACTATTGATCAAATAATTTCAATCAGCAAGAGAATGAGTAGTGAAATTGGAAGACTTCGCTATAAGATGAAGCGATGTTTCAGAAATTTCTATGTCTTCGGGGTCCAGTGTAATTTCGTTTTAAAGCAAATCCAATACTTTGACCCAGAAAGTTACGAGCCTGATTCTCTTGAATTTGGCTTGCGATCGTTTTTATGCAGCTATCAAACTGGAATTCTTATTTTCGGAAACGTGTCGTATGCTTTTTGGTATGCAAACGATATGTACTACTTGTTTGATCCTTATCCGTGTGACGAATGTGGGAAAAATAGCGGCGAAGGCGGCGCTTGTCTCCTGCAATTCTGCACTTTCGAAAGCTTCTTAAGTAGAATTATCCGTAACACTGGAGAGACCGTTAACAAACCTTATCGCTTATATGCACTCATGGTAACTCACATGGAAGAGACGGAATGTCGTAAGCGGAAACCGAAGATTACCGAGACTTGCAAGCTGGATGACAAAGAGGATACTGAGACTGAAACTGAAGAATTGTGCGAGTCTGAGTCAAAAGCTTCTTTGATTGAAATAGCGGATTGGGTCCACGAAGACAAACTGGAGGTTGTGAAGCTCGATACGAAAGTTCCAAAATTCTTGGCTTTCAGAAATTATAACGCAGCAATTCTAGAGACTGCAATTATAAATGGCGAAGTTGAAAAGTCGAGAATAAGGTTTTTCGATAACAAATTTTATAACTATTATATATACCGTGAATCGATGGACTTGTGTATAATGGCTTGGTCTCAAATTTATGAACCGCGTCTTTGGAAAGTAGAGGTAATTCAAGCTCTTTACGAAGCAAGCAGGGACTATACCTTGGAGAGTTTATTGGCCACCGAAGACTCAACAGTTCCAAGCACAACGGATAATTTGGTCGCTGAGTTCAACATATCAAACTATTGTTTTCGTGTAGTTTTCTCGCCAATGCACAAAGGCACATTGTACAGCACTAAGGGCTGGAACTTAGCTACCTGCTTCAGGAAAATCTTCGATTCGCCGATTTATACTGGAGCTGTTATCAAATGTGGCACGGAACACATTGGCGTCATGAGAAGAGAGTGCAGATTTTACGCTTGGTGGCTACTTAAATGCAGCCAGAGTATCAAAATAATTGTCTCGGAGGATCTGGAAGATTTTCTAAAACTCGTAATTAAGGTAAGTCTGCCTGTTGGAATACATAACTTTCAATCCTAAATTGGTGTTTCAATTCATTACTTGCAACTTGTTCACAATATTGAAGTTTTTGTCAACACAGTCGAGATTCCTATCGATACTATATGCAATAGATGAAAAAATTAACTTTCTTAATTAAAAAAAATATATTTCATTATGAGATAATGAGGAAGAAATTTATCAGCTACGCGTACACGTTTTATTTTATAGTTAAAATTAACAACTTTCTTTAATACGTTCACGCGCGTACAGTAATAAAATGTTCATGTAAAAATCGGAATTTTTCAGAATTTTTATTCACAAGCTTATTTATTTAGTCTCACCTCAGGTGCAGTAAGCACAAGTCAGAAATTTGGTAATGAAATTTTATTTTATAATTAGAGCGCATAAAAAAATTTTTACAGAGCATTTCAAAATAAATATTCAACGCTGAATAAAATTGTAACAGATATATAACTTTGCAACGATGTGTTTACAAAAAAATATTTTTGCGTAATATCTGAAATAATAATATTTGCTTATTTTTAGCAATTAAACAAGCCCAATGAGACGGAGTTTTCAATAAGAATCGCGACGATATCCTATGTAAAGATATATGGGCCTAATTGCAGCGACATCGAAGGCCTTCATCAATTAGTAAAAACTTCAACTTCCGAGCCAGAGATTCATAGAAATCAGGCACTAGAAAATCGTCTAGACGATATTTTCCGAGTCACTGATAAAGCGCAGCAACCTATTTTTATACTTGGATCTGTGGCGTTGTGTGAAAGAGACGAGGTGCTAGAACCGTGTATCAAGCGTTGCTATTTCGTTGCAATTTTCGCCGTCATATTGAAAAGAGATATTATTCAAAATCCTTTGCCAAGAATGATCGACAAAGTGCTAGAACTTGGGGAGAGTTGTTACAAACTATTTGTGAAACCGAAATACCACTCCGAGCACATTATAAAGGGAGTTAGCCTTTTAGATCGCGTATTCAATTTCCGCGATTGCGCATCCCAGCTTTACAGTTTACTAGATGAGAACACTAATTTCTTTGATGCTGTTAGGAATCAACTAAAGCGTTTCTTCACTAAATACACGAGTGGCGTTATTCAGTTCTCGAACTGTTGCTATGGATTTTGGTATTCCGATTTATATAAGTGCTTCTATTACTTAGATCCGTACCAGTGTAATAAAAAAGGCAAGCGAGTGAACGTATGTGGCAAATGCTGCCTTAACATCTGTTCGTCAATCTGCGACATGGTGGACCAAATGTGCCAAAATCAATATAAGAAAACCACAGGCTTCTATATTCATAGGATACACGTCGAGTCCGTAAACTCTTCGCCTTATACTCGATTTAAAGAGGATCCTATTTGGAATTATCTCGACTACCACTGGAGCTATAAACACACTACGAGTAAAAAGATTAAGAAACTGTGCAACGACATTTTCGCAGAAAGTTCTAAAAAATTAAGATGGAAGAACTATATGATTGAAGTGCCCAACATGATCTATTCTTTATGGGGTAACTTGGGTGTTTTTGATAAAAGTTATTGCAGATCTGGAAAAAATCAAACTGCTGTCGCTATTGTAGTCTTCGCGCTTCGAAGTCTCTGTCATCCATCAGAGTGGACTCCTACTATTTTGAATGCCGCAGTAATATGCGGAGATTATTACTACAAAACAAGTCAGGAGGTTCATCCACAGTGTCTTAATAAATTTCATTTGCTAGACTTTGTTAAAATATCGAGTTTTCAATGGAATTTAGAATTTAAACTTGATGTCTGTGGCGTTCTTTTTGGCACTCCCAGTCAACGAAATCTTATCGATGCTGTTGAAATGGCATTTAAAAGATCATCGAATGTACTGCTTCAATGTGAAAAGAAAGTCTTAGCGATTATACAAACGACGGATGCTTTTTACGTAACGGATTCGTCGTGGATAGGACCACCGCTGTTCGACCAAAATCGCGGAGCCATTTACACAATTAGATGCAAAAACACTAAGACGTTAATCTATGTTGTAACAAAAATATTGAACACAAATCAGAAATTAAATTTCATTTTAATTCCCGTAAAACTGACTTACATACAAGAGGCTTGTCAGTCGAAAGATGTGAAGTTTAAGGTAAACCTAAGGGAACTCCTGGAGAAACCCGTGTGCTCTAGACCAGGTAAAGTAGTTATCGGTCCAAATCTTGTTAGTGGAAGTGTTGCTGTTGCGGATGAAGATTCATATTTATGCTACAATCGGAGCTTCGAATTGGCATTGAAAAATCGTGCAGAGTTTGAAGAGGAATGTGCGCTTCCGGAAAACACATGCGTTAAAAAATCTTGCAAATCTTGTAAAAATGAGAGCGTTAAGAAAAAATCTTCAGCGCAAGACTCTAAAATTGGTAAAAATGGTAAAAAATTACCCGAAAAAGTGGTTGTTGCAAAAGCTGACTCCAGTGCCTCATTCTCCAGTGTATTAGAAAGAAATATAAGCAACGCCCACGAGATCGACTTATTGAAGAATGTCCGTCAAAAACACGTAACTCAGATTGTTGGTCAAAGCAAGAAAATTAAAAAATCACCTTCCAAAAAAAAGAAATTTGAGAAGAAAACTAGTTTTATTTACGATGAATTACGAACGTTATTCAATCGGTATAACGAAGAAATGAATAAAGAAGTTTACAAGACTCAGGATCACCCAACTCCAAAAAAATAGAAAGAAGCTATTTCGTTCAAGAAATTATGAGATTTTAGATAATAATAAATATCGAAAACGATAAGATTTCATGTTAAGGGCATGTGTATCATAAAAATTATAAACTAAAAATTAGTCTGTAAACGAAAGTGATAAAGTTACATAAATTGTACTATTATACAGATTATCGTGTACGGTTTGTAAAAAACTTACCTTTATCCTTCATCCGACTCTGTTTATCGTCTATTTTTTCCTATGTTTAAATGTATCTTAAATTTTTGTATATTTTGAAATATATAACTAATAAACAATGTAAATATTACTTATTATTTTTGAAGTCTTATACTACTATTTACATAAATATGTGAGGTTTTCCTGAAATAAAAAATGCAGATTCTTTTTACGATGAGATTTGTTTATTAAATGAAGACATGAACAATTATAGAATCGACATAAATTTCTAAGTTTACAGAAAGATGCCTTAAAATTGTATACTTAAAATATTTATTATCTGTTACATATTTAGTCACTCAACAAGCTGTAAATCTATTTTTTAATGAATATCATAGTTATTTTCTAATTAAAGGTTACGCGTACCAAAAATACTATTATATAGATGACACTTTCAATATCTAAAAATTAAAACTATTATTCCTATAATCATAAATGACCTAAAATTATATCAATATTATATTATTGGAAATTCATATTAAACTTTGTTAATTCTTAAAGATAAATGTTAATTTTGCAGAATTGTTATTTTTATTTAATTAAGTTATGAATATAAAAATAAAAGAAATATATGCAAAACTATGGATTATCTATTTTTAATATAATTGTATAGTAAAATACTTTTTAACTATTCAACTCTTATTAAAAAGGATAATAGTAAAGAAATAATTAAAAACATAATTAAAAAAAATTTATTCTTAGATTAGTTTAAAGAATTTTGAACAATTCAATATAATATGTTGGTATAAATTGTTGGTTGGTATAAATCTTAAAATTAAAATTAGTGACTGGTAAATAAAATCATTGTTTGTTTCATTAAAGTGATTGAGTTGATTAAACTAAATTTTTGGAGAGATTGTCAAATAAAAAATTTACTATCAAAGTTAATAGTAGAAAATAATTACAAATAATTATTAAATTTTTAGATTTTAATTGCATCTAACTTACAAAATTCGCTTGTGCTTATATTAATTTACAAGTGTGTAAATTATAATTGTGGCACGAAAAGAAATTACAAGTGGGTACCAGTTATTACAATACAAGAATCATGATATTTCGAAATATAAAGCTTAATACTACATTTATTTTATAGATTACAACCTTCATTTTTACAAAGGGACAAACACTCGATTACATTAAAATATTAATATTATAACACATATGGGTTAATTATATTATAAATAATTTTTAATGTTCTCTAAGCATATTTTTCACAATAGTTAAATAAAATTTGTATCTATGATTCAGTTAATAAAATAATTTGATTAAATTACATAAATTGTACTCAAATGTTCACTTAGTTGCACAACCATGTTTTTATAAATATATAATTAACTTGTATAAATTAACAATGTAGATATATATGAACTAAATTTGAATCGACAATCTTTGTCTAACAAAACGGTCATGCTATATACGTTTATAAACAAAAATTTTATCCAAGTAAAAACATGTAGATTTCTTGGTTTTTAATTGGTATAAGCTACAAAGAAAGTAATTTAAATAAATTTTCATTGCAATAAGTAGAAGCTAAAAAAACAAAAATAAAACTAAAAATTTAAACAAATATACGAAGTGCTTTAATCAGAATGCAGAATTAAGCGAAAAAGAATTTATAAACATACTTATTCAAAAGTTTAAGTACATGAGCCGTAAAGAACTCTATCTGTATGAAACTTGGACAGAGTCTATAATGTTTTATACTATAAGTTTGAAACTAATCATTTATCTCTCTTACAAACTATCAAACAAACTTGCCATTGTTGTTATCGATACTGAGATGAGCAAAATTTAGGGACTCTGAGTCACTGCGCACACATAATTTGAGAGAAACTAATCGAAAGGAAATGAATATGGTATCGATTACTACTATCGCCGAGCTCTTACACGAGTGTATTTACTTGATTACCAAATTAGTTTAAGAGTCCGAAAACAAGCAAAACAAATTTTTTATATCGATTACAGTCGAAAATATTCGCTTTGTTTTATGCCTTCGTTATTTGCTATTCCTTACGAGTTTCTAAATACTTGATAAAATATTGTTCGATGTACACGTATGAAATTAAATGTTTTATTTTAATTTTATCGTTTACGGTCCTAAGTATTATGAATTTAAGGTTTAAAAAAGAAAATTAAATATTAGTCGATATTTTCTTCGAAACCAACTATTGATTATTTGCATAATTTATTAAATATATAAATAATACGTGTCAAAAACGAAATTATGTATAAAAATATGAATGAATTTTGAAAAGTTTTATCGTTACTGCATTTATAACAGCACGTTTTGTCGGCACTTCAATTAGTTGAATTATAAATATGAAAGAAAAGAAGAGACGAAGACACAATTACACTATTAATTTTGAGGAGTTAAACTAATTTAAACCGATTTTTTTTTTTTAGTTTTTTTTTTAACTAAGTTAAGACGTTTACGTTAGAGAGTCGAGCAAAAGAAATTATTTGCCGATCGGACCTAATATTCCGAAGATATAGTCAGCATCCTTGTCAAGTTGTATTATCAGTAGTGGATTCGTGGACGCACAATTATATTTATTCACACAACACGAGCTCGTTCCCCTTACTTATTTCAAGTATATTAATTTTCTTTACTTCTTTTCTTTATTTATAGGCTACAATACTACATCAAGTAGTTTTAATAAGCGTGTGTGTTGTCAATGTGTGCAGGTGCCATTAACTGTATCGTAGAAAGCCGAGTGGTTTCGCTTCGAAATCGAACGGATTTAGTCCCAACTGCTTGCACACTATGTCTACTGCATTAGAAAGGTCGAAACTGCTTCCCGGGTGGGCTTTTCTAGTTGATCCACTAAGCGTGGGCGACATTCCTCTCGCAAATCGAATGTCCTGCTAGATAACGCTCCTGATAACTGCTCTGCGTAAGTAAAAGGTTGATTTTAATCGACAAACATTGGACTATTCGCGAATGCTTGAAATGATCGCTGGTCAATTGCGAGGCATTAAGATGGACCCGTATGATACAGAGTATGATACAGTTCTACGTCGGCTCCAACTGTCCCTTGATGCGAGTGACCCTGAGCTACTGGCGGTTTTGACCTGCTCACCCGCTGCTGATTCAGTAGCTTTTGATTTAAATTTTAGTTACGAATCAACAAGTGGTCGAAATTTTTTTACCGATTTGAAATAAAATATTGTTCGTGCGAAGCGTCGTGATTTACGTACTGCCACAACATGCGTTTCTCGCATTCCTTTCGGTACAAATAAGCTTATATCTGATCGATTACAAGTCACAGGGAATGTATAAAAATACTCGCAGCTGATTATAGCATGAACCGAAGTCTACTACCACTTTGGGTGATTTCGTTATTTCAAAATCGCTAACTTTTTTTTTGAAAAACATTTTACGGCGTAATGCATCTTCGATTATTTCATGTGCAAATATGAAAATTTAGTCGACAGAATTTATATCTTCTGTTATTGCAAAACATAGATTGATTGGACCAGAGCCTTTCGTAAAATACTATTTGTTCTTGTTGATCAATAACGTCAAATGACAAGACAAACAGAAATTATTATTTTAATGAGGTATCGACATCACGCGCATAATTTTAACAAATTATTGGCAATGGATGGAATACAGTAAGAAAATACAATGCGTTTAGTGAAGTCTGACAATAAAAACAATCTCGTGTTTGGATTAACGAGAGGGAAGCAGAGGAAAACTACAGCGGGTGGTCCGTTTAATGAGATATGAAAAGAGGTTGCAGGGAGTAATACTAGTGTACTGATGGAACGGAAAGGTAAAAATTCTAGAAAAGAAAGTAAAAATTAGATCACTTTGAACTAAACGCAATGATTCGCAGGATCTCGGAATCCTCCAGCATTTTCCAGAGGATGGAAACCCGCGAACTCGGACGGCACCTTGTCTTTCGAAACGTCGACAGACGACGACTACTTGTTCAGCGTCGGATGCTCCTGGAGATGGCCATCTGGTTTCGTGTAGAGGATCTCAGCGTATTCGGTCTTGTCCTCGTTAACGCGGCGCGGCACGTTTTGTTGCTGCGGATGGTTGTGCGCCAAGTCTAGTTCCGCGTACACGATGCCACCCTCGTGCCCAGCTGTGGGTGCTCCGGTTGTCCTCAATACCTCGCTCGATGGTATCTAAAGAAAGGGATTCAAGAGAGCCAAACATCAATACACGTACAAGCTACGTATCGCAATGGATCGCTCGAAAGATTTTTAAATTTCTTCGAGTATAATTTATCAAAGTCACCGCCATTGCTTTTTCAAATTACAATTATTTGCGAGGCATACAAATATCTGTATTTATAAAATCAACTTTTAGCATCTGAAGGATTACAATGTTGATAAACCGAATAATAAAATATGGTTTATTTCACTACGTTCATTTTAATTTCATAAAGTATTCAAGACAATTGTATGTGAATTAGCTAAAAATGTAATGGAGTAAATTGGTAATTGGAGCATTAAAAAGCTTGTTTACAAAGCACAATGATATTATTTTACTTGTTTGCAGCAAACTGAGTTATCAGGGAAGTCTTAGTAGACTTTTAGTTTTTTTAAATTCGAGTCAATTAAGTATTAAGAATCAAACAACACATTTGTATGATAAAAATCTGAATTCAAGGATTTAACGATCTCGTTACATTTACAGAGTTAGATTTTACCTTTTCATCATCCATCGTAACAACTGTTCTGACTGTGTCTGTATCACCATTAGATATTTTATCCTTGTTCCGCTTAAAAAGTTGCGGAAGGCTAATCTTCGGTCGTGTTCGTCCGCCAATTTTTCCAGTGTCTATTTCGGTTCTAGAGTAATGCCCCGTACTCTCGGTATCCGTTCTAATTACAATAAAAATGTTTATCATAACCATAAATAAATGACAGGTGACTACAAACGTTAAGCCATACAAAATCATTTAAATAAAAAAATGTGAAGCACAACGGTTTCATGAATGAACGTAAATTTATGATTTTCGTTAATTGGTTCATATGATTTTACATGATTTTCTTAAAATTCGGTAATAACTTTATTATTCAGAGTTATATAATCATTAATTAACACAACGTGTTATTTAGTTTTACTACTCGTAAACATTTATTTATTTATAATCTTTTTCAACTTAGTTTCAATCTACCAATTACCTTCTACGATGCATGCAATTACAATATTTTTACTCAACTGTTGTTTTTAAATTCAATTTTAAATATAATCGTTAAAATTATTAATATTATTTAACATTTTAAAGTTTTACTAAACGATATCCTATGTAATTCATTCGTTCAATTTCAGATTATTAATTATTCTTAGTCTTTTCTTTTAAATGTAATGTGTAATGTTATTGTAAACCAAAAAAATTTGAAAACATTTAAATTTCTTTTTAATTTCTGATTATTATATTCACTATTTTCCTCGCTTCAAAATTTTATATTATCTATAGATTTTAAATTTGTAAATTTTTTATAGGATAAATAGATTAAACGTTAAAAACTCTTTGAACTTAAGAGAGTTTATGTCTAAAATTCTAGTCATCGTAAAAATTCCTACTGACTCGAATTAATATACTAAAAAATAATGTGTTTGAAAGAACAATATTACAAGGTCTTACAAATGAATGAATGAATGATAAGCAGAGTTATTGTCTTCCGGGATATTGGTAGAATGTTTAAAGTTACTCCTTACGTTTAACTTTTTCAATGTTTTTTTAAATTAAATAAAAAATGAATTTTTATGATAAAAATTCGTAATATTTGTGTGAGACAGGTATTGATATTCAATATTGCTCTTTTAGAAACATTAAAAATTATTATTCTCTGATAATATGAAAGTATTTATTATTAAATATTTAAAAACGATAAATAATTAGTTTTTTAGATTATTGGAAAAAATAAAATTCATATTTTATATTGAAAACTTTCATATGCATTAAAGAATTCGTACTTTTGAAGATATTTCATATTTTTTTATTGTGAAACTTTTTTAAAAAATTTAAAAATTGAAGTTAATTAAATTTGAATGAAGCTACATTGTAACAGATAGTAGGTCATATTTTTAAATATTTACAAAATAAAAATACATTTAAATTGTACACGAAGATTAAAATAAAAATTATAATTCTATTTATGTAAATATCACGAGTAGATTATTCAGCATCTTAATTAAACTTATGGATACCACGATAAAAGTGTAAAAGTGTACAAATAGTGGATATATCATCGATTAGTTAGCGAAATTTTTTGGTTCAAATAACGTTACAAGCATTGCGAGAAAGTCTATGCATATTCATTTGTGTAGTTCCATATACCAAAATATACGTTTTCATGTATTTCGAGACATCATTTAGTTTTTTATAACATGTGAACTGCGGAAATGAGATAAAAATGTCACTAAAATTTAGATTAAAATTGTAGAAAATTTCTAGCTTGATTAAGACAGTTTTATTTAATTGTTTATAGAACATTTAAATGATTTAAAATTTTTAATATCTTTACGAGATCTATACAAATATTAAAACAATAAAAAAAATTTGAAAGAGAATCGCACGGTTTTTATAAACTATTTTTTATGTTGTAAGATACATGTATGAACTAAAATAAAGTCACAAGAAATTTAAAAAAACTTAATAATAACATCGATTCTGAGGAGAAAAGCTAATTCTCTATAAAATTTTGAATAATTTATAAAAAATAAACCATAAAATTTAGACGAACTAAATTTATATAATTTCTAAATAGTATGTATTTTTCGATTAATTTTAAAATTGAAATAAGTAAATTAGTAAAAATAGAAATACCAGTCATTAAAAATGAATAATAGATATGAAAAATTACTCTGTTATAAAGATTGAAATATAATACTTTTGTACTTGCAACCAATCTGACTTTGTAAATTTGTGTTCTTCATTACAATAAAAAGAAATTGTTATCATAGGTTTAATCTTTTGAATTTACCATTGGCATTTTTAGAATGAAAAAGTGGACGGTAAGCAATTATATATTAATTAAAAGATCTTTCAGGGATTTTGTGTCGTACTGTTATGACCATCAGACGACTAGTGCAGCGCGAATTTGTAACTTGAAAAGCGACTGGCAGAGTGTCAAATCAATATTGAGCTGGTGATTTATATTTCTTCTTGGCAAACAAGAAAAATTATCCGTCCATGTACATTAGTTTAGGGATGAATTGTACAGATCAATCGATATTTGATGAAAATTATAAAATCAAATACTACTAATTCTCGCATAAAATAACACAGCAATGTAAAATGGTAATAGTTCGTAATAGTTAAATGATTAATTTTTTACGAGCATCTTATCTAAGTTAGAAATATTCATGAAACAATTAAAAATGTTTTTTTTAATAAAAAATTAAAAATAAAAAATAAAAATTCAAAATATATATTTTATAAAATAATTTTTTGAATATATAATTTTAGTTTTAGATTACACGATTTTATTTACAATTAAATTCAATTATCACTTAAATTTTTAGCAGAATGTTTATTAACAACTTACACAAATATAAATTATTTTATACGATCGACATGTGTATCGATGTTATTATTACAATATAAAATCTTTATAAAATTTTCATAATTTATTATCTTTTTTTTATCATAAACAGAGTTGGTATTACTGTAAAAACTAAAATCGAAAGATAAGTGTTAATTTCATTAGATTAAAATAAATATATTGTGTTGTACATTACAAAATGGAAAAGCAATATTTCGGTTCAATAAATTATTATTTTAATGTAAAGTTAACCATAACAATACTTCAATTGTCTCGTAAAATTTTAATATTGTTTTTTTCACGAGAGAATTTATAAATACGATGATAAAATGAAGTTATTTTCTGAAAAACAGTATATTTTGATAAAATGTAATTTACTACATAGAATAAAAAGTTATTTCTCTTGAATTTGAATTACCCTGAAAAAAATAATTTAACACTTTTTAATACTTGATTTACGTTATAATAAAATTATTTAAAGTAAAACTTTTGCAAAATTTTAAATCACATTTCGAATATTTTTATCTTATACGAACTTTATAAAATAAGTACATAAATAAATATATTTAGAAGAAATAATTAAAAAATAAAATAAAATTATTAACCTGAATAGTCCAATAATATTAAAAAATTGTTTAATATTTAAAAAATAACTTATCAATATATTTATATTTTTGAAATATTTGATTTAATGTGCTTCATTTAAAATTAAGATTCCTGTACCTTTTTTCACTACATTCATTAAGATTTTAATTGAATATAATAAAAGATATATGTATTAAAAAGTTAATTCTATTATTTATAACAAAAAAAAATATCTTTATGTTTTTTCTTATTATAAAAACATGTTTTATCAAACCGAAAAGAAACGGTCAACACGAATTTCTTATTTCTATTTTATAACTTTAAATCTTAGTATCGTTGAAATTTCTGTGAAGCAAAATATGGCACTCATAATTAAATTAAAATTGAATATTATATATTTATAGGATTTCGTCCTACTTCTTTCCAAACACGAAAAAGCAATTTATACTGACATTATAAACCTTTAAATCAAAGTATAGAAATTGACGAAACTATAAAATATCTTTAAAAATCTTCGTAAAGCGCTATAATGTATGTACAATCATAATCACTTAGAATTCATTCGAATTATGTACACCTATACTAATGGTGACAAATATGTTTAATGGTGGGATAATAGTACAACTAAATAATAGTATAACTTTTTAATTTTTAAATTTTCAGCTGATCATTCATTTATGATTTTCACACTTTAGTTATTAAAAATTTTAATTATATCCAAAGTATAAAATATAAATACATTATTAAACGTTTATAAAAATAAATAAATATAATTTTAAACTTTGTTTTAAAATATAACAACTATTTGTATAATATTTAATATTTTTCACGATATCTCAATGTAAATATTTCGTAACTTAGTGAAAGTAGTGGAATGTCATTTGAATAATTAATAAGAATATGATAATAAAAGTGGAATCTTTTATAAAAAATTGAGACAATGGAAAGTAGTATGTAGAACATATATACGAATATGATAGTAGTTGTGAATGTAGAAAAAATTTTTTTTTTATTCATTATTTTTAAGGAAATATATTAAAACGTATGTTTTGATTTTTTTAAATTTATTTAAAAAACGCTAAAATTACTTCTCAGGTACATTATATTTATGAAATTTGATAACTTAATCTTGTGTATTAGAATTATTACTGATCGTGATAAGAAAAAATTTGTTTGAATTAATTGATCATGACAATATCATATTATACATCATTTAATGGGATAAATGATTAAGTATTTGAAATATACTTTTAAAACCTTGTATAAAAACTTAATAAATAGAGTAGAAAAATTTTTTATTTGTTTTAAGTGATTAATAAATTGGCTTAAGAAAACTGAAAAATATAATTTTAAATCCTTTTTTTTTTGTATTAAAAATGATAAAAATTATTAATTGTATTAATTTTTTTTAGAAATTTAACAGAATATTATTAAATACATTTCCATTGCTTTTCTAAGAAGAATATGCTGTATCGTTTATAATATGCATTTATAAATGATATACGTATGTAATATGTATCGTTGACGTTACAATATTTCAAATGAAACTATGACCAAGACATTAAGTTTTTCAAAAAATTTAACAACGTTTCGGTTAAAGCTAACTACTAATAAATCTAGACTTCTAAATTAGTTTTCTAATGATTAATATTTCGTAAACAGCCATTTATCCATCAATACTTATTTTTAACCGTGCAGTTATAAGCGTGTAATCATAAAATTTGAACAAACAATAAAAAGTTATACGGTTTTTTGCGTATAGCTTATATATCATAAATACCACGTTACCCAAACCGGTTAACCGGCCAGAAACATTAATTAAGCAACGACAGCATTGAAATAAAAAGCGGAAGCGAATAAACAGCGCGAAAATTTGGTATAGAAACATTTGCACAAGCGACATGACTTGGAAGCTTGGAAGCAGCGGATGAAAATTGTTTCATACTTTACAAAGCATCGAAAAACTTAAAAACATAGACTCGAAATGTGCAAAATAAAAGTGAATGCTTCTTGCCTTCGCGAACTGGCATCGTCTGTTTTTGGTTTGACGAAGCGAAGTAGATTAACGTTCTCCGCAGGTTCCGCTAAGTCTCTGTAAAAGGTGCGATTCATGCAAACACATCGTAACCACGTTCTTTTCATTTTATTCTCTCCCATTCTCTTGTTCTACATTCTCATTGCAATTTGTATTATTTATTTGGAAAAAAGATAAGAAATTCATATTTGTTAAATCTAATTAAGTAGCTACTTTATTCAGAAAGCATGTCTCAAATAAATGTATCTACAATGTATTAGTTACGAGAGAGATTTTTACATTAATTTATTCTATTCTATTTGAAGTAAATAGAAAAATCAGAAATGTACTTACGATTCTCCAATATTTCTTTTAGTTGATCCACCTGAAATTAACAAATACAAATCAAAACTAAGATTTTACTATTTTGTAGCATATCATAGTATTTAAATAATTAAATTAACTAAGATTTTCGACTTATATTTATTTTAAGCTCGAGGTTGACAAGACAACGTTATGCAAGATTTATAATTAAATAAGAAATATTGCACGTTGGAATTAACAGTCTGATACACCAGATTGCCGTGGTTTGTTAATTATAAGATATTGTACATTTATTCATAGGCTTTTCAATATTCTATTCCACGTTCGAGTAAATGCGTGTTCCATTTATTCGATGAAACAAAGCGGCATATGTTGTCGATAAAAGTACAAATACTAACTCAAAATTGAACTCCAAATCTTAACCGAAATAACCTTTTCATAAGGAATATACACTAAATTCGAAATTTAATTGAATTTATTAATTTATTAAAGGTTCGTTTTCAAATATTTTAAAATACTATGTAAACGATCAAGATAAAATTGCATTTTAGAAAATTAAAATACGTGAAAGACAAAATAAATTCGACAAAATTCGTTATAAATATGAAATTAACTATTAATAACATCTTTTAATTCGTAATCCGATCATCGTATCATTACATCGTATTATCATTATATGTTTCATAAAAATAAACATTATGAACTTTACTTGTTTTGTATAATATAGATAATTTAAACTTTTATAATGGACATATTTTATCGTAATAAATAATACGTACATCTGATATGTTAAAATAAAAAAATAATATGCGTGTATTGATAGGAATTGATAATAGAATATCTAATTTTTTTAATGAAAATCGTGATTTGAAGTAATGATATGTTAAAATATTTTTAATGAAATGGTATATTATTTCTTGTAAGAAAGTTATGTTACAGTTTGTAACTGTTTATAACATATTTTTGAACTTTAAACAGAAGAAACCGAATATTTAGAAAAAACATAATAAAAAATTTCGGAAAAACTGAATATTTAGAAAATTACTTCATTGGAGTAAGAGTTTAACAAAAAATCAAAAAAATATTCGATCAAAGTAGATTATTTAGGTATAGAAACTGTGAAGCAATCCCAAGTATATTTAAAACAAATGTTTTTATTTCAAAAATCATATGGTTTCTAAGTATAATATCATAGCGATGAATGAACTTATAATTAATATTACATACAGCTTTTCTATATATTAATTTCATTTTAATCCTTAATCTTTTTTATCATTAACCGATTTATTCCTTATCGCAATTGTATCTACAGGTACAGATACAAAATTTTTTATCTTTCGCTCTCCTTTCCTTAATTGTCTCACATAGTCGCTCTACTTTCTCACCGCAGGTCTGTAACATTTAGATTTAAATTTTTTTTGTATTTATCTTTAATGTGAAGTAGCGATCTCTGATTGTACGAATTCTATCTTAATTAAACTGCGTAAAAAAAGATTCATCATCAGACAGGAATATTTTAAAATTATAAATACTTTTGAAAAGTTGTAGGATTGGAATATTTAGTTTTTAATTAGTGAAAAACATTTCAACTGATTCGAGAAAGTAAGTTTATAAAGCACAAAAGTCGATTCGAAAATTGTCATCAGAGAACGCCAACTCTAGATAATAATAATAACTGTTCTCATTTTTGTCGTTGTAATACCTAACCCTTATATTAACATAAATATATTATATATGTTTACTCCATTGTATGGCCAACGATCATGCCTATATTATTATATAATGGTATTTTTCTGATGAGTTTCACAAACTTCGTTTTTTAATGGTACATGCTTAAATGACATAAGATAGTTAAACGTGATAAATGAATAATTTTGTTGCTTTAAATAATGCATTTAACGTTAATTCGCAGCATGACCTTTAAAAAAGTTAAGTAAATTAGCATTTTCTTTTAATATTAAACTACACAGTAAAGTAAATTCTTAAAAAATAAGTATTATAATGTATCTTCATATCGTAATATAATGTACCACAAAGAACATTTGTACATTTGAAACGCATTAGCTTCCTCGTAATACAAAAATTCACGTATCTTCACCCATGCTTAAGATTTTCTAGATTTGCTTTTCCGCCAGTATGTCGAACATTTAATATCTTGTAACGTTTGCATCGGCAATTTCAAATACATATTTTTCTCGCACCTTGCAGCATTTCTATGACATTACCTTACCTCCTTCATCTTGAAATCTATATTTATTTTTTGCTTCAATACTAGCTCGTTTGCCTAATTCATCAATAGAGTGCAATGATAAAGTAAAGTACAATGAAGTATAATTGAGCGATGGAAAATGATGAAAGTCGTTGCTATTAAACAGATTATAGAGTGGATAGATTTTATTATTGAAAACAGGACAAAAATGAACGACGTTTAGGAATGTCCGAACTGTTATCAGTCCTGTGTGTGTTTACGGTTGGGTGCATCTCTTTTTCTACTCGTTTCTGGCAGTGATTTCATTTTCGATGCATTCGCTTAACTCCCCTCCCCTCGAGTGTTGAACGCGAATCTTTCGAATTACTCCGGTAGTGTGTGAAATGAGCAAAAGTCTGTATCGTAACTACCGAGCGTTAAAAACATTTAAAAAATCTTGTATCATTCTCTACGATTATATAATGTAAAAAAATGTTCGTATCACTTCTCTTAATTATCATCTTTTTTTCAACTTTCTATTGGTTAAGGATACTTTATTAATAAAATGACATCGAGTCGAAAACTGTATCGCAACGTTCATTGTGTCCGGTGCGTGTACACGTTGACGTATTATGCATCATGTATATCTATGTAACTTTAAATTTGTATGCTACTGCGCAATCTTTTAGGTCTTAGTGTAGTAGAGTGATTAAAGGGGCAAAATCGCCGGCTGACTTTTAAGAATTACCGTTTTTACCATTTCATAAAGTAAAAAATTTATACAGTTTTGGAGCACTGAGAGTCAACAAGCTGGGTAATCTGTTGGATCGTACAATCTCGTGTGTGTGTGTGTGTGTGTGTGAGTAACTTTTTCGAGTTTACCTTATTACAGCAATTTTTGAACGTCACGCGGCGACTCAGCATTCTTAAACATCAAGTTAAACGTTACTCTGCCATTTATAACACTTCGTTTTCTCTCGAATATGAATCATAACGAGGGGCCACCGGCAATTAGGATGCAAGTTTACGTTGACCGCATCGGTTGCAAACCAACTGCCTCGACGCTTCTTCAACATAGTTCTCATCGTTAGTATATAATTCAATCTCATTATAGTAATGTTTATAATATGTATATTTATATATTCCTTTTTCGATTCTTTAATATATATACAATGCGCGCGGAGAAGTCGAGGCAGGTCGCCGACGAAATTCTGATCGCTTCGCTAAAATTCTTAAAATTCCATAAAATTCATCTATTTTTCTTACTCGAATGCTTTGATTATTTCGGATCTCTTTAATAAATTTCCATGCTTCGGACTTGTGCCCAGTCGTCGGCAAACACGGATTGCGTGCAAATAAAAACGCCCTCTTCCCCGTCCGGTATTTTGAATAAAAGCGTGCAATTTTTTAATCCAATTTTCAGTTTTACACAGTAAAATGATTCGATCTCTTCCATTTGATTTTATAGCACTTTCCTTAGTTAAATACAGTCAGGTTTTAAAAGTTCGCATCTCGTTACTGATTTTCTGTTACGTTAAAAGCTTATTAAAAAATTTTGATTTATTTTTGAATACAAAAAAAGGATTTACAAGAGACAGCAAGCGTAATACTTCATGAAAGTCTACTGATTGTTTTGATTTCCTCAAACGTTTTTATTACTTTAATTTTATATAAAAATTCTTTAATAAATGTTTACAAAAGTAGAAATAATTATAGAAAAGGAAGTGTAAAAAATTATGGGATTCTACAATTTCGGCTTAGGGCAGTTTTTCGTCTCCATTATTATCCTACAAATGAATCTGCGGTGCACTGCAAATAAGTAACTGGACGATACAAGTTTAGCTTTTGCCTTCGTATTTTTTTTTTATCGATAAGGTAATGCTAAGTAAAAATTATCTATACAAGAGTATAAACAACCCTTATTGTCAAAGGTGATAATAAAAAATAGTCGAAACTCGCGAGACATTAACAAATATATTTATCAATCGCGAGGAATGCAAAACGTAGTAAAAGTTGGCAGGTGAGAAGCGCGCTGTTGGATCTTTTTAAATATCGTGTTTAATTCTAATGAGACGATTTTAAAAACTTAAAATTAACTATTCATTATTATTATCATTATCATTATATATATACACACACATATATATATATATAATATATAATTATATATTATATATATATATACATATACAATACATACATATATATAATTTATTGATTTATTTTTTATTTATTTTCCTTCTGCGAGGAGATAAAAATGTTAATTATCAAACGGTATGATTAAAAATATTATAATTTTTTTTACTGTTTTACTATACATTGCTATAGATGTACATTCTAGTAATCAATCCAATAAACAACACGAGTGTTTTCTATTGAAAATTCCGATAATCGTGATATTCAAATTACTTCTACGGTGCTAAATCATAAAAATAAACGTGTAATTTTTTTCGTAATCTTAAATAAAAATAAAACCTAATTTGTTATACTCTTGTTGAAACTGCATCCGCCAATATAAAAATACTCTAAAGTATTATGAGGCTAATAATCGCAGCGTACGTTTTAGGGTTTAAGGTTAAGTTTCTCTTTTAATTATAAATAATACCACGATTGGATTGCGAAAGATAAAATGTGTCGACACATCTAAAAATAAAGTAAATACTAAGATGTAGAATAAATCAGAATCGTTAAAAAATAAAATGATTAAAACTGAAGTTCTCCTATATTTAGAAAAAGCATATAAATTTTCTTTTATTTTAATTTACAAATAATATAAAGTAAAATTCAGTAAGTGAACGGATGCAGTCGTGGTTAACGTAAATACTAAATTTCATAGGTGAAAATGCGCAATAAATCAATGGGTAAACTTTGTTAAGCCCAGAGAGAAAGTAACGCACGGAAGTCGCAGCTTCCGTATATCTTTAAGGTCAGATCATGCGAGATGATACCGACCGAGTGGTAAGTGTTTATAGGCGATAAAAGCTAACTTCATAGCTTTCAATACTTTATTTAAAAAATTTTTTAAGGAATGTTTTGACAACATTGTCACGATATTTGTCTCGCTTTTTATAAGATCGTCGTGCATTCTTTTAAAACTGAAGGTCTGTGTCGTAATATATAGTGTGTCGTAATAATAGCATTTGAAATTAAAGAACATCTTTCAAAATTATCGAGATTCGGTTTTATTAATTTGCTTTGTAACAGATGAATGAGCCACATGATAATTAATCCTTATTTACGCGCCCGAATGATTTTCATTATGTTGACTTTCGTCTTACAGAGATTGAGCTATTTTTAATCATTTAAGCTACGTCTTTTATTTTTCGTATTAAGCTATGTACAAACTCACATATGAAAAGAAGAACGAAGTAACGCCGAGGCCGTTCTTTTTCCCTGCCCTACGCGGAATTCAACAAATTTGGCTTTGTTAGTCGTAACTGGGACGATAAATCATAGTGCGAATTTATGGGAGCGAGAGTCGAAAATAAAGAAGAAATAAAAATTAGGCTAAGCGCCGACGGACGTTACCTCGTTTCGTAAGAAATATAAAAAGGTGCCTCGGAGTTCGGAGTGTGCGCGAGGCGTTTGAAACTCCCACAGGAAAATCTACAGGGTAAGACGGGCGAAAAAGGAAGGAGTGACAGAAGAAACAGATTAACGGCAAAAATACGGTTAATTCGACAGGCGGAGGAGATCGAGAAGAGCCTCTGGGAAGTGATTCGCGCACGTTAAGAGCATTTGGGTGTGAACGCCGACAAAGCTGAGTTTCGTCGTCGTCGTCGTCGTCGTCGTCGTCGTCGTCGAATTACTATTATTGCATAGTACGCAGAGAAGGAGGACGGCGCCGCTCGCTCGTGGGATTATTCAAACGTGTCGCGTGCGCAGAGAAGAAAATGAGTGCTCGGTCGACCGGGCGAATGATAACCAAGTCGGCTCGGCTCGATTTTCCTGCCAATACAATACAGTTAAAAATTACAAGTCGCGTCGACGCATTCGATGTTACGTATTAGCTACACATATGATCGCATTACGCATTTTGCAAAGCCGAGCGCGCCTCAACTTTGCCGGAGTCGTCGTCCCCTTTCGAAAGCGTCGCTATCGAGTGCAAGGGCTGGCAGGAGGTGCTTCCAAGTGACTCGGCAGTCCGCACTCGTGTGCAGTGCCGAGGCCGAGTTTCGGCGCGTCGCTTTTGCAAAATGGGCAGGAGAGATCGGCGTGAGTGACGATTCGGTTGTACGCGAAAGGATAGAGACATCGGCGCAATAAATGTCTGTCGCAAGAAATGCTCTGGTGGCGTCGCCGCGGCTTCAGCTTAAACCGGGGTGTCGGTCTTTTTGTCCAAGTCCTTCTTGATGTCCTTGTTGTTGATGTCGTTGCGGCCGTTGATGTATTCGGTACTGGCATGTATCGGATTTTCCTGGCCGTGCTGGGACGCCGGCAGCTTCTCGTCGCTTATGATGTGCTGCTCGTGCTCGTGCTGGTCGTCGTCCTCGTCCGATCCTGGCGTAATGTGTGCCTCGCTGCCGGCGCCCGCGCCCCCGGCGGCCTCTTCGTCGCTCCGACGCCTCGCTGCAACAAGCAACCCCACGAATATCGGTCAAAGGCACTCTCTTTAACAACCACGTGTGGATTTCTTTTCCTCTTTTACCTCCGCTACTCCTTATTAATTACTTAATTTCCAATTTTCCAACTCCTAGTTATGACGATGTCGGAGTCGCGCAACTGATTCGCTTTTAGTGCTGCTGCTGTTACGGGCAATTAGAAGCTGGTGTGCAAGTTGCTTATGCGTGCATTCCGCGGCCGCGATCGAGAATTTTACGCGGGAAGCGGTGCAAGATTTTTCCGCGTCGGCACTTTGCACTCGTTTATCGACAAGCGATTATTGTCCAAACGTCATTATTCAGTTGTCGAATATTTCGTCGAGCTTCGAGATTTATTTAAGACCCGCATATTCTCTTTTAATAATAAATCACCGACAATTTAAACTTTGCACAGCAGCTCTCAAAAGGAAAGGCAATATCCATTAGTGTTAAAAAGCCATACGATTGTTTTAAATACAAACTCGTTTTTACAACTCTACTTTTGATTAAAACTCGAAACTTTAAACGCATAACTAACGCGAACACTTTCTTGAAACACGATACCGATAAAGCAACGTGTTTTTCAATTAATCATGATCTCTCTAATGGAAACTCTTTTACTCGATTGGTTAATAACAAAACTCTTTTACTCGATAACAATAATAATAATAATATTATTATTATTATTGTTCTTATTATTATTTGAAAACCTCGTTTCAATTTTACAACGACGCATATGCTTTGTAAACATTCGCATTCTTACGCGATTTTGCAAATATAATATGTATTTGGATTAGTTTTAGGAATGTAAAGCAACGAACGTTAGCGAGATGAAAGTTAAGATAAAAATTATTTTTACATTTATTACTTTTTTTCGAACAACAGACAACCGTGTGTATTTTTTTTATTCAAAGTGTTTGCAGAGTATTTACAAAATTTTTATCTTCATATTGAAATTGATTATGAATGAAGCTGAGCTCCGACATCTTCATTTTCTTAACAGTTTTTAAAACCATAATGAATAAGCTGGGAAATATTTAGATTACTTTTATTTGTTTAGTTAAGAATATTTTTGTTATAGATACACAAAAACGAGTCATTGATTTCGTTTTATAAAGATAGGAAAATAATTTTATTGGTTCATTAATAAACTTTAGGATACTTAGAATAATCTATTGAATAATTATGCATGCAAATGTGAATATTTTAAAAATTTCTAAGCCATTATTCGGAATACAATAATTCATTAATAAGTATTATAAATATACATTAATATTTAATATTGAATTAGATGCTTTCAAATTGTTTTTATTTCATCCAATAAATAAATACACATAATTTTGTTTGGTTTAAACCAAATATATAATAAATGTACATTTACAATAAAATAAAGTTAAAATACAATGAATAATTACATTCATTTCGTGCATGTTTATGTATTTTCATGGTATGCAATAAATTAAAATTTTAAAACAATAATTTTATATGAATACCTAAATAAATAATCTGAAATATCATAAAGATTCCTCGATATTCATATTAAGTTCATATCTAAATCAAACGTTCGATTCGATCACAGGATTTAAATATATTCATCATAAAAATACTATAAAGAAGTAAGAAAATATCAATGACTCACTTTTCCTACATTAGATATTTCAGTGCTTACAAGCCAATGATTCACTATAATATTATTTGAAAATGAAATTAAATGGATTAATAAGTGCGAATTCCATGCGAAAAATATTTACATAAAAAATAGTAATAACGTCTCAAAATAAAAAAAAAGTAATATTTCTAACTTAATTAAATTTAAATGAATTATTCGTATAAAAAATTGAATTTTTTTCTTTTTTTTTTGAGACGCTACCTTTCATATTTTAGTAAAATTTTAATTTAATAGTAAAATGTATTTTAATATTGAAACCTTAGCGAAAAAGTGTTTGCTGTAAAGAGATAGATATTTCAAATTGTATTATAGTTTTTTAAAAACGTGCAATGAGTTAAATAATAAAAATACATTTAGGATAATGCAAGACATGAATAATTTAAATAAATGTTTAAATGAAATGTACAATAATAAGCCTGATAACTTAATATATCAACTGAAAATGTAATAGATACAAAATCTTCCGATTCATAAAATCAGCTCAAAATTTTGTTTGCAATCGAGCTATTAATACCACTTTAAAATATTGTAGTAAAAAATTAATTCACTTTTTACTTTTATTACAAATTAATAAGTTTAAACTTCTACCATAAAACTGCTTAAATATTTATATCGTATAATTGTTTTACTCTGAATCATGAAGTTATTAGTTTGAAAATGCAAGAGTTTTTTATTGAAAACAATTTGCTAATTTGAAGTAGTTGCGACGTATATAATAGAATGAAATTTATTTATCTCGTATTTTTCTGACAAATTTAATAATTTGATTTTTGTACAAACTTTTACATTACTTTATTTTATATTTATTAAATATTAGGTGTAATTCCATGAGTAATTTGTATATTCTATAACCACTACATTTAAAATTGAAAAAATATATATGTACGTGTTTAATTATTCACGGTTGGAAGACAATTTTAAAGCTATATATTTATACGCAAATATTAATTCATAAGTATGCTATATCAATAAATATTAAAATTACCACATTTAATATATAAATTTTTTATTTCAAATTCATATTATGCTCTGTGCTGAAATAATTAATTACAAATTGGATTTGAACAAATAGTTTTCTTGATAAACTAATAGCTTTTTCTATTAACCGCATATAACAAAATATCTTTATCAAGTGTATAAAATTTTTACGTAATTTATTAAAAATAATTTTTCAATTCATAAATAATTATAATAAATATCTTATTTGTAATAATTACATTTTGAAATTGATCTGTAGATTTGATCAGAATAAAATATTTGGAATATTTTCATTGTAATTGTGAATAAATTTTTAAAGAAGAGGTACTTTTAAAGTTATATTAATCTTTGATTAAAAAAAAAAAAAGAGTCACATGTGTATTTAAATTTATAAAACTAATTATTGTTCTTGAACTTGAATTTTTTCACACTCTAATTTAATTTTTAATAAAACTATATTATATATTATATTATATGTGATTCTATTACACGTAATAAACATTTCATTGCAAATAACATTATAATTAAACTATGCATAAACTACTCGTGTCTGTCTAATATACGATTAAAAAATTTGTTTTTAATGTTTTAGGCGAACATTTTATGAAAATCATATAAGAATTTTAATCATTTTCTTGTTACAAACATAAATGCATTACATTTAAATACGTTGAGAATAAACACGTGTTTATAGAAAATAAAAAATAATGATTAAATGCAAAAAGTTTTAAAAACAATACGATTTTTTAAACTATATTATGTCACTATTTTTTATTGAAATAATTTTGTATTAATAAAACATTATTTATAATAATTTTAAAAAATTAATCACAATTCTTTCTTTATCCTTATTCAGATAATTATTCGACTTAATTTTTTTTTTATAATATTTAGTTTTGAATAATGTTTCATAAACTAAATTTTTTAATAATATGTTATACGAATTTTAGTTCGAATGTAAAATATTTAAAATGAATTATCATTAATCATTAAGGATTTAATGCATAGAATATATAAATATAATTACCTATCTATAACTAACAAAAAATTTCATTATAAAACGTAATTGATAATTCGTTAAATCAATAGTTATTACTGATTCATTTTAAATCGTCACTGAAATAAACTCATAAAATATATATTCATAAAATACTAATATCTAAGCAGAATTTATATAATACATAATTTTATACTATTCACAAAATTTTTTTTCTATTATAGGTTTATCCACCGTAATCTTTCAATCTATTAATAGGTTTATTCTATACAGAAAACTGCTTCATTGTGATATAATTAAACTAATGTAAATGGCGAGAATAATATGTATTTTTAATTGTGTAATGTTTGAATCTGTGAAGAAATTAATTTCAAATTATATTAATAAAGTTTCAATTTGTTATTATAAGTTTTCTCGGTCAAAATTATTAATTGTAATAGAAATAAATGGACTAACTGAATGTATGCTTAATTATTTAGATAAACTGATTGTACGTTATAAAGATATAATGATTATAATATCGAGTAAATGAAATTCAAAAATATCTAGGTTCTTAGGCTAATGATTTGATCAATCCAATATTATTAAAAATAGCGTCAGCTTAATCAAAATCTTAACAAAATCTCTCGCATGAAATTTCAATTGTTACTATTCACGAATTTTCTATTCTCAAAGAATCATTGAGTTTACTGCTTAAGGCGAGTAAACAACAGAAATTATTCTCTTATTCTTATAAAAATTAAGTTCATGTTCGAAAAATTGCTCAAAGAAGTATCAAATGAAACTTTATTTTATATTATATTTAATGAAACGTATTTTTTCGCTTTCAAAAATTTAAATTATATTTTCACTTACTGGATTTGTCTATTCAAAATTAACATTGATGAATAAGTTTGAAAGCAAAGCTGAAATATAATATTAAAACTTTTTATCAATTCGCTATGGTCTTAAATTTGAAAATATAATGCTCTTTTGTAAGGATTTAAGATACATTAATATTTTTAAGGCTTCGTCTTAAGGAGTAAATTTTCATTTGACCTCAATAAGATATTTATTTTACTTTGAAAATTTTGATTAGATCTACTAATGAATACTACAGTACGATGTTATAAAATATATTCCATTTAGATTCTAAAACATAGTTGGTGCATTTCTACTGTTGATCAATTTCAAATAATAATCTCACGCGCCACTTCTGACTGTAAGCAACTCTAGAATTTATAAGAATTACTTAGAAATTTTTTAGAAACAAATTTATCGATTCAGCTAAAAAATAATTTGTTGTAAGGGAGTTTTGTAAAGAAAAATGAAACTATTATTTTTAAGAATTGAATTGTTTAAAAATAAATTAGCATTTTTAGTCTAATATTTTAAAATACGCATATAGTAAAATATGAAATTAAAGAGACGTAATTTTTAGTTTCCAATTGCACATATATGCCTTTGAAATCCTTGTTTAACGACTACGTGCATCTTAATTATTTGAAAGTACAGAGCTTTTACCATTTGCAACAACTTATGTCCACAAAGCTTTAGCTAATATTACTTTTAAATTAAATTCCATTCATAGAGATATTTTACGAATGTTATTAAAAGCGTCAGTATGAAATGAAGACGCTGGAATTGTAGCTTAAACAGCTCAATTGTATCCCGAAATTTATAATATTTCATAATGGTGCTAACCACTACTTCGCGATACATAACGAAATGCACGTACACCTTCGCATATACCGAGTTACTGTATTATTCAGAATCTCATCTTTTGAATTTTATATTCTATGCTGCAATTTTACTAACGTTTTGCACGATCATTCTCGTTTCTTGATAAAACTATAATAACACGTACAACACTAAACAATTCAACGAAAACTCTTCTATAGTTACATATTCTTTCGTTATTCTGAGATATTTAAACTTTATAGACATCTGTATGCACTTTTTGCTCATATACTTTGTCTGCCTTTTATCTAAATGAAAAGCGCGATCGGACTAACCGTTTTTCACGAATCTAAAAAAATTCTTATAAATTCATTATAAAGATAAATTTACGTTTGATGCACTTGATTTACCATTCTGTAAGCCTTATTTCAGCTATATTTTACATAGCAGTAATAAAAAAAAACTATTAAATGTTAGATATTTTCATTCTACTTCCTTTCTTTCCATAAAAATTTATAGGCTTGAGAATTCTCGATTTGACGAATCCATATGTTCCATACAAAAGAGCTTGCCTTTATTGCTCGAAATACGTGATGAAAATAATATTATATCTTTTTTTTATTTGCAAATTGTGCAGAGTTTCTTTGAAAAATACAATGTCAATACAAATTTAGCAGGATTCGTAAACAATTATATTTTATATAATTTCTTTCCAATTAGCTTTGTAATTAAAATTAATAATGAACACAGAGGTCAAATAAATTACTGGATAAGAAAAACTAATTTTCATGCGTCTTAAAAATTTTTCTGGTATTGATATTTTTTATGCGCACTCCCTATAAAATTTAATATAATATAATCATTACTTTATTAAAAAGGTTTTCGTTATTATATTATTGAGATATTTAAAAATTCTATCAGTAATTTTTAAACAAATTTTTCATCAATATTATAATCACGAGACTGTCTACGTTTAGAAAAAAAATAAATTAAGAAATAAAATAATTGAATACGGTGTCGGAAACATGCAAAAAATTATTTAATAAAAAGTGTTCCTTCCGCTGGACTCATATTCCACAAATTTATAGTGAAAGTAACAGCTAACAGTAAGAGACTGGAAAAGTCAATTAATTATAATTCCTGACTTGTCCACACTTGCCTTCGCCGATTTGTAGCGGTTGCTTGTTATTTACTTTGCTTTTACAAATGATCAATTTTATCACAACTGTATATAAATTTCGGTGAAAAGTATATAAAGTATTCGGATTTTCATGCAAAATATCTACAGCTCGATATCATGCACCTGTCTGTTTTCTTTTCATGTATTTATTACTGAGTATCTCCACAAATTTGAACAGCTATAACAATTCAAACTACGTATTTTACTATCACTATTAAAAACGAAAAATTTACTCTTTGACATTATTTAAATAGACATTTGCCGAGCAAAATGAGGAATACCAGTATTTGTTGAAACGAGCGATCGCTCTAGGGACATTTTTAAGCCAAGCTAAAATTAATATTTGTAACAGAAGCACAATTTTTATAATTTTCATAATATGGCGACGATCAGTTGTAACTAAATGACTCTGTATGAAATGACGGTTATAAGCAATAGTAAAAGTTGCTTATGTATAATGTATATAATAAAAATGAATAATGAATTATTTAAAAAATCAAAGAGTAAAGATTTAGTTAATGATGCTCAAATTAAAACTTAATGTTCGTAGTATAAAGAGCCTGCAAAATATCGCAAAGATTGGACGAATGAGCTTTTAAATTTTCGCGACCAAAAATCATTAAATAGACAGCAGTGGCGAAGGTGATCGTTGATGCCAAACGATCTAGTGCAAGCTTTTTACACCACTTTACGAATAAGCAATGTAGCGTCGATTTTTATGAATGGAGGCTAAAAATAACAAAAGTATACCAATAATAGTGAATGAATGGGTAAAAAAATTAATAATATCAAATGTGTCGCACACAATGGCGGAGAAGTTGGAGAGGGGACTAGCAAAGAAAAAACTGTTGTGTGATGCTCTGTCTGGTGTAGCTAGATTGCGGCGACTTACCCCTGGACAGTATCACGCCTAGACCACAAATCGCACGCCTAATGATGATGAGTGTCCGGATTCTTTACTTGGCCCGACTTGCATGCTGTCCTATCGATAGCAGCACAACATACAAGACATTTTCATTTTTTATACATGTAGTACATTGCAGCTGGGCAGGTCAAACAATTATCTTGCATTTCACGCTTAGATTGTATCATTAGACTTCGTTCAAACGTTCTTCATTTCCAATTTAGTCGCGTCTATTGCACGTACAAATTTAATCTAAATTCATTTCCAAAGTCTATTTGATGTTAGAGAAACTAACTGCTACGCTTAATCGCGAGATCGTGTTTTTTAAATTTCCCCGTGCAAATTGTTGCACACTTTCTGGTATATCACTTCAATTGTAAAACGTTACTGCCTTTAGCTTTTTGACCAATTTCTAGCAAAGTTAATTTCACAGTGCTTAATTTAAATTGAACTCTCGCTCAAAAGTTACTGACCAACTTCTATTTTTATGGCTCGATAATAATATCAACATCAATTTCGTTTCGTACCACGTATGAACGTCACGTTGAGTTAATTAATTTTTTGTTTCTCGTGCTTCATAATATATTTGTTAAAAGCTTTACACCATCTACAAGAACAGCTATTAACAAGTATTTACCAACTACGCCCACAACCTCCTTTTTTCTACGTGAGTGTAGAGACTCACTAGAAGACAAAAGCACGTCAAGTTTTAATATAAATATAGAAGATTTGCTCAAAATTTGTAATAAAGGAAGGAAGGCAACTTTCGGAACCGAATAACTCACCTGCAAAGCACCAGCGTCCGGTCGCGCGAGCAAAGATTACTAGGAACACACAGAGGATCAGTGCCAGAACTCCGATAACGATTCCAATTATTGATCCAGCGTCCAAATCGACTCCTGAAAATGGTTGCTCGCATTAGTTACTTAATCGCACTTGCGGTAATTTACTATTTTGCTAAAATAACTTCATTCTATAAATAAATAATTTAAATAATAATGTAAAAAACGGAAACACAATATTAATAATAACACTACCAATAATAATAATAATAATAATAATAATAATAACAACAACAATAACAACAACAGCAACGATAAAAAATCAAACTAATAATTAAACGTACGTCTCAGTCATATTTGTAACGAATCTGAAATTTTAAACATATTCAAACTTTAATTTTGTTTCTAATCAGTAATTTAATACCCTGGTGTTAATCTATAAATATAAAATACGAATACTGATTTGAATATATCTTCAATGTATTAACCAATAAGAGCTAATTTCCAAAACTAAATTACGTTTACTAAATCTTGAAACATTAATTAACATCGAAGCTTCGCAAAAAGCTTTCTTTCTCGAAATAGCGATTAAATAAAATTTATATTTCTTTAAATTCAATAGCTGTTTTGAACATTTCGGGGAAAACCCCCGGGAAATCTGCTGGGTCCATCTCCGACATCGCCCCGAGCTAGCCGTTTATGATTCGGTCGGGCTGGCCCAGTAAACCCCCGGGGGAATTCCAGCGACAACAATTATTTTACATTGAATCTATGAATAGCTATATCTTAATAGTTTAAAAAGTGCTCGGTACCCCAAAATAATGATAACTAGGATAAAGTAAGAGCAACGTGTAATTAAAAAAAAATCTTCACAGATAATTTTTGTTACAAAATCAAACTGAAACTTACAAAAATAAAAGTAATTAAGAATCTAATAAAAACTAAATATAAGTACAATGTATGAGACATATAAAGTGACGATTACCTAGAGCGTGCATGTGTTCCGAGAGCTTATCGTAGAATTGATTGAATCGACCTAAAGCTCCTGCGTGAGCATGCGGCGAAGGTATTTTCGATTAGAAAATAATTTTTTGCGTATAATCGGTGACATTTAAATATGGTGATTGGCAATAATCAGCGACACGTGACTGTGAACGATCCGCGGCAATTTTAAGTGAAAACTGTGTTATTACACTATTGTGCCATGCGAAGACTCGCCATTAATGCTCCATAATCATTATCGGTAATTATGAGACAAGCAAATAATTTAACAAATGACTGGAATTTACTAATCGAGAAGTTTTCTTCGATTACTCGATTGATATTGGTAAGAATAGTTTTGTGTTTGAAAAACACCGTAAGAAATAATTCAGAATTTTTAATCAAAAAATCTACTTGTTATTCAACAATTTTATCATTTGTTTCATTATTTCAAATTACGAAAATATTTATATCAAAATTTAAACAGTTTAGTTTTTTATTAACAAACAATTTTTCAGAACATTGTTTAGAGGAAGATATCATAAGTAAGTAATAAATAAAACAATGAATTAGGATACGTCTTTGAACAATGACTTCCAGGAAAGCGTCGGTGATATAAAAGCTGTACGATTGTCACAATCAATGAGTGTCGATGATAAGTTCTGCACTTATTAATCGCATTAATGCTATGTATAAATCTATTTTTTTAGATCACAATTCTACCGCCTTCCGCTTTGAATTTAAAACATCCAAGATACACTCACAAAATAAAGTAAAAACAAAATATTTATGAAGCAAAAAGAGAATAGCGATGCGAAAAAAGATATGTACACAGCATTAATTGAATTTACTTATGCGCCTTCGTTAGGCTTGTATTGAACAAATTTAATTTAGAAATTTCATTGTAGGTAAAGAAATGATCTAGAAAATCTAACCTGCTGGTGGCTCAGAAGAGGAAGATAAGATGATTTTGTATACGGCATATCCTTCGTTGTTGTGGGCTTCCAAACTGTATTCTTTGTCTGTGTCGGACTTCTGGACGCTGTCGATGTTCAAAACGAGACTCCAAAATCCATGTCCCTGTGCAAGAACGAATTAAAATATCGCTTATTAAATATTCATTTATCGACACAGATCTTAAAACGAGTGATTATTTTTAAAATGTAACTATCTATTTTCCAAACAGTAACTATTTTCCTACACTCGACAGTATTTTTATCGAATGGTAATGTACGATGTTTTATATTTAGCCGATAACTTAGAAATAAGTTTCAAAATAATTTGCTTTTACTTTTGACAACTTTTGTATTAAGGAAATTAATTTTAAACTGAAAAAAGTAATGAAATGGAAGATTTGTCGTTGTCGTTGGAAGGATTTTGCGAGACGAACTCTTTATTTTTTAATTTAAACATTTTTCTATCTGTTTATTTAGTTTGTCAACTAATACGAATCATGCATAAAATTTCGAAACACCTTCGACGTGAGATGTATAAATAAATGTACAAGGAACATTTTTAATTTAGATAAATTATTCGGTGAACGTGATAAAATGGTAATTCCTTCATTGTTACGTTGAACTAAAATTTAAAAAAATGTAAATATATTACAAATCGGGATCGTTACTTGCTAAGTTCGTAAAAAACCGGCAGGTGTTTAGAATGAAAAAACACGTGATGTTTTAAAAAACGAATTGTCGGTCAACTGAATGGATTTGCTTACACTATAAATAGCACTTTGCTCATTTATAAAGACGAAAATAGAAATCAAACACTTTTCTAACAGGGGGAAGCGTAGGAGCAGAAGGCGATAAGCGAGGAAAAATTCGCACAGCCCTCGAGTAATATTTTTCCAGTATTTGAACGAGACTCGGACGAGCAAATAACGATTTTTTCATTTTTCTCTCTTTCTCTCTATATCCGATATTCCTGTGTTTCCCAGTCTCCCCATCTATCCCTATCTCTATCTGTCTATGTTTCTCGTTTTTATCTTTCCCTTCAATATGAAATATGAATTTACCAAGTCCACAGGAGAGGAAGTCTGCAGACGGCCAGACGCATCGGGCATTCCGGCATTGATCTTGACGGTGTCGACTTTCCACGTGAAGTTGGGCTTTGGATTGGCTTGGACAGTCACGTTTACCTTTCCAGGGCGACCAATTGCGTAACCGAAGCGTTCAATCGTTTGTTGTGGCTGTGGTGGGACTGAAATGCAAATAGAAAGTAAGGTTTTTTATTCACTCTCTTACGGGGAACAGGTCTGTATCATTATAAACAATCCACCAAAACGCCTATTTACTTAATCGTGCGCGTATCAATGCAATATTCTGGATTATGAAATGTGATTCTTTACAATTCTTCGCAAGAGATCGAAGGTGCATTGGAACAAATTTTAGCCCTTGAAAATTTAGACGCGGTTCCTTTAAAGATCGCAATTTTTTCATTAATCTAGTATCTGATTGATTAATCTTTATCTAATATTGATAAAGATTACCCATAATCAGTTAGTATTCTCATTGTAAAGGATCAAGAGACAATACCATCATCTGTTAATTAATGTAACGTAATTTTCCTGGTGCGGCTACTTCAATTTGAAACAATAGACTTCTCAAATTAGATTGAACGCTATAAAATTAACGTGTTGACACAGGAGTCTTAAAGCGATTAAAATTTTAAACGAGTAAAGTATAAATTAATTACATCGGCGCTAATTTACTGTTAACCAATTAATAGTAAAACTAGCGAGTTGATTGGAATTTATTGAAAATAAAATTGTTCGACATTAAACTGAAAATATTAATGCACTGATTCTATAGACTTACAGTGAACCTCAATTTGCCTGGTGGTTTCCAAGGGTTGTTGAAGAGCAATATGTTCTGCAACGCAACGCAATGTCTTGCCGTTGTCACTCGGCGTTACGCTTCGAGATGTCTTTAATACAGCTTGAGTTTCCTCGTTCATTCCATATCCTATCGAGCCATCCTCGAAACCAATGGGTTCGTTATCTGATAAATAATTCCGGCATATTGAATATTTTTTCTGTTTTCTCTTACCAGCTATTAAGCTTTTAACGTAAATAATTTCCATAAAATTCGCGCAAATCGTACATATTTTCTCAACCCTTCAGGGGATTAGTAAATTAATTAAAATTTTCCGAATTTCTTGCGGCACGCGAAATGTTAATAATTGCTGTATAAAAAAGGCAATAAATTTACCTATGAAAAGTGAAATGTTCGCGGGTGGTCTTCCCTCCTCAGCGATGCAGCTAACCTCCATCTTCTCTCCAGATTTGTATGCTCCGTTGTTTTTGTTTAGATTAAGCTGTGGATGTAGCGGTTGCTCTGAAAAGTTCAAATGCAATTCATCGTTTTAGACCAGTTGTTCCTCGCGAACACTGTATTCGGCGAAAACTGCGAGCTCTTGTACTAACCCCGAACTATCCGCCGTTAAACATCACGCGGCTGACTCGAGTATAATCTTTCGCTCATATTTTCATTTGAATCGCCATAGGCGAGTGTTGCTTTTGGATGTCATCGGACAAGTAAATTAAAGTTATCGTGTGAATTATTGAAACTGTAGTCGTTGACCGATGAATCTTATTATTTCGATTGAAAAATAATTGCGTGAAAATTGGCTACTTTAAAATAAGTTACGCTATGAAATAAGAAAATACACGATTTAAATCAAATCGGAAGCATCATTCCAAGATAAGAAGGGAAATAAGCCCCGAGTACAATAATAAGACAACTGACCAACGCAGATAAGGAATATTGAAAAATCTTGAGACGGTTTCGAGTGTCTCCGAGATTCTCGAAACTTTGGGAAAAAGTGTGACTCTAGATAGTAAATTAATCCGTTCCACATCTACGTAAGCTTTCACCTTGAACATATTGTAAAGTATAATAATGTGCATAGATTTTTGAGGGGAAACAATTTTACAAGGACCAGGGAGTTTTACGCGAGGAAGGAGAAAAGTAAGTCTGAGTACTCACTCGCAACGATCATGCGCACGCTGTTGTAGCTCTCGGAGCGTCCTTTTCCAGGGGTCAGGTAGCAGGTGACATTGCCGTCGTGCCTTTCTCGGATGTTCGAAATTTTGACGCCGCACTGGCCCTTGTCAAGCCCCTCGCCGTAGTAGTCGATACCGTCCTCCGATATTTGTCCAGGGGTCAACACCAGGCTGTCTTCTCCGGGTATAGTGAATCTGCATACCTGCAGCGCTACTGCCGCCTTACACAAGATCGTTTGGCTGTGGCCCAAGTTTACCGCCACCTGGTTATCCGGTTGAATTTCCACGGGCAAGTTCGTCTTGAAGGCTGAAACGCGATAAATCGCCAGTTATTAATCGGTTCGTAATCAAGGTTATTTATGTCGTCGCCGCTCATTTATCTATAATGCAAATCTGTGCAAGAACGGTAGCACTATAAAGTCAATGTCCCGCAAGATAGTGACGTGTAAATTTACGCGTTTTTCGAATTTTCGGAAATATTCGATGCTAAACACCGAGGCACGAACCGCAGGGAGGCATTCGAGCATAAATTTTGAACATTTCCCAGCCCTGAGCTAAATCTAAATAACAGATATTATTCATAAAGTTGGCTTCCCTTTTCATTCGCGAGATCTGTAATCGCAGAAACAGAGTCTCTCCTGCAGTTACAGATACTAAAGAATTTCCATACCGAGCGAACGGTGGAATCGAATGGAGGGAGGGAAGTTTTCTCGTCCGATCGAAAAACTTGCGCCAAAATTTTCGCAGTTTAATTTTGTAGCCGAAACATAAATACCCGGATATATGATGGATTTAATAAGAGCTACAACAAAAAGGACGCAATCTCGGCCGAGACCCAAGTAGGTGGACTAAGTAGGTCTGGGGCCGGGGCGTCGCTGGAGGTTGGGCGAATAAAAAATCAAATAAGACTGATCCGCCTGATCTCGCAGCCTTGGCTCCGTTTCGCATACATAGCGTAGATAGGGGGCGCAGTAGTAGCCGTGAAAGGTTATCGCAGGCTGTCGGGTCGTGCAATAAGTTGGCCCGCGGGACAGGTCCGCTGACACAGGTACTGCCGAGGTGGGTATTATTAGACACAGGGAGTAGGTGTCGACCCCTTCCCCGACGCGAGCACCTCCAAGACAGGTGTGCGCACCCGTTTGCTCGTACCCGCGCAAACTGAGATTTACGGGACAAAAAGGAGAGTTGATTAAGGCAGCATACATTCTCGTGTCCTTGCCACTCCCGGTCTGCCGCCCCTGCACTTTTCGGGTTCTTCTTCTTCTTCTTCTTCTTCTCGCTCGGGGGAATCCAACTTGCCCCAGATCTGTGCCTGGATCTTTGGTGACTCTCGTATTTTCTGCATTTGTTCTTCAATTATACCGAGTTGTTTTTCCAGGCGTCCTGACAAGGACATTTCCCCTGCTAATATTGCGCCCGCTTTGACGCATAATTGTTTAATGAGAAAAGTCGGCACTGTGACGAGAAATGTGCTCGATATTTTATACGAAAACTTAAACTGATAATTATGCATTGAGTTACGAAGCAACACTTTCGACAGTACACGAGAATATAGTTTTGTTGGTTTTCCGGATCTAATTGGCTACGCTTTCCTTCTCATAAATTTGATTAAAGAATCTTCCACTGAATTTGGCTCGACCTTCTTTCTACGAAAAATAAGGCGGATAATTCGAGGAGAACATTCTAATAAATTCGCAATTCTAATAATAAACGCGATCGCGAGCCGCGTGAAAGCCCCAACCCTAAAAAGGACAGACTAACTGTAGCAAATCGTAATAAATTCGATCAAGCACACCAGCGAAAAACGCATAAATTATAATTTACGGCCCGAAAAAACGCAATTCGGGCACGAAACAAAGGAAATAAAATAATATAGCCGCCGAATTTGGAATAACGCGGCGCGACAAAAGTACCGAGCGACAAATATAATTATGCGAGCTCCAGTAATAAACTAATAACCATTGACTGGAGATGACTACTAGGTTCAAGTGTAGAATTGAAGCTCTTCCGCGCGTTCATTGTCGGATGAAACAAAAGTGTTGAGCATGCACGATGAAAATAAAAAAAAAAAAAAAATATGAAAGAGAAAGGTACTCTCGCGTCGGGTATCAACTAAACGATTGAGGATCGACCGGGAAGTCCCATTTAATAACTGCATTGTCAAGGCGCGCACTCGTGCTGGAAACGACGTCGTTTGGTCATTAATGACAGCGAAACGCACCCATCGACCCTCTCTATATTACCAACTCTATAGTCACTCTTGTCCTCTCTTAAAATCGCACTGCGATTAAAACTACCGACCTATTTTATATCCACACCTTCGTATCTCATCTTTTTCTCCATTTATTTAGCATATACATCTTTTTGCGTGTCTATCCGACCAACACTTCTCCCCATACTCTGCTTACCCATACATTGCTAGTTTTTAATGATATTTACGGATATCGAACCATTTTTGGCGCTTAGGGGCGATTTTTTCATCAATTTCAAGTGGATTGTTTTATTTTCGTACCCGTAGAAATGCACTTGAAATATTGCGTGTTAATGTTGTAAAATGGGCTTATGAATCAAAAGTAAGGGATTTTCGGGTTTGTCGCTTTAGTTCATTAATATTCGAACATAGAAATACAATTACGTATTATTACTCTTCTATGAACATTAAAATTCATTTTGTTGTTACCTCCTCTCCTCTCTCTCTCTCTCTCTCTCTTTCTCTCTATCCACTTAGACTCTGATGTGATTTTAATGTCTCGCCGAAATTCTTTTTATTCACAATCAGGAATTTTTTGGTAACACTTCCTTGTCTTTAGTGTTCGAGTGTTCTTCAAAACTTGCAGGATGAAAATTACTTAACGTAAGACAAAAAGTACATATAACATATGTAACTATTTTAAACTGCTAGATAACACTTTTGAAATAATTTATTTAGGCTTCGTCCTCCGTGTACTTTTAAGACATTTTCTCACCGGAAATGTAATAAAGAAGAAAGAAATTTAAAAAAAGTACGATTTAGAAAACACCAAAGTGAGTAAAAATATTTTTTGCAATCTGATGAGCAGTGAGTGCAACAATGAAAAGTATTAATGCGAAAAACAAATAATTAAGCATAAATTGTGAATTTAAGATTTCACTCGAGCTTATTTCGGGGTTTTAATAACCAATATCCGGACCGAACCCATGCTTTTGCTCGCATTGCTAAAGTTTTGCAAGGTTATTGATGTTCTCTAATCTTCGGAAGGATTCCTCTTACAATATCTTCAGGAATGGTGAACAATTAAAAATTTCAGATCTTTTTAATTAACGAAAAACTCGTCTTAGGGGCATTGTTGTAAATTTACTATAGAAAAATCGTGGATCGATTACTCGGTGAAATTTGATTAAAATGAGAACGCGCAGTCAGGTGAGTGCAGGAACGAAAAAAGTAGAGAGAAATAGCAGGGAGTTTTGTTGAAAATTTGACAATCGGAGGAGAAACAAATGGAACAATTACTTTCCTCTTTCCTGCAGCGCCGAATTCACGGCATTTTCATTCGTTCTAATAAAATACAATCGTTGTAAATGGCGAGCATTTTTTGTAATTCACACATTACGTAACGCAATAATCGTCGCATTGGAGTATTTTGTATTATAAATGGCACGGCTGCGAGTTTTATCCGCGATAATTTAAATATCTTCACGATACTCACTATCCATATTACATTTTATGCACGTAAAATAATAAAATGGAAACTCGATAATCAATGAATATGGAGTTGGTATTACCAGTGCGACGAACCTAATACTTTTAAACCGAAGCTAAGGTTGAATTCTATTTTTTTTGTTTTAGATTTTATTAATTTTTACCTATAAACTTATTTTACGCGTTTTAACGATTTGTAGCATATTGAATTATACTTGGCTTGAATCTCGTGTTAAAAATTCGGTTTCCGAAGCGAATTATTTCGCGTATAAGTTATTGAAAAATCAATGCATTATCTTCCATTTTTATTTTACCAATATTACTTTGGGTGGGTGTCGATTTGCGCAAAAGCTTGTAACGAAAATGAACGCGCGTATTAGATGTTGCGATGGGAGCGAAGAAGATTTCAAGTCCTTTGATCGCGCGCAAATTCACATCAGGGTTGAAATAGTATTAACGTATCAAAGTTTTCGCACAAAAACCAATCGCAAAACTAATGGCAAGCCAAAGGGACGAAGGCGCTCACGCGTGTCGACGCACGAGAGAAAAGAAACTGCCTGCAAGGGCAAGAAGCGCGGGCCTGCGCTTTTTATACCGTCTACACACCGGAAATTTTATGCAGCCACGCACGCGACATCAATCCGGCTACAGTTAGTGCATTCGAGATATCGAGAGTGCAAGATGCGATATGCCCTGTCGCCGGCGCTATTATGTTAATAGTGCGAGGATTATGATAAGCCGGGGGCGCACATACACGTATAGTCCGTTTAACGACGATCATATTTCACTCGCCGTAAATATATATCAGAAAGTACCGTTGACAACACCCGGATTGTTGAGAAATCATATTCCACGTGGAGTGCATCCTAATCGAGGTGTCCGATCTATAAAAATCAGTCTGCGTTTTACGGCTTACTGGCCGGCCTCCCCTTTTTATTGTACTTTGAGCAATTTTTTTATAGCCCCACATTTTCAGGTGCGGCGGCTTGGAAATTTTCACAACCTGTGCACAGATTCCTGTTCCAGGCCAACACTCCGCGAAAAGCAATTGCCAGTCAACAAGTTGAAGTCGACGCTCGTGCGACGCATCGGCCAAGGATAACGTGGGTTTGCTGCTGCAGTCCAGTTGTCGGCAGCTACCAAACGCGCCAATAACGACAAATCTAGAACCGACCCGGGAGTGCCGTTCAACAGGTTAATGCCCGATGAGCCGAGAGCTGCGACGACCTAACGAGCTGCGCTTGAACAAAGCGCGATTTCCCGAGGAAGACGATGCGCCGAGTCGCGAAAAATGCATCAAAGCGCGTATAAATTATTAGGGGGCAACACTCGTCGAGCCTCGGCCGAATAAAATTACGATATTTGATCGAGTCGCAACTACTCGCTACAACTGCCGCGAATCGCATTAGGCTAACCAGACGTTCCCGGCTCGGGCGCATCCACGAGCCTCGATGAATAATAGAGCGCACGAGCTGCTCTCCGGCGTTTTATCTCGGCCGTCGGACGGCTGGGGGCGTGGGAGCGGCCGAAACACAATATGCACGAGCTCCAATCCATACCGCGTGAAATGGCGGCTTGAAATTCGCCATTAGATTTGATGGCCGTTGCGCCACGCGTCCCCGATCCGGGTTTACGCCGCGAGAACCTGGAGGTGGCGTGAAATTTGCATCCTGCACGGCATCTTCCATCACGCTCTGCTTCCCCTGCAGCATCGTGTACGTTCGACGATAAACTCGATAAATTTGATAAATTTGATCGGCGCTTATCGAATCAGTCGAACGAATTAACTTTCTCTCTGTGCAGCACCGAGGCTTCGCTTTTTTCCCCTTTTATAGAAATTCCTCGTTTATTGCTGAAACAGCTCACTTCGCATTCAATCGAATTTATCCATTAAATTCCTTTAACCAAAAAATGACGTATAACTTTATTAGAAAGACAGATCGACTGGATTGTTTAGAACTTGGCTTGTTTTTGCAATTTTTGGAATTGCCGAAAGCGCTTTTAGTAGTTTGCATTTATTTTCTCGAACCCGTCGATCGCCTCGTTGTAACGCGCGATGCGCGATTTTGCGAAATTATGAAAATAGCACGATTAATATTCGAGAAAAGCGAACGGTCGACAAGTAATTGCACTCTATTGTCCGAAATGAAAACGAAAGCAGCAGCGTTGCAGATGTCTTCGTTGCATTTAGTGCAGGCGAGAACCGGCGTATCGGTCGAAAAGCTTTCCGCGAAAAAGCTCGAATCAAATTTGAATTCGGAAGCAAATCTTGGAGTTGGCGCATCGCTGTTTTGCATACATAGTACGCGTAGAGCATCGCCGCGGGGAGCAACAGCAACTAATCCGAGCTCGCTTCTCTCGCTCTGGCCCCAACTACACAGACGACACTCGCTCGCTCGCTAATGCTGCTAATTTCCTCGCCCGCGGAGTCGAGCGTCAGGAGCGGCTAGTCTCGCTCGCCCCGTCTATATGGAGGTCAGGTGGCCGGGAGCGAGACGACGATAAGATGGGGCTCGACGGAAAACAGGAGCGTATGTTTCCGACGCTCATAAGTGCTACAGCGGGAGGAGCTGTAAAACTTAAGCCACTTTAATGCAGGATGATGTTCCATATTGGACGGCGTCGTAACCGTTAAACTAAGCCCGAGCACGGCTCTGAGCTGTAATATGAGAAAAGGAATCGGCCTCCTCGTCGCGGTTCCTGGCTCGGAGCGAGAGGCAAAAGAGTTCGGAAAAGAGTCGGGAATTTTAAACTCGAACACGCATAATCACGAATGTGAAAAAAGGTCCCATCTTTCGCTCGACTCTCCTATGCTCGACGATCGATTTTGCCGACCTCGTAATTTTAAAGCCTTCGCTGGGCCGTGCAAATTAAACCAGTGGGTCAATGCAATGATTGGTCGATCAATCGAACAGATGTTGCGCGAAGACGGAAAGAGGGAATGCAGGAGTTACGATTTCGCGTTCGGACACGCCCTCGTTTCTTCGAGTATTTTATAAACTGATGCGCGAATGCTTTACCGCGTCATGGACTGCGTACGCGTAGCGTCGGCCCTTGCGATATTTATTCTTCGCGCTATAAATTCTTTTTTATATCTATAAAATCGAGCAGCGCGTTCAAATTACTTTATGCACGTGTCGTATATCGTACGGGTGAAATGATGTTTAACGCCGTATTTAATGATTCGGTCGAACGGATGTTGTCAACCCTGTCTGTCCTCCGCCGACGGAATGCTATTTCCGATTAGCCCGAGCACAACGGATGTAAAAAATGAGGCGTTTCCTTTTTATGCTCTTAAAACTCAGAAATTTACGTCCCGGAGTTTATGAGAGAGAAGGATTGACAAGCGCTTATCGGCTTAAGCCACGCGATGCACAATGCGCATTATACACGGATTCCAGGATAACCCGAGTTACGTCAATTTCGGGCTCTTCGATATGTGCGATATCCACAAATCATCGCATCTGTTGCTGCGGTTCCAGCTCTATAGATTTACGTACATAGCAGGTGAGAGACGCAAAGTACAGTGTCGGAAACCAGGTTCTCTCTCTCTCTCGCTCTCTCCCTTGCGCCTATTGTCGAAGTCGAATTAGATCCCAGTGCGCACTCGGAGCATCGAATCGATCCTCCAAAATTCAAATTAGATTTACAGCTTTGCCCTAACGAATAAGCACCGTTAATTAATGAAGAGAGTAGTGCCGTAGCGCACACGCACTCGTACGTCTCGGAGCTTTTCCCTCTAAAAACATGCAGCTTCCCTTTCTGGAATATTAGCTGCAGAAACATTTTCGTAAAAGTGCAGCATTCGATACTGTTTAAAAAGTGCAACAATTTTCGTCGATGGCTGCTGACGTATATTTGCGTGGAAAGCTCATAGCTAATTCGAGCGAAAAATGCCGACGCGCAGTTCCAATAAACCGGCATTTTTGCTTGCAGTTTATTTTGCGTTTGGACGGGTAATAACGAAAATTGCTCGGATAACAAAAATTTCAGGGACAAATCAAAATACTGTCCCTTTATCTACTGCTGAAATAAATTTTCCGATAGTAGGCAGATGAGAGGGAAAAGCTAGAGGAAAAATTTGAATATAAAATATGGAGTAAATCCTTAAAGTTCAAGAATTTGGAAATAAGCCCGGGAGGATTTCTTACTTTGGGGCTGCGGGGGTGGCTTGTGCGCACACCTCGATACGTTCGAACGACTCGAGAAAGAAGCTACCCGCCCCCGTTTTGTTCAAAGGGCGTCGCTGCTTGGCGGGCCCAGAGGATTCGAGAGCCAGGAAATCCTGGTTGAGCCCGCGAAATCCTCGCATCCCCCAGGAGAGCGAAATACGCAAAAAACAAGAAATCGAGGACAGCCTGGCGCAAGGGCGACTCGATAAGGGCGGCGCGGATCCGCGCGAGTTCAATTTGCGCTCGGGTTGACTCGGGTCTTTTCGGTGTTATTAAGTCGCATGTAAATACGTGGAGATGGTGGCGGTAATCGAGGAGCCGGTCGCTGCAAACCGACAGGCCGAGCAACAGCTCGCCGGTCCAGTTCCGGGCAATTTCCCGATGATTTCCAATTTTCTCGGGCTGTTAGTCTCGCGCGCGTGTATCCGGCGGTAGCCACGCGTCCAGCAGAGACTGACGCTCCGACAAGCACGAGGTTAGCACTTTGCCTGCTCTTCGGGGACCTTCGCTTTTGCGGCCGCACCCAGCCGCACTTCTCCTGCTCCAATTGCAACGCGTTAGGAGTTTTCGCTCGGAGCTCAGTTGGACAGTTGCTCGGCTCGACGAACGTTGCCCGCTTTATTTACAGCCAACCAATCTTTATCCGCGATCGAGCAGCAATGCACCTTCGGTCGACCCGAAATTGCTGCTTGAAGGAGCCGAGTCGCTCGGAATTTTGCGAAAAGCGATTAACGGCTCTATTCGATAATGAGAAGATAAAGCGCCGGATTAGGTTCGTAAATTCGGACCACGGCTTTCTAATTCGGCGGAGAGTGAATTCCGCGAGCAGTCGACGCGAAGATTTCGTTACGTAATACACTCGAGCAAAGCTAACAACGTTGTGATGTCCGAGCGCAAGCGTGCGGCCCAAGGATCCAATAACGTAAACACAAATAAAAACCGAGCTTGATAAGACGTAGAAAAATATTACTCTCGAAACAAGTTGTACCTTCGACGGTCAATAAATCTTATCCGCTTTTTCCGTTTGTCTAACTCGATAGCCTGACAACGTAACGTCAGTTTCAGAAGCGGTTATTCCAGCAATATAGCGCGATTGATTTCGCGAAATGAGGTGAACGGATCCAGTGAACGATGAGCGGCGCACGTACCGTAAACGAGAACAGATCGAAATTTCGTTAGACACCCCATTGGAATAACTTGGCATTTTTTCGATTCTCAGCCGTTTGGCGCTCGGCTCGTGCTGAATTTTAATCCATTTTATCATTATCGTTTCGATTGCGCTGCACCCGACTATAATCGATCAAGTTTATCGAGGGTAACGAGGGACTTTCTTTTTCCCCTACGTGACGTCGAAGCCAAGTTTTTGATAATGAAACATTACTGCGAGAGCAAACATCAGCTGGTGGCTTTCCGAAGCAGCTTTGTGAAATTATTAAAAATTGAAGCTTGCAAAGACACGTACAGATGAGCATTGGAGCTCGTTTAGGCGGACGATACGCATGCGTGACTTTTGAATAAGAAATCGCTCCTTATCGAAGGTTTTATTTATTCGCGCACAATCTGAAGCTGCAAATCATTAAAAAGATACGTTCCAACTAAATATTAATCGCTTATCTTTCGTTTTGACGACTGGTCATCTGTGACGCAAAGATTACACTTGTATGCGATATGCTCTTACATAATTGTCGACAATCTATCGATTTATTTATTACAAAAACTTTGATAAGTCGGCCATATTCGTCTTGTGTTATTATCATCTGCATTATTTCATTTTGTTTACATATACACTTGTTTATTACAGCCGAAATAAAAGTACAAAAATAAATACGTACAACGAATTGCACAGTAATACAGTATATGCCAAAATAAGCCTGCACAAATTCGTTTTCCGAATACTTATTTTCTTAACGAAATACCAATGCAACATATGTTAATTGGAAATTTTAATTCTTGCGCCACGAGAAAATTAGAAGCACACATTTTTATAAACTATATTTCAATAAAATCATATTGCAATTACAACTCGCGTTTATTTTACAAAGTGAACAGATTGCAGATGTTAAATTTTGTATTTAAGGGATATTGCGTTTTTAGTTCTGTGCGATAGTAAACTAACATTGACTATTAGCGTGTAGTAGTTGCTGCGTAATTTGCAGATGAAGTTTAAATAAACTAAAATGTTACAAGATAAGGCTTATATGCGGAAAATTGAAAAGTGCAGCAAAGCAATGCTACACCGGTGATCTTAAAATAAAAAAATCTACCTCGATTTACTCAATTGTTAGAGAAAATTAACCGTTATCAATTTCAAGTTTCGATAGCTTGAAAAGATAGTTATGAAATTTATTGCAATGAGTATTTGTAAGATTTCAGACCCGCAGAATCCAAAAGGCAATAATAAGGAAAATAATAAAACGAAGGAGGAACTGGAATAGCTCGGCGTCTCTCTCTCTCTCTCTCTCCCGCGCAAAATTCGCGTTTTGATACGTGCCAGCGAGATCTCCAAACTCACTCGCCAATTTTATTCTCAGACAGCCGCAAATCTCTACGGAGATTAAGGCCGGTTTACACTGCGCTAAATCAACTCTATGGAGCAACGCCGTTGCTTGGGCTCCTCTCCCTTTACCTTAGCTCGCCGTATCCACCGCCGCGCCTTTACGCCCCCGCACATCTGATAGAGGTTACTGGATATGCTGAAAGCTTTGCCCCCTCTCTCTCATTCTCTTTTTTACCGATATAATTTAGGGAAAACCATTTCTCCGCCTTATCGTTTCGCATAGTCCGTTTTGTAGGAAGATGAGGAGATCGAAAAATTTCTCACCGCTCCTAATCGACTGATTTGTCTTACATTTTGGAAATTAGGTTTTAAAACTGTTGCAGGCGAAAATTTAAACGTTAAACATGTTTTACCGCGCAAACAACCCACTCGAATATTTTCACTTTCCCCTGTTAAAAAGCCAAGGAGTTTACTGCAGGAGCTTCTATTGGGGTTTAAAAGATTGAGAGATTCGCCTGCGTACTTTACTATCGTAATGTTTCATAAGATTTTCTCTCTCTGTAAATCCATCTCGGTGACTCTTGATAATTTGCGCATTATTGGTATTTTTAATCTGTATTACTAGCGACTGCGCGAAAGGAAATAATTTTTTAACGAAACCGAAAATATTCTGCGAAACTATAATTTACTTTTAAATGCTTTTAAATTTCAAATATTTTTTACTGGTCTTATCGAAAGTTTACTACGCAAATACACTTAAACCAACGCGCCTTTATACGAGCGTCTTATTTACACTCTTTGCCTACTCTTCCTTCGGAGTTGTGAATTTTTTTAAATTAATAATTTCACTCGTATTAATTAGCCTCGCGTATTCAAATACAAACTTCACCTTAAAATATTCCAATATATATCATAATATTACTAAACTGAGAGAGCATTGAAAAATTAGTACTTATTGCAATTTGTTAAATTTCTTACCACATTATACATGATATTTGGTAAAATGGCGATAATAAAATAGCTTTTATCGTCGTCCGTTTGCTGTAACAATCAATCAAATATTTTATATTTGCTCCTGCGAGTCCATTCTGAATGAATAAATTGTAAAAATTAAATTCAACGCGTAACTAAAATAAGTTTAATACTGTATTTAATGACTCGCTTAGTTTGCAAACGATCAAAGCTGTAAAAATTAAAATATTCATAACCAATGGCTTTCCGATTCTACTTAATCTTCATCTTCAACTTCATCGTTGACGTCGCAGTTCGTCTATTTCACTTGGCGCAAGAGTTTAAATGGTTTAACTCGCCGATGACGACGTTAAAATTGAGTTATGTAAAGTAGATTCCATATTAAATAACTGTCATAACGAAGTGTAAGGTCGTTGACTTGCATACGACCCACAAACTTATCCTTCTGTATCGGATATTTAGCTCGAAGCGTGAGCTTTGGTACTGAAAGATTCTTCAATCCTTATTTCTCAAATTCACTAACGTTATTTCGAAAAATCGCGCGTCTGTAAGTAAAGTTGTGCGCTACATAAAAAAAGAAATCATTCAAGTTGCGAGAAATTGATCGAATAAATAACATTGCGATTGATGATTTAAGGAGTGATTTACCAAGGACGAACTTATTTATTTTCAAAATAATAATTGCAAAGTTAACAAGCAACAGTTTATACGAGCTCTTCGTTACTTAAATTTTCTATTTGCGCAAGAAATTAAAATGTACATATATCTGTAATATTAATATTTGTTCTCAGTCTTATCGATATATTAATTATTCTTCGACATTGAACATAAAATTGAATAGCAATTGTATGCTGCAGCATATTACTGTATACTCATAACAACATATACTATATTTCCAATAATCTAACTTTTAATTAACACAATGAATAGTTTGCGGATTCTTCGATCAGAGTTTCGCAAATTTGATACACATTATATTTATTAAATATAAAATAATATAAATTAAAAGAGGATTTTACGTTCTACCGGATATAAAAAATATATTGAAAACCCACGTGTAAAATAAAATCCGTAGCGATGAGCGTTTTATTGTTTGTAATAAACTTGATGAATATATGCGCTTACCTCATTGACAATTGCCATGCACATGTGGCGAATTAAATATTGTTAATATATAATTATTAAATTTCACGATAAACAATAAAGTATTCGATTGTGCATATTATTATTGGAAATACTAAAAATAACGATAAAATTTTTTATTTTTTCCACCGACAATAATGTCAGAATTCGTGAACGGGCTTTAATTGAGCGGTAAAAATTTTTCAACGGATAAATAATTATCATAAATAACGATTCTTCCTCATCCGAAATTAAAATCGAAGCACTCGTTTCAGTTTTGCATTTAATTCAAATTCGATTAAATATTTCGACATTGATTGAAACGACATTCTATTCGCATGCAATGCTTAATGAAAAGAAGCGATCACCAGCCTTCACTGGCAGCTCCCACACATCTACAAGATCGGGTGCGAGTTTCCCAAAGATCCGTGCACTCGTACAAAAGGACACCGCCAGCCCGTCCCCCTTTTTATTTGCTTTTCCGCAGCAGAGGGCGTTCCCGTGTTCGCTCCCACGTGATCAATGACGCAAATTAAGGCTGCACGACAGAGACCCGTTATTTTCCACAATAGACGTAGTTCTTCACAGTCCCTGCGCGTACAGTAGAGTGAGAGATAAAATTAAAAGATAGAAGCGAGGACTGACATTCGTTTTCAAATTCGCAACGCCGTCTGACATTATCTTAGCGTCGGAAAGTAACAAGATAACCGCCTTTGTCGTAGCGCGAGTTTGCTTACTTTCAACTTGAAACACACGAGCTTAATGTTTTTGAGCTTATAGGCGAGCTTGCGGAGCTCAAAAGTGGATTGTAAATTTATTTTTATCAAGCGAATCTCGCGCTTTTTCTTTAAACAATTTGCCTCGTTCGCGTCGGATAACATTTTAAAGCGATAATAGTCCCTCGAACAAGCAATAAAATATATTTCAAATATTTGCGATTTAAGGATTCGTATCGAAGCTCGGCAGCAGCAAATTTAATTCTCGTTGCCATGGCGATGGTTGCACCAACTTTTCATTAAAGCATAAAGTAAATACAATGCAATATGTATTTTAGGTCGACGTTTTCAATAAATAACTCAGTACTGCGAAGATCGCGCAGTCACTTATAAAAATGTCCAATCTTCTTATTTCTCGGATCGAATGTCGTGAAACTACTTTAAAGCATGAAATGAGTTCGAAATATAGAAATAAAAGAGTCGTAAGAAGCTCCGAAGCTCCTCTATTCGGAAGCAAAGTGGAATAGCAGAGAAGGACATGTCGGTATTTGCGGTCCGTCTTCCGGGAGAGATAGAAATAAATACTCGAGTGCCGGCTAGCTTTTGAATTTTGCTCCGCCACGAAAACGTATGTGTACCCGCGCAGAAGCTTTTATAAGACTGAAATTGTAGGCGAGCCACAGGTTACAAGAGGTCGCGAGCCACCATTCTGGTGCTTTCTGGTGCTGCCTACCGAATCAACTGGATGAGCAGACTCCCTTTTCAGACACTCACTTTTAGCGAGATGCAGCTCCGACTAATAATGTACAACTTCGCCGCGCTTCAATTCTCGTCTCGTTTAGTTTGGTTTAAAATTACATAAAGTAGTCCCAAGTGTTGGATTCTATTTTACCAGCGACTAAGTTTAAGCGTAATTAACTCTTATCGCGACTGAAACATATTTTCATCCGCGCTTAAACGTGTTTCGAAGAAAATTATAGTTCGCAAAATCACGAGTCGCGCGATTCGAGTGGAATGCGAATGGACTGAATTTTAATCGTCAAGTTCCCGCTGTCACTCGTACTTCCACGCTCGACTGTCGGTTTTCATCAAATGCTGTGGAAAAATTTGGCAAATCTTTCATGGAAATTAACAAGTGTTCCGGCCCCCTCCCCCGAGGAGGAGTTTTCTTCGAGCGAGCGCTACAATGATAAAAGATGAAATATCATAGACCGGCCCCGAGCGGTGTCCATCAATTTCACGGATTTTGCAGTATTCATGCAGAGGTAAAAGGTGGGCATTAAGCGAGAAAGAAAATAGGAGCTTTCAGCGCGCAGCTCGAGAGCAGATCGAATTGAGAAAATCTTCAGCTCGCGAGCCTTAAACTTTCAAAGATATAAATCAAAGATTTATTGTGGAGTGTTCACTCTTCCGCACATCCAGCTCTGAGACAATCGGGGCATTATTTCTTCCGCTGCTTCCGCCGCTGGTTGTCGACGCGCCCGAGACACTTCCATTCGGCGACACGCACTTTATCTTTGGACCGTTCCTTCTCCAATCACGATACCTTGTCTGGCCGACACATGCATGCAGTTGTGCACGCCGCGACGTATCGGCAATTCGTAATTTCTCGACTGCAGCAGCGAACGGTTTTCGAGGCGCCCGAGAAGCCGTCGGTAAATCATATCGCGAGTTTAGATGTTTCAAATGTTTCGAAGCCCAGCCTGAAAAGCAAAAAATCGCGTCGACGCTAAATCCACGGTTGGCAGCATTTACGCGAACGTTCCCTAATTAAAATGCCTCCACTGTGCCTGTGCCATCGATATATCGATAAAAGATCGAAGGCGCTTGGGTTCGCAGAAAATCCCCTCGGTGAATGTAAAATCGCTTCTTATTAATTCTGTGAAAATTTGCAAAATCACTTTCTTCACTAATTTGCTGCTCTCTGCTGCGCTCGGGCGACTATCTATACTTACCGAGTCTTTAATTCGTTTACGCAAATAATTATCGAATGCTGCAACTTTGGAACAGTTTAGCAGTATCGACAACTAATTACACGTAATTTCACGGTGCGCCCTAAACTCTGGACCGGAGAAGTAAAATCCCTCTGCCTTCTTATAATAAGATTCCTACGAGGGGACGAAGGCAGGGGAAGAAAATAGCGATAAGCTGCCGAAATAAAAAACTAATTTTACCTTAAGGATATTTGTGTCGAACATTCTTGCATTTACTTGCATAATGATGCATGGCTGTATTAAATAAATGCACGAGTGTATCACTGACCCGTACACGAGATGCTTTATTTATTTCTAAATTTCAAATGAAAAATTGCATCGTTTTTCGAGGTAAAAACGCATAAATTTTACACTTTTAACGTTTTTCCCACAAGAACGTAGGAAAACTTGTAATGCTATACACAGAAACATAAAAGTAACTCTGTGTGTCTTGTTTTATTAGACATAAACACTTCTATTTTATTTTTTTCAAGAGAGCAAAGTTTGCTTCGAGTCTAAATATACATATGTTTTTAATGTCGACATTAAGTAAGCACAGATACAAACATGCAACTGTCTAATTCCAGAACGCAATTAGAGAATTAAATTTATATAAAGTTCGTTTTAACCTGACAGTGTGTGTAAATAGCTTAATTTCACTTATTTTAAACAGCAATAATTAAAATTTAACATTATGAAATCGCAAATTCATGGCCATTGATTATGTGTATCTTAATCAAGATACTTTATTCACAGAAACATTTATCTCGGAATACTGTATTTAACCGTTAAACGCGCCTGCTTATTTATTAACTTAAATTACTTTGATGTTAAGTAGAATATTGGATTTGAGATTTACTAACGAGAATAAAAACGGCAAAAGATAAAGCAATAAACTAATCAAAATAATCGAATGTATTGGAAATTCTGCGAAGACGGAAATAAAAATTCGCGGATTAACTGCGTGTAATTTCAAGCTGAAGATCTACTCGGTGCGTTTGACGGTAATTTTTTACCTTTTCGCTCCATTTCTAGTGCAGTGCTGGACTTGATTTGCGACAGTCTTTGCGCACCGGAGCCATGAGACCACTCGTATTCTTCAGTCTCCCGAAGGAACCATCTATTAAATGCTAAAATAAGACGAAAGAAAAACAAAAGGCGATGAGATTACGCGGCGTAAAGTTTGTAAGCGACGAAAAAAGCTACGCGGCTGCTGGATAAGAGATAAAGCCACGCAAATTAAGGTAAAACTGAAGAAAGGAAAAACCGAGCGAATCTGGAAACATGCGAGAGCGCGAAAAAATCTTGTAGCAACATTTTTTAAAATTAAACAAGCATTTTCCCAAGGAAAGGGAGAAAAAACGATCGAAAAGCGTCGCACAAAAGTAGTCGATGAATACGCAATCTAATAAAAAAAATTAACGCGTATTTATCAACGTCTATCCTGAACAAAAAAGAATTTATCAGCATTTGTCTGTGTAAAAATATAGATTCAAAACAACTGCTAAGAGATTATCAAGGCATTAGAGTTTGTCGATGAATGAAAAAATATTTTATAAATTCTGCTTATTTCTAATGAGAAACTAGTTGACTGCATTAAAAAATGTTGGAACGAGTTTATTTAAGAAAATTCCGATAATAACACGGATAAAATGAAGAGAGAGACTAATTTGAACAATTCTGCTGCAGGGCTGTTTGTGAGTTCAAGATGATCCACGACTAAAAATGTAATGCTAACAGCATACGATAATTTCTGGAGAAAGCAGAAAAAGAGCCAGCAAATAGAAAGGAAAAAATGATAATATCACTATTGACATTCGCTGCGATAGATCACACTTGAATTATGATTTGTTTGGCCTCGAAGATCCTCCTCCGTTTGTCTTTTTCTCTCGAGGAGGGCGGATGAACCGTGACGAGGGGTAAACTGATTTCAATGCCCGACACGTTTCGGGTCATTGGTACTTCGGACGCAAAAGTGGTTCCACTTCATAAAGTGGAATTGTTTCGTGAATTTCATTTTCTTAAAGTACAACGATTTAAAGCCTTTAAAGAAGCTCGTACTAAAAGCGCCGGGAAGTCGAGTTTTTTACCTCCCATTCTTATTCCCTTTTCCCAGCGTGCGCGGCTTTTCTCCCGTTTGTGCTCTTATCGATAAACTTTCTTCAAAACATTTTTCGCTAAGGGCGTTTTAATGAGAAAACCTAAATTTGTTCTTTTAGACGAGTATCTTATTTATTTCGTAAAAGCTACCGAGTACAACTCGAACTTGGCCGATCGAACATTAAAAAACGGGATAAATTGGGCTTTTCTAGCAGCAAAGTTTATACTTTATTAATTTATGAAATAATACATCTTAATTGTGCTAAGTAAATAAGAAACTAACGATGAGATCATTATTGCAAAACAAAAACGCTTGTAATACCTTTTTGAAAAAAAGTTAATTGGTATATCACTAAGTGATTATTTAAATCCAATTTAATATTTAAATAACCTTACTTCATAATGTTTTAAGCGAGTACGTTAAATTTATTTTTAATTTGTTACAGTTTAATTGATTTTCGAATTAATCAATAATAGTCTTAAAAATCCATAATTGAATTGGGTGCGTACATCTAATTGCTGTTTATTTTTTTAATATCGAGTTCTTTACATTTTAGCATCGAATGTTGATAAAAACACAAATTTATTTAGTTTAAATTCCCAATAATTTGTCGCACTACTTTAAATTATATACTTTTATAATATTAAATTAAAAAATTAACTCTCTAATATTTCGCGTATAAAGAAAGTGTTTATTTTCTAATTTATTAACTTATTATATGTGTTTTTAATAGTAAAACACTATTATACATAAGTTAAAAAATTTTCTTTGTTGCTTCGTACAGTAAGAATTCACGAATAACCTTTATTTCAAGTTTTATAACAATTTTTTTACATTTTCTTTTATCCAATGGAGAATTTTTTTCCGAAATCAAAGGCAAATTCAAATTTATAAATAGTTCTCTCTCTATTGGTAATAATAATAATAATAAGGAATAATAATGCGATAAAATGTCCTTTGGCAAAGAAAAACAGAAGCGTATAAGGAAAAGTAACAACGCATTGGATTATAATAATGCTGATGTTTGAAATTTGAGATAAAGTGTGTGGTTTAATATTCTAACAAGTAAAAGTATTAGAAACAACAAAAACATAAAATAAAAAAGGGCTGGAAGAAACCGAGAGGTAAAAGGCAAAAAATGATAGATTAACGGCCCTTGACAATCGTGGCATTACTTTGGCGCTCGGTGCAACTGCAACAGAGCCGTAGCAACAGCAACACATGGAATCGTCGGGTTCACGATGTCCCGTTACGATGCGCATAATTCACATCGCGAGCTCGATATTATTTGGCATCGTGCCCTCACACCCCCTCCCTGCTCACCGCCCCACGCTCCCTGCCCTACTAGGAAAACGTGAATTACGATAATACGTGGACTTGCGGAATTTACGAGGGCTGGGGCTTCCTCAGTCACGCATGAAACCCCCCAACCCAAGAGCACGGGAGAGCGAGCGAGAGAGGATGAGTAATAGCGCAGGGTGAGGCGGGGGTATGTTATTCAAACAGGAGTGGCGCGATCTATCAAAGCGTTAATCTTCGGTCTTTAACTCTTCGCTGGCTACGAGCGTTGCTAAAATGATGTACAAATACGAACATCATAGGGAGCGAAAGAGAGATTGAGTTAAGGGAACTTAAATACGCGTTCGCCGAAAATGTCTCTCTATATTATGAGCATATTTAGGCTAATACGCGTTTATTGACGGCTCCACTGGATCATTTTAATTACACGAGGAATTATTGTTCGCTCGATCTGGGGAACCGAAGGGAAGCGTCGGGTTAGCAGCTTACAAGCAAGATGCACGCTTTCTATAGACAGTCGATGTTCTTAATGCATTATCAATTAGCGTATATAATCAGGGTTAAAATGCGAATTAATAATATTAATTGTACAGTTTTGCATTTTCAAAGCACGTAGGTCAAAAGTCGTAAAAAAGTCGTAACGAAAACTTAAATTCAAAGTATCTCATAAATTTTCTAACGGAATAAACAAATAACCGAACTTTATCCCGTCTCGTGCAATACACATATATATGTATACCTTTTAATATGTTTGAAAGAATATCGTTAAAGATATTCGAACAAAAATAAACGACATATTCAAAATTTACAAAAAGATGAAATTAAGAAACTAGTTTACGTAGATGCATCAGTGGCGAATCGTAGTAAATTATTATCGTTTAACGTAAAATATAAGTTGTGCTATTGGTACGGGTTGACAACTAACAGTAGTTTTTAGCGCCCGTATGGAATAAATGCACGTCGAATTAAATACACGTATCACCTAAGAACGTATTTATAATCCATAAACGTAATAAACGAGTGAATAATTTATATCAAGAGTATTTTAACGTTCCTCGATTAAAATTTAATCACTTAAGCCAGAATAAAGTACTCGACACGTATAAGTGCATGGAAAATACTAACTTCAAAGTAATATTCGGAAGCGTTGCAGTCCAAATTTCTTTATCCCGATTTAAACGTTTAATAAAAGGACGCATCGGAAGCCGTTGATTAAATTAACATTATACAACCCTGGCTAACAGAGTCTGACGCTTTTTCATTGCGCCTCCCGTTCTCGGCAGCCAATAAGTATATATGTATAGGTAAAATCAATCTCGGCGCTTGGTCAACCCGCAAAACGCAGGTTGGAGGTTGAGCGACGTCGAGTGATAATTACGTTATCATTAAAAACGCTCCAAACATGGTAAAAACCTAAATCGGCGACAATGTCGTTAAACTTTAGCCGATGGCTCGATAGGTAAACATGGTTTCTAGACGCAGTTGAATACGCATTAAAATGTACACACATTTTTGCAATGACATCATTAATTACTTGTTTATCCGTTAGTTTATTTATTTCATTATTAGATATTCTTATTTTCGTCGGTAACTCAATATTTTACTTACTTTTTAAACATTCTTCGTGCTTATCTTATTGGTGGCCTGCGTAAACGCCATTTTGCAGATTAAGAATTTTTCAGATCAAGTGTAATTTTATTGACGCGCTCTTTATTCGCCGGACTTATTTATCGAATGCGTGCAAACGTTGCCGCTTTCCCAATTTCCTTGCCAGTCCACTGCTTGCTATCTTTCTTATTCGCTATTGATAGATAATATCATTACCTCGCGGTTTAAAATTAAAAATTTCCAAATTACAATTATTTCCATCAGTTTCAGCCGAGCAGCACAAGCTCTGAAGCTGACAGCCAACATAAAAGAATTTAATTTCGCGAATTTTAAAAAGAGCATTTGACAAAATGACGTGCTTTTTGTTCGAGTGTGTAAGTTTGAAAAACTTTGTAGTCATCGTAAGAAATGATCACTAATTCAACCGAACCGACAGGATTTAACGGTCTCTTGAGCCGATGTTGTTTTTTTCTCGAATAAACGAAAAGCGTCCGATGTCTCCAGCACTTCTCTGTCCTTTAATTACGAAAGGAGAGAGAGAGAGGGAGAGAAAGAGACCCAGCTCCTGTATCCTGCGTTCTATATGGTTAGGTAGGTGTATCATGCACGTTGGAATTTAATCTTGTCATTGTTTCATTGTCGAGTATAGAAGCTAACTTCATGAACCAAGACTGCGAGAACAGGAGGGAATGTCAACTTTGTTGGCCATAAAGCCTGTTAATTACCTTGTTTCCAAATTTTGGCCCACCATGTCTGGAAATCCATGTCCATTTATAACATTAAATCGGTTAGATCGATAATGGAAAGGAAGAATCAAATATCGAGAGTCAACTAATTGATTCCCAGGGTTTTTTTAACAGGCACGTCTACTCGATTTACCGTAAACATATTTTTGTTCTTAATTTACATCTCGAGAAAGCTCATTTTTTATTTGGAGCACAATACTGGAGTTCTTTTATCAAAATCACACAAATTTTCAGGGTTGCTAAAAGACTTATTTAAAACAAAAAGATACTCGTGACTTTTGAAATCATTTCCTTTAAAAAAAGTCACTATTGCAATAAAAAAGTTTTTACGTTACTTACAATACGTAACTTATCAAACCTAGTTTTTCAAGGAAAACTTCACCTTACCGTTAAGATAAGCCAAAGTTTTCTGATATTTCACAGGATCTACTCACACTGTGTCACTTCTGACACATGTACATGACATCGCGGATAAATTTTCAAACTTTCTCAATTTCATTTTTTGACATACAAAACCTATTCAAACTAGAGGTGCGCGTGTGAATAGTAGATAAAATCTATTGCGCATATATCATTTCGTTATTTTTATTTCGTATTTATTAATTGTCTAACGTTGCATTACGTTAATCGTATAAAAAATTAACGCCTTTCAGTTTAATATTGTAGAGGCATTATCTAGATAATAGCTTAACAGTAAAACGATTATGATTCTTCTAAAACATTAAATCATCAAATCCGGTTAAAGGTACTGTTTAGCAGTAAGCGAGGCTCAATAAAAACATGTTAATGATCGCTTGTAATGATCTAAAGCTTATTAGAGGCCGTTAATGAAGAAATGTTTGAGAGTACATTACAAGCTTTTTATTTCATCCTTGATTTTAAATTTATTTTAAACTATATTTACTTGTTAATTAACTACGTGTATCTACAAATGACGTGTTTCGCGGGAACATTTGTTTAATTAAAGGAATTGCGCTTACCTGTCTATTGGACATTGCAAAGCGAACCGACGTTCACGTCGCAATCGCGATTACTAATAATGAAGAGAATTTTTGCTATATTTTCACCAAGTAATTTGATTTCTTATTTATATTTGCTTATTTCACTTTTAAAAATCAACCTTAATCAACGTTCAATGTTCATTTAGAACTGTTACACAGACTAGGTAATTAAAAATATAAGGCCCACGAAAACGCGCGTAGTTAAAATTATTATCGTTATTGTTAAAAGCATTCGTCTTCTAAAATATTTCGCAAATCCAGTTCTCGAAATACTTTAAACATTCAGCTATTAATGTTGTAAAAATAGTTGCTTGTAGTAATATATCGATAAGTGAATCGTTTTGCTTACAACCATAAGGAAATCATCTCATTCTTACCTCGAAAAATAAATTCGCCCAAAGATAAAAAACTAGTCACTCATTGCTAATAATCGAAAGATCAGTTTTGCCGATCCTCTGTTTATTCATTTTTTCAGTTTAAAAATTACAATTAAATGCACCTACGCGTTATCGAATAATCACATTAACGATACGTTTAAATGTAAATTTTGGGCCGGAAAATCGTTGGAAAACTCGCGAAATAAGTCAAGCTACAGCACGATTTGTAAAAAATTCTACCACGATCGATGATATATAACGACGACCGTTATATTCGTTGCGTAATCGCCCCTCCGATAATCGTTAGTTTTTCTTAGTGTCGTCGCGTTCCCTGCACTAGCGACTTATTTATTCGTTCAACGAGAGAACACGTCGTTTTATTTTGAAAAATTATCGCGCACGACGTAGCTGTCACTGAAATATAAAAGGCGACGACAAGTTTTGCAGGTGACGGTATCATGTCTCAACAAAAGCGACGCCCAGATAAAGAAAACTCCGGTGAATAGTGAAAGTGCTAAGTAATTAGTGGAATAATCGATTGGCAAACATGTGCAAATCATTAAATTCGTTCGGCAGAATAGGGGACCCCGGCGTCGAAAATTACGTAATTTATTATCGCGAAAGTAAGATGAAACCCGGAAAGTCTACGTCTCTCGGTACAATAACACATCGGCTGCTCTCATTGTGAGTCTTTAGTTACGCTTCCTGATAATGAAACACACACACACACTTGTAACAGGCTCTTTCAAGAAAAACCGCACACGTACGCGCCCTAACGGATGCGCGGGAAACGTGTAATTTTTAGTTGAAAAGGAAATTCGCATTATCTGTCGGTTGTGTACGTAAACTACTATTTATACTCGCGCAGACATTCAACTGGAGGGAGCACGGAAAATCTAACGCAGCTAAGCTTTTGAATACGTCGCGCACTTGTAGATCTCCAGCAGATAGCGAGCGTCGACTACAGCGTTAAAAACAAGTGCAAAATGGATTTTCCAGTGCAGCCTCCTTGATTGGTAAAGCCTAAAAATTGTCGGCGAATCGACAACCGTCGCACATCAACAACGAGGTTTAGCGCATTCGGACATCTAAATTTAACGGAGGTCAGCTGAGCATCGCGTTGGCTATTTGCGCGAGAGCAACTTACTGCAGCTGCAGTGTTTAGTGTTGCAAAATAATCGATGCCCGCGCACGGCTAACGGAATTAACCGCATCTGCGGCGGTAGTTTTCGCGACGCTGGAGCGACCGGAGACCCAGACAGCAGCAACAGCGACGACAGCGAAAACTGCAATGAATCCGCCGCTGATTTGGATCGGCCGGCGCCCCAGCCAGTTGCACTGGTTTCCATAGCGCAGTGCATGGTGGTGCGGCTTTCTCCGCAGTTCCCTGCGCAGCCCCAGAGCCGGCAATTGATTTGCATGGGCGTATGATGCGCGAGCGGGGCATTCAGTCTGGTTACTCTATGAATGCGGTGCGTCACGGAAGAGCGGCGATGGATGGCGGAACGGGAACTGCAGCCGAGGACCGAGGAAAACGCTTGACGGGACAGAGACGATGGATGCTTGTTATATGCCCTTGTTGGATGCGGACTCTGGACTACGTGTACTCGCTGACGTGCGAGTGGAAGGGCTTTTTCAAAAATAGACGACCAACTTTTCCCTCCGTTTTTTCTTATACGCTCTGCAGAGAATGTCGCCAAGTTCTGATTGGAAAACTTCCTTCTCGATGGAGGTTCATAAGCGTTTTTGCAATATCAAAGTTTCGACCATTTCAAAATTGATTCTGCTATTTCTCAGGTGCATTACAGTTACGAGACTGTCGGTGATAACTTTTGAATTAGGTTTATTGAAAGAGAAGCGCTACTTGTATCGGTAATAAATCAGGTTTTCATTCATTAGATTTGGCGGTAAACGTTTAAGTTTACCTTTTTGCAGTTCGACATTGGTATTTAACTAATAATTAAGTCCAATGGAACGGGAAACTTATTCGAATTTACGACGGGTGTGAGCCAATTCAGGCAGATTACCGAATCACTAGCATCAGCAACTGTTGCGCCGAATATTGGCAATAAATTTTTGATACCATATAAATCTCGTTGGAAGTGCTTCGATGCATCTTATTTCCAATACTCTCGGCCCACTCCTTCTGGATTATTATCTCGAGACAGATTCTTTGCTACGTCCGTTCGACACGTACCTGAAACAAAAAACGAAAAGGATGTCGTTACTCGCTCTGCCTCGTAAATTAAATTTTGTTTTCATAATTACATATTTGGTATAATTCTTCGAATAAGCAGATCTGAAATAATGCAAAAATTATTAACGGAAATGTAAAAAATGTCGAGGCATAGGAGCACGAAATAGAGAATGAAAAACAAAAACTCTGCAGCATCGTCGATATAATTTTAAAAATGTCAAAGGAATCGGGCTCGTTCCGACGGTCTCAAAAAATGCCCATACCGTAATGCGTTCGTAATAATCAGGAAGATAAAAAAAAAAAAAAAACACTTAACAAATCATAATTACTTTCGGTCTCATAATTTTAAAAGCCCCTCGCAGACGCATTCTAATTTACATTGCGATATACGCAGAGAAAGAGGGAAAAGGAAGCCTCCGCAGTGAGAGTCTACCATAAAAGGAAGGCGCGCATTATACGAGGTTTTCCTCCTCTCGCGCTCTCTCCTTCTACTTCTTTGCCTCTTTCGCGCTCTATTTTCTGCCCTTGCTCCCTCGGTCTCGCGACCCACTCCGCGTAATTTTCTCAAAAACTTGGTCGAATTGCATAATATTTCAATAAACGTTGCCCATACTTGTGACCAAAATTAATAGCGGCCTTAAGAAAGGCGAATTTGCAAAATGCAATATTTGAACTAGCGGCACAAGTTGGTTGCGCGAGCGCGAGGAAGGCGCGGCTCCTGCGGTAATCCATTCCGCCGTAATCTTTGCGCCGAGTTTTGTTTAATATTCCGCGCATTTATTTTCTGCTCCGGAACTGTTGATTCGATGCTCATTATGGCGGCTCGGGCTCTCGAGAACAGATTACTCGCTGCAAATAGAACAGTAACGAGGAGCGCTGCTACAGGATGGAGGATTGGTTCTCGCTTATCGACTGATGGCCCCGCGATTCTGCAGCAGTTTCGCTTTTTCTCGCCTGACCGCAATTTCAATATCCTCCGTTTACGAACGAGACCTATCCGCGCGAGTGTGAGTTTATGTAGCGCATCGCATTGCGCGAAGACACACGGCTCGAGGCAATGCAAGCATCACGTGCGGCTAGCCGCTGATTAGCCCTTCGCTCTAAAGAAAGACTCTCTTAAATTAACGCGATAAGAAACATCCCAAGGGAAGCTGTAATAGGTCTTAGATCTATAAATCCCAGCGTACTTCGATCGAGGAAAACCCTGCGAGCAGTAACCCAGTTTTACCTTAACAAGTCTCGAGCTTTTACGAATCGCAGCAGATATCCCTGGCGTATTCATAATCGTCGTCGCGGCAGCTCTCGTTTGAACCGACCACTTACGTATAAATAAACACTCCGATAATTATTAATAGATCGATTAGGCTAAACAATAATAAATTAACTCGTGTTGTAAAAAGGATTTTATGCCGCTTGATTAACGTGTTGGCCTCCTAGCTTGTAGATGGCTTATCCGTACTACGATTAGACAATTAACTTGTACCACGATAAAACACGACTCTGTAATTATATCCATATTTGATACATGCATTGCATATACATAGTGTGCGCGATGATTTAAACGGGTTAAAGTTCAATACGCGTGAGAAGGGGTTTACAAGTAGGGCTGCTGAAATGAAAAATGTTCGCTTGTGCAAAACTTTGATCGCATTTTTCGGAATGATGGTATGCTTGTCTCCAGGCCTGCCCTCGGCTCTCAGTCTCTCTCTCTCTCTCTCATACCTTATTTTCCGCGGGAGAAAAAAGCAGAGAAAGATGTGAGATAAACGAAAGGGGGAAAGGGAAACAAAACCACGAAGGCGATGGCGACTGTATATCTCAGTTGGAGCAGAGGCGCGCCAGACTAAAACGCGCGACGACTCACTCCTAATGAGGACCTGCCTATTCTTTTCGCACACAAACGCGGTTCCACGCGGCCTCATCCTCGCGCGATTACGTCTTCTTTTATCTGCTTTTCGCGATTTGCGTTATTTTCGTTATTGCGCTCTTTGCTCCTCGTATTCAGCCTCGAATGGCGCAGATCGCAGACTGAACGAAATCTACCATTCGTAATACGATGTTGAGTGGGGAGACGGATTTATTCTACGAGGACACGGACAATGCCGAAACTTTTTCGACGTGTCAAACGAGAGAGACGAGGCGAATTAACAATGCAGACCGATGCGTTCAAGTGTTGTAATTATAATATAATCTGCATTGGCTACCAGGATAATATTATGAAAACAAGACGTGTCAGTGTTGAAGCAGTTTTCTTTCTCTCTTCCAAGCGAAGCGAACGAGCCAGCGAATTATAAAAATAAACAAACTTTTAAGATTACGCTAATGCTTTTTTATTACGTGAAATAGTTGCGGCGAGTTAAAAGGCCTTTAATCACTTTTAGCGCGCATAATCATCTTTACTAAAAAAATAAATTGCTGTGGAACATTTCTTAACGAAGTAGTGCCTTTTAAATAAAAAAATTATTTCCAATTTGTGTGCATTGAAAAAAAGTACCTTAGCTCGAACTCGAGGCTAATAGAAAAAAAGAAGTTAGTTACGCAATTGACCCGAAGAAAAATTCACAAATGCAAGCGTATGAAAATAACGCGTAAGAAATGCACTCGATTGCGATTCTCTCTAAGAAAATGCATAAATTAGAATTCGATATAAAATGTTTAGCTTTTTCTAACGATTGCTTCGGTATTTTTTAGCAACAGCGTTTAATGATCCAATCGATGTAATTCAGTGCTAATTATTTCGATACGATTCGCTTGTTATCGTACATTTTACTTTTTCCGCATTCAGTCGCTTGATAAATCCGTATTTACTTTCGCATGGTAATAGATGAAAATGTTTAAGCGCATTTATAGTCGCGAATAAATTGATAAAAGATATCTTGCTGTTGCAGTTGTTTTAACGGCATTAACATTGTATCAATGTCCACTGACACACTTGCTCGTGCCGCACCCAATTTAGTTTTTTTACGTCAGTTCGATGTCTAATTAATGATAGGAATGATTGACATAATTTTTGTATTTTATAACCGGTGAAAAACATTTGCGCAAAAACATCCCGATAAATATCGCGTTGGTAGTTTTAATAGCATTATTCATTCATTGCCTTCGATGTAAAAAATTCGAACGAAGCGTCTAAATCCGTATTGACAATTGGACGAGAAAGGAAGGGAAATAATAGACTCGAGTCTGTCTCGTTTTCAGAGCAGAACGAAAAAATAAGAAATGGGAAGAAAGGGAAGTAAATACATTATGTAAACCCAATATCGGAGTAGAAACACGAAAGACCGAGAGGGAGAAAGGCTGGTCCAGGAGGCTCTGTCTCTCTTTACCTGGACTCGGCGCTGTTACGTTAGGCATGACTGTGTTTACTGCTACAGCTGGAGAGGGGAGCTTTAATACCGGGTGGCATAATTAAAGCTCACTAGAGACAACACGCGCGCAGAGGCAGGCGCGTTTTGTCCTCGCGAGCAAAGCATTCCTGTCGCTAGCTTTGTCCTTCTCTCTCGAAGCTTTATGCCACAGATGCATCGGCTTAAAAGCGCCTATGGCCAACGTAAATAATAACGACATATTTTACGCATACACGCGACATACAACATTACTGGAGCCTCTGTCTACTTTATATGGGCTTTGAAAGACACGCGGAAAGCCATGGCTTTTCAAGAAAACGAGCGTCTATTCCACTCCTCCCCAGCGTGCTTTCGTGAAAAGAAATTTTCGGGATGATGAAGACGCTTTTCATGGTTGCCAAATGATTTTAATGGCTTGCCGCCTCGCGAATTCTCGATCTAGATTTATTTTTATGTTTTCTCTAGAGAGCACATTTTGCGACTCTGCTGTACCGCGGAGAGAACCGAGTAATGTTTATAAAAAAGTAATCTACGGATCCTTCAACTAGTTCGATTCTCAATTGAGTGTTCGCGAGGTTCCACCTACAACATAAATATTAAAGTATTCTAAGGCAGTTACCGATTGCCTTTCAATATATTATCACTCGTGGCGGCAGTTGTTCTTGGGCCTCGATGCATCTTAATTCGGTGCAACGAAGCGATACTAATGTATTGTAAGTAATTACGCACCGGTTGTTCGCACAGATTCTGCAAAAGTTACGAATTAAAAATAAAGCCGGAACTGTTATAATCCTTGTTTCATAAATCTACTCGCCGTTGCTATTTACCGCATAAAATAGGAATATTGTAATACGAGTATTTAACTTTTAAGTGTGTTTGCCTAACTATTGCTATAAAACAGTAAAACCCTTTCATTAAAAATAATAATGTCAAGATTTCGCTTGCTCATAATTAAAAGTGATCCCGTAGTCTAAAAAAGTGGTGCAACTTATCCGACAAATCTTCCCGTCTTAATTCAAATAACAGATATTATTGTCACCTTAATGAAGTTAATAACAATGAAATTTACTTAATCTTCAGCCAGGATTCCTTAAATTTTCAAAGTTCGTTGTTCCTTCACGTGGAATGAAAATTAATTAATAGCTGAGCTCCGTAAGAAACGCCAGAGAGCAGACAAGTTTAGGACGGTGCGCCTTACGTAACAGGTGACGAACAAAACTTTTTGAGACGTAGAAAATTCATTACAAACTCTGGGAAAGCGATTTTTTCTGCAAACTGAGCTCACGACCTTTTTCTATCGGTCAATATTCAGTGTTGATAATTGGTCTAATTAATGGCATTCGCTTATTCCCAGACCACCTCGTTTCTCGCTTTCTTTGATTTATCATTAAAATATTCTTCAAATTAGAATTTCATCGCTGCGTTATACACATTATTATTTTTTTATTTTTTCCAACTACACTGTACTACAAGCTTCTAACTACTTACATTTGAAAACGATTTGCAAAATAATTATCACGGTTTTAATAATAAAATCTTTCACATTTTACGATATAATTTTTAGTACTAAATTTTTTTGCGATAATACGCTTGAATTTTATACGAATTTTTAAAATGTATCGTTAAAATTTATTATAATTCTTTACACGATTCCGTTATTTTATTTAATAGCGCTTGAAATTCTAGATCTTTCTAAAGCTCCTTTTCACAGATCTCTAAAGCAATTATTCGCGATTATAAAAAATACAAGATGTTAATTTTTTAATATCGCAACGTAAAAAATATATCAGCTTTGAATTAATTTTTTTACCTCTAACGGCTTTTTAATGGCAATTTTTTAAAAGCTGGCTTGTCAGCAACAATTATCCTAAAATAATTTTATCGCTTGCGTTATATCGATACGCGATGTGCGCGGTGCCATACAAATAAATATCAAATAAAAAACAAATGTTTGGTTGTTGCAATAACATTACGCTGCATTCGGTTCAGAGCAATGTTACACAATTTCAAACAAAGATAACAATTAAACGCGATGCGTGTATTACAGATTAATTCAAGCTTTCACAAATGTCAAGTTCGCGTTTGCGTTTATAAACCTTGCACGAGTGTCCATTTTACGTTCGGACATTTATTTAAAAAACGTGCGAAAAAGTAGTCTCGTTAGAAAAATGGAAAAGTCTAAATTCAGAGCTTTAAAATAAAGAATTCGATATAACGCACACTTACCGTATTTGGTCTCGTTAAAAGAGAGAGGGAATCGAGTTGCACGAGAGACAACTCGTGCAATATAATGATAAGGTGCAATATTGAGAGTAATGAGTGAAAATGAGTCTGAGAACTCTCGGTCTGCAGTTGTCGTGGTTAGAATACCGACTGCGAGTAAATTTAAATTACATCCAGGCATTGCAAGTGATGCCAGGATGTTGATATCGGCAAATGATGAAAGGAGAGCTTGCTTAGGTATATACGTTGACATCGCGGCGCTGCCTATGAAATCTACAAACACGAAACCTTCGCGCAATTTTCTCCTTTCCGGTTTTATCTCCTTCACCGGTCATTAAGCATCGAAATAAAAACAGGAAACAGAGTTTCACGGAAACTTGGACTTTTCTGACGCGTTATACACACACACACACACTCGTCGCTTTTTGCCAGCACGAACACGCCCACCCACACAGGCGTCAACCAAGACAGGTTCTACACGCTTCCGCAAACTGTTATTAGTCCTCTCGTTATTATCCGCGGATAAGAACCGCCGCCATGTACGTTTCAGCTACGAACGCTCGGTTCGTATTTTTCGCCTGCCACGACTACTTTAATAATCTGCCGTGATTTATTTCTCTTTTGCACATTAAAGCGGAAGTTTTTATACACCTTTTCTAGTTCGCATCTTTTTATTCGGTTATTAATCAAATAGGAAGTCCTCGTTCCTCGCTAAACTGGCAAAGACTACATTAACGCGCATTCCGTCAACTCGCACGAAACAAATAGAATTTTAAGATCGGGTTAGAAACGCTATTTGCCAAGTCGCCTTTCTTTGATACACCATCGCGATAACAGCGCGTTGACTAAATCCTTTTATGTTCATATTCGCGGCTTAGCCCATCGCTTAGCAGCTCCGCGCATCACGCGACAAAATACGCAGCTCATCCTGGCGTACGCGCAACTTGCAATAGCAAACTCTGTCACCGGGTCCGTTATTTTTCAAGGACCAGTTTTATTTAAACTAAGCATCAAGTTTCTGCTTTTGCGGCTCCACGAGCCCGTGGCTATCGGGTATAAAATTAAAGCTATATTTTGACTTTAACCGATTTTCTGCGGATAATCTTATCGGCAGCAAAAAAACTTGCATAGCTGCAAACTGATTTTTCCACTGTACAATATCATAATGAAGCGACTAGTACCAAATGCACAGGCGATGACGTATTCTGGAACGAAATTATTAAAATAATGAGTGAAAAAGACGGAGGCAACGCTCAAGGACTTGTATTCGAGCAATTCAACTAGAAAGCACCAATATTAGGAGGCGATGAATAAAAGTGGACATCAAGCGGATTGGCTAACTAATGGAGCTTGATAAAGACATTAATGCGTATAATACTCGAAAATAGTTATCTAGAGGTACTGGGAATCAGCGAAGACGCGTTTACGGCGTTTGTGCTGCTCTTAAAATTAAAATCTACCAAGATATTCATCTCGTGGATAGTGGAAAATTCTCGTCTTCGCTGTATGACGGATAATTGCTCGTAATATGCTGGTAACTGCACTTGACAAGCGTTTCGAGTGGCTTTGTTCCAGTGGCAGTGTAAACTGTTGCCTTTGAAAATTTTATTTGCAGCTTTTTATTCGCTTTTTAAAATAAAAACATTATTAACAGAAGTTTGTGTAAAGTTTATGAAAAATAAGGGATTCTTAACTGTCAAGTTGATCGGTTGCAGAAATGCAATAGGATAGTAAAGTCGTAATAAAATTTATTTCAAAAATCAAACTTTACAAGAGCGTCCTTCCTAGGCATGAATAAACAAAACATTTTTGAAATGTCAATCGTATAAATATACGTTGCTTATAATTGGACAAACCGAACGAAGAAAACGCGAAGAAGCTTTAACAGTTTCTTAAACAATTACGTTATTTCATTTGTCTTTATCTGACGCGGGTCGGCAAAATCACGACTGAATTATGGGAAAAATTATAAAGCCGAATGATATAGCGCAGTAATAGCGCATCGAGCGATATTACCATAATAAAGACCGCAACGTATTCCATTGAATGAGGAGAAAAATAAGAAGGAGCAGAAGAGGAAGGAGAAAAAAGAAAACGGAACGGTGTTATCGACGATTGAATTCTCGGCTGATCTTTTCTCAAACTTTTCGCGCAACGCACGGCGTCACGTCGAAAATCTAACGGCCTGAATTTTTTAAGCGCCCTGGCCTTTATAACGCTGCTGACAGACCGGAAAATATCTTATGACACTTCTTTGCGCTCCCGTATCAAAATGACGCTTTATATTGAACTTTATGAAAGCTTTAGCATTTCTCGGAATTATGATGTTCGAAATTTCTCGAATAAAAACGATCACGGGAATTGAAAGATCCTTCATTAATAAAACTGACGCATTGCAGGATGGAATTTCGGATTTTTCACGCATTGCGTACAGAAATACACGGAGTTTTTTACAAATTCAATTTAAAACGAGAGTCCAATATATTTGTCCGAGAATTTACATTAAAGAGGCCTTAATGCAGATCGTGTTCTTCTTATATTACTGTAAATTTATATGTGAGCAGCGATAGGTATTTTCCTAAATTATTAATCGAACCTTTTACGTTGAGCACTGAATATTCCACACATCCTCTCCGTAAAGAACTAATCAATTACATATCGATGTTTAACAATTTTACAAGCGTTCCTCCTCGCTTTCATCGCCGAACGTTAGCCAAACAATCGAAAATATCGCAAGCGTAAATTCAGTTTTTACAGCTGCACAAACACTCGCATAAAGCAATTTGGCGAGTAGCAATGCCGACACGCGAGCTTCTAACTGCCGGACTCTTGGCGGCGTTTCATTCGCGACCCCCTAGGAAATACGCGATGCGCACCTGTGAGCACGCACTTGTGCATCCACGCATTCTATGCAATTTCACTGCGATCCAAGGCAATGCATATGTTTTGGATTATGAGCAGTTACGCGTGCTATGCTAATTCGTACGCATAACGGAATAGTTGGGGCGAGTACCACGAACAGAGAGGCGGAGAAATGGCGTCGTCTTCTAGGAGAGTGGACTCGTGCTTTTGTCGAAGCCAAGCTTGAACTTTGCCTCGCACCTCAAGTTTCGCGGGGAAGAGAAGACGTTTCAACTGTCCCGATTGCTCACTGCAATTATTTTGCAACATTGGACGGAACACTTTCTCTCGGAAGTATCGATGGTATTTATTAATTTTCTGCGCTTAACCGATTACTTTTCTGCACGTATACGAAAGCTAAAAGAGAATAAGTCACAGGTAAACAGAAAACGAAGGAAAGAGATGCCTAACTAGTATTATTATCATTCTACAATCGACTTGGTTCGTTTAAAAACCATTACTCTATTTCCATCATGTATGGGCGTGTAACCTACGAATTTGACGGCAGTAATTTATAAGAACAATCTCAATGGAAATGCAGTTTTGCTCTGCGTTACAAAATGAGTGCAATGAATGTTACAGTTGGTTTATAACTTGAAATAAAAAATGTTTTTTACCGCTTTCCAATAAACTACCGGTGCAATATTAGAATCAAGCACTGGACATTAGAAAAATAAACTGTAAACCGTGAAATGAATTAACTGTTAAATTTATGGGATGAGACGTAAAAGTGTTACGTAAAGTTCCGGAAGGGTCTTTTTATACAACTGCATCCCCGTTTAGGCGGCCGGGATTCTGCTCGAACGAACAGACTGGGGGGGGGGGCAGTAGACTATCTTATAATCTGTCTTCGATGCGTAGGCTACAGCCCATGTCCCAGTCTCATCTGCATACAATACTAGGCACGCGCACAGACACACGCGTATTTTCGAGTCGCACGCTTTCGCCGCAAGTACGTGTATTTCATATCGACTGCGAATTACTTTCATAAATATTTATTGCCACCTCGATTACTCCGTTACGATGTGACTCCAAATTTATAAGTACGAGGTATAAGGTCAACCTACACATGTACACAGATCTCGTCACAAAGCTAGTAAAGCATGTCGATGTGTAATGGAGTATTGCAACTGTAAATATCATTCGCAGTCGTCCTGACAATATTGTAGCTCTGCTCACATGTTTTTTCCACTTGCTATCATAAAAAGGAAATCTCCGTGGAGAAGTGATTCGCTCGCTCGGATTTTTTAACGCTTTGTAGTGTTGCTTTATTTTTCACGTATTTTTCGCGCTTTCTATCGAGTGCGGAAACTTCCTAATCTTGTTCGAATAACGAGGCTTGTAATCGGAATTTATAAAAAATTTTTCGTTATTTGTAAAACTTTGCTTTAAAGAAAGAGTAGAATAAAAATAGCGATGAAATAATAAAATTATCGATGTTTTTGCATAAAGCAGAACTTAAACAATCGTACGAAGGAACGTCTAGTATTACAGTACAACCTGATAAAATTATTTTAGCATTTAATTATTAATGCGCTTATTGATAACTAAGCCTCGGGAAACTTTGTCTATAATTTCAACTAAATTATCACCATTAAGATTTTAATTTACTAGTCCTCAAGTTACCCAAAATTATCTACAGTATTTTTTTTTCAATCAAATAAAATACATTTTTTTCGTTTCATTGTTCAAAGTTGAAAGTGTCGAGTAATTCGATATATATATTTTTTTGCCACTTATAAGATACAAACATTATTTATAAATATTTTGTCAATATTAATAAAAAATATGTTTTGGTTTACTTAGTACTTCAAGCTGTGGAAAGTGTTAAGATACATTAATTTAAACTAATTGGCGAAATAGATAAAACTATAATCAATACGAAAATAAAATCTACGCAAAGAAAACCCAATAAACAGGCATATATTGCAATCGCTTTCATGCTTTTCTACCCAAATATACAATAATTTTAATTGTTTATTGTTTTTTATCAGTTATTAGTATTGAAATGAGTCATTCTACAATTTATTCGGAAAATGTAATTATTTGAGGCAAAATTAAAAATAATGTTAAGTAAATAATAGTGGAAAAAAAATAATAATTTATCGATGAAAAATTTCCAATTTTATTATCAATTCTTATTTAAAACAAGAGAATTATTTTAAACGGTGCTTTCTGTTACAACTACTAATATAATTCATACTCTTTAATAATACTGTTTACACACCAGCAACATACAAACACACCTTATTCAGGAATAATTTTTTAATTGTTGCATAATAAACATTAAAATATATGAAATGATATATATTTTTATAAATATTTCAAAAATACTTTAGATCATTTTTCTTATCTTTGATTAAAATTGTGATAGTTATTTACAAATAAGTTTTAATCCAAGTTGTGATAAAACTAAGATATAAAAATTGCCTTTAACTGATATTAAAAATTAATTGCATTAACTTTTCAATAGCTAATATCTCCATGTAAAATTACTTTTCAAGATTGGATACTCAATCATTTGAACAAACTTCGAATGAATAATTAAAAAACCTATAGGATTTGCGTAGTTATTTTGTAAAAAATTATTATAAAACAATGTCTTGGCAGTTGCTCGCTTAGTTGCTCGCTGGTCAGGTGCAATTTTAAAAAGTAAATTGTCCTGCAAAAAGATAATTCATCAAAAATCATGAACTTCGCTTTCATTGTTAAATAAACACTGAATACAAAACGAAACATGTCAATCAAAAACTGATAATGGAAATAAATTACGTATCATACTCGAGGAGATTAAGCAAATGAAATTAAGCGCTTTGAATGTAAGCAACTGGAAATGAAATAATTAAATATAAAACTTTTATTTTTTATAAGAAAATCTTATCCCGTAATTATATAGAGAATAAAAAGAATTTCTAATTGACAGAAATCTCAATTATAAATTAAGATTAATTGGAATTAATTCTAAATTGATAAGTAATGCATAATTTTAAATAAATTTACAATTACTACTGATAAATATTTGGAATAGACGTTGAACTATTCGCTGAAATCTCAAGTATCTCAAATACAGACAATTTTTCAAAGAACTACAAAATTTTTAAAGTTTTACGAATCCAAGGCTTTTTGAATTACTTTTAGGAATTAAATTAAATTCGAACGTTTATCTTTTGTCTTACTATGAGTTAGAAGATTGTCTCAAAATAATTATAATCTTGCAATACATGAACCATAAAAACAGTAACAATTGAAAGCACAATGGCGAATAGAAATATGTTTTCCAGGGCTACGAATATTCGTAATCAAAAGCAAATCTGAAATGATTTCCGAGCAATTTAATTTCGAGTCCGTGTACAAATTATGTTAGACAAAATGCGCATGCGATTGTGACGGGTTGTTTTACTACTTTTTAGTTCGGATAAAGTCAATGTGCCAATGCAACATCCGTCACCTGTCGTGTTATAATATTACATAATAATCGAGGCAAAGTCAATGTTCGCGAAGGTAACGTTTCGCAGTGGAGAAGAAATATTTTTCGACAATTTGTTGAAAATTCGAACAACCGAGTTTGGTGGCTGCTGAGTAATAAGTCGATTATTAATCTCGGTAATGAAAGCAAGCATTTACGTCTGTGAAAAACTATAAGTTAATGAAACTGCAGATTTAGGCTTTGAATATATGAAAAGAAAACCTGTTGCAAGCTCGCGTAGAGTCGGTGCGCGTGTGTGCGTGCAGAAGAGAGAAAGAAAATACTGCGCTCTCTAAAGTAAATTGGATTTTTCGAGTGTACGCTAGAGACTTGCTGGAATTGCATTCCCAGCGATGCTTTACTATAATTACCGAGAAAAACCGTACACATATGCACGTGCATCTTCCTTCTCCATTGCGACGAATTAGTATGTTTCAAAATTTAATTAACGATATATAGCACCGGTGAACAACTACGGATGAATTATGTGATTCTGCGCGCGTTTGCGTGGGTGCGCGTGTATTTATGAGGGTAATTGCACTGAATGAATGGATCGTAAAAATTGGAAAGATGTGCGATGAAAGATACGCGCGAAATTTGTCATGAAGAATCCGAAAATTATTCACCAAGGGTAAATGCATCCGCGAAAATTAAAATTCATCGGTAAAAAACGGATTCTTTCCATTTTATAGGAAAACTGCTTCGAAACAACATTGCCGATTAAATGATTTATGTATTAGTCTCGTCGCAGGTTATCAATTAGCAGTGAGGCGTCCCATTATTAATCGCGGATAAATTAATAAAAATACATTCCCTGTGTCGAGATATTCGAAACTTTGGCTTACGGTCGTTAAGAACGGAGACTCCCGAGTGCAAAGTTCAGAGGCGCTTGCTCTGCACCTGAAATGGCGAGCGAATGATTCTCCGACCTGAGACCGGAAATTCGAAAATTCACATTTGCTCGAGGTGGCAAAGAATATGTTCAAAAAAGACTCTTAGCCGTACACGTTCGTTTTTAACGGAATGCATTTACGTACGGATTCTTGCAAGATTTTCATAATCGCGAGAGGAGGAATTGTGAAAGCAGTGTGAGTGAGAAAGAGAGGGACTGTCCGTTATCGCGTCGTCTCCGAGGGCAGGACGAGTGGGCCTTGCGATTAGTAAATACCAGCGCATCGGTGCAGCGGTGCAGCGGGAGTGCAGTTCAAGCAGTTCGAAGCTCCCGTGCTCGCACTTTTTTGGCGTTTCGAGAACTCGAAACTCGGAAATCCGGTTGCGATTTGAAAAAATTTGTGTCAAATAAAAATGAACAAACACGGAAACGCCTGTTTCACTGCAGCTGTAACACATACTCAAAGCAAATACTCGCAGGAAAAATTATTCTCGACCATTTTTGAATAGCTTCTAATCTCTTTTTCCTTTAAATTTTTAACATCCTCGTCGTTATTACCATTAAATTTTTTACTTTTACTCGTTCTGCAAAACAAGCCTCATCCATTGTTAAATATATTATTTTCACATCGTTCGAAATAAACCAAGTCCTTAAGCTATAAAGCGGTAGTTAAAGTTTTGAAAAGCACCACGAATTCTATGTTATGTGGATACATACTAAGGTGATTCCAACGAAACATTAGTACTTCCGTATTTGATAAATACTTGAACAAACCCTTTCAAGTGCACCCCAATTGTCGTTTCAAGCTCTCAGCGTGGCTCTTCCGTATGGCCTTACGAGGATTCTGCTTTATCTATTCCATTTTCCTTGGCATTAGCCTCAGTTACTAGACATTATAGACTATATAGAAATTACAATTATCTTGGAGTATTACGTCCCTCGCTACAGTTATATACTTTTGTCTGCTTTTATACACGAATGTCGAATTTTCTTGTTTGACAATAAGTATCGTCTCTTGTGTTACAATAATTCGTAAACAAATCTATTTTTTATTCAATGCCAATTTTACTTGCTGATAAGCAGTTTTTGGAGTAAAGTAAACGTTGAAATAATTGTAAAGACGAAAGAGGACGTTAAGCTTCGATCGTTGGAATTTCTTAATTATAAATACGATTAAGTGCCGTTTTGAAAATACAGTAGGAACATATTTGCATTTGTAATTTATTTCATTTAAAAAGCGGACTCTATTAAAATAGCTATGCAACCACTCCATTGACTATAAAAATAATATTGGCTGTAAAATCAATCGATACGATGAATAAAGGAATATTTTTTATTGCTTTAGTCAAAACATAATTGCTTTACAAATACCATCGCGTACTTCGAGAGTTTTACACAAAATAGTTTTATCGATAAAGGGAACAATTAAAATTGTATAAAATCATTAAAACAACAAGATGTAATTATGTATAATAGAATATAACACAAAAGGGACACATTCAAAATTTGTAAAAAATATATTTTTTATTTGTAGAATGACTACAATTTATAGTAATAAACTCCTCGATAAAAAATTATTAGTTACCCGGAATTATCAGTCGATATACGGAAACCATCAAGTGAGCTTAACCTTGTCACGGGCAATACATCGAAAAACAAAGTCAACTCGGAATGCACACACAGATACGCATACCATAATTTACCCTTATGAAACAACAATAACAAAGTCTCTACGGTGCTTGTAAAAAAAAAAAAGAACTAGTAGATAAAATTCGCAAATACTATCTGCCATTTTCGAGTCCGAGTGATGAAAATGCGCGCATTCGTCCGGAGATGATCGAAGGATCTATTGATAACGCAATTGAATCATAGCACTATAGAACAATTAGCGAAACTTATCCTACTTGCAACTACTTAGATGCGTTCCTTTTTTCATTCTTCTCTTCTTCAATAACCGTTGATGAAAGCAGATGATGTTCGGGTATTTTTCATATGAATAATAAAATCGAAGCTCTGCATGATTTATAAAGTCAAAATCATGACAATATGCAATCGCAATGTGGTAATAAAAGCGCAATGCAAAATGTATTGCAAGCAAATAAATTACCGAAAATATATTTCCTTATAGCACTTTTAGGCATTGAAAATAAAAATAATAACGAACCGTTGCATAAATTTTTTTGGATCATTGAAAAACCGATCAAAATTTGCATATCATTGTACTGAAAACGAAAGAGAATCTCGGTTTATTTGAGAAAAGGAAAAATTAGCTCCTTCCAGTTGATTATAAAATATCTTTTTAAAATATTTGGAAAAATTACAGTGTCATTATTATAGTTAAAAAAGAGCAATATTTATCAATTTTTAATTTCTACGAGCGAAATTCTTTGGAAGAAGTTCGCGAAATGCATGCTCGAAAAGTGTCCAGCAGTCATATTTTTATTAGATGCGTTTCTGTCTAATAAAGTTTTTTATAAGAATCAAAGTTGCAATAGAAAGTGAGCAAAGTAAGCCAATGCTAATAATTTTTCACAAAGAGCAGACCTAAAACGAAAGTCATACCTCTATATATTTCAAAGATACCCCTAAAGGCGTAGAATAATGATCATCGCTAACGAGTATAATACACTGCATAAGCGCAATCTTGTTTCGCACTTACAACGCCAGATTTAGACATAAATCGACTCTCCGCCACCATCAGCCTCTTTGTTTCACTGTTTTCATGCATTAAAATGCCTTAAAAACTAAAATTAAGTTTTTATAATTGTCGCAGTAGGTTTTCGTATAAGTAGGCGCTACTTTTCATGAATTTTGAATTTTATATCCGGTTATTTACTTTTCGTGTAAAAACCTTTAGAATTATTTTTATATTCTCTCTTATTATGTGCACAAACATAAATGAATTATTAATTTCCAATATAAGCAGCTGCTTTTAAAAAGCGAAATTATTGTTTTATTACGCGAAACACGAATTCAATTAGTGATAAGTATTAGTTTTAAAAAATTTCTATTCTTAACAGTGCAATAAAACATTTGCTTAAAAAACATCTCCGGCTTGCACAATAAGTCAGTTTTCGTTTTTTTTAACAGCAGACTTAATTCAGCTTATCAGAAAGAGAAATCGCACTTTTCGAAACGGTTAAGCTATTTTGAAGAGAAAATCTATATGTGCAGGTGCTAAAACCTGAAAAACATCTGAATTATGGTTTAACTTCTTTTCACATTTACACTTTTCGAAACGGCGTATCTCAATGTGGTTTTAGCCGACTTAATAACTTTGCACTATGTTGCACCATAGATTTACGCGTGTTATCGCTTGTAATATTGTTGACCGGCCAGTTTACATCTTTATTTTCATTTATATTGCAAATTACATTGTTGAGCCTTCCTAAGTGCATTTCACGAGAACCTAATATCGGTTATTACACGTTCAAAGACACGATATTTTTAGATTAAAAATGTCTCTTTTGGTCAGGAGAATAGCTCGTGTGATTTAATCAGGAGTTAAAATCGACTTGAAAAGGGCAATACTTTATCCCTTTCTCGATCAAAATGCAGCATGTGCACATCCTTCATTCTACATACACTCGCATAATTTGTTCTCGCACACATCTTCTGCATTGCACATCCGGTCGAAGGAGCGCTGCGTTTTAACGCGTAGGACACACATTTATATGCTGCATGTATTTATGTGCGTCGTGTCGTATGCTTTGTCCGATTGCCAATATATCAGAAAAAAGTGCGTTTTCGGAATTACACGTTCAGTCCAGATAAATGATGCACGTGTTAGAGCGTGATTAAAAATTCCGAGGTGAACTTTTAATAAAAAAAAATTGGTCATCAATATTTGGTTGATATTAATTTTCTCCAATTAATTAATGCCGATTAATTAGTCGATTATATTTAATTGGGAATGCGTTGGCTGTACACACACACACACACACACAGGTCTTAATTTATCGGACAACCAAGGCAAGACAACAATTTTTCCAATATCGAGTCGATAAATTTTTATTCGCAGTGTAACTCGTGCCCCGATCATCGGGTGATCGCTGTTGTCTTCTTTGACGGGCACATTTTCCTTAAGTGCAATCGCATTTTCTGCAGTATCGGCGTATCGCGACTATCTCGGGGCGTCTTGTGGCTCCTGCGGGAACAATTACCCGTTCAATCGTCGAGGAACGACGTGCCCCCTACCAATATCCGGCTCTCGCGCGCAGCTCCGCCACGATTACAAGTCGTAAGCTTTATGGACTCGAAGCATTTCATGCACGACTATGCCGAGACGTTAAACTTGCCTTATCGCGGATCTTATCACTTACTTTTAAATATAACGCAAAAATTTTATAACTCGAGATAGCTATTGAACGTTAAACTGTCAATTACAGAATTATGCTTCTCTTTCTTTATTACTTTTCGACGATTTAACATCTTCCAATCTATATGGAAAGGAAGGAATAACGCGTCGTTGTTAGACACGATTACTCGCCGACAACTTTCGGCTGAATAACATTTCGAGTACGGATTTTTTAAATTTGCATCAAGATTTTTATAAGAAAACGAATGCGCGCGAAAAATTACTTGGTTGCTCGAAATAATTTTTGCCCGGCAACTTATGAAATCTTCTGAGATTTTAAAGAAATCGAGGTCGAATTCTTCATCTGTGATAAAAACACGAGACAAACAATTTTCATAAGCCATTACGATTTAAACGACAACTCGGGTGTCGAAAGGAAATTTCAACGAAATCTGGTGTAACGGTTTCTTTTTTTTTATTTCGTATTACTCACGCGGGAATATTAGTCTTAAGGCGAATATCAGAGTTTTAATAAACCAAATATTTTTTTGTGCTAACAAGTCAATGAGATGGGACAAATTTTGAACAAAAAAATTAAAATAAAAATAAAAAACAGACACTGTGACGATTTTTTTTCGCACAATTTCCCTATCGAATAAGCTGTTTTACGAGATCGAGTTCATTTTAATGTCGCATTTTTCGGGGTTGGCAGTTTGCGAAATCTTATCGCCGAGATAAAATTTCAAGGAACCAAAATTATTTCAATTTTCTGTAATTTAAAAAAAGTTTTACGGATCTTCGCACATTAGGCAAGTGATTATAAGGATTTACCTTGTAACACAACGCGGAAGATAAGTTGCGTCACGAGTAGCCAATTGGACAGAAATTTACCGTCATACTTCGTACTATTGCTTTTCTACAGCGATACACGTGAACATTATAACAGGCACGAAGACTAGATTTGCCCGAACGTCTGCAGAAAAAACACGACTACTTTAGCAGCGCGAGAGTGGACGCGTGCACGTTTACGTTTAATGCCTCGCTTTTATTTCCAATCGATACGGTTTCCATTTATACAAAACACAATATTGCATCGAATGCAAACGATGGCGCGAGCACCTGCTTACTAGAAATAATATCGCATAGCCATTGCGAGGACGACATTTGAGTGGAAGCTCAGTGCTGATTTAATTTTTAATTGTGTTTCGAATGTCACGGTTTAGGATCATTTTGTGGATGCACGGAGACGCGCTCGTCCGCAAGTTTCCGAAGGTAAGAGGCTGAGAGGGTCTCGGTTGCATCGAAGATGAGAAGATGACTCCAGGTAATTCTGTAGACAGCCAAGTTTTCAAAGTGTATATACGTATAGGTAGCGTAGAGCTTTATAGCTTTATAGCATTATAGAGGCTAAGAGGGAATATATACCTGTACACGAATCCACCTTGTACCTTATATTTTAAGTCTCTTTCCATATCCACGACAAAATTTCCCGTTAATTCTGCATCTTCTATAGGACACATTAGATATGCCAATTATTAAGAACATTCCGCTGCTTCCTGCCATTCAATCAAATTCTTCAACTATTCCGCGTGAAATTTTAAAACAATCGTGAACTTTGAAGCAACTTGTTTGTAATTGTGTGCCAAATCGGATAATAACCTAATGTAAACGTTCGCCTGGTTGTATTAATTTAAAATTTTGAAATTCTGAAATTTCCTCCGGTTAAATATTTGCTTTAGTTTACGAGTTTTCAAAATTATGTTTTTACCAAAACTTATAATTAAGTGTTACAGCTTTATATTTAAGACTTCACAAATAACGTTTTTATTACACGTTAAATACATTATAATTGACTCTATCGATATTTAATAATTTGATAGTTTACATTCAACGAATACCTAAAAAATTGTAAAGGCTCTGTAAATGAATATTCAAGTAATATATAATTTAAATAAGTTGACTCGCGCAAACTACAGCGACGAAATGTAAATAATAATTATGCGAAATAAAAAAAGCTTTCTTTTTTAACAAAAAATAGGAAATAATAAAAACAAGAAAATCATTCTAAATTGTGACTCGTTTCACAAAGTATTACTTCAACTAGTCAATAAAAAATAAGGATACGATACTACAAAAGGGGGTCACTAAAATTCCCGATTTCGGTCACTCTTTATTTTCTTTTTAGCACTGCACAATAAATTTAGGCTATTATCTTAAATTTCAACTTATTATTCTAATCAATGTCACAGTTTACTAAATTGACTTTCATATGAAGGGAAGAAAAGATTTCGCGTCACGAGATAAAAGTAGATTTAATAGTTCTTTATACGAAACCATAGTTATTTTAGCGTCGTGCTAACGGATGTGGGTTAAAAAATGTCGGGCAGTGGGAAGAAATAAAATTGACTTTGAATTCAACAAACTACTGAGATTTCGGTCAGAATTACGAGCAGCAACGTAGCGCGAAATTAGTGTTTCGGTTTTTTGGAGCAGATGACCATCCGAAGCCATAATTCATGAAGGTAACCCGGACGCCGTTTCTTCGTAATTTGTGGAGCTTGTAGTTCCACCGCTGGCTCGCTGTTTTCGTGACCAACAGCTGGAGAGAGAAAGAACGCCGAAAAGTAACGAAACTCGAGCAAGGACCGAAAGTCCATTTTTTACATTCGATCCAAATTAACGTCATAAATAATTGGGCTCATAAGATTCGACGCTCGTGTTACGTAGAAAAACGAACTCTACTCCACGTCTGCTATTCCGCATATCGAATTTGTCTCTAATTCTTAATAATATTTTTCCCCTTGACGTTGATTTTTTTTTTAAATTTACACGCTACACAGGCAGAAACAAGGAAACAGGCGTTTCTAGTAGCTTCTAATTCAGAATTGCTTCATCAATATTTCCATGAAATTTTGATAAATATAGCGATATTTTACGAGAGCTTATTTTAAATAATTACGCGTAACTATTTTGCCAAACAGTTTAATGAAACTGATACGCTGCGTCTCATGAATAAGTGACTGCAGCAGCACTCGAATTCACTAGGCTTACTTTATAATTGTTTGCCGCCGACGTTTTTATTTCAAAATAATCCTTGGAGTTATTTATTTGCATTCTTACATTTTGAACCTCCGTAATTAAAAAAAAATTAATTAACTAAATGAATAAATAAGACAAACGACGAGAGGAAAGCGAATGAATAGCAGAGCGTAAAGAAACAGATAAGAATTATGTCAGTAGTCAAATGCGGCGTCCAGAAGGTAACAACACTACAGTCGGATTCTAATTAGCAAACCTAATTATATTGAATAAAGGGACCGAACAATTAATTCGGCTTCAATTTTCTTTGCGATGCCGGGCTCTTAATGTATTAAAGATTAATTAAAATTTGTTGAATTTTGCGCTGGCGGCGGTGAAATTGTGCTTTTTCGTGAAAATGCTAACAAGCTAATTGGGCGTGAATTATTATTAACATTCAAGAGCTGCAGCGCTCATATCTGCGCGCGAATGATTGGGGCTGTAAAAATAATAAGAACAGCCAAACAGTGTTTTAGTAAACATGATATATCACACCGGGTACACATGCACGCATCTGCGAGTGTGTGTCCAAATAAGCGATTACTCAAAAAGAGCCTTTGCAGTTTAAAGCCGTCAAAGTCACGTTTTGATGCCCCGACTTTATCTCTGCTTATGCATTGGTCGAGGCGAATCGATGCGCCAACACAAGAGAAACACAATGGGCAACGTTCCGCGCGTATTTCATTTTTAAACAGAGTGGGGGGGGGGGAGAGCGACGTATTATATGGATCACGTCAGCCTGGCGCGATTCGAGCAACAAATCCCGGGCTGTATCACACCAAGTATCCCGACAGCAGTTTCCATTTGAAATATTAGAGAGTCGGCGCAGAGTTACCTGGAGGAGCTGCGCGAGGGCGTCTCTTTTATCTGGCGCCAGTCGAAAAATCGGAATACGCGCCGTAGATGGGCGGCAGTCGGACTCTCGCGCGCGCGCCTTCCTTCAGCTGAGTCCGAAGGCCGATTTAGAGCACTGCTGACGTCATGGTCGCGTGGTCCACGCGATAGCAACACTCCTCCTCGCTTTATTAATTATCTTATCTTTCAGACGCCGCAAATTCAGGGTAAATAAAGCGGTTTTTAAGACGTCACGGGCTGCGCAATTATCAGCCCCGGCAATCAATGCAGCGCAAACTCCGAATATATCTGAATACGTCTTTCTCGCCGAGGGCGAGTACACACGGCTAATTTATATTTCACGGTCTCTCGCTTTAAGGAAGGAAGCGCCGGGGATTTGCATAACTCTCGAAGGACAAATATACTTTTGCACCGGCGGTACAACACTCCGAGCGTACCTTGTCGGGTCAGAAAATTTCCATTTCGCGATGAGGCGAGGCCAGGAGGACGCGTCCCTTTAAAACTGAATGTAATTGCTCGCGCAGCCTCGGAGGAGAGCTAAGATCGACCGGGGAGAGGAGCACGGCGAAACTGCGCCCGGACGGATTGCCGTAAAAACGAAAAACGCACGGGGCGCGGCTCCGAGCAACTTCAAAGTCTTCCTTAGCATTTTTCACCGATATCCGACATTTTATCTCGGAGCAGCACTAGCCAAACTTGAATCGCAACGCAATAACACTTCCCATATTCGCAACAACAAAAGAGCTTATTTTGACTCGTAAATACGAAGGCGAGCGCGCCTTCGGAATTGCTTCGATCTCGCAATGCGCCTTCCTCTCATTTTTAAATCTTCGCCGCGTCATTTTTCTTCGCTCCCAATAAATGAGCTTCACTTGCTATTCCGCGGACAACTTCAGCTGAATCTCGCAAGCATTTTCCCGGTTTAAAAATACGCCGCGCGGCTCACGCATTGCGGGAGTTGCTCGATGGCAATTTGTGGAGACATCGACGATTTAATTCTAATTGTTATTGACAAAAAAGCTCGGAGAGATTAATTATTTCTGGGTGAAGAGTGTGAATCACAACAACGATTAAATCATAAATCACGCGCAGAGCAGCGATTAGATAAATCAATAATCTTCGATAATGTGGACAATGTAATTCCTCGGTGCGCTTTAGTACATTGCAAAAGGAGGAAAATAATTTATGTAATTTTTCGAAAGCATCAAGATTCATTGCACACGAGGAAAGGAAGATAATATAATTTTACAGGTGGCTATATAATGATGCTATGAAAATTGAACTTCCAATATCCCCATAAAAGAGGTGGTGCGGATCATCGCTTCTCACGCGGAAAGTTTTGATCCGAAACTCCGCAATTTCTTGCGAGTAAATGGGAAATAATTAAAAGAGGGAGGGGGCAGCTTCGGTCGGATTCAGCCGCGGCGGCGATCCTCGGAGAAACATTTTAAACCGAGAGTGACCCGATAACTTCGTCTATTATCTTTTCTAAATATTCATCGAGTTTTTGCGCGATTATTTTGATGTTCGCGAATAGTCGCGCCAGCGCGAAACGTCTTTACGAACGCGATTTCAAAAGTATCAAAACTCCCGGCAGTGATTATTTGATTAAAACTTTTAATCAAGTACTTTTACATATTTCTCCTTTGCCACAGTATGAGGCTCCGCGAGCTCCGCCTTTTTTCGGAATAAAAAATTCGCATCAAGTTTCAGCATCAATCTCGTAAGAACTTTGCATACAAACCGTAATGTTCCACTTCTAAGTAATTACTTAAGGAAAGCGTTTTTTCTCGGTCGTATCGCGTATACGGCGGCGAGTCTTTTCAACAAGCATTAATGAGAAAACAATTTAAGTTTAATAAGCTAATAAAAGCTTTAAGACCCACTCGTGGCCTCGTATGTGCAATTTCAACGAAAGCCTCTGTAATCCGTTGGTTAAATACTGCAGGACAGACGCTAAAGGTCGTTACACACTTCCTCGAGCCAAATAATTTAAAACGGTTATTAAGACCGGATTGCAAAACTATCGAATCGCGCGATTTTTTACGCGAACGCGAATTTTAAAAAATGATGCGTTTTTCGTCGACGCACCTTATATTGGTAACTCGAGTGGGTAAATAATACTTTAAGACCAGTGTCTTCGTATACTTAGGCCAACTTCGAGATCCGAACTCTGCTACGTTTTTGGCAAAGTTAAAGTAAAAAAGAGAATCCCAGGCCGACATAATCTCGAGGCGAAGTTTAATCCTTAAATCGAGAATTGATGTTTTGCTAACCAGTTATTCCCAATCAAATCAGCGACGAACTTAAACTAGTTTCCGTCGCTACAGTTTTCGTAAACGAATTTATAGCAAGGTGTCGCTGAAATCTATTCGCGGTTTTTGTCAGCGCGTACGTGGAACCAGTACCCAGAAGATTCCGCACCGGGATACCGTTAATCTTCTCTCGGGTGGTGTTGCATCTCGAAATATAATTTATGCACTCGTACTGCTGTGACAAGGTGCCGCAACGTTTGATGTCGTTATTCTCGAGGCTCGAACTTATTCCCCAACCAAGTCTAAGCGCGAACCCTGTGCCGGAGGTCGAAGTTGCGCTTTCGAAGAAAATCCAAGGTTTACGGTTCGCTCGAGAATGCGGAAGTTTTTCACGCGACGCTTTAGGCTTGCGTATGATTACAGCGAGTCGTAACCTTACGTCGGACGTGCGTAAGACGTCTGGAGATAAGAGAAACCGTTTAACCGCCTGCTTGTACGCAGAAAACGAATCGGGTACGAGCGGCTAATGCGAGTTGATAGCGTTTTAGATAATTCCCGAGCACCTTGACAATGGGCGTCATTATTTTCATCCAACCGAAGCTTTTCTCTTTCCTGTTTGGCTTTACAGCTCGCGCACCCAATGACACGCATTAAAATTAACGCAACCGTGCGAAAAATACACGCGTCCCTAGGATTGCACATTTTTACAGTAATTTTATATTTTTACGGGCACTCGTCGCGTATAAATTTTTTTTTATCGAAATAACTGCAATTAATAGAAAACGTTGCTTGTGTGATAACGGTGTTTCTGCTTGCCCGTATACTTGTACTTCCTAACATTTAAGACACTTCGTAAACATGTGAATACAGACTGAAATTTCCCAACCTTATTATAACCTGATTGTGCAAAGTTCATGTGTAAACCCTGTTCTATATAATTATAAATTAGCTTCAGGAGTTTGCAAATCCTGCTCCGAAAGCTTTCGTATAATGCGAGAGTGAAAATTAAACTTTATGATTACTTAAGAATCATGAAAAATATTGAATAAAATTCGTCTCCCACCTGCTTTACTTTTACAAACTGCATTATAAATAAAAATTCCTGTGTTTTCGTATGATAATACTTTTTTAATTAGAAAACTTGCTTCCATATTTCACAAAATTACAATTTCTTTCAGAACTAAAAACTAAACTGCAGACGCACGCGCTTCTAATCGTCAAAAGTATTTATCTATCAGTGTATAATTGCATTCGTTTCATAAAGATTAAACGCTTAAGAGCAAGTATCTTTCTTAGTACGAAGTAAATTTAATAACTTAAATTGCTGAGACAGCAAATTAATTTAAAATAATGATATACTTCGAATTGCGTTCTTTTTAAAATTTTGATTTTCTAATCAATCATTTTCTCAACAATAGTTAATTTTTCACGCATATCTGCACATATGTAATCATTTTTTCTACGTACTCTGTACCGAGACATTGTTCATTATAAATTAATATCATAGTCAAAACGATAAACCCAATAGTTTATACAGTTATTGTTTGTTCGATATATTTTTATACTTTTATCAATATTTTATCTTGATATTACCGGTTGATTGTTTGTAACGTGACTCTCTCTCTCTCTCTCTCTCGGCTCTATATTGCGTATATGAGCTGTCAATAAAAAGATATGCTAATAAAAGAAATTGTATTTGTCAATAGAAATATTAATCTGATGTAGCTGATTTAGAGAGTCGTTAGCGAAACTTTTTTTATGCCTTTAACGATGCAAAAAAGGATTTAGAAATTTTTCTAATTTAAGAATTAAATAGTTGTAAAAACTTAGTCAGCTGATATAGACGAAGCCTAATCTACAGTTTGATGTAAAGCTGCGTGATACACCGGTATAAAAGTAACAATAGCAGCTTTTTGTTAAAGCTCTACATGCTAAAAGTTGATGAACTTTCTTTTCGAAAAAGAACCAAGTCTTTTGAATAGCTGCTAATGGCTCGTTAAAAGGTACTCGTTTCGCCCGTAATTTTTAAATCAACATTTTTTAAAACATGCGTCTATGTGTTTGTTAAAATGATACAAATATCTAAATAATAGAATATAGGTAACAAACACAAATGACACGAATGTACGAACTTTGGTGGAGAAGCTCGAATAGAGTGTTATTACAGGTACTTAATGTACGGGTGATACGCTACTGAAATTGCATAATATTTTTTCGTTTTCGAAAGAATATTTTCAGTCGAATATACCGGCTGTTTGTTTAAATTTTAATAAGCCGCCGTTGGAAAGCGAATGTGTGCATTGGCTATTTCCATATACTCGATGCGGATGTGTACAACACGTATTCCTATAGCAGTGCTCGAAATATTCTTTCAAATTTATCAATACAATTCTTGAACATTGATGATCTTTCGAAAATAACAGTATCGATGAAAACATAAACGATCCTGCACCTTAAAAGCGTAGAACAAAATTTTACGTATAATAAATATGCAAAACGCGACAAAAGGCGCAAATTCATTCAAAATATCTAATTCTGCTTTCAGAGTCGATTACCTTTTCAGAGTATAAGAATAACTCAATTATCTCAAAACCGTCCCTAGCACAAAAAATGTCTTCGAAGAATGTGTTCCATTGAATAATACAAGTGACACGCGAAGGAATACAATAAAACTTTTTTTAAAATTAGTTTAATTGATTTTCTGAGAACTCGACTTATACCGCGCAAGTATAAGAATCTAGTGTATTTAACGAAGTAGCGCGTTGTTTGTCAGTTTCGTGCATTTTTCGCTGCTTCATAATTAATTAAATAAAACGTTTGTATTTAATTCGTTAAAGAAAGCCTCGACGTACGCGAGCCATAGCAGTGACTCGCTTCCAACACCCGTTATTTTCGTTCGTATTCCAGAATAGCAATTAAGCGGAAAATTTAATAGAACATTATGATATTGCGAATTACCGCAGCTCGTAGTATTATTAGACCAGAAATGTGTGCGAATATATTCGTGCTTGACTTATATAATAAGCGATAAGCGGGCGAAAAATCCATCGAATCTTTGCTTCGAGGACACAGATGTTATCGTGCATCGGTGATTATTCCCATTAGCCTCTGATCTAATGCGAAACAAAGCGTACCTGGGGTTATACGACAATTAATCAAGACAGCACTGCGTCGACGGAATAGACCTGGAGCTATTACCGATTGGATTATCTATACGCCGGGCAATGGAAACATAACAGCAATCAGGGAGGACGCGACGCGGTCTTCCAACATGTCAGTTCAAGCTGCCTGCGTCGCCCCCTTCTTGCAAAGCTAACCGGCAGACGAACGCGCTCCGGGTGCAACGAGTTTGCCCGTTGGTGCCTCGTCGATAAGAATCAAATCAGCGATAAGTCTCGATCAAACGCGAGGAAACGAACAGGTGCAAACGAATGCAACAGTCCCGACTAGCAAATTTACAAAATTCGAGATGTCAGTTGGATTTTAACTGTGCGCAGTTTTAGGCGATAGTCTGGAGACGAGATTACAAAATGTAGGAATAACAAATACTCCGTTCCAAAGTGTCAAAATTCACGGCACCTTCGAGAGTTTCTTTTCACTTCGTAATCCTGGCAAATCTCTACTGGCATCGCAATAAACTTCTAAAAAATAAACTTGATTGCGATTAAAAACTAAACGCGAACCTGAATCCGTTCTCTCTAATGTATCACGAGGTCGAGTTATCGCAATTTATCTTGAAAAATCTAATAGAGAATTGGAGCAAATGCAATTTTTTGCTCAAAGAGAGTTCATTTGCTAATGGACTCGAATAGAGCGCAACAAACGCTTGCTACTTATTTTAACCCCAAATTTAAAAAAAAAGAAAACGAGCAATAAAAGCTTTACATCTACAATACATGCTGATTGTAATATGCCTAAGCACATGTGCAATTCATCAAATACAGTACTTTAGTGACATCAAAACGTTTTCAAACGGTGGAGTTGCTTCGGTGATTTGGGATAGTCCAGCTCGAGCAACCAATTTGCACGTGTCACGAAAATATCCAACTGATCGGTTGCGACCGTGATAATCGATTAAAAAATAAATTTACAAGATAAAACTCTGCCCGATCACAACAGATCGCGATCGGTTTTTGTCTTAAATTAATGTCGAGATAAGCGAGAGTTATAGGGAAGAGCACGACAAACAATTGAATGAGGTCAAAGGTCAGTTCATATCTTAATAGACGGGGACGCTTACAAAAATAATCCAATTTTCACAGTTACGAAATTAATAGCACTTTTTATTAATAGAAATTGATTTTTTGCAATAACTAGATTTCTCTCCCAATAAAGTTTTAAAGGACCAAAGGCCAATCTATATTCTTGTAATAACAATACATTTTTCACGATTATCAGTGATTTTTGGCATAGTCGATTACTTTATTTATTTATTTAAAATTTTTAACGAATATCCCTGTCCGTAATACAGATCAGAACTAAATCAATAAACGACTATAGTACAGTTTTTCATCGGGCAGTCGAGAACTTACATAAAACTCTACAAATAATTACTCTGGGATTTTTGTTTTTATTAATACTTAAGCTTAGCAAATTAACATTTTGAATGCAACGCAACTGTTGTGCATATCTTCGGCACCAAGCGACGACGTCTTGCACGAGAAATGTAAATAATTAAATTACACGAAAACTATCCGTCTATTTGTCGTACATCAAAGGGAAGAATTTTTCGATTAAGAATAATTATTCGCGCAGAATCAACATTTTGAGCGCAACGTTAACTTCATTAGCATAGCTTTCCGAAGCGAAAATAATTGCAACTTAATCCTCGGTTTTATTAGCGCGTTTTTAAAAAAGCTTATTGGTTTTACCATTGGATTATACTCAGCCTGGGACGAGCAGATTTTTATCAGTGTAGCCGTTAAAATTCTTACCTGAAAGAAGAAAAATAAAAATTACTTTTATCGCACGAAATATTAAAAATGGAAATTATTTTATGACGCGGTGTTGGTAGCAGTCGGATACATTTTACTCAAATTCAAGTTAAAGTTTTGCTACGATCAGATAAGAGAGCCAGGGGCTCGTAACTAACGCCTCTTCAATTTATTAAGAAAATATTTCGCCGAGCTCGTATCGTTTCATGTTCCGAATAACTGCGTACGTAGCATAATAAGTTCTCCATAAATCCAGCAAAGCTCCTCGCCTTTGGAATATAAACAGAATGTAAACAGTTATAAAAAGTTGGGCGCGTTTCTGGACTCGCGGTAACTCTGTAAATCATCGTTAAATCGAATTTCGACTTTACGAGTGCATCGCCGGCTATTCGGGGAGGAGAGCGGGGAGGAGGAGGGCGGCACCAGGACCCCAGGAGCGGGAATATCATCGGAGTCGGAGCGAGGTCTGGGAGAAAAAACTCGCAGCAGGGAAAAGTTGGCTCGAAGCTTCTTAGAGCCGGGAAAGTCAGGTGGTGCACTCGCGTCGCGTGAGTGCGGAGGTGCGTCTGCGAGCCGCTCCTGAGGTTTTAGCCTCCCGGGTGTGTTCCGTCGCACGGAGCGGAGCCGCGACATTAAGTTTATGCTCCGAGCAGAATTAGGTACTTTAACACGTTGATAACACAGTCGCTCTCGCAACACCACTGCCGGGGTTGCCCCTCGTATTCCCGGGGGTGGTGCTTCGAGAGCAACGAGCGCGGAAAGTAGGGACCCGGACTGCGCGACTTCTCTACGTGCACGGGGGAATGCCCGGGTATTGGGCTCCTCCTAATGGCAAAGGCTTGTATCAATCGTCCCGGAGCCCGAGCGAGCGGCGAACTACGTGCTTTTGCGGCTACGCGGCTCTAAGTGTGCTCGAAATTTAGCGAGGACGCCGAGGACGCGGAGCAAAATACTCCCATTCTTTTCGGCCCCGATGAACCGTCCGAGCCAATCTTTTTTCCATTAGTCGACAATACTTTCTGATGAAAAACGAAATTTATTAGTCGAGATAATAATAGTTAAGCGGCTGATCGGGAATTTCCAAGCGCGCCTCCTTTTTACGCTCCTGTTTCGTTATTTTCAAATTACATTTTAATTTGCTAATCAATATATTGGGGCTCCGCGTCGTATCGTTTTCCAAGGCCCCGACTTTTTCCGGTATAATTATTTTTAATTTTCCCCGGTGCTCACTCACGGCAAATTGGTTTGATAACTTGAGAGTGATTGGATAAAAAGTTAATTGCAAATGAAGTTTTACGGAAAGTGTTGGATCGGCCGTTGACGAAAAATATTTTAACCGAGTTTCAAGTGATTCGTGATGTTTCGATTGTATCAAATTCCTTTAGTGACTTCCAGGATTTGTCCAACGTATATTGAAATGCAATCCAACTATTAAACATATTCTAGTATGCACTTTCAACAAAATTAACGGAAATCTTAAACAAGTGTGAATTCCTCGAGTATCGTGTATTAGGTGCTGGCTACGAGATTACGTTTGCATTGTACGTCAACTAAAAAACAATCGATTCCCAGACGTAAAAACGGAAATATGCACAAAATTTTAGGTGCTACTATATATGCGCGTAAAATACATTTGCAGAAATGTCCTCCTAGCAGTAGTAATATGAAAAAGGTAAACGATAGTATTTCAACTGCGTTGAAACAGATGGACTACGTTTAGGCATCTTCTGAAATATTCTCAAGCCTCGAATTTTGTGGATTTCGCGCGTACCGTCCGAAATTCTATTGGCACAACTGCGTCGCAAAAATTTTCCTCGGGAGGAGTCCAGGCGACTGCGATTAGGTGACCGCTCAACGTATACGCGCCATCCCCCCCCCCCAACTCCTTTTTTCTCGTCGTCGTATTATTCAGTTCACTAATCGATTTATAAACTATAAATAGGTTGGATTTAGCTAAAAAGCCGTAATTCCAAATGTACGACCAAGGCAATAATTTCGCATAGGTGAATTTATCTATTCGTGCAGCATTCAATATTTTCCGAATAAAAACTGACCATTGAATGAAAATTGCGCATTTGCCAGTGCAATTTGTGTCTTGTAAATATGAAGATTTTATTTTAGAATTAGCGCGCACGATAAACAATATAAAACTATGTTATTACGCTATTGGTATGAAATTTGAAGAATATTCCAACATCTTTAAATCGCATCTGCGTGTGCAAGTAAAAGCTTTCAAAATCAATCTTTATGCTAGTTAATGCTTTCGTAAAATTTAAATTCCTCTATTATCTCTATCACTAATGTCTTCGAGTGATAACTTTACTGCGTTATCAGCCTCTAAGCATAATTATAAACATTTCAATTTTACGAGGAAAAAAATTTCCTCTGAACTATCAATTTAAAGGAACAATTTTAAACAACTTAAGAATGGATGCATCGTTAACGTTTGCCGGTAGAACAGTCGAATGACTGCAATTGGTTATCGATCAATGTAACGATAGTGCCAGAACCTTTTAAATTCAAAATAGCGTGACTCTAGTGAAACAACATACTCGCGTAGCTAAAGAAAGTAAAAAATTCTTAAATCTATAGGTATATTCAATTATTCAAGCTCAGACGTGAATAATCTTTTATTAGAGGCTTATAATGAGGCGCTCGGATGGAAAGTTGAAGGGATTATTGGATCGTGACGCGGGTCGAGTGTTTTCACTCGTTACTGATCTTTACGATAAAATGTTCTTAATAACGTATGCGCATCTATGTAGAGCGTCGCCGAAAAAAGGATGGGGGAGTAATAAGAGAGAGAGAGAGAAGGGAAGGAGCGCGGCACTCCCGAATTGACAGATTGCATCTAACCAACTTCGGTTGCAGTCGATAAACGAAGTTTATTGGGCGAGGAGCAGCAGTTGGAGGAAACGTCTGCCATGAGAATGCGAGGGAAGGGAAGAGAGTCAGACATCGTCAGACATTCTCTTAAAATGCCTTATTTTGCGAATCGCGCGTTCGCTCGTTCGTTCATTCGTTAAATCCACATTTTTATGCAATTCGAACGGTGTTTCTCTTTTGTCGCGCCAATTCGATTTCCGCTCTTCGTTCTAATTTCCTTCTCACGGGCACCGCAGGCGCACCAGCTGAACCGATCCGAGCACGGAGACACGTACCGAGGCCCCTCGGATAAGTCCCCGAGGAAACAATACACGAGGTGGGACTCCGGTGTCGTGACCGGGCCCTGAAAAACTGCGAGAACAACAGTCCCGTTGCGAATTATAGAGCTGAGTGAAACGATAAAGGAGTAATTCACTTGACGAAATGGAACTTATTTATAAACTATTTACCGATTGCTTTCACCGAATCATTAACTGGAATAACTTAGCACTAGAATTTATAACATTTATTGTATAATCTGCAATATAAACGAGTGTTCCACGTTACTTAGTTTAGTGTCTTGCCAACCCTAATTTACATTATTCTTATTTAGATGGAGTTACAAAAACGAGTTCGACTAGCAACTTTTAATTCACACTCTGAAAGCTTTTACGCAAGCTTTTATAAAATTATAATTTTACATTTTGACCGGTGCTTTTGCGACGAAAAAGAGAAATTTAGACAAGAAAAATTTAGACGTTTTATACGTGTTATCAAAGATTCGTTAATAATACATGGAAATTATCCGTAAAACCATAGTTTTGTAAAACTCATTAAGCTCCTCGGGTAAACTCTTACAGTTCGACTTACAACTTTGAATTTATTTGAATTCGTCGAAATAAAAACTAAAATACAAATAAAGTAAAATATTTCCTTAATCTCCATAACCATCACGTAAAATTTAACTTGAATTCTAATCATATCTTTATATATATATAAGTGCATATCTTGATGTGTATGTGATATTATCTCTCTTACACAATCTTTATATGTGAAAATATTTTTTGAAAATTTTTAAACTGAATATGAGTTATAACAACTTGATCTATAGTAATATATATGTTTAAAAACTCTTTATTTTAGTGGATTTACAAAATGCTTTGTATTGAATTCTTCTCTGGTTATTGAGAAAAGTTATTAATTAGTTAATTTTGTTCGTATACGTTTGATAATAATTACTTTAAAAAAAAGAAAAGTAGAAATATGTAAACAAATGATTTATTTACAAATATTATTGCTTGACGGTAATAATGTGAAATTATTATTTTATTCAACTCGACTAACTTGATAAATAAGTAAAATTCATCGTATCGTTCGTGCGAACGCAAATGATATTCCGAATTTATCATAACTTTTGGTCTTTTCAGTGCTGTTCGAAATTATTGCTGCGATCGATTAATTAACTTTCCTTACACGTGAAATACATCCAAATAATATGCGACTCGCTTTGGCTAAAAACAAAGAATAAAAGGAACAAGGCGGGAAAGTGTGAAAAATAAAAGAATGAAAAACAAGTGGCGAATGCAGGGTAAAAGTGCTTCGACGTTATGTTCGAGATCGATATTCCATTTCAGGAGGGCCTTTATTTTGCAAAAGCTTGGGCTTGAACATCGCCGGTACTTTTTCGAAGAGCCGCAAAAAGTTTCAAGGTATTTTTAGTGTGGAATTCGACTTTAACTGAAAGTTCTATATGTTCGATGGAGAGGCATAAGACGGAAGGAGACAAGCGTTGAAATACACAAACAAAAACGAAACGAAGTTGAGAGAGTTGAAAAGAGGTGAAAGTTGGAAAAAGTTAAGAGATGAGATGGAGATAAAGGAAGCAAAGTTGGAGAGGAAAAAATAAAATCCAGACAAACGATATTTTCTTATAGTTTACTGTAATATATTGCACCTGCCAGTTTGCTTCGCGATGCGATTTGTAAATTAATACTAATACTATTGTATTAGGAGAGCGGAATTTTTTATCGGGGCGATAAACTAAAAAGACTGTTCACTCTGGAAAATTCATTTATATTATCAAAACTGTGGATCGCTGTACAGTACAATGGCTTTTATGCGCTTCATACCGACTGGAAATTAATTTTTATATTACCGATTTGTTTAAATTTACATCAAGAGAGTTGCTCCTGCTTTCCAAAAATGTAAAACGCCACGTTTTTCTATAAGAGAAAAACTGAAGGACACGAAAAACCATTTGAAGCTAATTCTAATACGACGGGTGTTTATTTACTTGGAATCGTTTTTTCAGCGTCAATAACTTCGTTTTGATAAAATAAAAATAAAATAAAGAGGCACGGTAGGAATGCACCGCGAAAAAGTAGTAATAAAAAGTAATAATAATAATAATAATAGAAATAAGGGCAGACAATCTGGTTGAGAAACGATGAAAAATATGGGGGAAATAATTGAAAGATAAAGGAAGAAAAAAGGTCGGAAAAGAAATAAGAAGCATTGAACGGAGATCTTCCGGTCTCGTCGATTCGCTGATTTGGAACGATCTGAAAATGTTTTGGTGTGGCGGCACCGCACCCCATTGATTCTTAAAAATGTATTGTTCCGACAACTCTCTCTCTCTCTTATCGATTTCACACATCAAAAAGGCTTAACGATAATTTTTAGAGCAACCGCTGCTAACGTTGATTGGCGATTTGCACGAACAAGTCGGACAACGACGGACAAATCACCTAAATCGATTTGATGGGATTTACCGAAACATTAGCACGTGTCTCTCTTTTCGAAATTTTAACCGACGATTTTATCCGGGTGCAGCCGACAATAATATCTGATGGAAACTTGGGGAGGGGGGCGGGGGAGAGCTATCGAACCATCAATTCGGTCACAAACAAAACCAACCGAACTAAATTATTTTTCACGTAAACACAATGTCAAGCCTTTACGTCCGAAGCTGCAGATTGAAGAAATACGATAGCATCTATTAATTTAACTTGGTTTGAATTGTATAGAAATAAATTAAATGCTCCGGAATAATGAATTGCTTAACTTTCAGTTTTCCAGGCTGCACCAATTCTGTATGAAAAGACAAAGGCTTCCGAGTCCTTGCAAAAGAAACTCTACGAAATCTTGATAAAAAGGAGAAAGCAGTTCCAATTCATAATTATTCTACGAAACGAACTACCCATACACACAATTATTGCAAGTTAGTTAAAACTCAATTCAGGAGCATAAACATTTTTATAACTTTTTGCAACTCTTCGGTGAAGTAGCTTATCTGCACTCGTAGGAACAAGAGTGCACTATCTGCAACGAGCAAGTGCAGCTTGTAAATTCTAGTATTATTAAGAATCTTAGCTGGAGTCGGTGTCGATGGACGCAATTGCTCGCAAGTGAAATCTACCAGCGCCCACAAAGTTTAACGCGCGCTTTTGGGTGGCCTTCGTTACAAATGCGGCTTTAAAAACGAGGCTGTTCTGAAATTAAATTTAATCGATGGAAGCTTGTATTTCAATTTGAATCCTTGCGCAAAGTTTTTAATTTGTCAAGTGTGCGACTCCTGTAGTTCGATCTTTAACAGCTTTTTAGCTCTTTAACGGGTTTAACGGAAAATTGCCTTTATTTAGCTCCGGTTGATCGACGGATAATTTTGCACTCAAAAGACTGAAAATCGCGTGCTATGTTTATCGGAGGCGCGCGGGACGTAAAACATTTCTTCAAATATGAAATTGCTCGCACCACCTCGAGTGCTGTGCGTGATAATTGAAACAATGAACTTCGCTCCGTTCGACGCACCTTTGTTAATGCGAAATGCATTTAAAGATCAAAAGGGCGCCGCCAGGACTCGGCGCAGTCTCCCGCTAACTTCTACAGTAAGGAAAACTTGATTAAAAATTAATCCCGGGAAAAGTGAGGGTAAATTTTCTAAATTTAGTCCTTATTACAGTCGCTCTTTTTTCGAGGTGTCGGTGATAACGTAGACGTCGCCGAGGTATGAGTTTGTCATTATTATCTCTCATTTTGTAAGTTTCGACTTTCGGCTCAGCTCAGAAAAGCCTTTTTTCTTTCCGTTCCTGGATCGCAAAAAGTAGGACAGGTTTGCACCGCGCTCTTTACGATAAAGCCAACTTTTCCTGACATTTTCGGGATAATGTCGACGTCAGCGACGACGAAGGAGGAGACAGAGCTACTTTTATCTTTCGTAAAATTTTCTTACGGCCAAACTTAGCCGAGCCAAGAAGCCAACGACGTGACTCGATGTCTTTTGCGTTTTCAAGTTCACTGGACGCCATCCAAGGTTGCTTACCCAAAATTCTTTACTCCGTCGGTTTCGTTCCATTTTTTACGAATTCTGCTTTAATTGAATTAAGCCTTCGCCTGCTCTACTATGCACTTCGTCTCTGAGAAAAAATACAGTTTTTTCACTCTGATCCGATGCCTAAAGCTTCCTTTCGTTCTGCTCCTTCAATCTAGTTACACGCAGATAATCGCGGTTGTCGATCAGCTTTAATCGTGAAATCATCAAAATAATGCATTTCCTTTTCTTGTCGGAATAGTAACGAGCACCGACCTTTTTAAACTATCGTTTATTTGGAAAAGCGATATTTTGAGGTATTGCGAGGAAAAGTTTAATCGAATACGACAGATACAGAAAAGAGCCAAGCGCTTCGCAATTAAGTTGCTACGAAAATGTCGACGCGCAACTCTTTCGACTTCTTTTTCGCGTCCATCGGTCTTCCAGCTCAATGCTCGTTTCTCCGTCTTCCTACTCAAATCCTATTTTCTTTAATTCGCGAACAGACGCTCAAAACTGATCCCCACGGTCCATTAGATTTACAACAATTGCACATGAGACTTACTTCGCTCGAGCGGACACATCCTATTTGCTACTTGTTCTCATTAACAAGACTCAATTTAAAATCAAATTAATCGCTTTTCATAAATTCCAAAGGAAGAAGAATTTGCGTGATGAGAATAACGCTCCGTGTCTTTGACGCGCATGCGTTATTTGCATCCAGCAGACGTTTCTTTATTTACGTCATCAGAAGCAATCAAACTAGAGAGAGAGAGAGAGAGCGCAATTTACGTAGTCAGACTAACGCGCGTTAATATGCTCAAGATATTTACATAAAAATTTATCAAGTCTAAATTAGATGTTAGCGGTGAACTGCAATCAGCGAACTAAAATAAATATGAATCTGCATGTATTAAATATATCATGTTAGCAGTTCCTAAAAATAGTACATTAACATTTCAAAAAGATCTAAAAGGGTTGTGCGAACATTGGGAAGGCTGTTTTTTGCAAAACCATTCAACTCGCGCATTCTATTATTTGCTATAGAAATACGAAGACCATGCAGCGAGGAGTAAATACGTAATTAAAAGTATGATTTACGAAAGTATAAATTATTTTTTATGTAAAACCGTATTTTATTATATTTCCTCTTAGTTTTTATGCGGAGCAGTAAAAAAGCATTAACGAAACCGAAAAGTCAAGCGCATACTTTTACGAGAAGAGCCGAGGAAAGCGTGCATTTTAACACAACTCGGATAAACTTTAAACGGGTTTATTTAGGATTTTACATTTGATTTGGAATTTACAAGTCCTCGAGCACGCGCGGACACATCGGCCGAACGACTGATTCTCCCCCCCCCCCCAGCCGCCCATCGAGGATTAGAAAATTTTTAATACGCTGCTTCGCAAAGCGCGAAATGCACAGCCGCATTCGCATTTGATGAATTTTTATGTACGAGTGGAAGCGCGCAAAGGAAGGACAGAAGCGAGTCCGAACGAAGATGGAAGAGGAAGAGGAAGAGGAAGAGGAGAGGAGCGAAGAAGGCAGGCCAGACGGGTCGCCGGGAGGGAGCCAACGAGTGAAAAGGAACGCCAGCATTCTCCGCTGACACGCACATAACAGTAACGTTGAAACAAAAGGTCGCGATGCCACAATGGAGGTGAGTCTGCTAGGGAACTCATCGCCGCAGTGATCCGTCTGCCGCGGTCGGGGCCGGGGCTCGTATTGTAGGCAGCCGCAGCGGCGCCGAGCAGGGAGACGTAAAAAATTACGCACGACGTGTCCTTGTGACGCCGACTGGGCCCTCGAAAATCGCAGAGTCGCTGCTCGCCGTGAAAACCGTGAAATCCGGAAAATCTCGGCCATTTCATCATCCTTTCTTATTTCGCGCCTTGCGCTCGGCCTCCGCATTGTCGAGGAGTCTTGCTTTTGCGGCATAAATCTTTTGATTTCTCGGTTGAATCAGGGAAGGAAGGCCCGCCCTGTTTTCCAACAATTGTTAGCCCGGAGCCTGGATGTTGAGCAAACATTTTCAAGACGAACAGCGCGCACTAATGAATTACTCGACAAAATTTTTTCATCCGCAGGCTGAGTCGCGCCTTTAGCACCGGCCTAATGCACTCGAAGCTCGCTTTACGTTCAAGGACGACGACGCCGACCTACCGGTTGGTTAAGGGCGCCTTTTTTTCGAGCCCCAAAAGCCCTGCAATAATAGTCCGTCTCGGACGAGACAATAGGGAGTTTGGATTATTTCGTTTACGTCGGACACGCGACTAGATTGTGCATTGTGCTTCGGTTCATTCGCTTCATCGCACCTGTAACTGGCCGCTGATAGGGAGCAACCGAAATTATATACGCGCACGCGGAAAGAGTCGCCTGTGCAATTAGCTGAATTATTATCTCGATAACGCTTGTGGATTTTAATTGCGTTCGCGCAGCTGAATTGCCCGCCACTTGGTATAAAGCAGCGAAACCGCTTTTTTCGCTAATGTTCGGTAGCTTTCGCTTTTCAAAAACGAAATCTCGTTTATATTCTCGCTCGTAACCGAGGTTTGATGAAATGCTGAGCTCTACGTTTTTTGCTACACACACACGCGCGCGCGCGTAAAATCAAAGCCGAAGAATTATGCCTTTTCTGTTTACATCGCGCGCGTTCAATTACGAATAAATTTTTGTTATCGTTTTACTCGACTTCCACGAGCCCACGGGCTTAATCATTTTTATAATGATTTTTTTCGGGGCGCAAATAAAATGTAACGAGAAATTGTTTGCGCGAGCGCGAACTCGCAAAGCTGCAGAAGCTGCAACGAGGTGCTCGCTAGAAAAGTACGCCAAAAGCTCACCGGAAATTAACTCTTATCTGCAGCTTCCGACTATTCCTCTCGAAAGCTTCGGCTTTAGACTTCCGAGATTGTGGAATTTATTTTATTCCATTGAATGAAGGTTAATAAGATATTTTAATATTTCTTATGTATCGCCCAGCTTCCGTAGCCGCCTACTATTGACTTTCCTCTCAATATTTAACTCGAAATTTATTGTGGTTTTTTAAATAATATGCACTGAAATTGAAAATAATTCAATATCACGACTGACAGTTGCGGTATTTTTTTACCGACTTCGAGGGCAAATTCGATCAATTTCCACCAATTTCATTATAAATAAACGATAGATTACAATGTGAAAAAATGTCAAAGGTTGCGCACGTATTTCTGTTCTCTTAAATATGTACTTTAAAATGCTTCCAAACCTTTACGTTGATTTATTAATTTTTTAAATTGATTTTCGATTGTTACAGAAAATGATCGAGTAAAAACAAGATTGTATCAATCGTAATCCTATTTTCTTTCGATCCATAGAATACAATGAGATTAAGATTAAATAAGCGCTTGAAAATATTTGCTAATTTTTGTTTTGTTTCCATCCACTGCTTACCGAATGTTTGGCATTTTTATATTATATAGAAAAGCGTATTAGGCAAGGTTTTAGACAATAATTCAATAACACTTTTTAACATTTGAGTTTTGTGCTTAATTTCATTAATATATTTATTTTTTAAATTTATTATAAATTCGATTCCTTTACTTAAAGCGGATAAAAATTCACGAACATAGGATGTGCTTTGCGATGTTATGTAATATTTTGCTAAAATGCATTTTCTGCTTGCAATTCTAAGAATTGGAATTAGAGGAAGATTCGCGTTCGTATCTTTTCAGCATGATTTCGATATTTATTTAAAAGAAAAATAAAAGCATTTATTGCCCACTTTTCTATCGCCTTTCGAAAAGCATACGAATTTTATTTCGTTACATAAGCTTTAGTTTTGATTTCGTGAAATCAACGGCGGTTTTTCGATCTACTTGGAAAATTCGAAAACCGACTGGAAGATACCGCAACGATCGGAACATGCGATAATCCCAAGAAACAAGGTATGGAAAATAAGAAAGAGAATTTTCTAGTCCACAGAAATGAGAATTTTCAAGATTACTCGGGGAGTGTGCGATACGCGTGTTTTGCATCCCGACTTCTGCTGCTTAAATGAATTTACTAAAATGCACCATCAATTCTTGATAATATTGAAGGCTAAAATGGCGTTGCCAACTTTAAGAAACTCGTTATAAAGAAAACTTCAAACTCAATAAGTGCCGTGTAGTAACAATTTTCCGCGCGATTATTTGGTTCGAGGGGTTTTACTCGACACCTCCTTCAGACGAATCGACAACTGAAGGCCTTCCAAATAACCTTACACAATCTGCACTCTTTATTTTTTACTCTAAATTGAAGAAAATCCGTTTTGCATTATGCCTGAAAAAATAATAATACTGTACTGTCTTCGCTTTTTCGAGATTTTTGATAACCAAATGGAAATATTCTTGTTTATCTAAGCAAAATCGAGTTTTCGATAAATTTCAGTGGCATTTTTTCTTGACCCTCGAATCAATATTCGTTCTTTTATCGACATTTTCAAATACATATTTATATATATTTTGTTCGGTTCTGTATAAATAAACAGAGAATCTTTACTTTTGAAAAATGTTAGGGCGCGTTTCGCAAATTTCCGATTTAACTGTTACACAACTGGTACTCCTAAAAAACCAAATCGATAATGTGGTTTAAAGAAAACACACGGTTATGCTCGGAAGCTTGTGAACGAAAAATTGATCCCGGCGAGAACGAAAGGAACATTTGAATAAATTTTGAAAAATGCACTCGAGACAACGAAAACACGCGCATTAACTCGTGAAGGCTAAAGGGGAATCTTGCTTTAGGAGGTCCGCGAAGCCGAAGCTGCCACTGATGCCAACAAAATGAAAAGCAGAATATTCCTTTAGCAGCACTTGCTCTATTCACGAGTAAACAGTTTCTTTTTCTTCTGATAATCCACGAGCTTGTGCCAATATTTAAGTTCCGAGACACTAGTCGCTTTCATAAGTACGCGTACATCTCGCCGCGGTCGGAAAGCTCAAAGCTCGGCTTTTCAAAGAATTCAAACAATCAATGCCCGCCGAGTGCTCAAAAATGTCCCCCCTCCCCAATAGAGCCCAATACATGCACACGCAGTGCGCACGCAAAGGAGACTCGCTGCCGCAGTAAAATTCTTCGTCGAGCTTTATTACGGAGAGCCGCCATCGCGGATCATTTTGCAGATTAGATCATTTAGCTTTCATGCGCCCCCTCCTCCTGCGCACTGATTCGCGCACAATCAGATCTCCAGCAATGGTCGGGAGTGCATTAACACGTTTGCTTTTATCCCGACTATCAAATCCTACCCGCGTTTTAATGTATTGATACTGAGAGCTACGCTCGGGAGGAAAGAGAGAAATCCACTGGCGATTGACTGAGCGAGAGACGCAGCAGGTATAAAGCGAATATACCTCGGCGATATTTACGAGCCAAATCGGTAATTCAGCCGCGCACAGACGCACGCCGACCAATAAAAGTCCGTGAGAGAAAAGTACGGGAGCGTGCGCGAGAGAGAGAGAGAGAGAGGGGGGGGAAGGAAATGGACTCCTCTGGTACTCGAAAATACTTTACACAAGCACCCCGTCAACCAGAATCTGTTCCTTCTCTTCCTCGCACTCCTACTCCGTCTGCATATCAATGTATTTTACAACATCAGCTCGTTTGAAATTCGATTAAAGCTCGTGTATCATAATCGTATTGTCACTCTGTAAAAGATTCTTTGAAATATTCCGCGGATAGACTCGAGAGCCTGTATGCACGCGACGACTCCCATTTTCTTAAACTTAATTTTGCTTCTCGAATCACTTTCTGGAATTTTTTTCCCACCAACGCAAAGAAAATGTAGAATTTGTATAACAAAAAGGAAATGCTGCATCTAGTGATGTCGAAAGTTCCACGCGAATCTCAGCGACAGTCAACACAATTTTGAATTCAAAATATATGCGAGCAGTGTGTTTTAAACGCCTTTTTCATATATGACGATGTACACGCGTGAACTACAGCATTTAATAACCGATGAAATTTCGTAAAAATTTAAGTATACTTGTGCTGTCGATTAAGAATTAGAATCTTCAACTATTAAGAAACAGTTCGTTCGTTGAACTCCCAACGCAATATTATTAAACTTCTAATTGCCAGTCTTATCCTGCCCTTCGTACGTATTATTCCTTCTACTCAACTTCACCGAGTTTTCCAATGGCGAAAATATGACAATAGAGAAATCTAAAGCCAATTGTCGTGACACCACGTACTCGAGTCGATTACTGTTATCGTTACATTTCCAACTATTTAAAGTTGAAAACTGTTCGACAGCGCATGTGCTGATTTAACAATCACTTCTAAAAATTATTGCATTACGATTCAAGCTCCCTAACTTGAGTAATAATTTTCACTTAAATAAATGCAAACCGATAACGGTATTTTATTTCGTAATAACTATTAAGCGTGAATCAAGGTTGAAAGTTCGTTTATCGACTTTAATATAATTTTTATTTAAATCAATAACGATGAAGCTACCGATAAATATATATTTAGCTAATTTAAACATTATAGCCCGGTAAACAAGAACATGATTATTTTCCAAAAATACGTAAAACGTACTAATTTGACATGCAAGTTAATGTACATTACAGGTTATTCATTCGTTTAACAAGACGAGAAAAATTTGAGTCCGTTGATGAAAATGTATTTTAAACTGAGCAATTTTCGATAGATATTTGAACGTTTTAAAATATTATTATCAATCAAAAGGAACACTTCTTTTATTTTCAGTACACCGTTTCGCATACCATTCGTTCTTCGCAACTATTCTATTTTGTATTTTATAAAACGAATTAAAACAATTAGATCGTCCATTGCTCTTGCGAATTGAAAACATTAAAGGAATTCGACAACACAAATGCTTCCTTTTTCTAAAAAAGTCAAGTGCTAAAAAAACTGTCTTTTTGATTTTACGAGAAAATTGGATTTTTCTCATCGTTCGTCACGTACTCGCTATTTCTAATAAAAAAATTCTTTATTGGAAACAACCTCCTTTCGCGCGCAAATTTGCATGAGCAAATATCGCAGACAATGACTTTTGAAATAGTTTAAGCGATAAGTATTTAGTTGCAAAAACGATGCGATAATGTGTTGCGTTTCGCTAAAGCTCTTTTTTCATTTAAAAAAAATTAGCCGAAAAGAACTTTCGCAAAATTTGTTTAAAAATGCATTTAGAGGTGCGTGCGACGAAAGTGTAATTTCATTAGCCAGGACAACTTTCGGACTATTGCATTATTTACATAAAATCATGACAGATGAATTGGCATCCGACAAAAAGGAAACTAGCATTTAAGAATTCGAAGAAAAGACGAGGTTGGTTTTCCTTTGCCTGCCGTTATTCAATAAAACTCGAGTTCCGCTAAAAGTTGCTCCTTTTCCGAGGTTCTTGGCGATTTCCAGAGCGTCGATTTTGGCGTCGGGAAGAACAAATCGAATTTGCATCTCGCAAGATCGAATTTATTTTCTTTCTTGGAAACGCGAGGCGTCGCGACGAACAGCGCCTTGGCCGACGACATACGATTCTCGAATTTTCATTTGGAGAATTGATCGACATCTACTCTAAGAGCATCGCTTTTGTTCTCTCTTTCTTATCTCTTATCGCGACGGGAAACGAAATTAAGTGGCAGCCCTTGTAACGTCTTCCGTCCCCATCGTCTTTCCATCGCACGACCCGCGCGACTCACTTAGCCAGCCTAATATCTTTGCTCATACGCCTTTTTCCATATCGCAGAGATCGACTTTTCTCAAAGCGCAATAATCAATTATCTCGACGCAAACTAGTCTCGATGTAATTGCGGCTTTTATTGTTGTTTGCCAGCTTATTTTGATCGTGCGACGACAGACCAAAGACACGTGGCGCACAAAGGACGGAATTAACACGAGCCATTCGTGCCAGTGCGCCAACTCTCGTATACCTGGATAAATGGCACAGGAACAATTATAGTACACAAGTTTGCGGCCAGATCGAGAACGGGAACGGGAATAGAATCTTATTAGCTAATTCCGCCGGTGTGCGCAACCCCGCATGCACGTTATTTACCAGCTATAACCCATACACCCGAGTTAGGTGTTACCATATGTACAACAGCATACTATGTTATTCACCGGCATAATTAAAGGCAAGAAATCCCTTTGAGAGAGCGAATCGCGGAGGTTTTAACACGGGGGATTTGCAAGCTTGCGAGTGGATGCTACGGCACCTGGCGCAGCTTTTTTAACCAAGCCCCGTGTAATGACTCGGCGCCGTCGCACTTTCAAAGACAATAAACGTAATTTGATAAATGCTTTTTCCACTATGTCCGGAGCGAGTTTTGGAATCCAGTCACGAAAACGAGCGACGCTTCGAGAAATTGATTTACCTTTCCGACTCGACGATGCCGTAATTTGACATTGCGTTAATTAAAATCCGCTTGCGAGTCCGCGTATTTGCCCGAGCCCTCCTGCATTATCGACACTCGTCAATGGAGGTCCCCTCCCCTCCACGCATCTTAAAACCGCAGAGCTCTAAGAGAGGAATCGGGGGATTAAGGGCAAGTGGCGACTGCGTCACGACGAGTCACGCGGTGGATCAGATTGTCGTAGTGCGCGCATTTAAAGTGCTGCTCGCCCTAATCCGTCACGACTCGAGCAACTCCGCTGCTGTCCACCGCCTCGCTCGGTGCTCACTCGGACGCGTGACCCAGGACAGCAATAACGGGCACGCAAGCTCCGGCCACGCGAGTGCACGCAACTTCCAAGAGGATTGCCACTGGACAGGAGACACCTGCCACGCACCAAACGACGGGCAACGCTACGTGACCGCCTCGAGCGCTCAAATTTACCGTCCACGTCAACCTCCAACGAGCTGAGCCTCGTTCGCGACTCCACCCGAACTCGTCTTTGTGGCGGACCGAATCCGATTGCAATCGATGACTTTTGCACCAATTGGAAACAGTCGCCCAGCCCTCACTTTCTTCTCGATGACAAATATCTCCATTAATAAAAGTAATGCGATGTAACTTCTTCCGATAAATTACGAGAGCACGGTACCTGATCCAATCATCCTCGCAAGAAAGCTCATTTTTGAGGATTGCGACGATTGATCAAAGTGAGTTTTGCGAGCTTCCGACGCAATTTTTATATGCAAGTCGCACTGAAAAGCAGTTTCGAAATGGCGCGGATTCACGCTCCATAAGAACATCTAATCTGATATTGCAACTTTGCAGACAATCGGAAAGACAATATTCAGTTTACAGATTTAGCTCTTTATCCTGTTAATCGCTTGCTAGTGCGAGTGAAAAATTCAGGTACGTGTTTTCCGTCGAATAAACATCGCGTGTGCTACTTCATCCCTTGAATGTATAAATTCGCGGATAAACATTTTCAAATCCACGGGAAATGAAAATATCTAAATCTGAAGGAATATTTGCAAACAGATCAATAATGCTGATATTTTTTTAATATTAATCCAGTGTTTCTTTGACGTTTCTTATTGAAACACTAACTCGTATTATTGAATGTACACACATAACCATACATACTTCCATTGCTGTAAATGATAATATGTTTTTTAGAAAAGAAAAAACTTGGATCGAACATTGTGAAGGACAGTTTTCTATTTGGAAGCTTTCCTGTCTTTTTCCAAGAGTATTTCAGCTCAATAATTATGTAATAAATGTATACTAGGAATTTATGCATTACGCCTACATTATATTAAATATCGTTAAAAAAATTTTGCTCCAATAAATAATATAAAGTTTATCGAAGAATTTCAAATTGTAGTGGGGACTATTTCGGGATTTCTATAGTTTTGAGCAGTATATTGTCAAATTTTTTAATTTAATAGTGCCATGAGTTTTCCTTTGTTTCTTATTGTGAATAAAAATGAGAGAGAAAATGCCTCCAGCTGTGTACTCTAAATTTATTTGTCAAATATTATTCTATTGGTATTCATCCAGATATTTAAAGCACAGTATAACAAAAATTTATATCAAGTTTCACTAAAAAAATGAAAATTCTTTTTGCACTATATTTTTATTTTATTCGACGGAATAGAATATAGGATAAAAAATTCAGAATAGTTTTCAAAAACGGAACTTCTGCATCTTGTCGGTTAATAAAATTATTCGAAGAACGAAATTACTTTTTATAATAATTTGCGTTTGTGCGCTTTTACTTTGAAAGTATTAACTTATAATAGTTTGCCGAATAAATTACCGATAAAATTTGATCGAATTAAAAGTATGTAAAAGTATATTAATATAAAGTATTTATACTTAAATATTTAATTAACGCAACACAAAGGATTGATTATTTTGTTTTTACAATTATATATAAAATTTCCAATGTAGCTTAAAATATTGCGAATCAAATGATTTTTTTATGCATAAAAAAAAATACATTTTATATCATGGTTACCGTTGTTTTATCCTTAATATTTACATTGAAATTGTTAAAAATATATTTAAAATATTAATCTTCGGTGCAAGAATGATATAAAATTATCACTGAAAAACAGTAAAATTAAAAAGAATTGCATTTTTAATCCTGAATAATACCTTATATTTGCTTGTACATCTTGTATGTAAGATTAAAAATTGAAAGAAAAGAATTTTTCAAAAGAATGACAACAATTTGAAATTTCCCAGATAAAAAGTTTAGAAAATACTGTTGTTTCAATTTTTTCTGTTATACACAAGTTTCTATCGCTATCAGTGACGTCTCATAAAAATCTAAACAGATAGATTATCTAAACAATATGATAGTCTGTTGATATAAAAATTACAGTCTTATTTACAGTAATTCGTAGATCGAGACCTGCAGAACAATTTTAAATTAACGAGTTATTTTAACTTGAATTTTTTTATAGACGATAACTTATTTCTGTTTATAGAATATTGATAGGGAAATATCAGACTTTGGAAGAAAAAAAACATAAAAATGTAGGAACAAAGTTTTTCAATAACGGAATATTCATTTCCACAATCAGTTGCACTTTAACACACGAGCGATTGTGCAAATATTTTTCGTCTCCTATTTTCCATCAGAACTTTTATTAAAATATGCACAAAGACCAGTTTATTTTTCTTATCACAATGTACAGCAATTATTCCATTGGCTCGCTTCTTATCCACTCCTTCTTTCAATGCCTTTCGCGTAAACACAATGACATTACGGAGAACTGGTGCGATCTCGTAGACAGCGGAAGCAGATGCAGGTCAACTAGTGTCCCACTATCGGAGCCGGTGCACCCCAGTGAAGCTTCTGTTCCTGGTTACCATCCGATGTGGCATATACGTGAATAAGCGCGTGTATACGAGCTGCAAACGTAGGAGGGCGGCAGGAACTCCGAGTCGACTATCAGCTCATCTGACTCTGCCTCGCTCCCTCTTCCTCTCTCCTCCTCTCTGATTTATGGCTTGTACATGGCACAGCTACGTCGTGTAACCGATTCCGCCCCCCTCGCATTAACGCCTATCTATTCGTTGTTATATTCGGCGACGAAATGGCAAAAAATTATGCATCAGGATTATTTCGCGTGTATTTTTCGCCCAACCAGGTATAAATAATGTATCAACTATTTCCACACACTTCGCATCGCGTAAATATTACTTTATTTTGTGAAATGTAACAGATGCAAGGATTTCTTATTCACCTCAACATAGATTGCGTAATTCGTAATTTTTACGTTTCCCAAGATGTAATTGAAATCTCTTATAACTTTGTTTCTAATTTTGTTGCACACGATTCTCGTCTGCTGTGCGAAAACAAGTACGAATTTATTTGTATACAAATGCGCTTTGTTGCGATTGTTTTACGGCTACGATTACTGGATTAACAAGACCATCGACTCGAAAAGATTCGTATTTTTACGCGAACGCCTTCGAGCGATTAGAACAACATATTTTGCACTTTATATTTCTTAAGTGTAAGAAATAAAGATTTAAACTACCACCACCACTCGACATGTTGTCTGGCATAAACAGGCGTTTATTTATCATATGTTCCTGCGACGCGTGTGTCGAACACTTATTCGCTACAGGTGTGCAATGGCCGCGAGAAAACCCCTCGGGGCTTTCAAAACAAACTCGACTCGATCTTTGGCAAAGAACTTAAAACCTTCGAACGGAGTGAAATACAATAGACTCGGGAGCGGTTTTTACCGAAAGCCGAGTACTTCTCAAGCCTCGAGTACTCCGTAATGCGACAGTTATTGCAAGTGTTTTGATTTAATTATCTCGTCCTGTTGTTGAAGTACAAGGAGTCTGATCGAAAACTCTGACGTGGAAAAGTTGCGTCGCGTTGTGCAAACTGCAGGCGAATCTTGCAATAAACGAGTGCGACATCTCCGAGTAGAAACTTGGGTGAAATTGAGAAAATCAATCTTTGCAATTCATAAAATTTGGTGGACTAAAAATTCAAAAGCCGTCCTGTCTCGATCGAATTTGAGAGATTCGTTGAAAGCGGCGATTAGAAGTGGATAAGATCACTAGATCACTTTTTGAATTATCGCCGCGAGACAAAAAAATGCCTTTGCTATTTCGGACTCGCGTTCGCGTTAATTTAATTCGCAAACTTGTTGCGAAGAAGAGCGACTGACGGAAGTTTAAGACTGGAGCTGCTCCTGCCGAATTTTACTTCCCACGCGAAGTTTGGCTCGTGAAATTTGGTCACTGGCGCTAAATTTCAGTGGAGATTCGGAATAGACTCGGAAGAGATGCAGAAGACGCGCAAGGGCTTCAGGAAATGAATTCCCCTGAGGGGGTCGCAGCGCGGAGTCCTGGAGTCGGTCGGAGTGCGACGGCCGTCGGGAGGCGCGTCGCTGCGCTGTATCGACCGGAATATGATTTACTCGGCAAAGCTGCTCAGGGCGTGATTTACACCGGGAGGTCGTCCGTAGCGAGGCCTTCCGCCGCTCGCCCCGGACGTTGTCGTCAAAGACGCGTGTTACAACTTCTACCGGCGCGATATCGCATGCGTCCTCCTCCATAACGCGGAAAATTAATAGCGCGTCCTCGGTCTCGTTCACCGGGTTCCCCAAGAGCCGGCTCGAGGCGCTAATGCGCGCGACCGGCATCGGGCTTTGCACGAGGCCGGAGTTGTCGCGCCTCGCACAGTCTCTGCTTCGAGATTTCGGAAACGTGAATCGGCGAATCGGCCCAGTCACTCTCGTCGCGCCATTTGCAAAGCAAAACAAGTCCTCGGATTTATGACTGGCGATCACGTCTGAATATGCGCGAGTCTTCCCCTGCTGCCTCTGCCTACCGGGGCATCGGAAACCCAGCGCTGCATTTTCCACTTCTCTTCACTCGCTCCCCACCCCCCCCTAACTGTCTTGACACGCGATTATTGTCGAGCCTCTTTTATTTTCACCCCCGTTGCCTTAATTCGCCTGAGAAATGTTGTCCTGCGAGGTTGTGCAAATTAATGCTCTGCTCACCTCGCAGTATCTAGAAATTGCATTTTCAATCAACCCCAATTGCAGTCCAGCTGGAGTCCATCAGAATTTTAAAAAAATCTAATATTTGAATTCTCGAATTAAAAGCAGAGAAGTTATTTCATAAGCGTTTATCAGGGCTTTGTCGTATTACACTGCAGCGTATTCATTAGTGTAGTGCAATTTTGAAAAATATTCGAAATGCTATTAGTTGCTCCAGTTTTACAATTGGTCTATTTGGAATCAGATGGAAGTCTCTGTTTGGATACAGGATATTGGAAATTTACATTTGAACTTGTTAAAAAACAGTTTTTTAGTAACTAATAAATATCGAAATAAAAGGTTTCGGCTTTCCGATCCATCGATATTGCGCATTCATTGGAGAAAAAGTTTTGTCGAGGACGTGCTCGATGAGAAATTCGCACTGTTCTCGCGACGACTGGCGCAAAACGAACCGCAAGATGGAACGGGGCGAAGACGGAAAAATTGAAATTACGAATATTTGCGAGCCGAAGGTAATAGAAAACGAGCGCCGATACAATCGCGGACGAAGAAGAAGAAACAAAGAATATCGTCAAGAATTAGAAGAGAAGAAGGATCAATTTCATTAGTTCCATTTAATTAGAAATTTCTAATGCTCCGTCCTTCGCTCTTTCACGCATTTTCCATTCTCCTGAATTTTCCGTCCGCCGCGTACTCGATCCTCTTAATTCAGCGACGTCGACGAGGAAAGTGTTTTTCTCATTGCGTTGCTCTTCTTTCCGGGACGCCGCTGCAGCTTCTATACACGTCGAGGCTTCGTCGCGCCTTACAGGAGAAGGCGAAACACAATTTGTTTGGGTTAAGAACCTCGAGCAAAGTCGTTGATGTAGACGAAAGACTCAACCACCGACACTCGCCTCTGCACCCTAACGAATACAAAGCTCACCAAGAGACGCGCACGGGAACACGTAGTCCCTCCTGCGCTTCCTGCGCAAATTGACTTCGGAAACAAAGCTCCCCCCCTCCCGCTCTCTCCTCTCGCCGCCGCTCCGCAGGTGTAGCCTCGAATTCCGAATGGACCGAATTCCGGGGTAAGCCTCGAGATGTCTAAATAATTACCCGGAACTGAGCATTTATACGCGCCGTGTAACACAGCGTCGCTTCGAGAGAAACTCGATTCGAACGGCGCCGACCGCAAATAAGGTTTCGCCCGGTATTTCACAATTGCTATTTGCGTTCGTTCGCCTCGGCGCTGATCGGACCGAGTATTAATTGTTTTAAAAGCGCGGCGTGGCTTTTCCGAAAAACTTGGACTGTCCGATCGCCGAAATCGGTAATTTTAAACATTACCAACGATCGAGCGTCGACGTATTGGCTCGACTTTCACCAAAGTTAATTCTTAATACTCGTGTTCTGCCGGCAGACACCAAAGTGGGAGACTCGCGCGCAGCTTCATAATTCGCAAGAATTCGCAATCGGACATTCTTTGCGGGGAACCTTTGATTTTGATCGCTCACTAACTTAACTTGGAGCGCGAAAATTAAAATTTAGAACTACAACTCGCCGGTATAATTTAATAAGACAATGGCGCCGAACCGCGAGATTCATCATTTCGAGCCAAGTTTTCCACTCTATTTAATAATATTTCGCGGATGTTAAATGAAACGGTCCGGGGCTCAAAGTTTATTCGAATTTCGAAGATAATATACTTCTTGGGCGCGGCCGTGTACGCGTCGTAAGATCAGACATCTTGATCGTTCAAAAAGAAACCTTTGCTTAAAGCTAACGACGTCGTTCGCACAATGTTCTTGTGAATTATAACGTAGCGCTTGTAAGTAAATAAACGCGATACGAATCTAAGAAAGGAGCAACTCAATTATTTTACAACAGGCCTTAAAGAAACTTAGACAACAGTCGCAACAGCCGCAGACACAAAGCACGAATCCGAGCGTTGTATTGGTTTTCATTATTAAAAAAGAAGATTCCCACGCACGACAGCGAAGCGAGTCACAGCGAGTAACGGCGAGATGCAAGGACTGAAGAGCCCGTGCGTTTATTAGGGAGGGAAGGAGAAATGGCTTTGGGCGCGAGGAATAAAAGTTGCCGAGAAGAGCCTATCATTAAAATACGCAATGTCTCGAATTGCTTCAAAAGGTTATGCACGTGATTGTATAGGTACGAAAAGCCGAGGGTAAAGCAACCACGCGCCCTTTCTTTCTCCCCTCTAGCTCCGAGCTTCTGCCCCTGCTGCCTCGAAAACTCCCCTTTATTCGCCAAGACATCTCATTTAATTTCTAACGGTTCTCAAATGTATACCGAGCCGAGAGAGGAAATGAGAGGTGCCGGGGACGAGGAAAAACGATATAGAGAGGCACACCATTCAAACGTGTCGAGTTTACGGATCGTGATACTTTATGCCTCGAGAGCTTTCAGCCTCCTCCCGTTCGGTCCTCTTCTTCTCTATTTTAAAGGTATGCAAAATAAGTTTTCGCCGGGAGATCGTAAGAATTTCGCGCGTTAACAAAAACCGCCGGCTGCGTTTTTGAATTAAAACGCGCTTTGATCACGGCCGGCATTTTCCGCACTCTCCAAAATCCGGATCAATGACTTTTGCAAATTATGATTTTATAAATATTCCACTTTGAAATAGCGGCGCTCTGGGAGAAAATTTATACAATATGCCAGGAGCTGCTCAGCCGCACACGGCAATTTGTCCTTTTTATTTCACGAACAATCCTTATTCGATGAATAATGCAGCCCGAGCCCGGGAATAAATTTTAATTTTTACAATTAAAATTCAAACTAAGATCTGGCAGTTTTGGAGATAATATTTCTTTAAGGCATCGATTCGTCCGCTGACGCCTCCTTTTCCTTCATTGTTCGCAACAATCAGCGCCTGAATTGCCCCGAGAGAGCGAACGGCAGCTTCTTCGACGCGGCGGCGTCAAATTTTTACCTCGAGCCTCGCTCTCCCTTCTTCTCGGTGCGAACAATATCCGATGCACTAATGAGGTTCGTTCGACTTGAAATTAACAGACGGCAAGTTTAATCCGCGCCGAATCACTTTTAAGCGAAATTAAGTGCAAATTACGAGGATAAAATGAATTTACGCGGCAATTCGTGAATAGTAAATTCGGATGCGCACGCGAAATAACGCAATAAAACACGGGAGAGCGAAAAATAATTCGCGAGTAAATTTTTCAGGCTGACGCGTTTAATAACCGTCCGCGTTGTTTGTCTCTGTTCGAAAGCTCGCGGATTCGCTGTTGCTTCGACAAAAACGCGCCAGGTATTACGCAGCAGCACGTTCGCGCACTTCAAACGGAGGGGATGCAATTAAACGCGTTTAACGCTTCGCCCGGAGCTCGTCGTAGCTCCTAAATAAATTAAACGTTCGACGGCGGAATTAGTATAAAGAGCGAAACAAATAATTGGCATAAATGTACCAACATGCTGCCGAAACACTTGAAGAGGAAGGCTGCAAAATGCGATAATACGAGCGAGAGCTCCAGCCCCTCCCCGACCCTCGTGCGACGAATCACTCGCGGCGGACGCGCGCCCCGTATCGTCATGCCGTTTTAGCGCTGGAATTTATAGCGCGTGACGGCGATGCGTCCCCCGCGAATCAGCGTCTATCCCTTTCCAGAGCGACCGCGCACCCCTCGTAAACGAATTCCAGGATAATTAAATGAGGTGCGCGTGCACTCGCGAAATGTCTTTATACGCCTCGTTCCCGTGCCCCGAATGCGAACGCGCGCCCAGATAAATTTCGTGACTCGTTAATTTCCTTTGTTGGGCGATTCGTTCCTCTGCGCGCAGCTCGTCTCCTCGTCGCCGGGACGAACTGCCTGACCGTAGCCTGTCGAACGAAGCTCCGGGGCGGGCGACGACGGCAACTGCTCCGGTTAGTCGATCCAGTGTTCGCTCTCGAGTCGTGTCTGCAGCCCGACTGAATTAATCAATGCCGCCTTCTGGATTAATATTAATTTTTCACTTCGATTAAAGTTCGGGGCTGAAAAGCGATTTAAGCGCCGAAGCTCGATGGACGCGTCGGCGAGTGCCTTATTTATTAAGCAAATCCGTGCGTTCGCCGAGACCACGTTAAAATTAGTGTTTGTTCGTCGGGACGATTTTGCGATCGAACCAGAGCTTGAATAAAACATCGGAATCGCAGGGGCGCCGCGCAAGAGGGGCAAAAAGCATTGTCCGCTCCTGCGAGTATCCGCGCCGAGTACACGCCTCTTAAAGCACCGCGCAATCGCGTAAATTTTTACGAGCCAACGCATTCGGAAAGTTAAGCAAATATGTCGCCGAAGGAAAGCCAGCGCAGCTGAAATGCGCGATGAAAAGTGTGAGCCCTAAAATAATTTTGCTCCACTGACAGGACGACGCTTTTACTTTATATATAGGGGAAAGTAAAAAGAACGAGGACGCAGGTAAGAGGAAAGTTGGCTCTTCTGCCGGAAGAGCTTCGGGGCACCGAGTACTCGCGACTCTCGTCTACAAGCTGGATCGAGATGGAAAATCTGGCGCAGCCGCTCGTGTGCGCGCCTCCTCAAGATAAACGCAGAGAGCAGGAGCCTTCGAGCTCGAAGACAGAAGAGGCACCAGCCTCGGTGACTAACTTTTTGACGGAATTAACAGTTGAAAGTCACTTAAAACCAACGACGTGGGAACATCTCCGCTCAGCCCGCGCACCTTCTCGCGCAGCCAGCCTCGATTGTCGATCGCCACCCTCTTTCTTGCCGGCTCTCGCTATTCCTCACTACAGCCACTATTTTATCTTGGTTCTTTAAAGCCACCACCTCTAGTCTGCTTTACCTCACGCTGCAACTTTGTACTTCATTTATGAAAATATTTCAAAACGAAGGATAAAAGCTCCGGAATCTTAGAAAAGCTTAGTTTTTATAATTAAAACTTTTTTACCTCCGTCCGCTTAACAATTTTTAACGCAGTGTTCAACCCGTCTTATTCGACATTATCAATCAGATTTCCATTACTTTTGCACACCTTCCAACGCGATTCGTTAATTAATTTTTATACAAATCTCGCACAGTATCGTTTGAATGTAATAACGACGTAATAGCAATCATTTATTTGAGTCGACCTAACGCCGGCCTACAGTTCTTTCCTTATTTATAATCCCCCGCCCTTCCCCACTGCCAAGAATTTAACGTCACGGATTTAATATATCACGGCACGGGTAACAACGCGTCTATTTTTTTTTTTTTTTTTTTTTTACCAAGCGAAACAAACGCATCGCTAGAGTTTTATATTCCACGCGCACCGCCGCAATCGCAATTAGTCACATCTCCGCAAAAATTATTAATCGTACAGACCAGTTTTTCGAATACTCCCTAATAGCGCAAATTACAATACCATTTGGGAGAGGATGAAACGATAGTTTAAAAACTAAAGCTTGTCGTGAATAACTGCTGGCCTACGTACATAACACGTGTGCACACATACGCGTTGATCTCGAGCCGGGGCAAGAAGTTTACAGAAACTCGCGAACCCTCGACCCCAATTTGTTAAACGTCCCAAACAATTTCGAAGCACTCATATTTACTCGTTAAAGATCCGAAAAAAATCACTCTTGCGATTGCTTCCACGCAACAATTACTCTTGAGGGGCTTTATTTGTCGCGAGTCCGTAAGTTTTCTCGCCTCGGTCGTTGTTCCGAGTTCTGGTCCAGAAAATGAGGAAAAAGCCCGGGAAAATCGAGTAAGTGAACGCGAACCGAGTTCGTCTAATTTCATTGCATCGAGCATTGGCGGGCCCTTAGCCAAAGTCTTCCTCATTTTTCTTCCGTTCAAGCAAGTTTTGCCGATTCTTCGTTGTCGCACTCGAGTGCTCGTCCGATTTATATCGTTCCGGCAAATAGTATCGGCTCCGGGCGCTTCTGCTGATTTTCCGAAGCTGCGCATCGAGTTGCATTACAGTCTGTGCTCGCCCGTCTTGCGATTCTCCTTTCCGAGTTAATAAAATAATGCTGCGAGGAAACCCGGAGAGTCTCGCACCAGCGAGTGATTTTTTAAAGAGAGCGATGCACCTTCTTGCCTTTCTCTCGCGCTCTCTCGGGGAGCATCGCGAGCGCCGCTGATAAAGAAGCCGCCGGTGTTTGGAGTAATATATTCGAGCGCCGCCAGCAACGATTTCGGATTCGCAAAAACATTCACTCGATACTCTACGCGAGCTTTCATTTATTCGACAAATTCATAAAGCAATTTTAATTTTCTTCCTTATTCCAATCGCTTATTTGAGTTATTATAAATGGCAGTTGATTAATTCATGTTAACGTGGTGTATAAATCAGCCTGTTTAACCGTTTCATCGTCAGTCTTTCTAATTAGGATCTAGTGCCTAGTTTTAACAGTTTTATTAATATTTAACGATATGGTAATTATTGGCGTAACTTATATTCGTATTTCTATCAAACGCAACTCGGATACTACCGTCGAGTTTTATTACATTATTAGACTTAATGCGATGAATGATATTTAAACTTAACGTACTATAGATTTTCGCGATTTACGTCAATAATTTATGGATTTTCTCGTATACGCAAACGTTCTCGGGCGCAAGTACACGTATACAATATAAAAAATAGGCAACTCTAAATATAATTATTGAGAATGAGAGTGAAAAATATAGCCTTTATCAAGTTGTGAAATTTTTTTTATTAATATTCGTCCATTGATGCACAGTGTGGCAAAAAATATCTTTCTTACGCATAAAGCTGTAAGGATTTAAAAATTTATTTCCAATTTTTCCAAATCACCGAGTTCGATTTCATTTAATTACGCAAACTTGTTCAATGGAATATATCAAGTCATAAAATATCGATAGTTTGAATTTATTTAATCTGTTTTAATGAACAAGAAGGATTTTAATAGAAATTTCTCATTAACGTGTGAACGTGTCAACTTCCGTCGACAAAAATAATATTTTATTTTCTTCAATTTGTCGCGCAATGGCCTCGTTAAGCATTCGAAGAGTATATCGCCGAACAAAAGCCACTTTTGGTAATTGAAAGATTCCGTTCGGTTTTTTTGTCACGCTCGCACGTCAATGCCTGTAATTTTCCGAAGAATAAATATTCATAAGGGATTCGGATATAATATTTGAAAACAACGTTATAGAAATTGGATATTTCGTAGAATATTGATTTCTGTTTTTGCATTCATAATTATACGATCAGTAATGAAATCGCCACTGATGTCAAAATCTCTGAATAAATCATGGAAAATATTCGTTCTTAAAACTGTAAATAAATATAATAAAACAATAATTAATTTTAAATAAAACTGAATATATCCCGACGTCATTTGTTCTCCAGACCTATTTCATTTGAATAAAATCGATATATTTGATAATAAAAATGCCTCGATATTAATGAAATAGTGAAAAGTTTGTCGATCGTAATTTTCGGTATATTTTATCCGCTGCATTCGTACCAGTTTCGAATTTAACGTTTTCCACTTTACTAATACTAATCTTTTATTTATTATTCGATTCGGCATACATTCGCGTGGAACTAAGTAAGATACCCATGGAAATTCGCAATTCGTGCAATTTCAATATAAATACAATTGTTTAAATCGAATATTACGTAATTTCGTTTCGCCGCAGCTTTATTCTTATACTCACGTATTTTTCTCTCGATAGCAAAAATGCGGAAAGCCAAAGATAACGTACCTGTAAAAAAAGAAAACATCGAATTAAGAAATGACGAGGAAATCACAGATAAATGAGTTTTAATTCCTAGATCTGCTAACGCCGATTATGGCCGAAATTGGGAAAAAAAAATTGAAAAATTGGATTTTCCCGAATAAATTGGGCGGATAGGGAAAATATGAGATTCGCTCCCGCAATTCGACCCCTTTTGAATAAACCTGTTTCCGTTTTCAGTTGTCTGTTTTCCTCGGCTCCTCCGTCTAATTTCCAATCGTCTTTATCTAGTTAGGCCTCGCGGCCGGTGTCCAACTTGAGCGAAGTGATTGCGTACTCTGCAGCAGCAACAGCAGCAACATCGGTTCCTTAAGGCATCAAAGCAATGACTGATGAGCTCGGTGATTGATATACGCCCTGGAAAATCCTCCCTATCTCCCTCCGTTTGCCGCTATCCATCGGGAAGGTGGCCTGAGAGAGCAGTTGTCTCTGTCTCTTCGGCGGAGGTGCACTCTTGTAGGGATAACGACGTCAGGTGTATATCGTATTCCCCTTGGGTGGAGCGCAGAGGCAGAAGCATAAGCTGCTGGGACTCCGGTGACTATGGAGCGAGAGCAGATCCCGTGTCATGGCGGATACCTCGAAGCTGCCATTCTAGACCGCATAGTCATTTGTCTGGATCACATGCCCAGCCTTCGCTCCTCTCCTCTCTTTTCTGCCCTTCCCTTCCCGTATGACGAGGCCCTCTGCCCCTCCCACGCACAGATCTTCATTCACACTTACAGCCGCGTGCACGTGTCGGTGCCAAAGCTTGCTTTATCCAATTATTTCAATTGGCCCTTTTCTTCCTTCTTCTTCCTCAAATTCCTTCGATCCTTTACATTGCCTTTGCTCGCTGATTCCAATTCACGGGCTAATTAATTAATTTGTCGTGTATTTGGCAACACACCTAAACGCAGACGCTTGTCACTTGTCGCAACTCGGCCGTCCGGTGTCCGGAGACTTTGGCATGCGAAAATGTCCGATCAGACGCTCGCTCGCTAATCGTTTTAATTCCATTTGGCTAATTACGTAGATAAACGCCGGTAAACTTTATTACCTGAAATTCGTTATCAGCAAGCCGTTAGTTTTGCATAAAATTTCTGCCGCGTTACTTTCGCGTCTACCGGTTACGAGTGATATTTTATAATCGATCTCGTTTGTTGCGTTTTCACCCATAATGGACGACCGAAAGTGCACTTTTACGCAGGCTTCGCTAAAACACAACGAGCGGAAGCGCTTTGAGCTGAACTATCCGCGAGGTTATAAGCCACTTGTGAGCAGGATCAACGTTTAATTCGTTATCTAAGGTACCGTCGCGCGTGCGAGTGTCAATCAATCGCCACTCGCTTGCTTCACGAATATTAAAAATCGGGTGCTGGTCGTGATCCCAACCCCGACCACGAGAATCGCAGCTTTCGAGATCCTCCAGATCTAGCGAATGTCTTTATAGCGCGACGTCGCTTCATAATTCTAAATAGTAATTGCGACGCATCGCGCGAGGCGAAAACTTGGCCCGCAATGAACTGCATTCTTATCGAAAAGGCCTCTCCCAATTTAAAGTTTAAAGGGGAGCAATTCGTATAATTTGATCGGACGGATAACGTCGTTTAGATCTTCCTCATTCGACCGCTGCCTAACTACTCTTATCTCCGCCGTGCGCATCGCTTCGTTGCCCGTAAATTACCAAAGTGCGCTTAATCAGTGCTCGCCACTTAATTGCGCCGCTAATTCATCTTCTTGCAAGCGGCACGTAGATATTCACCGCTGCGGTTGTCATCGTCGCAGCGCAGGTAAAAGACTGCGATCTCGAGATTCGGCCCTTGCCGGCGTTTCCAAAAATATCGGAAGCCTCGCGTCCATCGGGACCAGTCCGTCGGAGGAATTTAATAAGATCGGTGCGATTGGAGGGAGGTTTTGCGACAAGAGCGCGAACTTAATTGTTGGCCCGTCGATGAGCCACACTTGGTTGTCTAGTTTCGTTGGCCGAGAAAATTCAAAGCTCCGGGGCCGTTGCACGCGTCCCGAGTGCACTAGTCGCGGAAAACCGAGGGAAAGATTGCAAGAGATGTCCAGGAGGCACGGAGCAGCGGCTCGAGCTGTTTTTTGGAGTTAAGACTAGGCAGGCGTTCGGCATCCAAACTAAGCTTCGAGAAAACTCGGTTGCTTCGCTCTTGCAGTGCTGGAGCGTTTGCTGGTAGCAGCCCTCGAAATACTTCCGAGGCGTCGTAAATTCCTCTCTGGTTATTTCTTCTTCTCGGGTGAGCTTAAGCGAGATTCTCCTCTTGTTTTTTCCTTTCTCCGCCCCCCCCCAATGGCTCTTTACGTCAACTCGGGGCTTAAAGAAGAATTCGCGAAATATTAGCCCTTGGTTTCCTCCCGAGGAGGCGCCTGGACGCGAAGAGTCGCGCACGATTCCCCCACCCCCCCGCACTCGGCTTTTGTCTGTTTAACCTTCGTGCGGCTGGTGGCGCCTACAAGCTTACGCCGAAGTAAGTTGGCTGCCGAGGTTGCCGAAGAGCTGCACCCCTAGAAAATGCATAAGAAGATAGGGTGAAAGATCAAATGATCGTCGGGCCAAGCTTGGCACGTAAACGCTGACACGGCGAAACTTTTGATGAATTCTACGCGTTCTATGCTCCTATCGGTGCGCGGCGACGCAGTTTTGTGTGTTGTCATCACGCCGACCATAAATTACGATGGTACGTTTATTCAGCCATCTATTGCGCATGCGTTCAGTTTAACGATGCACTTTCGCCCAGCCGTGACGTGGATTTTTATTTCGCTTTAACGCGCCTGTCCTCGAGAGAAATGCGACTCAACCGTCGCACGTAACGACGCACGGTCTTTTTTGTGAATGTGTTTACAATTTGACTCTTATGCTGGAAAGGTTAAAAGAGGAGAGCAAAAGAAAACAAGAAAAGCTTGCATGCCATTTTTATCGATGGAATTTCATCGCTCGTTTTTTTCCTTCTTTAGTCTTGCCTTTGACTCGAGAACGCGTCGGTTTTCACTCCTTAATTCGTTGTGTGTATCCCAACTCGAACAGTAAATTGGAGATTTTATTAAAAAAAAAGGTCCCCAAAAGGTAAAAGCTTTTTTCATAAATTGGAAAATATAAGTGCATGTCGATTGTGAGCTAAAATGACGGTCAGCAAAATCTCCATTTCTTGCTTGAGACGAACATGTGCGAGGATTTAGAGATTTATGTCATTCGAAAGTTCAGAATGTATGCGCCAAAAGTCATAAGTTTAAATATTTTTAGGAGTGTGTAAGTAAATTTTAAAATTGAATACAGGCTTGTTTTATTTGCCACCAATGGTATAAAATTTTAATAATAAGCTGATATTTAAAATTCCTAACGCAAAGTAAAGTTAACAATTCGTTCCTTTCTAAAGCAATTGTTTTTTTTTTTTTTTTTTTTTTTTTTATCTCGCACTAATGAAATGATGTTTCAAGTTCAACAAAAGGCTAAAACTGAAAAAATCCCACAACTCCTTCAAGTTTTCAGGTATAAAGGCCTTATTTAGTAGAGTTAGACTTTTTACCATTCAACTGAAATAATGTTTGCACTACATTGTCTAATGTAATTTACTACCTAATTTGAGTCGCGACTCATAGTGCGCGAAATATATTTCATAAAGTAACATTCGACTGTTGGCACATAATATCGTTTAATCTTGTTGTAGACAGTATATTAAATTAAATATCAATACTTCACTCTTAGGCGAATATTCTATTTTACACAAAAATCCTGTTGATGTGCGATTCAAAGCATTCGCTTTTAGAGATTTTCTTGTATTAGCGGATGATAAAGAAACTTAGACTGCCGGAAAAACTAAATTTACTCTAATAATGCCGCTGGCAGTGAGTAATAATCGTTAATAATTAAGCTAGCGCACTGCTATAAGAGGTCAATTTATTCATAATAAATATTGCCAGCGAGATGGCGCGCGGTTTTTGGAGTATTTTTTGTCAGTGCGTTTATCAGAATAAAACAATCTAGAGGATATTCCGTGCTCTTTATCACTAAATTGGGTTAATCGATAGTCTGCATCTAGAGGAAACAGGAAAATCCGCTCTGAACTCGAATATCGACAGAAATACGTTAACCGCCAGGAGAATGCAGGCCAGATCAGAAAATATTGTGAAATCGATATAAGGTGAAAGAACGATAAATTCCGAGATAAATTCCGAGCTTTCGCCACGCGTAAAAAGTTAATTGACAAACAAAAGGATGAAAAGGACGAAAAAGGACGATAGCCGAGCAGCTTGACAGCCGTTAGAGACACTTTGGTTGCTTTTATCGATTGTTTCGCTCCCGAGCAGCTCCTCGATTTCGCACTCGTTTTTCCGAGCGATGCACATGCACGTGCACGCGAGCCTTTCCACCAAACGCGGCCCTTCATCTTGCAGAATTTAATAACACCTCAATATTGTTCGAGTATAAATTAAGGACGCGACGCGCGCGAGTTATCGTCCTCGGGGAGCTCTGAGCGGCAATATCACCCTATTTATTGTCCATTCGATAAAAACGCAGAGGCTCGTGCGCACCCGCAGCAGCGGATCCCAGGAGGAGGGGAAAAATGGATGGTAGCACTGTTTTACGTACATAGTCTTGCACGCCCTGACAGTCCGCTTTTTTGCGATCCGCGGCGTGTGGAGGAAAGAGAAGCTCGAGCCTCGGTCCGCGTATCCGCGCCAAGATTTACGCCATTTCTCTAGCTGGTTTTCAACGATTTTTATGGGAGGGACATTCTGTAACCAACTTTTTCAGCGCCTCTATGAATAAGTGCCGTTGTAAAGCTAAAATAAATCAATGTTTGTCAATGAAACAACGAGGATTTCTTCGAGTGCCGAGGTCCTGCATTATCGCCTGCATCTCTGCAATTTAGCCAATAAATAATGGCGCCTCGAATGTATTCGTAGTAAATTTTTGAAAACAACGAGTATTGCCGCGTCAAATAATCCTATTTCTGGGTTTACCGTACGATAAATGCTATTTTTGCATAACAAAATCCTCGCAGGAGTAATTTTGTTCGCGCGTCTTTCTCTATAACAACATTCGCGTTCGTCATTGAAATGCAACAACTTGCAACGCACACCCAGCAGTTTTCTATCAAAACCATTATTTACATCTCATCGTTTCATGCGCAAGTCAACACAACCCTTGACAGATGCAGCAAACTTTAAAAGTCTAAATCAAGTCGGTAGAGGATCAAAAAGCTCTTCTTTACACCTTGGAATGGCTTATCCGAAAAGCGTACAAGTGTTGCAGGATGCGACGTAAAGTTTCAATACGTACGAAGCGCGCGAACGATTTCGCGTAGATAAGCGAGTGAAGCAGCGAAGGTACGAAAATGAATTATCTTCCTCGATAATTCTCGCTTTGACAGCTCGAAGAAAACGCAAACGTAATATCGCACTTATCGCGAGAAGAAGCGAGAAGAGACTATCTTTCGTGACAATACGTATCAAAACAATAACTTGGGAGCGAAGGATGAATAGTTGGCTAAAAAGATTTTCGAAATCATTTTGACATTCGCACGATTAAACTTTAAATCCCAGATAATAAATTTCGCCAAAGACAGAGATCTTTCAGGATGTAGACAAATTACGAAAGTGAAAACTCGATCGCAAAACGGGAGTTTAGATAAATGCCGAGATAAATTACAGACAGGCCTTACAATATAAAAAACAACTAGTTTAGTGGGAGCAATCGCCGCTGCTGTGCTCGCGCTAACGGTTCGAACGTCCGTCGGTATTGCAGCGAGGCGCAATCTTATCGATAACACGAGTGGCATTAATTGAAATTAATGAAAAACGGCCGAGAGTTTTGGGGATGGGAACTTCGGGAGTAAAATAGAAGCAAGAAGACGAGGGCGATGGGCTACGAGGCACCGGCCGCGCCTTGCCTCTGGAGACAAGGAATCACTCCGACAACCTCCGAAGCTCCCGCGCGCTCACTTTCATCTCATAGACTCCAGTAGCTAGAAGAGTTACCGGGATTATTCACGGGCTTGATTTAACGTCCCGGATTAATTGCAGTCTGTGTACTTGCTCCTGGCGGTAGCGTCGCTTCGCCGCATCGAAAACCCGAGGCCGGGGTTCGCTTATCCGGGCGACGCGGGCCGGAACTGGCAATAAGCGGGGTCGATGACGTTCATCAAGCAGCTCCCTGAGATACCCGCAATTTTGTTTGCGCGACGAGCCGAACCTCCTGTTCCCGGCGAACGAGCGACTGCACGCCGGCCAACCTTTCGCCGCTCCTCCACGACCCGTCCAATTTTTTTACGCCTCCGAGCGAAGTTTCCAGTGCCACGGTTGCAGTGCCTTTCTCCTTCCTCGAGATCGGCGCCCTCGCTACTCTTTCAATCTCCTCCGAAATGTTATCTCTTCGAATCTTGCATTGCGCGCTGTAATTTACCCCCGGCAACACGCACTTTGATGGGCGGAAATGCACATTAATGTTTGCTTGCGATTTCTAAAGTTGCTGAAAAATTCTATCGCTAAATTATTCACGCCGAAAGCGGTTGCCTTTCGTCCCACTACATATTCCAGGCTGCAGTTTCGAGCGAGCATTCGTGCACCCCGTTCCCCTGCCTCGGCTCCCCTCTCCTCTCGAGCAGGATGATGGTGCGAGCGCGAGTGCTTAGCTGCATCGACTTAGTGTACGATTTCTGCCCCGGGCATGGCGAGCTCTTACAGATTTGCGCTGCATTCTGGATGAACTCGAATCTGCAGTATCGTGATAAATCGACAACTCTGATTTATTAAACGACGTTAATCGTATAATTGGAATTTCATCAAAGCTTGTATTGATACAAATTTCGACGTGATTAATGGTTGAGTTCGACGTCTAAGCTTCGAATTTACCCTAAAAGTGCCTTTCGAAAAATTTTATGCCGCGCAATTGCCAATCGTATAACGCGCTTTAGTTTCTTGCTTTAATTCAAGTAACCCGGACACATCGAACATTTTATTTTAGATTATCTCGTAAAATGTTTCACCGACGGCCAACGCCTGAAAGCTGGCATTTTCCAGTTTATTTAAATAAGCTTCGGAGACTCGCAGTGCAGGAAAATAAAACAACAATCCCAATTCGCGACTATTAGACGCGTAATTTTAAAAACCAGCAGCTGCTGATAACCAAATCGAAAAACAAGAGCAAACCTCCTCGAAGCGAGTCGAGTCAAATACTAATTTCGTCTTTATTCACGAAGCAAAGTAATTGCAAGCAACGAATAACTCGACGGTTTGTAAACCGCCTGTTTTAACAGAATCTTCAATTTCAATCGCTCGAATCCAATATTTTCTGAGAAGTTGCCTGAAAACAGATCGATCGAACTTTATTCGAGATTATATCTATTATTTCATGGCGCAACGCTCGGTGTCCTGCGACGTTGCCGACTAATAAAACTCGAGTTCAGTGCCGGTGGCTGGCGCTTCCCCCCCCCCCAGCGCTGCTCGGCGAGTAAAAAATAAGAAGAGTTGAGTGTCCGTAACGCCCGTTGATTAGCGCGAGCGCATGACCCAGATGCAAGCTCGGCTAGTGAAGTTGTATAAAAATTTCCGCTCGAGCGTGAAAGGGGGAAAAAAAGCGGCAGAGGAAAAGTGACCGCACGAAGGCAATACTCCGGCGATTTTCCTTAGTCTTCGGCTAAAAAATAAGCAGCAGCGCAGGCGCGTCGACAGCGTAAAGCGCGCGGTTCCACGCGACCTCGACGTCTCCTGCGGGACAAACGCGATTAAGTAGCCAACGGTTCTGACGCAATCTCTGTTTAAGCTTTTCCGTGGCTTATCCACCAGGGAAAACACGGAGAGGCAGAGCCGCTCGAGTTTAAACCGCGGAAGGGCTTCCGGCGTTCCTGGGCGGCGTTGCAAATGTATAATAATGGCGAATTTAGCGATCGTTAGATGCCCTGACTTTGACTGACCGCAGCTTTGGTTCGATAAAGGAAGCGCAGCCTTCGGAGATGATATCAAAACGTCGGCCGATTTTTTTAGGGATATATATTATACGGAACTGCAATGCTGTTCAACGAGACGTTTCACTTATTATGTCGCTGATTTTTGACCCCATCTATGCTGCTTATCGTCCAGTCCGGTGATTTATTAGATTTACTTAAACAGCAAATATTAAGTCAAGCGTCACTTGGTTCATTTTTTTAAATTGGTAACACGGTTCTTTAAAAAGTGCATTAAAGTAACATTCAAGCCCGTCTAGTGCGATAAACGCATCCCCTTCTCCACTCCTTGCGCGATCAGGAACTGCATCTCTTTTCAAATTTGTTTCGTTCGGCTCGTGCAGTTTTGAAAATATTCAGAAACTTAATCTCTTTAGCGCGTTTAAGCAATTTGAGCGGATGCAGTAGCTGAACTGAACTGCCTCCCCGGTTGTCTTCGAGCAGACGTACTTAGAGCTGATGAACGCAATTTAAATCAGTCATAATAACGGATAATCAAACATGAATATGCGTAATTAAGCTTGTAAAATAGTTGAACTTGCTCGCACTCGAAATACCTGAGTGCACTTGATAAATCTTAATTAAGCTTCATTGTATCTGATTACAACAGTTTTGACGATTCTCCACAACCTCATCGGCGATAACCTAATTTTAAATATTCGCACAATTATAGGCTGAAATTCGGGGAAGATTCAATTGTAAATAAAATTGCGAAATCAGAGTCGAGGCCTTGAAAGTAAAATATCGAATCAATTTATGCAATTTTAGGAGGAAAGCCTCCCGAAGGTATATTTTGATTGGCTTCGCATTGGCCGTGGAGCCATTTTAGAACATATCATTTCAATGTTTCCTCGGTAATCTATAGACTTTCTGTTACCAGCGGAAAATCAAGACGAATTTCTATGAAACGCAGTGAAGAAAACTGGATTTCAATGGCCAACGCCGTAAATTTTCTTGGGATTGTGGCTCCCGCAGTTTTATGTTTCCTAGAGAGAAAAAGTTGCTCGAGTCAAGGCGGTAATCCTCCCGCACTTATATCCTTGCATTTACTCCTCGTGCTAATTGTGAGTCCGCACTCGGTGACTGTCGGGGAAAAACGGAATCTCTCGAACGGAACCGCATCGCTGTTTGCTTGTCAAACGTAAGTTAGAGTGTCCGGTCCGATTTATTTTTACGCCGTTCCGTCTCTCGGAAAATCGTTCGAGACTTAGCCGCCCCCGACAAGAAATCAGTCGACGGTTTTATTTTAAATCATACACCGAACTGATGCAGACTGATAGCGAATCTGAGAGGGAAAAAGTCGGGACGAAAAAGCAGATAATATTTGAATGATAAAATAAAACAGACCAGTGCTGAGTTCCAAGTTCGCGTTTATCTGCCAAGAAAAACTTCTAATATTCGGAAAAAATTCAAACATAACGGACATTTCTAGTAGCCACGCAATGTACGAAATAATTAGATTCGTCTTTACCGAGCTTTTTGTCAGCTAAACTTCGTGATATACTATATTTGTCTATTAAGGAATAGGGAATAAGTGGCGTAAAATAAACGAGTATTTTTTATTTAAAATAGAGATGGGAAACTTTCGTCTTCACATTTCAAGAATTTCAATCGGACGCGAAAATTTGAAGAATTAATTTTAAACGCATGGAATCCTGCGCTATTTGCAACACAATCAACTTTTAAGATCTACTTCCATTAATACTCGAGTTCTCGCAGCATCAAATGCAAAATTAATCAAGCATGTCTCATTTTATCTTAGCTCGGGAGTCGATTTTTTAAAATAAACTGTTGTTTGTTGATAGTGCACTGCTTGTCAACTAAATCTAATAATTCCATACCGTGGAATAAAAATTAGTCGGTTAAATTAATTCGTATTTGCTTATAAATATATTCCAATTATAATCTACGCTTACATGAATATTTATGGCTGATAAAAGATGCTGTAATTATATAAAAAAGGACTCCGTCGATTATTTATTAATTTCGAAACTAACGAATGTCTGACAAAATAAATAATTCTATTAAAAAATTACACTTTCGTTCACGTTTAAAGTTCATCAACCAAAGTGTTAAAAATTAATAGTACGCGCTACAATCGCAGCATAAGTCATTAAAAAATACCAAAATCCTTGATGTTTTCCGACGAGCCCAATAAATTTCCTAGAATTTATGGACTTAACAGATCATAATTAAGACAAAATAGCGAGTAAAGTTTTAGTAAACAGATCCTGGGCCCCTCTAGAAATCATCGTAGTAAATAATAAAATTTATGAATTATCAATAATTAACTTTCTGACAATTAAAAACCTCTAGATCCATATAAATTAGGCATTTTTTTCAGTTTTTTAATTTTTCATATAATATTAACATTTTTTTAAATATATGAATAAGAATAGGCAGTATATGTACAAATGTTTATTCGGGAAATAAGTTGATAAAATAAGTAATGAATAAGTGTTTCATTTTTATAAATTGAAATCGAAATTTTCCATTTCCAGAATAAATCTTACCGGTAGAGTTTTTGGAATCCGTAGAATAACAAATCGTGGTTGAAACATTTTTATCAGATATAGAATACTACGTAAAGCATCCATAAGTTTGCCAATAGCGTTATTGCTTTATTCGTAAATTCAATACAAAAATGAATAATTTATCAAAAAAATTTTCCAAATGTTATTTACAGGACTTTCAAAGTAATTGCTACAACAATCCTATTTGAACGTATAATCAACAACTAACAAATATAATTTATTAATTGAAAGGAAATTTGAGTTCAAAAAATTGGTCTTTTAAATTTATATACAATAAACGAAGAAATAAGTATTTATCAAAGATTTACAACAGCTGCAGGTAAAAGATTGAAATTTATCAACTGTTGTAGTATCAGAATAATAAAAAAGAATACAGAGAACTGCCTGATGCTGAATCATTTTCTATTCATATACTAAAACTTCAAGTATGTAATGAATAAATGCAAATACGCAACGGGTGTTTTTCTAAAATCCCGTAAAATTGATCGTAAATGCGGTTTAAGGATTGCATTTAAAGCTGGAAATTGTCTTGTTCAAGAGTTTGTAAGAAAGTACGTTGCATCAACCAGATCTCGCTGCCATTACTCCAATCATTAACGTGACAGTTACCAGCTAAATTCACAGCTTCGCGTTTTAATCCGAGTGCGGAAAGTTTTGAGAAAATTATAGATCGAGCATAATCGTAAAGGTCACTGGTCCGGGTGCAATATATGAAGCCCGGAGACGATGCGTGCATTCATGCGAGTGAGCGAAGAGCTTCATCCTCCGGGGAGGCGTAAAACGCGAGGGACGGTTTGAGGACTCTTAACGTGTAAACAGCGCCGCTCGAGAGATAGAGAGAAAGAAGGAAGGACGAGACTTTATTCTTTCTAACATAAAACGCTGCAGCCCAATAGACAACGACTGGTGAGAAGGCAAACTTCATAAAATCTTAACCCTCTTGTCCAAGGCTAGCATTGTTCTTGCATCCTCCTTCCACCTCCGTGCCGTAATGAAAATCAACTATCGCACTGTGACGTTGCAGCTTTCCTTTTTCAACCAAAGTGCATGCATGGACTTTAAGATCTCTGAAAACTTTCGTTTATGATGACAACGTAATATGTATCAACATCATTAAACGCGAGTAAGTACCGACGGAGAAAATACTTTATTATTATTATTATCGTTAATGAAGAAACAAAAACTTTTCGTTTGTAAGACATTTCGATCGTTGTTTTTCACATTTGCTGGAAAATAATTGTAAAAGCTGAAGTTCGCGTTAGCCAATCGCGCGGAAAAAGCAAGCGACTTGAAAATAAAAAATTTCATTATCAGAATACAATTTCGACGGATCTTTTATTTCTACTCCGCCACACCCTTAAAACACTCCAACACTCTGACAAATACACTATAAAACATAAATACACGATTAAACTTATTAAAGATGCTTTACATTAATTATATTACTCATAAAAGACACGTTTGATTATAATGCATATAGTTAAACACGCAATGTTTATGTTCATCTCGTAGACATTTAATATCACTGACGCTTATGCTTCGTTCATCCTTAAATGCTCCCCGTTATACTCAAACTTTTCAGTGCTTCATTTGTTCTCGTTCAGTCTGCAACACTTTGTTCGCGAATATTCTGAATTGTTCACGCTACTTAACTTCAACACATACTTTTGAAAGCTTTTAACATTCATTCATAATAATACAATGACTATTTAATTAGCTTTGACTTAAATTATTAAATAAATTATAAAATTTAAATTCGCTAGAATGTATTTATGGTAGATCACAAAGTAAAATGAAAGTGCGCTTAATGAATAATAAGACAACTTTGACTTTCAAAATCCAGAGGAACTTTCAAAACCTCGCGGAAAATTAATTTTATTGAAATAAATAATTTTTTTATTAATTTAGGGGAAATAACCGAACGAGATTAAAATTTACTAGGAAAATTTAATCATTTCGCTGATTTTGTGGCACATTACAGCGAGGCAGTAGTAAGACTCTAAATGTGGTCGGACACACCTATCCTGCTATTTCATTCAAAAACGTGTATCGGAGTGATAAACGATAAACGACACGTTTTAGTATTAATAACAAAAAGCTTCTACGGCCGCTACAAGACTCCGATGCGCACGAAGATTTCAGCAAAGGGAAACGAAGAAAAAATTGTCTCGAGTTTACCTTTAACTCGTGTATACGGGCAACAAAAACCGGGCAATGATAATAACTATGTATCACGCACACTCGTCTAGTTTTTATTAAAAGAAAGTAAAAAAGCTCTCGGCATACTTTTCGGGACCTTTATTAAATTTTAGAACACAATATTATAATCTTTTTGACATTATTCAGCGAATTTCGAATTCGTCGAAAGCAGCATAATTTTCGGTAAAAAATTTACGTCCTTTATCCTTTCTCATAAGCAGCTAATTTATTTTTTGTCGCTTGTCAAGTTTTGTTAGTGGCTTTAGATAAATTTCGAGCAATTCCTAGGCTTTCCTCTCTCGGTTTTATAAACGAAAGTATTAACCTTTTAAATAAGTGTCTGCGCGCCAACTCGAGAATTCCTATATAATATTTGGCCCAAATTACTTCTCCTTTATTCTTCCTAAATGTCCGCAAGCTATCTGGGAAAGCGATCGCGGTTGACAGCAAAGAAAAATGCGAGAAAATCGAAGGGTTATATTTATCACTTTAATAGAAGTTAAAACGGCATCGTCATTATTGGCTACAAAGCGTCGAAATGAGAGACCGAAACGAAAATCCCAGAGATTCAACGGAATCACTTTTCGGTTCACTTGCTTTATCTCGGCGACTCGTTTTTAAACGACGAGCAACGGATAAAAATATTTTTGCACTTTGAGTAGATATTAGCGATGATACGTTTGAACTAATAACACTTGGATTGCTACTTTAGAAAATCGGCTAGAATTTTTATTTCCGCTTTCACCGTCTCTCATTCATTTCGAGTAAGTTTACTTTTATTCGCGCGAGTTTGACATCAGCAAATAACGTTAAACGCTACAATATCAAAAAATTTATCGAGTATAATCGCGCGAAGCATTTTGCCGTTATATTTGTTATTAAATTTACAACATTCGCAATTAATTAGCAAGCGCTGCGAGTTTGGTGTCGTTGAATAGCGACCGCTACATCGCAACGGTTTTGCAACCTACTAATGCAGTTGTAAACGGGGATAATCGTGCGGGTGTATTCTAGTAATAAGCATTAATAAAATGTTTGCAGTTTTAACGCGGCAAGTTTGAATGCGCGCTAACTGGCAGTGACAGACCCCGCATCGACTGGCGCAAAAGACGTTTGCGCTAAATAATGATAAAGTACTCGCATCAAATAGTCAAAATCAGGACTCACTATCGAACGCATAATTGGGCAATTAATAGCCTGATGTACCGCTGGGTTGCAGTTCGGGGAAGGAGAATCATTAGACGTCGGCGCGACGTTAATGTTGCCCCTAAGTGCCCTAGCTCCGGTCTCGAATCGCCGATGGCCGTTGACACGCTGCATCAGACTCGGCTGCAGCTCCGAGTCCTGCACGCACACGCGGCAGTTTGCACTCGCGCCAAACACCGACGAGTGCGGCGGTCGAGTCGCGAGGCTCGAAATGCGACGCGGAATATTTAAGGCTTCTTAAAGTTCTCCGAGTGAAAAAGGCCATCGATAAGCTGGAAAGGCGAGCGATAAATTTTGATAGCCAACGTTTTTAACAGAGCGAGTTCAGCTGCTCTAGTTGAGCGTGATAAACGTCGCGGGGAGAGAAATGCGCTTCGGAGATTGAACAAATACCATAAAAGCCCGGGAATTTAAGGTTACTAAACAAAATTAATTTGAATTTTCCGCAAGCGAAGAACATTACCGAATGGAGGTGCGGAGTTGGAAGGACATCGTTGCGGTGGTCGTGCCCGTCGTCGTCGGCCTCGTCATCGTCCTCGCAGTGCTCGACGTGCTCGTCGTCCAGTGCGTTAATTCAAAATTGCGGCTAAATAAAAGTTCGGCCTGCAGTGGTAATCCGATGGCCCTTTAGAATTCACGCGATGTAAGCGATAATACGAGAGCGAAATGGCTTTCCATGTGCTGTGCGTGTGGCGTAAAACTTAACCGTCGCCCAACGCAGTGTGGCGATGGAGGCGAACAAATCGCTTAAAAATTTTACGATCCCTGGCGCTTCCGCTTTTAAAAGCTTTTTCTCAAACCGGCCATTAAACTTTCACAGATTTAAAGCTTGATGTAATACTAATGTTCTTACCCACTTACGCCACCATCATCCTTCAAGTGTGTGAACGAACGACCAGTGATTTTACAGGCAATATCAATGTGTTATTAAACGTTTTCATTAGCCCGGAATTTATTAGTTTCTTTACAGGTATAAGCAAGCGACGAATGCCGACCGACATTTTGGTCGCGAGCCTCCGAACGTCAAAGAAATACTTCCGATCCCTTCGAAGGACGTCCGTTGAAAATCCAGAAGAAGATTTTCGAGATTAGCTTCCGACATTCTCACGTTGCTGTTTAATAATTTCTAAAAATTACGTTAAGCCAGAGAACTTGTTTTCCTAAAACTAAATGCGTTATTGTACCCTCGGGCGCTTATTTCATCCGATTTTTTTCTTCTGTCTTGACACGCGGCAGCAGTCGGTTTATCGTTTTCTTTTCCGCGCTCAATTTACGATATCAAGATTCGCGTTGGGCATAAAAACAAAGAGGCACAGCTTGTATAAAAATATTTCCTATTCTACTAAATGTCAATAAAAAAAAAAAAAGTTTTTATTAGTAATTAATGGATTTTGATAATACTTATGGCTTCAAAACCTAATTCGTTGAAAAGCTTTTCTACGGAATAATTGTTTTTGAAGCGGACTCTGATGACACCAAACATAGAATCCAGTAAAAATTCATAACGGTCGACCAATGTGATATTATTAAATTTTAATGTATATTTTCGACCTTTCAGCCTTTTCTGGCATGCAAGTGCATACTTAGCCTAATTTTTAATCAATTTTTTCTGCACATTGCGAATCCACAGACGAATGTCTGCGATAGTAAATGTCTCGTCCCAATAACACGTGTATGCCGTAAGAAAAGTTCGAGTGTTTTATAAATATGCGTGGAAAGGTGAAATCTGAAAGAAATCAAGGAATCTCTAAGCGATTCTTCTCGAACAGCGGACCATTTATAGAAGCTCGTCTCCCGTTTGATTCTAAGTCGGACTCGTGTATACGCGTAAACGCGCCTATTCCCTTTTGAATTTCAAAAAATCGAGTCGAGCTTTCCACGCGTGACAATGCTTGTATCGTTATTCTCAAGCAGTAAAATCCGTTGTTACACAACTGCAAATACAAAAGGGAGACGATTAAAAATTGCAAAAACAACAGCGGCCAATATTCAAAGCAATAAAGTTGCATTAACGACCGAAGCAGGCGAACGCCCGTCGAACATCTTGCTGATTCTGGGTCACGAGCAAATCGCCTCTCGGGCTCTCCTGCAGCTCATCCTGCAATTACATCGGATACAGGCGCATCCAGTCCATTGAAAGCCTCCTTTTCCCCGCTCGTCACTAGACACTTAGTCGATCGAGGATCCAGGACGTTGGCGCAGAAACGCGGAGGAGTAGATTAATTATACATGACCGCATTGCGTGGAAAAAGCGTAGTCGACTATTCAGCCTCCGCTTTCTTCCCTCGTTACTTCTTTCGATACTGGCGGCTTCCTCTTTGGCTCGACTCCAATATCGGTTGGCTCGAGCTGTACAGCCGAACGCACACACACACACAGTCGTGGAAGCGGGATGCGGAAAAAGAGAAAAGAGAGACCGTCGGTGCTTGACCGAGTTCGACTCTCGGGGATGAGCGCATCCACCGGGCGAACTTTGGTCGTCAAGGCTGCGACGTTTGCGGGAGCGGTTGGCACAGGTTAAATGCCTGCGAGCACTGCACCGCGCATCGGGGAGTGCATTTTTGGAACATCGGAGCAGAAGTGCGTGGGAGGACAAGATTGCTGGCCTACCTCGCCACTGGTGCAGGATGCTGAGCCAGACCCGCACATCCTGGCCCTCTCGTCCAGCTTTGGTCGCGCAAGAGAAAGATGCAAGACGCTCCGCGAAGGAGGCGGAAAGAGACGACTGCGCATCTAGTCGGGGTTGCACGAAGGGAGGAAGTCGCGGCCGCTTTGACTCTTATTTTTGTTCGACTCTGCTTCCTTCCCCACACGCCGCACAGACCGCGAGTCTTTTCTTCTTCCCCAGGATAAATGGCGACTCCTCTACTGGCACACTCGTCGCTCGCTTAATGCCACGGCAACTCGATTACCTTTGTCCTTTCTCGGCCGTCTCCTTTTAAACTCGGACTGAAAGTCCTTTATGCCTTGCCACGTTTCACTGCCGTTTTTGCCATAATAGCCCGATGCCTTGTTCGAATCTCCTAGTGCATCTATCGACTGCGCGGCAACTTTCATCTTTGATATTACAATCTCGTTTCACCTTACGATCGCGAGCCTCGTCTTCTTGTCGTTTATTGGCAGCAAACGATTCAGCTGCTAAAGGAGCTGGTAATTCGTTAACGATTCACACCGGAAAACCAGCATTAGCAGCGATAATAATATAACAATACTACAGCAATAATGTGATTAGCCTTTGCCTTTGAGTTGGCGAGAGTTTGCGCTTCCCACTTGCTTCCACCGTTCGGCCTCGGTTAAGTACAGGAGGTGCCTCGACGGTCTCTCCTCCATAGATTAGTCGAAGACGGTTTCGAGAACGACCGCGAATACTCGTCTTTCGGGTCAAAGCTACACGACCTCTAGGAGTCACCTCCGCCTTACTTTGCCACTAACGATGTATTATTGGGTAAGTGACTTTTCGCGTATAGCTGTTAGCCGCGAGCTCGTAGCTAATGTTGCACTCGCACCGAAAGGAAGTAACGAAATTAGGCAGTAGCGGCGAGGCCCTTAGTTGCGCCCTGCCTTTTTGCTTAATGAAAATAGTCGTGCGAATAGAGTTCGTTTTAATGAAAAACTGCGGCGCTATTTTTTTCGGACTCGGATTACTATTGAGAACATTTGGAAGCGGAATCAGAAATTTAAGAGTCCGTGGAACGAAACATGATTTTAGAAAAAATCAGTGTGTGCTTATTAGTGCGATGAAGGCTTAGCCTCTTTTATATTAATGCGTAATATTTTCTTTGCGCAGCAATTTAGCTCTGCGTTTCGTTTAAAATATTTTAAATATATCACTCGTATATACAACAGAGAAGACAGCGCTTTTATTAGAATTTCAGTATTAAATTTTCCGCCAAACTAAGATTTTTCATTATAATACTCGTTTATTTCTCTTTTCTCAAGGAAAATAATTTTTTCCGCCTTTTTTTGCCACGCCACAGGGTAAATTAGTTTTAATTAAGAGTTAAATTAACCTGCTAAAATCGATGAAATGAATTTTTACGAACCGGAATGAAATAAAAATTATTAAGTTGAATTATTTGGGAAATTAATTTGGAGAGAAGTTCGGGAAACGATACGCGAATTCAATAGCGTAATACTGGAAATAGATACGAGGGACTTTTTCCACGAAATTTATGAGTGGCGCAAAAAAAGTGTCGAAAAAAGTTGCAAGACGTTGAGCATAAAGTACATTTGTCGTGGTTTACGAGCTTTGATCTTAAAGGCGATCCAAGCTTCGCAAAATATAAATTCCGAAAAAAGAAACGCAGGGTCACGGTAAAGTTGAATAAATACGTCTCTTCGTACTCGCGCTTGCAATCTCCATAAGTTATAATATCCTCGGCGCGAAATTCTCGCCGCGTCGTTATTTGGTTAAAAAACATATATGATGATACGCTGGATACCGAAAAGTGTTTTCGCGCATGCGTCCGGCTTATAAATTCGTTTTCTGCACCCAGACCGTCGGATTCGCATTCGGTCAGGTGCATCCTGAGCAGCGATTCCGCGACAGGCGAGCAACGCCGTCCCGACGACTTTCGAACTAACGGACGGTTAGCCTGCTTTACAAACTGAACAAGAACACAGAAGAGAGAGAGAGAGAGAGGGAGAAAGACACGTACACCTTAACGATAAATCGCGATTGCGACGCACAATCGCTAGAGCACAATTGAAAAAGTTTGTCAATGGCTGCCAGCCGCGAGTTAATTTCTTGACGACAAAATAGTGGCAATCCTAGTTCTTTATAAAAGGTCCTTATTTGCGCGGAGCGACGAATGACCGATTAGTGAAAAAGAGTTCCTATGCAGTTGTAATAAGGCAATTGCTCAAAAGTATGATTGTAGTAGGACCTATAGAAGATCGCCGTACATTTTACGCTTACTTTCAAAGTCGTGTTCGTACACAGCGTTTACCAATTATACTCCTGCAATTGCAATTGTTTTTATTTTATAAAATTTTATCGTTTTATTAATGTTTTATTGTTTTCAAGCTGTTGTTTCCGTACATTATATATATATTCCAATAATCATTGCGTTATTGCAGTGCCATCAAATAGTAAAATATCGTTCATCAAGTTTTTCAAAGCAGCCTTATATTGCACTGCACACAAAAGAAAGAGAATGGGAATATTTTCGCGAACATTTTCGAATTTTTATTAAAAGCTTTACACGTTAATTTTTATATTAAACGATCTAAATTGAATTATATTTTTATAAAAAGTAGTTGTTCATCGCTCTATTCTCGCATCTTGTTTACGAGGATCTGAAAACATTTTCTAAAATGTTTTCCCATTTTCAATATAATTACAACTAATTTATTTTTATTGTCGACCATTATTTTTTTTATATTAAAAGAAAAAATTGCTTAGCAATATTAATAAAGAATCATGTTGAAAAAGTATCGCGAAAACTAACTACTGAAAAAATGCGTAGTCGAGTCTTGTTGCGTATATAATTTAACTTGCGACGTTTAAAGCTTTGTAAGAGTTAGACGTATATATATATATAATATATATATATATATATTACACTTTTTAACGTTTGGAAGTGAATAGAATTTATGTTACTCCGCAATATTAATTTAATTTCAATGTGATTTTCTAGAAATAACTACGCTTTAAATAAAATTTCCAAATTAATTAAAAAATACAACTCTATGAAATATCTTAGCTTTAATCAGATCGTTTGTCAAGATGTCAAAATGAGAAGTTCTTACGAAAATTAAGACGCGCAATGCATGTCGTCGAGAAGTCGGTACCGAAAACATACCTGGAACAGATAAAAAAGCAGAAATTATTGAAGGTCAAAAGTAAATCAATGCAAAATGTACATTATGAAATTATAAGCTAATTCATTGTTCTCGTGAAAATTTTATTTTATTATATTTTCACTGATTGAGAGCAGGGAATGCAAAATCAGTTCGATAAGTGATTTTGTTGAACTTGGGAACGTGAAAATTTGGAGCACATATTTATTATCCAATACATCGGATATTTATTTTCGATATCAAGATCACTTACAGCTGGAATTAATTATAACGCAATTGAGAAAAATCATTTTATATCAGCGCCACACTGTAGCGCAGCATTCAATTAAATTCTTAATCGCAGTGCCGTGAATTACAGAGAATAATATCATGTGTGATAATTGGCGCTAATTGAGTTAAAATCATATGTTTCGTCCAGTTCAACAAATTGAATTACAAAAGCCGAGCCCGCCATTTTTTCGCTTTGTCTTTTCCTTTAATTTACTTTTCTTTCTTTGATTCGATTTTTCCAGCTTTTCACACACGCCACATATTTTTTATACTTCTTCTTTATCAATGTATCAGATTGCTTTTCTCCCAAATAGAATTAGCTACTTTCTTCTCTTAAATTCAGCTCCGTTGCTGGAAAGTATCAAGAACTTCTTTTTCCACCCTGCAATATTTAGTATTTTAAAGAAGTTTTCCTTTTATAAAAAAATTACAAGTTTATTCGGTTAAGCATTGAATTAATTGAAATGCGCGTTAGTTTTGACGGAATTACTGCTCGAGTAATCTAAGAGACTTCGTAATTGACTATTGCTAACTCGACAAAAGCCAACGAAAATTTTTTACGTGCAATAAATTATGACGTAAGATTAGATTTGGATTTCGTTTTGCAAGCTCACGCTTATACAGTTGCATATAAATTGTATTCCACGAGTTATCCCCATTGATAAAAAGCCTTATAATAGCAAAACTTAATGGTATTACTCTTTTAACCGAGTTTTGGCTTTTTACAGAATTCAAATATTTATTTTCAAGGTGTGATTAAAAACGCCTATAATTCATCGAGACCAGAAGCTTACGAAGTAAAACATTGGCTGAAATTTCATCTAATTCGTTAAAATTCGGCGCCTACCACCAAGTGCACCTTCTTATCTATTTCTGCGTTGTAAAAGTCGTCTTTAGAAAGTTAAGAAATTTGATGTGTGCATGTTGAAAATTGTAGAGAAGAGTCGGCTATAATTAGATAGACGATAGACGGTATTCTTGATGTACCTGCAATAGTCGGCAAAGTGTTTCGAGCGCAGCACATGATTCGGTAGAAAACCACAGGATTTCAATCAGACGCTTAACAGCGTTTCTCCTTGTGTCCATCTGTACGTATGCAAAATAGCGACCCAAGTAATAGAAGCTATTTTCATTATTTTCATTTCTTCGCCGAGAATCGCGTGCGTCACGAAGAAATATCTATAAAACTGGACAAGAGCGAGCGCTTGGTGGATTCTGTGACAGTAATAAAGCAATTTCGCTAAAAATTACGAAACACTAATTTACAATTTCGATTTATGCTCGGTAGAAAATCATATTCAGATCCGACGATTTTTTCAGGGGTAAACTTGAGTAGTAAATTATCCGCGTGATCACCCGATACCGAATCTAATTTATTCAATTAACAACGAGGCTCAAAGCAAATTAAAGGTAAAATAATAAGGAATTGTGCTTTTCAAATTGCGTCTAACCTGAGTATTAATCGAGAAAAAGGAGAAAATTAAATTTCACTTATTTTATCGCCGAGCATTTAAAGCGCCCGCTAAAGTGATTCCGTGAAAATGAATTTCCTCCAAGAGTCTGTAATGTTTACACACACGTTTCCGATTTTTGGCAATGCCTTCAAAAATTCTGGTGCACTCGAGAAGGCTGTAAGTTGCATGCTTGTGCCTTTATCAAAAAATTTCGAAAGCAACCACTTCGATTTCCAATATAAAGCTCCATCTTTAATGTTTTGAAATTGCTAGTCGACTGCGACTCGCAACGCTAAGCGCGAGACTTTCAGCGATTTCATGGAATTATTATATCATTTTTTGTAGTTTTATTGTTTCCGGCTAATGGCGGAACTGCCGAGATCGTCGTTACAGCGTCAAATATTCTTTTGAAAGTAAATTAATATGTTATTCGTGTACTTATTGACACCGTGCGACACTTAATATTGATCTTGCTAAAACGTATCCGGCAACTAATTATAGACGTTTGAGATACATAATTTTATAGGATTCTATTTTAGAAGTTTGGAATGCATTTATACGTATGAATTTATTTTACGATTAGTAGTAATTAAGTGGCTTGAAACACGAGCTGTTTCAATAGCTTTCTTTATAGGATTTCGACGGACGACTAGAGCAATAAATTTGCACTTCTATGATTTTTGAGTCGGTGATTGATGTGCTGGAATGCTTAAGCTCTTTTCAACTTTGACGACAGCGTGACGAACCTCGTATAAATAATTGTACCGCTCAAAACCCTTGATTCCACCGTCGGTTTTCGGCCAAAAGCGTCCGCGAATATTTGCACCTATTCACTGCAGATTATTCTGTTTTTTAAATCAGAATTCGATGTAAATTCTTTATCCCATCGTATACAGTATAAAAAATTGCCGAACGTATCAAAATACATCATCGATACTTAGCTGTCAAATACAAACTACGCATTCAATATGCTTGAAAATTGACACACGCGCAGTCAGCGGCACACATGCCCGGGTATCTGCACGTACGCGTCACAGAAACTGTAGCTCAACAGAAAAGGATTCGTTTATGCGCATAAAACATTCTCGTTTTTTATCAACCCTCATACGAACTGCATATGATTCCATAAAATTTCTAGCTCTGTTAAATGTTTTCTCTATTACACGAGATTAACTTAAAAACCACGTAACTGTATGGTTCCGATCGTAGTGGCGACTACCTCGTTAATAGAGTTGTTTGAAAGAAAAATCTCTTTCTCAAAAAATCACAGGGAAATGAAATTCAAGACCTCAACACCAAAGAGGGTATGCGTTCAAATTATTGAATACGAATAAGACAACAACCGCTAGCTCACCCCCCCCCAGCTTGTATAAAATATTACACGTGGCCGTCTGAGCAACGAATTAGAAGTTCAGCATCTTCCAAAATTTGATAAACTTTTTTTTAATAAAGTGAAAAGTATTTTCATAAAACTGTCCGAACGCTATATTTTATTTTCAAATATACTTTTATAAGCTCTCGGAGAAGCAGAAGAAAATAATATTTCTGTTTTTACGTAGTTTCCGGAACTGCAAATGTCGCCGTCACTAATTAAGGTTATTGGTTCAATATTTCAACGCAAGGAATCGTTAAAATTGCAATAAGAATCAATTATTGGGATTTGCGGGAATGTTTGTTCTCTTGCTTTCGAGTTGTTCGAGACGAAACTCTCGTTAAGCGGATCGAATTCCATGGGTAGATCACTGCAACTATTAAACAAACGCAGAGGGATAAAGATGGGATGGATACAATATTGGGAGGGGGGGGGGGTTATAAGCTCCTCAAGATTCTCTCGAGGTGAAGTTTCACGGCAGAAGTTGAGTTGAAACTAGTGGACCAGCCCCTGAACTAGACTTGGGAGGCTCTCCATCAATGGATGCCTTAGGACAGCCGCTAATTTATCGCGCATCTATCCTCGAAGCAACGCACGCCGCCAAGTTTTCAGTTCGCCGCGTTTTGCGTTGTACGCGGCACTTATGCACACACACGCGCGCGCGCGCAAACGCATACAATGTAATCAAGTCTTGAATCCCGTTGTTAAACTTTTAATTGAAAAAGATATTGTTTCCTACGTGATACGTAGACGCACTTTTAATTAAATACAATCACTTTATCTCCCTCTTCGTTTCTTTTCTTTCCCTTTCTTCTCTTCTCCTTTTTACGTCGTTGAGCTTCTTATGAGAACTTGTACCGCAGGCAGCCGAGCTCGAGAATTATTATACAATTGCAAACATAAAAGCTCGTCATCTTTCGTATTTTCTACGATCTTCCTTATGTCAAATCGTTTTCTTTGCAACCTCGAAAATTTTTTATAAAATTGGCCTTTATTTACGCAAGCCACCGACTTTCGTAATTTTACGTTTTCTACGCGTAACATTGCAAGAAATTAGTCTCGTTCACGTTTCAACGCGTCAACCGTCTATTTATCCGCGTATGAAATATATAATTTTAACGCAAATACTGAATAAATTATTCATCGTTTCGTCCAGCCGTTTCGCTATGCAAATGTTTTTTCCTCTAGAATTCTCAAAGTCCGCGCGCCAAATATTATTGATTTTGGACGCCGCGAATATTGCAGGTTCCGCAGCGTAAGCCATCAAAATTTGCTTGCTCAACTGTACTTTTCAATTAAAACTCACTGTCTTTATGTTAAAAATTAATTTTCACTTTTTATTACATTTTGATGAGGAGTTGGTGTAAGAGCTTGGGCTCTCGTCGAAAACAATCATATTTTACACGTGTTCGACACGAGAGCGTAATTCCTAGAATGATAAGGAAGGATAAATAGGAATGTATTTCAAAGCGGAATAAAAAATCGCTACGCACCGAAAAAATTATTCAAAAAATTGCAATCTCCGGAAATATCTTTACATATGCAGCTACACGGAGATACGATATAAATGGATTTGTTTTTGTGTATAAACTCTGATGCGATAAGCAATATCTGCAATCACTTTCGTGTCAAAAATAGAAGAAAAATTAATCAACTGCACTAATCTCCGTACCTTTGCACCGCGTAACATTTCACAATATTCCATACGAATTAAAACGAAAAACAGAGTTGAAGTAACAAAAGTATTAACTTTTATTATTGTGCAGGGATTCACACTACGTAAAAGGGTGTGTATTCGAAGCACAGGCGGCTTTTAAATTGTAAAAACTGGTACAAAAACGAATATAATCGTAGAACGCGTTTGAAACTTTCTACGTTTGTCTTTCACGCGCTGCGTTTTATTAATACAGAATGAACATAAAATACATATAGTAATGTGCGTGACGTATGCGCGAGCCTCGGTATAATACTGCGATTGTTATACAAAGAGGATTCGAGGGTAGTTACTCGACTGCAAGAGAATTCGTTATGTGAAAACAGAAGATTTCGAGTTACTTGACTTCGGGCCAAGTAAAACTACACGTCGCCTTTTCGGATCTTCCTCTTATTATTATTATTATTATTGTTATTATTCATTATTAGCATTCCGTATAAATAATAATCTGCGCTATGTAAACGTAGACTTTAAATTTAGTTGAAATAAAATAAAACATTGGATACATTTTGAAATAAATTGTTTACAGGCAAAAATGTGATTTTATTATGTACGCAATTGGTACTGATTTTTGGAACTTGAAATGTGCTAAAATAGTCGATTATTTATTGACATCAAGATCTTTGTAGGGAAATAATGAAAATGCTCGGACTTTAATTAAGGAACATTGATAAATCACAGCGCGAATAAAATTTATCAATTTATGTTTTGTTGCTTTGGGATAAAAATAAAATATTGGCTTAATCGAGTGATTCCGTAAAATCGTGTAATCGCACAATACTTGGTTTTGCGAAACTGCCTTTAGAATCAGCACTATTTTATAAATCACGCATCTACGCACGTTAAATAATGCATTAAAACGTTTGCAAATTAATTAATTATCAGTTGCTTCGTGTATCGTTTATATAAAAATTTATCCCCGAATTTTTAAGCTCTCACTGGAATCACAAGAATTTCTTCGAAAAAGTACTGATATTTACGGATAGCGTCGAGCGGTACAGCAATAATTTCCCATAAAATAAGATAAAATTGAAAATCATTTTAAAAACTTTGCTTTATCTTAGAAACGTAAAAAAATTCATTTTCGTTATTTCATTCTTTTCTCTTAATTCCAAGGCTCCTCAATTTTCTCTTTATCTTACGTGCTAATAAAACTTTTTATACGTTTTTCTCTTATTCTCAAATTGAATTTCAGATTACAGTCTTATTTTCAAACTTAATAAATCACTAACTCCTTTTTTCTATTTCTTTTCCCCAGCCCTTGCACACAAATTATTATCCGTTTTTTTCTGTCAAATGCGTTCAACTCATTTTTTACTTCTGACTTTTAGCTCCCATTTATTTCATTGCACTATTCGTGCTTCTACTTATATTCTTTTAAATTTGGTTTCCACGTTAATGCCATTAAAAAGGCGTATATTACGAACGCAGGATATGTCACGACACCCCAATAATTATTAGGAACTCTCGAGTTTATGTTTAACGGTATAAGGAGCTCGCGATACTGTAACTTTCATTAGCCAATCTTTTGTCTTTATTCAATAAGCGGCGCAGGATTTTATCAGACTGGAAATGAGCCAACAGCCAGCGAAGACAAATAAGAATTGAATTTATATTCGCTTAGCTTTCGCAAGTTTAATGATGTATAGTGCAATTACGAATAAAAAATTTACTATACAGCATGTACAGTCATTTGGAGATCATTGGCTTCTTATCATTCTGTAAGGGCTATAAGCAATACTCCTCGGGAAATCCCAAGGATAACTCCTACCCTTGAAGGAGGTCCGCCAGAACAGGTAAATATAGAATATTCCGTGTCCGACCAATGGAAGACCAATTTACTTTCATTTTTCACGATGCGTGTTTCTATATTTTTGAAATAAAAATTCAAAAAACGGGTCTTTCTTTCGGTGCAAGTGTCTTGCAATTTCTAATAAGAGTTTTTCACCCAAACGCTGCAATCCTAAATCCAATATCCATTATCTAAAAGTTCAACTTAAATTATTACAATTAGCACAGTAGCCACCTACTAGTAATAGAAGCGGCAATTTGGTCGACGTCTTACATTTGCGAACTTTGGACAACTTTAAAGTGACTTCGTTCGATCGAGTATGTAAAAATAAGTTTCGCGAATAAAACCAAATATAGATTTCATTAAATTTTTTTAAAAGCCGTACACATATATTGAAACGAATAAATAGAAGAATATTGTTAAAATAACGATAAATGCTATTAGTCGTAACCTACTTTATTTGGCTGAAAGAGGGCCGATTAACAATTGACATTACTGAAACAACGTTTATTTGGCGAGAGCAAAGTTGGAGGGTCGTAGAGAAAAACAGTTGTTGAAAAACATTATTTCAAGCCATTAGTTTATCAGGAGAGGCCAACCGAAATACGGCTCTTGTACTCGTGATCCTCCTGAATTGGAGGTGGACTTAGATGCCGAAAGTGGATGAGCTCGGGAGGTCTTTCATTAGGAAAGTTCGTGTACAACTGGAAGAGGAACAGAGAACCGCGGAAATTGCCAGGCGCCCGAAAACTGACGTGCGCTGTTCGAACCTCCTTAATACTGGTGTGCTCCAACACCAGCAGCCCTCACCTGAAATCGGTCGCATGTGTGCGAGTTGTTTGCAGACCGAGGCGTCTGTCACTCCTGCCACGCGGTCCGCTTGCATCGACGTGCACGCGCGAAACAAGGAGGGGCAGCCAGGTTGCGCTCTAATACTCGTGGGAGCCGCGATGCTTTAGTTTTAACTGGAGCAAATTACTGTCTCTCTCGTCGCGACCCTCGCTGCAGACTTTGTTCTCTAATTCGGCGTCGCGACGCGAGCTCTTGTACCTGCAACTAGTTACAGAGAACAGTGAAACGAAGAAGCCTGATCAAACGGAGAGGGGCAAGAAACCTTTCTCCTCCTTTTTGCACTTTACCTCTATCCCTTTGATCTAGATATCTAGATATTACGCTCCTACAGCTGTGTATCCTTTCGCGCTTAGATTTCCGCGTGTTAGACTTCGCGTATGATCGTAACAAGAGTCACCTGCGTGCATCGTTACGAATGCAACGCACAAGCACAATTTCATCCGTACTACTGAAAATAACAATATTTTCTGCTGAATTCAGAACTGGGATTTCGTTTCGTTTCGCAGGACAAGGTGAACTTTTATGAATTTTAATTTAAAATGTCATCGGTAATATTCGTCTCGATAACAAAGCTGTCGTGCAAAAAACTCTTCTGCTTCTAATAATGTCAGTCTTGGCTTTTATAACTACAATGAAAGAAACGCCAAGTGCTTATACTCGTTTCAAAAAATGAATGCACGATTAATGATTCTCCGTTAATGAGCCAGTTAATGAACTCTGATTACACATAGATCTCTAAATGTGTATTATCGGTGTTCAACGAAACACCTCTGATAGCCACCGTATATACATTTGTTATTAAAAAATTAAAAACTTGCAACAGATACGTAATTATTAGCAAAGATTTCGCGTTATTCGTATTTCATAAATTTTTTGGTTTCATTGGTTGTTGAAGCATCTGCGTAAAATAAATGCCTAAAATGTTAACCACACACACACACACACATATAACAATATGTAAACGAGTGTCCGCAGCTCGTACACACACATGTGGACTTTTTATTTACAATAGCTGACATTGTTTGCTGACGGTAAAAATGTTACACCTGACCATTTATCGAGATCACTTGAATTTGACTGTACATTCACTAACTTTAAAAGTGGCACTTTGTGCTCGAAATTATTATAACTGGGCTTTCGGAAGCAAATTCCTCGTCCTCCCGAGAGATCAAATAAATGCAATTATCATTTAGAATGTTAAACTAGCTTGTGTGGCTGTTGTTGCGCAATAAAAAATGTTATCTGCCCTCGTGTCCAGGCAACGTCAAAATGATTATCGAACGAGAAGCTGAAGAAGTTTACAGGGGCTGCAACAGAGCGGAGCCGAAAGTTTGCAGGCAGCGATGTGATCATTGAGATCGTGGCAAAACACAAAATGTATTTAATGTAATTACTGGCAGTTGCGATCGATGAACCACGTGGTTCGATAGGCGGGTACTCGCACCCAGACAATGACACATCATTCTATTTAACGTTTAACAAAGCTCATTGCAAAAGCAATCAAAACTTAGCGCAAACTCTTGCGCCTGCTCAAGTGCCTCCTCGTGCACACGCACGCATGAAACTTGCCCGCTAAATACTAACCCAACGTTCTGCTCCAATCTCTTTCTCTCGAACCACCCCCGCCCCCCGGTATCACTGTCGCTATCTCGCCCTCTGCTCGATGCTCCTACAGCAATTTCACGAAGAAACGAGTTGATTAATTGTTTCCCAACGACTTTAGTTCTTTGTCTCGGCAATCCGGAAATGATGATTATTTATCGCTCCTTGGCATTTCGTTATTATTAAGTAATCGGTTAAAGAAGCCCCTCGTGCTTTACAAACCAGCTGGAAATTACGCAATAGGCGATGCAAAAAATAACGGGGGGGGTGGAATTCAATTGGGATGGACGTTGGTCGCCGACTGCGGTTCAACGCTGCGCTTCGATGCGTCTGCAATGGACCAAATATATGCGGCGACACGCGTGCTCGTGCAAATTCGTAGGAGCGTGGGCGTGTATCCGCGCACAAGTGCAGATTAAAGTTACTGTTTTAGCGCGGAGCCTCGAATGCAAAAATTTGCCGTTTCAACTAGTGGTAACGCGTCTAATTTCAAGTAGCGCCTCCTCCTCCTCCTCCTCCGACCCAATATTTTCAAAGCTTTTAAACAAAAAAATATTTTAAATCTCCTGTAACTGAACGACTACCGTGACAGTATAAAAGTGCAGCCTTGAAAAGCATTTCAAAGGCGGACTTTTATGAGCCCAACAGTAATGGATTGTTTATTATTGTTTTACGCGAGGGATGTTAAAACTCTTTACGCGTGAAAACCGCGACTGGAAAACGTGAAGATTTATATTTTTCACCTCGAACCTTCTCCCGCTTCATTCGAAAATTCGATCATTTTCAAAAACACACACCGACGCCGCGCCAATAGATTTAAAATGTAAATAGAGGCATAAATATTTTAACGCGCATTTTTTTCAGTCAACGAGTTTATTATATATCACGAACGATTTTAGTGTAAACGAGATTTTTATCGCTTTTTTGTGTTTAGCTTCGAAAGATACAAAAATGATACATTGTTTTTTCACACGGAAAGAGATATACGCATTATTTTCTACATTTTTCACGCAAATGAACGGTTCGCGTTTTCTTTCGTTATTCTTTTCCGACACTCGAGGCTTCCTCACCTTTTCAGAACTTAATCTTCTTTTTCGCGCTTATCGAGTTGCGCAGCTTATTATTAGAAAATAATCGCTAGGATGAAGATATGAAGTGAATTCAATAAATAAGTCGAGCTACTTTATTAGCGTATCAATATATTTAATCGGCAATTTTATTAATTTATCGCACGAAAAGCGAATTTCGTGGTTGAAGCGCCTTTATTCTATGGCTACCGTAATTTTTATAATTAAAATTATTTATACGAAAATTGGACTGACCATTGAAAAGACTTGGGTTCGGAGTTTCAGAACCAACATTAAACTAATTGCCGTAATTCTCGGAATTACGGGAATGTTTCGCGAATTCTCCACGGCCGTATATTTAAATTTCAGCAAACTTTTATTTTTAAAAAAACTTGGCAATTCCCATCTGTTTAATTCAGAATTGCGATTTTTAATTGTCCGAACGTTAAATGACCTTTAAATTATACGTGTGCGCGACTACGATGAAATAGAACAATACCTAACGCGAGTGCTGCATAATTTACGAAAAATAATTTACGAAATCGTAAAAGCATCCCGGGGGATTCGAGCGAAAATCGAGCGGCGCACGTTCGCGCGACCTGGAAGGAAAATTTTCCGGAACAAGAAAGTGCGCCGCCTCCGCGTTCGAAAATGGCCGCAGCTAGAAAAAGCTGGACGAGCGAGTCGATCATTGTTATTATTATTGTGTGCGAACGCAGCTCGGAGTGGCCATTCGGCTTGAAAGGGAAAATAAAAATAACTACGACAAAAGTGTTGGCAAGCGTGGGCGGCTTCGGCAAAAGGGAAATGCACTTTGTCAAATTATAGGTGAACCTAACGGACACGCGGGCAATAATACAGACGCGCGTATGCCTTAATCATCGCTCAGCACGCGCACGAATGGAAAAATCGCTGTCTTTGTTTTGTCGCTGCTTTGCATATAAAGGCCATTATTTCGTTAAGGCAAGGTTAGACTCTATTTGTCCAACGGCATCACGACACCACGCGAACGCACTTTATTCGTCCCGACGTGAGTGGAGTGGTAATTTTTTTCCGGACCTTTTACGGCATCGTAAAAACCTAAGGGCTCAGTCGTATTCGCAGCCACGGGCGCGGCGACACTAGTGCCACCAGTGGTAACGCCAGTAGCAACCAACGGAGGCTCAAGCCAATAGTCGATCTGCGAAAAAAGATTGCGCGCGGAGATTACCGGGTTCGGCGATGCACCGACTCTTGCCCGAGATGCATCCGCTGGTTCGCGTTCAAGGAGCCGCTCCAACGTCTCGAGTCAGAGCCTCCGGAGCCACAACTGAATTACCGGCCGGGCGCTTGATCGGTGTATTTCCCCTCCACGCGCTTCCTCCAGCCAACGTTAAAATTCGAACTTTGACGACAAGCTGTGTTCGGTTGTAAATGATTCTGGTGCCGTTCGTTTTTACGGTCTCTCCAGGCTCAGCGGTGAAACAGCGGAGAAACAGCGGAGAAACAGCGGAGAAACAGCGGAGAAACAGTCTGTCTCGAAGAGCGATTAAAACGTGCATGCGCATTAAAAACACTGCGCATTATGCTATATAGAATGCAAATTTTACATCGACAAATAACGCGGCCAGTGTTTATCGTCCAAATAAAGTCGCCTCCCTCCCGCTCGCGGAGCCAACAGTCGACGAAACGCGACGGTAATAATAAGTTAATGCGCAAACTCAACCAACAAGGTATCCACCACTCAATCGTAAAAATATCGAAAATTTCTTGGACGCCGAGTCTGTGGCCAATAGTAATTTGCGTGCCGTTAATGTTGCGCCGTGAAAGCTAGAAATAGCGAAGCAACGAGAACCGGAACAAGTGCGCCGCAATTACGGCCCTCTTGCTTGGCTCTCCTCCCACCGATAGAAGCGGACTCTCGCTCGGTCACACAGTCCTCGATTTTTTCCTTCCACCGCTCCTAAGACTTTTCCATGCGCAATTTTACGCGTTCCTTATGCAGAGCTTACAATTATCCAAGTTTTTTATGGTACGAAACAGCAGTGCTTATTGCTCCACGAGCGCACCTGGTGCCTTTTCGCAACCGCTAAACCGATACTGGGCAAACGATTACCGACTGAGCAGAAGTCAACGCTCAAACCAAACAAAGATCGTTTATAAACAAGCGTCATTTATTTCGATGCGAGATTCGAGACAACGGCGGGTCTCACAAGCGCCAGCACGAACGCCGGCGATTCGTTTAAAAATATTAATTCGCTGTCATCGACTAAGTATGATTAAAAGGAGAAAGTAGACGCGGCGCTTTTATTTGCAACGTGGATGTTTACGCAGTCGTTTGATCTTTGAAATGTGAAACGCGCTTCATCAGCTCATTAGTCCCTCTAAGTGCATCTCCGGCGACGGTAATGGTGCAGCACCTCGGCTGATGCTAACCTTCGGGGACGAGCGAAAGCCAAAGGCTCTTCTCGCTCTTTTTGCTCCTGTTTGAACGACCGCGCGGAAAATGCTGTTGCCGCCCACGAGTACAAGCGCTCGTCCGCCTTTAAGGTCGAGCTCTTTCGTTTTTCAAAAGAATGCATCTCCGAAGCTGCAGTTAATTATTATTAACACGACAACCCTCTTGATGCCCCTCGCAGCCCGCGAACCCTTATTCTGTTTAATAAATTGCAAATTCGGATCGTCGAAGGGTCGCTCAGTTTGTTGCAAGAAAACGAAACACGTTTAGCATTGAGCAACGACACTTTACTTTTCAAAAGTGCCCTCATCCAGTCGAAGATGTTGCCGAAAGATTCGGCGCAATGCTTTCGAATCTCGTCGTTACAGGCGCAAATATTTCAGTCTCCCGTCTCGGAAAGACGAAACAACTCGATCGAACGCGTCGTTTCAAAGACCGTCGAGGCTTGCGTGCACGACTGCGATGGGTCTCCCCCCTTTCCCATTCTGATCATTTGCACAAATTGAAACTACTTGAGACACGCGTTAAAAGCCCGCTAGAGCGAGAATATGCAACCTGATCGTACAAATGGAATAAGGGTAGTTTAATTATATATACAGGTGTGATTTATTTTTCGGTTTTTTAAAAAATTATCCGAACTCGTAACTTTTAATTTTTTTAAAACTCTGTACTCGAGCCGTAAATCAAGAGACACGAAGTACTTCATCTTAAGAATACTTCCTAAAAGTTAAAAATTAATCGGATTAAAATTGATAGCGTTATACGAGTGAAAAATATACGTATATGTAATAAGATCTGCAATTTAGGGGTCTTTTCTGAAAACTAGTAAGCGACGTATCTCGTAAGCCACTGCCAGTAGTTGTTTGAAATCCCAATCGTATCTTTTATGTACAAGAAGTGATTATTAGCCGCCATTTTTATTAGGCGTTTTTGTTTAATAGACTAGACGCTGTAATTTTCATTAAATTCCTTTCACGATAAATTTTTCCCTTATTAAGTACTAGATAATTCGACCATTTTTGACTTTCCGATAAATAAAATTTGCTTGTAATTTATTTCCGATTGGCAATAATTATCTTATCGCGTTTGGGACTGCTAATTCAAAAAGAGTAATTATCATGTTGTTGTTATTTATTACTGCTGCACGTTACATGATTAAATAAAATTCTTAACAACTTTTTACAAAGTTCAACTTAATCGCATTAAGTTTATTATTAAGTTTAGAGCTAATAACTAATTGAATAACTCGGAAACAATCAAAATGTAATTACTGTATTATGGACACAAATATGATTCCGTAGTTAAGTTTTATAGATAAATCTTTTATTATTTTTAACTCATAAGAGAAAGCAAAGAGTTAAGCTTTAAACTACAAGGGAAATATTTTGTAATTATAATTATCTTTGTCACGTATTTATTACGTTTGTTTTTAGTCTAAGCTAAATCATATTTCAATTAAATGATATCTTATATCGTTCTGCGTGGTAAATGCAAAGCAAAATATAATTCGTAGAATAAAACTGGGTGTAAAAAACTTTTATGCTATTTTATAGCAACTCTCGTATATTATTGTTGAATTATGCTTTAGTTTGTTGCTAAAATTATTTTCGTAATTAAATTAAATTAAATTCTTCATCCTAAATGAATGTTAATTACATTATCATGTGAGAGGACGAAATATGAATATTATGAAAAGCAAAATGAACGTATTTTTTTACGTTTGCTTCTTTCTATTTTATTTCATTATTTCTAAATTTTCTTTCAGCGTCATTTATCATTCGCATGTGTCCTTTCGAACAATTTTTAATGCGGTTTGAAGCTTGAAATACGCCTCTAAACAGATTTTAAATCAACATCTACGCATTTATTTTATCGAATGCTTTTATGTGTGTATACTTTAATTAAGATATATGTACGTTAAAATGTATGCATTTTAACGTACGAGGTTAAACTATATTTAAAAGCGGAATAAAAGTAGTATTTAAATACCGACTGCGTTTTAATAAGATTAAAATTTCAAAATTTCAATTAAGCTTGTAAAAAATAAAATTATAACTTAAAATTGTAATTTAAATTCAAATAAAACATATCAGCCAGATATCTCGAGCAGGGAAATCAAGAGATTTCATTAAAAAATTAACAAAATCACGGAATATATTTCTGTAAATCAGACTGATCTCGGTGAAGCAAATTAAATTTTCCGGATAAAGTCTTACAGCATCGGGCGAATAAACGCTAAATTAAGAGTTATTATAAAAATAGATTTTTTCGGGTAGGGCGTACGAGTTACGATTGAAATTTACAAGTGAAATTTTGCACTGGACTTGAGATGTGGGTAAGGAAAAACAGAGGGGAAGAGGGGAAGCAGCAGGGGCTAGAGGAGCGGAAGCGTGCGTGCCCGAGCATCAGGTGAGGTGTTCAAAGTAAAAGGAAAGGGGAAAGAAAAAGGAAAACAAGGGGCGCTAATGCGCAATCGCCGGACGCGCAACTACTCACTTAATGAACTGGACCGCTAATAAAAGCACTAGTGAAAGCTCGCGCGGGGCTTTTACGTTTGCCCTGAGTGCTCTCCACACTATCGCAGCTCTACCTACGTATTTACGCGATCAAGAGTTCCTCGCTGCTCTAAAAATAATGAAATATCACGTTTGATGGATGTTGCATGAACTGCCTACCGCGCGATATTTGCCCAAATATTTCTCTAGCCCTGCAACTCGAGGCATCGAGTTTTAATCCCCAGAAGCAGAGTCTCTTTTTCTATCTGTTTAATGCAGCCAGTGCAAGCCGCGTTTTATAGAGTCATGAAACGTATGTTTGTGCGCCGCTGCTTTTTTCGCATTTGAACGGCAACGAGTAATTTTATACGGCGCAAATCATAATTTATGGATCTTTTCAGAAAATTTAATGCATAAGATGCAGGCAATATTTTACGCGTATCGCATTATATGATAACGGCATAAGAAATATTAAAAGAATAACACTTCCTCCCTAAATCTTAGCGAACGGAATAAATGGACCCAATATTATTTTCCATCAGCCGCGCTGTTTGCGCACCCACATTAATATTCATTCGCCATTTTCACTTCGCGAATTGTTGCGCAATCGACGAACGAAATGCTGATAAATTATGCTGCTTCCTTTAAGCGCTGGAGGCCGCGATAGCATTTACAGGCTCGAACATTTTCCAAACGCCAAGTCGACAATTTCAATTCGTTTGGTACTTGTTGATACGATTGCGCAGACAGTAATTCGATTGAACGGGGCGTAAATGCGCTAAAAAAATTCGCTCAAGAGTAATTTGGTAGAAAACGAGATAAAACGTACGCTCGTGCGAGCTTTTAACGTCGTCTAAATTTTGCGAACGCTAATAATGTCTATGATCGATGCGTCGAAAAAGAGCAACAACCGACGCGCACTTCGTAAAAATCAGTTTATTAAGATCTGATTTTTAGATTTCGCAAAAAATTTGCAACGCTATCGTTCGAGCTTGGGCCATTGATCAAACCGCATCCGGTAAAGTCATTACTCGCGGTGGTAGTGGTGTTGCGCTTTGAAATTCGCGTCACTCGTTACCGGCTCGCACTGGGAGGATGTGAAATAGAATTAACCGGCACGACGGAAAGATCGTTAAGTCCGCCTCGCGCACACACCCACCAAAATTTTTGGAAAAACCTAATACTTCTATTATCGATGTGTCTTTTGGCACTATATTATCGAGCGAGCTTGGAGCGAACGACGCAGGTTCTCGTCAGGAGTTTTGCCAGTATTTGGTCAATTAATCAACTACTGTTGGCGCTGTTGTACGTTAATAGCGCCTGCGCTAAATTATAAATCACTTGTAATATAGAAATACAAATTTTCAGTGACGCTTTTTTATTAAGTTTAATATGTTACGCCGATTAAATATAATTTTTCTTCCAATATTAATATGATAATTTACCGCTGCAGTGCTACATCGGGTTGATGAACGTAAAAGAGTAATTTTGGAAATACTCTTGCGGCGCTAGAATACTAAATATGAATTTTCCACTTTAGTTTAACAATATTCAACGTTATTTTAAAAGTCGCACATTGCAATTGTTGTTGCAATTGTCGTTCAAAATAGACCTTCTTGTCGAAGACTCGGTGTATCATCTTTTCACCGCGAGTCGAATTCCTCGAAGACAATTCGATGAATGAAGCTTTGCAGCCGTTTATTTGCCTTTTAATCGCAATGCTCTTTAAGTTTCGCATGTTGTTTCTTTTTGCAGATCTCGGTTTTAGTCTAAACAACAGCGAGTAAATTTTTGCGATTCCTATTACTTTTCATGCTCTTCGAGCTGCCCCCTGATAAAAATTAAAAAACAGTAGACAACATGATAAAGAAAAAACGAAACTTGATGGAGCTTCATCCATCAAGTTTTCTTTAATAAAACCTTAGGATAATAAAAAATTTTCATCGAGATAAGCTGAAAGTGATGACAAAGGATCTTTCAATTTTCTAATAAAATAAAATGTTATAAACGAATTAAGTTTAAAATGACACTTGGGACGAATAATGTTAATACAACTAAGTAAATTTTTAACGAGGAAAAATTGAAGATAATGAATATGAAATTTGAAATACTCGCACACTTATAGGAGAAGGCTTTTCAAAAAATTTTGTACTCTACGGCTGAGGCCAAGTTTAAAGTTCCTCAATAATAGCAGTAATGAAAAAAAAGTAATTGCGTGTACAGCTCAAATTACCGATTCAATTAAATACCTAAAAAATACATTAGTTTATTCGAGCTTATTATCCCGAGTTATGCCCTGAACCGTATAATTAATAATTAGTTCTCGGCATAATAAAAGCTCGAGATAATCGAGACACTTAAGCAAGATATTATGGGCTGCAACGAGTGACACGAGTCGGCGCACAGTCAGCCCAGTGGTGCAACTGTACGACTGTACGTGACATGTGCTAAGAGCTAATTTGGTCATTAAACTACAGGGGACGCAAGGGAGCCGGTGACAAAAAATAGGCGAAATCCCAACGCGACGACATGTCCGTTTGGCCGCCGACTGACGAGTACAAGTGCTTCGCGCGCTCGACTATTATTTCACGTTTCTCCGACCTCGTAAGGATCTTTTTTAATTGCAACAACTCCATCCTAAAAGCTCCATCGAACTGTTAATCCTCAGGGGATAGCTTTATGAACTGTCATGTTTCCTTTTTAACAATGACCCGATTTCTGATTTTAACCTCCAACTTCGAATTTTAGAATTTAATTGCTTCGCATTTAAACATTTTGCATTGAACGAGAGACATAAATTTAGATGAAAGAAACACTTATTATTGATAAACGGTAAAACGTTCCTCTATATAAATGTATAACTAGATATGCTTTTAGCAACGTTCGAAAGTATGAATCGAATGACGTTCAAATTCTATCATTTTAAACGATGTCAAATGCAGATTATTAGTTCTGATTCGAAATTCCTTTGAACATTAAAATTGCATTGCATTTGTTTTTAATAATTTAATAATTTCGCTTTATTTAGAAAACATTGTTGTTGACAGTTAAAAAGTATTCGAATGCAGTGGTCCGTTAATACCGCGGACAAAATCCTGATTGCTTAATGATTTGTTAAAAAGACTTCTCGAAAGTCTATATTTAACATAAATCATCGACACTTGACCAGCCGTCGATAGAATATCGACAATTTTTAATTAAAATCTATGGTTATCCGAGTTTCGTTATTATAACAAATTTCGTAAAACTCGAAAATAAACCACCAATGTGCCAATACAGACAATGCATTACTATCTTAATATGCACATATTAAACGCAGGTGGCTCAAGTTCCAAGTTTCCGATTCGCATTAGCGATGTACGCATGACGACGTAGTAAACTGCGCTAATTTAAATGTAAAAGCGAAAACGACCAGAATTGTTCGTCATTTGGTTAATTTTTTGCTTTGTTTTTTTTTTGTTTTTTTTTTTTGTCAGTTTTGTAGAAAGAGCCATTTGGCAACTTGGCGAATGATGGCATTTTATGAGTTGATTGAAATCGGATAATCGTATTACGGAGTGGCGCGATAACCTACACTTGCGCACTAGTTTGTAGTCGTCGGAATCCCAAACAAAGAGTCGAGTCATCGCGCGGACGTCGTTTTCATTCGCCGAATGACAGTTGATTGTCGCATCGACGGTTTAACCTACGTGTTATTCGCTGGCTCCCAGTGGCTTTCGTCAAAGCAGCCCCGTCGCTTGCAACTTTGTACGTTTAATTTGCACAAAAAGGCTGAAATTCGCTTTATAAGCTTTATTTGGCGAAGCCCTTATTCGACTTAAAAAGAATTTGCATTTTTAGATTTTCAGCACATTTACGAATCGTCGACGATAACGGGTAAAATCTGCCTCCGTACTTACCGTCCGATTGCCATAATATCGTTAACCAGCTGCGTTCCATCAACGTCTGCTTTCTAATGTAACATCGGATCGCGTAATATTTTAAGGGGATAGTTGCACCCGTTAGTTGGTACGTCGTGTCGCGACACGCGACTGAATTCGTTCAACACTTGGCTTCCTCGCTCGCCATTCGCCGATCGAATGCACGACTACAAACGCTCTAGATCAGCGAAGGAAAGCTCTTGTAATAACCGGCAGCCACTGCCGGCTCGGAAGATAGAGCAGAGCTGCTTTTTCGGAAAGTGATAAAAAAGCGAAATTGTAAGAGATTGCGGGTGCAAAGAGAAATCTTATATCTCTCGGGGAGAGATATTTTCCGCTCGACGGCCAAACTCCCAAGAACGCGCGACAGCTCTTTGTCCTTTCGGTGCACTCGAGCTCGCACGTGGCGAGAGGACAGAACTCCGCCGAGGACAGAGTCGCGCCGAGCAAATTTACGCTCGCCACTCAATCCTTACACAACTTATCCCCGGCCCGAGCACTCGCGAAGTATTTTGCGAGTTTTATGCAGCTACGCCCAGGCGCAGAGGATTCCAAGTGCAAGGGGGAGGGGAGCGAGTGGATTAAGGAGGCGCCCCGTCGAGTGCCGCGTGTGTTGACCTCGTGCAAATGGCGCGACTGACTCGAGGAGATCTGGGAGATCGAGGCCGGCGTCGCGTGAATTTTTCAGCTCCCGCCCTTAAATGCGCGCTCTGGTTACCAAAATAATGCATCGCGGCGCGAACCGCGATTTGCTTTCAATGCCGTTTTGCAACTTTGACTCCGCGCCCACGTGATCAAGAATATTTGCACTTCCAGTTCGGGGAGTCTCGATCCGACTAATTATGCACTCGGAAACTTGGCTCTCGAGCTCGAGTCGCGAAGCTCGTATCTCTGGCTTCGTTTTTTTAATACCCCGCGACGAGTTATTGCAAAAATGACGCTGCGCGGGGCGGTAAAAATTTTTAAGGCCACTGAAAGTTTAAGGGCCGGCGCCAGTGCAAAGTTTAAACGGCAGCAAAATCCATTTTTACTTCTACAAGTCAGCAATCGGGCGTTGCTAAATCACTCCCTTGTGAATTTGAAAATTAAGAAAAAGGGCGATGCACGCAATACCAATTCATTTGATTGCCAAGCTTCTTCATTGCGGTGAATTTTATTCCGAGGCTGTAAAAGAAAATAGAGAGGAGCCGGAGCTTAAAGCGAGAGAGAACGAGCCGAGAGTGATAGAGGAATCAAAGGCGAGGAGGAGGGGCCAAGGGAAGGAGTCGAAGACGGGGGAAGTCGAAAGGTAAAAGCGAGTTTCTTGATCCGCGGCTTTTAACTTCCCGGAAATCACTTTCCTCCATTATTTCCCAGCGCTTTTTCTCAGAGGCTTGACGTGCTAAAGTCACGTCACGATATATTCCGACTTTGCCACGTTTGCTGTTTGCGAGAGCTTTTGGATTAACTATCGCTTAAGTGATTTTTACGAGAATCCCTCTTTCGTGTTCCGTTAAAAGTGCATCCATTATATTAGCTTGTTTTTATCAATGAGTGGAGTTCCATTTCGCACAGCGAATAGTAAATTGGCCGATAAACGGCGTCGTTCTTGAAAAATCATCAACGTAAACTACAATTGCGAAAATTATTTCAACCGTTCGCTCCGACTCGCGCTTCAACTCAGCAACATCGATGCACTTTTATTGCACGCGTAATCTTTCATAAACTGCACTTTTCAAAATTCGATTAACTTTGCATGAGAACTTTACTTCGCCCCCCCCCCCACCAAAGAAGACGTAATTGGTCATTTAGTAGTAACATTTTGACTTGGCTATTCTCTCAGCGCTGCTATTGGCTTTCAAAGTTTCTCTCGAATCAATTGCTGCAAAAGCTCACGTGTACCAAAAGTTAAATAAAATGTAATTTGAAAGCAAATAGAAGGATGCAGCGATATTGCAGGGAACTACTATAAAATAAGTTACGCTTTAAATATATCTTCAAACGCATCGTTTTCACTTAGCCATTTATTACGTCGTTCCATTTTTTCCACAACACGCGAACCAATTTCTGCGTTATCGCGCTTTGCTAAGTTTGTAAATGAACTTTAGCAACTTCCTTTCGGCCGCCGACGTCATAAGGTCCACACAAATGTCAGCGATGAAGGAGCTAAGAGAGATGGGAAAAATCTGCATCCGTCCACGAGCCGAATATTCGTATGCTATTTTTTCTGCACACGTGTGGCCTTCGTGGAATAGACGGCTTTTACCGTTACTATTTTCGGGCTGCTAATTTTGATTCCCCCTTCGTTCGGCTCCTCTCGCGCGTTCGAACGGCTAAAATATCGGATTATTCCATTTTGGTGTGCATTTGTGCATCCGAAGCCGTACGAGTGTACGCGCGCAGAAAGGCGTGGCGGAGATAAAGAAGAGGACGCGCGAAAAAAGTGACAGCGGCGCTCGGCGTCGGAGGTGCACGAGAGTAAGTTTCGGTAAAACGAAAAGAGACTTTGAGTGCAGCCATACCGAATAAACACACAGATATTTTCGCTTTCCTGGAAAGCTTTGGGCACGACACTGAGACCAGAGGAAATGGCATCATCGACGAGAGGCGCCGCCTTTGGGAGCAAATGTAAAAGAAGGGAAGCGAGCAGAGAACCAGCGGAAACAGAAATGCGAGTTCTGATCGGAGAAAGTTTGGGAAGGAAAGTTTAAATAATCCAATCACCTCCTCAACTACTAGTATCGAAAATCCCAGCCGGGGGCGAAGCTGTTGATCGTTTTCTATCGAGGATTGCCGGAGGGGCGGGGGCGAAGTCCCTTTGGCGCTACGTCGAACGCTGCTGCTCGCCGCTGGTCCAAATGGAGTGGAAGTCTGTTCTTCCTTTGGAAGACAAAGGGGGTCGCAGGAGGGAGGGAGAAAAGCTCTTGCAACTTTTATATTGCTTTCTTATTATTTCAGCTCCGACGCCCGCGTGTTTTCTATTAGATACTTGCCCTGCGAGATTTAAATGGCGGGGAGGAGAGGCGCGCAGCGGTGCATCCGTGCGACTCGCTAAATTAGAATGCGAGAAGTAAAAACACGAACTTGTAAAATCCTTTCGATATCGTTCAGCTTCGAATAAAATTATACGTGTCCCAGCCGCTCTCCGTAAATTGCATCCCCTCTCTTCAACGTACACGTATCCGCATTGATACATGTCGCTATAATTCAAATGCAATAACGGATGCACTGCTGGCGGTTTCAGCGCGTAATTCGTAGCTCGAGCGAGCGCTGGAAAGAAGCTGAATGGAAAAAAGAGCGGCTAATGTGACGGCACAACGCACCGATATTAACCCTAGACGAATTTTCTTAGTGGGGGAAATTATTCTAATCGAAGGAAAAGCGACTGCAAAACTGGTGGCCGGACTTCGCTTGTCGGCATTCAGAGAGGATTTGGAATGCTCTCTATCCAATGGACAGAAGATGTTCGGGAGGAGAAAAAAGAATCGGCGTTTCTGCTAATAAAGGATTTTAACGAAACACTCGAGTATTGGAGAGTTGGAGCGAAATGAAAAGTATAAACGTGGAAAAGAGATCGGTCTTCCCGGCGGCATCTTCAGCAGCAAAGAAATAAAAAATTCTGTCCATTATTTCCTCTTATATTCCATCCGCGAGCATCCGAGCACATAAAGAAATCTCCTCCGCGCGCCCAGATAAGACTTCGGGAAATATAAGAATTTCCGGCTTGATTTACAGCCGAAGCTTGCAACTAGAATAAACGATTGCAGCTCGCGCGTTCAAAGGCAATACGTAAAGCTCCGCTCTGGTGGAGCTCGCGGGACTTCGAGGCACTAATTTCAACGGCGCCGCTTCATCTGCTCCCGGTTGACGAGGTCGTCCTCGTACGTCTCGAGGCCAGAGACGGGCGGCCCAGTGGCGCGGTGCACCGATCGTAAATATGTCAGCCTGAAAAAGTTCAGCTAGCGGCGCAACTGCACGTGTGCCGCCCCGAACTGCACTCAAACTTTGAGCCGAATTGCTCCTTGAGGCGCGCGTTCAGACGCGAGGGGGGGGGGCAGCAGAGCTTTGGGTGTCCAGTAAACTTCGCGAGTACTCGGACCGATTCGTGTTTCCCAGCGGTACGATTCCCCACTGACTAAGCCGATTTCCTGCTTTTCCTCTTCCACCTGTGTCTTCTTTTCGCTAGTATGCGCGGGCTCTTCGACGCCCGTGCGCAGCTCAAACAGGGCGCCCTCTCCTATTTTCTTCTCCCCCTTTTCGTCTCTCCAGCTTTTCCTACGAAGCGTTCGATAAGCTGCTTAACGACCTTTCGATTCCTGGGCTGCGCTGACGAGCAACTGACCAACTCTCGAGCACTCGCGCGCACCCCCTTGTCTCGGTAAATTTTACTTATCACGAAACAACTCGTCAAAGCTTGACTCGAGAGTTACGTGGACTTAAAACTGGCTATCGGCGGGCAGTCCGGGATAGATTCGTCACTCGGGCCAACTTCGTCATAGCCACCGACTACTTGTAGATCCGGGAGTAAATTTCCATTTTGACGATTAAATTTTCACCCGCTATCGAGCGTCGAAGCTCCGAGTTGGCGCGCGCGCGCGTGTTAGAGATGTTTAAAGCGCGGATGTAATCGTCGACGGGTCGAATGCTTTCGGTAACACATCGAACAATTTGAAATCAGCGTCGCCGAGACGCAAAATACGTCGGCAACCAAATTAAGGAATATTTGCTTTGAAAGAAGCAGCGCTTGCGTGTACAAAAGAGTGCGAAATTTATGAACCGTAAAAGGATAATCGTAAAATTCCTCGCGCGGTAGTAAAAGGCCAAGGCGAGCGAAATAACAATGTTTCCTCGCTCGATCCGACCTCGGATGCCAATAATAATATAATAATATAATCGTCTCCAAGCTTTGCACATCCACGCCTGCAGTTGGAAAAAACTTAATGCTTCTTAAAGGAGTCGAGAGTCGAGGAACATTCCGATAGCACCGAAATAGCAATTTCGCGTACAGCGTGCGGAGAATCCATTAATAAAAGCCCAAACATTATTAACCATAAAGACATAGTCGTAATATTTTTCAAGTCACGGCATAATGGCCGCGCGCAGTCTGGCGAAACTACCCAATTAATACATCAGCCGCAGACCGCGATTAATTTCGATCGCTCAATCTTGATCGCGCCCGAACGCACCCGAACAACGCGGCGATCGCTCCCGATAACACCATCCCCGAGTGCGGAAAAAGGTGATGGGAAAAATGAAGAAAGAAGACGAGAGACGAGATTAACAACAAGGGGGCGCAGGCAAATTCGCTTTGTATTATTTATGATTGTTGCCGGCGGTAATAACCGTTGCGCCTGTTACTCGAGCCGAATTGTGCGAGCGGAAGTAAACATAACTGCGGGCGATTTTATCGAAATGCAACGCGCATTTTCTCTTCCGCGGAACACACACGGAATATTCCGCCGAATAATCATGCTCTCCTTTTTAGATTATTATTTAACCGTTTTCGATAGTTTTTTCTTTTTTTATCGTTATTTTTTTGCCCCCTCAACGCTCGACGCTACAATAATCCGACTATTTTGCTTTCAACCAGCGCTTTTCGGTCTCGCCGATTTCACGATTCATGAGCAAATTCGGAGCACATCGAGCAACACTTCGATTCGCAGCTGCCATTTATTTATTTAATCAACTAGTCTACGTCAGGGCAAAAACGACGAGTTGAAAAACTGAAAATAGCGCGTGTACAAACTGTAGTCCTTGCGAACGCATTTGTCGCGAGAAATCGCAATTGGCGGAACAAGCGGCAGTTTTCTTAAAAATATTAAAAAACGAAAGTCGAGCGATTTTAAAATTCAGTCGCGTGGATAACGAGCAGCAGCTCGATGGGCCACACGTGCCAGGTGATAATCGACGTTTCGCGCCACTGGAAAACGAGCGAGAAATCAATGCGGATTGAAATACGGTCTTCTCTCTTGTTTTCCGCTTGCGCAACCCACGCACTTGTACACGAAGCAAATAAGGCGACCGTAAATCAAACGGCACAAGGACGGCGTCGCGCGCCGGCGAATCGACGAATCACCTCCAATAGCGCGAGCAGCTTTTAAGTAATCGCCGTCTGGCCGCTTATTTATCGAGCCCCCAAAGGCGTCTGCGTTAAGGGAAGCGGCTCCTTTCTTTTGCACCTCCCCGATTAAGACAGCCCCTGCTTGACTTCCCTCTTTTTGTGCCTGGTCTTCGAAAGAGACCGCCGACAGGTTTTATTCACTTGTCCCGGTAATGGCGATGATACCGATCGACCAAACCTGCGTTTCCTTTCGTTTATCAAATATCTCTTTGGCAAACTCGAATAGAAGGCCGAAATCGCTAGGTATTCAACGGAGAACTGCGAATTACAATCGTAATTGACCGCTCGGTCCGATCCTCTATCGTGACAAAGACAATGTTTTTCGTCTGCTTCATGTGCAAGCTGGGCAAGTTATTATTCCATCGAGCGTTTAAAATTGATTGTTTTTTACTTCGGCTGTTTAAAAAATTGCTCGTGAAAAATTATTTTGAAACTCGAGCAACGTATTTTGACTATAATCAGTCCTGTTGAATAATATCAACGAGAGTTTGATCACAATCCGGAATTAATCGCGTCTCGTTCAAAGGCGTACATAGCCTGTTAGATTATTTGTCAGTAGCTCTAGAGTAAATTAACTTCACCCTGTTGCGTAAGAATTTTTACGGATGAAAAACATTTCCAAATTCTTATTTCGGTAATGGGATTAAACTTTTGTTCCATTAATTCGCCACGAAATATGCATTTATTTAAAATAGGAATTCGCTATTGCAGTCATATTTTTTGAATATTTATCGGTTAAAGTATTTGGTTATAATTAAAATCTAATAAATTAACAAATAAAAATAAAAATTGTAATGTGAATATTTTGGAATTCTCTGACTCATCCAAAATAATAAAGAAACCTAAAAATACCGACAAAACCAATTATTCTGGTTCAATCGATATCATTATCTTAGACGTAATAACCCTATTTTAAACAAATCATTCTACCTGAAAGATTTAATTGAGCGTAATTTTGCAAGAGAAACTAATTGGATCTAATTAATTCACATGATAAATGCGCTTATTGATAAAAAATAAAAATAATCCGTAATCGTTGGTTCTATTTTTGATAAAAACAAACTCGCAACATGGTGACGTACGTTTTGTAGTCCTATGATAATTATTCTCTTATAAAATGACTGCACAAAATAACTTTACGCTTAAAGAAGATGCAAAACAGGTTTTTTGCCGTTTTTCGGCCGACTCTCGTTCTTTTTGTAATTGAATAAAATCATGACGTATTCGGAACCTTATAAATGCACGCCGAAACAATTTTTCACGTCGAACTTTTTATAACGATACAAAAGAAGCTTCTACTTAATTTTTTAGCGTGAAAGTACTTTTTTCGCGAGCTCGCTTATAAACTCTCGGCTACACTCAAAAACAAGCCCTGATCGCTCTATCACGTTCACTTTGTGCAGAAACTTGACAAAGGGGAGGATGATTCTTTGATAACGGCGTAACCATTGGAATTTATGCATTCGTTTATATATATAGTAAAAGATAATAGATTGGCGAGGGGACCAGATTCGGCGGGAGAGCTGGAAAAATTTTAATAATAACATGACGCAAATTCCGTCAAAATTAAATTTAATCAAATTGTAAATTGTGTTAATACTGGTATTATTGAGTTATACGGTGTTACTCTTTCAATCGCTGGCAACCGTTTGAAAAGCAAAGACCGTTCGATTAACGTTGGCCGGTTTTTAAAAACAACGAGATTCGCGTCCACGACTGCAATGAATAATATTTAATAATTCGTTCTAATTTAATTTCAGTAATTTAATAATTGCTGAATCCACATACCGTGAATAAATTTAACGTAAAATTCACTTTAAACGCCAAAGAAATTTTTCTCATGCACGGGAATATTTTCACTCAAACATAAAAAATAATCCATCATTTTCATTAAATCGCGAAGCCATTGTTGTATAATTAAACGTTAAATAAATAACGCCATTAGATAAACATTAATAATATGCGTTATTTATTAATTACTTTTTGAAAAATTCCACGCAAGAAACAAATTTTATGATACAAATAGCTAATTAATCACTTTGAAAAAAGATCTGGAAAGATCTTATCCGATACCAGTACTTAATCGTCGTCTCTTCTACCCTTCAAAATTTCTACTACGCACTTGAAAACGGCACCTTATCCAATTTTTCTTCAAAAAATAAAATATTTTCATCCTCGCTAATTTCTTCCATTCGTGTCATTCAGGTCGTCGGTCTCCCCCCCCCCCAGCTGTTCCTCTCTTCAATTTATTCGCATCACGCGATGAATTACTCAGCATAGTTCCGTCCTCTCTTTTTTATAGCACTTGCTTGATTCTCAGGACAAGGCTCCATCCTCTCTATCCTCTTCCGACGCCATTAATCATATCTACTCGCGCACGACTCATCCTTTTTTCTGGCCATGCGCACTAGTTTAACCCGGCCGCAAGAGCTCCGACAACGGTCCGCGCTTTTTCCCTTTAACAGACCAATCACCGTCCACGAGTTCAAAGTATCCGCTTTTCATTGAAAAAGTATTCGTGTACACTCGTCGTTTCGCTTCGTATTAGTGATGTTCTCAGACGCCTCGAGTCTTTCTGCAAAACGATATTCGGTCTTGGGCCAAGTACGAGTGCACACTTAAAATTCGAATAAAGCCAATGCTACAGGCGATACTCGCGTGCACGCCAAGCAGATTAATCAGAAATACAGTTTAATTAATTGCAGCTCGAACGAAGTTTACGACGAACAATTTTAAAGAGAGCGAAAAGGATTTTTATAGGCGTGATAACTTTTGGCTCGCGCCGATTAATCTCCAAAGTGGATGCATCCCTCGAAGATCGTGCAACTTTGCAATCGAATTATTCTTAAATTCCTATGGGTAAACTAAACTGGTCGAATATGTTTGTCGCGACGAGCAAAAACGAGGATCGGCCGAATGGTAATAAGTGATTGGTGAAACTATTTATAGAGAGCAGCTAGACGTCGTCCGAATTCGAGATCCGAGCCGAAGCCACGCATCGACGGGAACGCCAAAGTTCATCCGTCCCAAGGACGCGCAGCGACCCCTTCGTCCCGAGTTTCGTCAAAGCCTTTAATACACGAGGAGGAGGCGCCTTAACCTTTAACCTTTTCCGAACTTTTTCCGAGCTTCGAGAACTGCGCCGGCGAGATTTCTTTCCCAGCCAACGCGACCTCGGCCCCTCCCTCCCCCCCCCCGCGACGCACGAGTGCAGTAATATCCATTCTTTCCGAAAATACAGGCGGCCGATAAAACCGAGGACGTCCGAGACGGAGGATCGAAACTAGATCGCAAGTTGAATCCAGGCTCGACGCGCAATAACCAGGATAAACTCGGTAGGATTTGGAGGAACGGCGGAAAGTTGCGTCGACAAGAAAGAGAAAGAGGAACAAGTGCCCAAGAGGCTGGGGCAGTTTCTCGTGGACGCGTCCGGAGCGCAGAAGCGCTTTTATGGGCCGGGCCCGTCGGTAGCTGGTAGCACCGAGACGCCCGGCTGGAACCGAACCGCGCGATCGAGAAGTGAGAAACGGCGTCGCTCGCTGGCCCGCATAATCGAGTTATCGCTCCGTACGCTCGCACATTAATCACAACTATCAATGACAGCGCGCGTCTGCTTCTCTCCGAGCCACCCCCACCCCAATCACGCTATCTGCTGGCCTTTCTCGCTCAATCCGCACTGCGATTAATGACTCGCCTCGCGTCTTTCGAATTTTCCCCATTTTCTTACGTACGACCGAGGCGCCCTTTCCCTCCCTTTCTGCATCTTTCTTTCACGCACGAGGCGGCGGCCCTGCGTTTTTTATTATTTTACCGTTCTTCTCGTGACTTTTACTGCCGTACGATGGTCGATGGTGATCGATCCTGTCAGGACGTGTTCCGTCTTGACGGGGCGGAAGAGTTTCGCCTCGAAAAGCTTCTTCCGGCTCTTTCTCGCTGGTGCAATGAAAAATAATTTTATCGACAATACGGATGAGCGCAAACCCGAGTGCAATATCCTCGGCGAGAATTTTAAAACAATTGCGTCTCGTCCAACGAGCCTCGAATTCCTTTCGTCGCAAAAATCAATCCTTAGCCTCGAACAGCACCGAAAGTGCGTGCAAGTGCACGAGTACAGGCGAGTCCGCGAAAGAATCTAAATCACCTTACTTTCCCACACGCATCGGATTGATCAATCACGAAAACGAGCCGAATAAGCAAATTTCATTTTTTTTTTTAAATCTGCCAACCCCACCGCCAAAGTCTCCTCGCAAATTTATAGATTGGAGTGCCGCGATATCGCGACAACACATTGCGACCTAAAGCGCGGCACTTTTTAAAACAACTACCGCACAAAGGAAAACATAAATAATAAAAGGCTCTTTTTAAATTTAGGAGACACATGAACGTCCGCTCCAATGCGTGGAATCAGTCTTCCAAAGAAAAACGCCATAACGCAATGTCTCCTGGGCTGTTTGTTACGCGACGAAAACCATTGAACCGACAATGGCCCGCGACTATCGGAAAACGTTTGCGGCCGCCTACCCGCGTGAATTTTGAATTTTCATTGGGTCGAATGCGGAACAAGGACGACGATCATGTGCATCGGCAATTCCTGAACGCTATTGTACTGACACGATTGATTTTGAATAAGCGCGTAGACTCCACATTTTCGATGTACACAATAAAGTTCGCGCTTACGCGGCACACACGCCTTCGCGCGCGCGCGCACACACACAAACTTTCTGTCGCTGACTCAATTTTGCAGGTGATAAACTGTATGATAATGTAATTAGCTAAGGATGGCGAGACGAAATGTGACGTTAATATTAATTTCGAGCGTTTCCATATTGCAGGCGCAATTTATGCCCGGGACGAATGCAACCGCCTGTAAAATGATGTAAAATGCGTATTTGTAAATTGAGGTCATTTTTTATCTCGGAATATATTTCGAATCGTAGGCGAGGCGCGAGGTATGACTTTTAGCCACGACACAATCGTCGTTTAATTGCCTGTTTCCTTGGAGTTTTCAATCCTTAAACGTTATTTCGCAAGCTCCTCGAGACTAATCGGGCGCGAATAAAACGAACGATTACGCTTTTTAAGTGCAGATGTAATAAAACTAATTACGCCATTAGACTAACGGCATTTTTTATCGAATTTTATTCATAGCGTTTGGCTCGGGAATGTGCCCGATCGAGACTTTGCGACAAGAAGTGACGTCGCTTAGCGAAGATAAGGCATTTTTCAAGAGGGGCAGAAAAAGTTGGACGAAGACTCGCGTCCGGTCACTTGGCACGAGGAAGCATTAATCTGGTCGCCACGCGTCGAATGCCTCCTCGACCAATTGACAGCAAATACAACACAATTCGAGGAATCCCCGCATAACTCTTTGCATAATTCGATGTCCGTGCATACAAAGCCTAGCCATGTTTATTCATGCGAGAGTAACGAAAATGCAGCCCAGCAGAACATTAATCCGAGAAGAACTCTCGGGGAGCTCTCGGCGAGTCCAACTGACCACCAGCTGACACCAACTTCGACACAGGTTATCGCGAGTGAGAAAGATGAGTTTTGTGGCCGCGCGGCAGCTTTCGGGCCATCCCACCCTCAGGTAAGTGCATATGCATTGCCGCGTCACTTCGGGCGAGTTATAGTTGGCGGAACGGGGCTGCGAAGCCCTTGAGCGCGCGTACATGCATCACAGACACGCGCGCACGGCTCGCGACGCCCACACGCCGACATCTGCAGGTCCGCAAAATCTCGCGGGATAATGGAAACGATAAGTTGGCGAAGCGCCGCTCCACTCGTCAACTCCGGGCTTCGGCTTCCTCTTCTTCTTGTCGCGTCACTAGCTTCGGTTCGCTTCGCTGCGCAAAAATGGAGGACGCGGTTGCCTTTTAAAAGTCCTTTTAGTCGCCACTTGTTCCGCAGAGCCAACCTGAGAGCCTTCAAACGATCGTAAAGCGCGCCAACTCGAGGCTAATCACTAATTTCGCCGAGTGAACGCGGCATGTCGATAGCCTTGTATCACCGATCGGCCAAGCGCCCATCTCTTCCACAATGGATTTTTTAAGCGGACAGCTTTTGGGCTGCTAATTGGAAATAAATAAAGTTTAATGAAAAGACTGGTAATGGCGTCTCGGAACTGTGAATGCCTACGAGCGAGCGCGCGTTCTTTTCAGCCTTGAACGAGGATCGATTTTCCATTGCATTATCCATCGCATCCAGAGATCACGAGGCGAATAAAGTATTTAACTGTAAAAACGTAAGCTCTAAAATTTAAGCAACGCTGGGGAGATTTACGTTTTTCAGAGTTGAAGTGGTAACGGCAATATTGAAAGTTGGAGGGACCGCGAGATTACGAGCCAATCCAAGAGCGAAATATCCCGCCGCAATGGAGATGCTTACTTTTAACGACTCGCGTAAGCAGATGAAATATTCGGCCCGAACCTTTGCTCCTCGTTTTCCTCCTCGTTTTACATTTTACTGGGAAACAAATCCAGTTTCGCAAAAATGAAGCAAAAAATTGCGGGCAAACAATTTTATAAAGATGTTACTGCATTCGGAAGCGAAAGGTTCGCGCGCTTGACAGGCGTTTTTTTAGCAACGCGCAAAAAGCGAGAGCTCCGGTCTTTTTAGAAAAAGTAGTATTTTCCGAGGAAATATTTAATCGCTGGAAATTCGCATGCATCGCGTGGAAGTGTCTCGAGCAATTTATAAAATGTCGTCGTCTCGCGTGTGCAGCCAGCGGGCAAACATAAGAATAAATGTGATCCAAAATTAAAAACAAGACGACGGCGTAAAAGGCTGCTAAATCGTTTCTCACGTGGCACCTGCACCTGACTATGATGAATCACGCGTCGTGTTAAATAAAAAGAGCCGTCAGCATTATGACCTTGGTAACACATGTTCTCCGTCTTGTCCACTTTCGAGTGAAATTACAAATGGCGTACCCGCGGGTCTCTCACGACCATTTCTCGATCTACATTCCCAGTCGATTCCACGGACGCGCCCAGCCACTAACGCCGTCCAGCTGTGCCCTTTTCACCAGGTCGTCAAGCGCGATGAGACACAGTCTCGCGAGTCATCGACAGGTCGCTTCGATCGGCTTTCCCTCTCGCGCGCACCCCATTTTATTCCAGGTGCGCGCGCGCGTGGCCCAGCGATTTCCGGATCAGGGTGAATTCGCCGGCTCGTTGGCTCGATTCGAAATTATTAAATTCGCAGCCCCGAATTTCGTACGCGCAATTATATTTCGCGATGGAAGTTTCAAAGGGAGAAAACGGGCGTTCGAGTGGTGTCAAATAGAAATATTGTATCGATAAACGCGTTGACAGCCGCGTACGCAGCCCAGCGACTCGATGCAGACACAAGCGCTTGCTTTTCCCGAACAATTGTTTATGCTGTGACACCCACGGTTCACTTTCCCGAACTACCTCCGAGGTTATTTTCGCTGCTTCCCCCGCGCGCGCACGCACGCACGCACTTGTTTGCTCGCCTCCTTTTTAAATCAATATTTTCTCTATCAACCTCGTGCTCTTTCAATATTTATCGCTACTTTCGCGATCGCGAGCGCACCAGGCAAACACAACCGGGTAATTCAGTCTGTGGGCGAGTTTGCACACGCGTCTCGTTACATCGCGTCGGTTTCCTCGATGCCACGCGAACTTATTACAATTGCGAGAATAAAGAAAACACGCAGGACGACGGCGTCGCGGCTTTCTTTTACCTAATCTAAATTTTAGCTTTCACGCACCGAAAACGAATACGAGCTTTCCAAGCTTAAGTCCAGCGGAGTCTCCGGGACTGGATTTGGTGGTCGAGCTCACTCTTTGTTGATATCCCGGACACCATTTTATTGTCGACGGAGAGGAAGCGCGTTTTCAAAAGCAATGTTTACCTCCCGGACTGGCGTTTATCGGGATGGAACGTACAAACTAATCGACTTCGTTAAATTTAAGTTCTCGTGAGTTAAGCGCGCGGCCCGGCGGCGATGATGCTTTTAAGGAAGCTTTTTACAAATCTGGGAGCTGAACCGTGATATTTGGGGAAAATGCAGAGGCTGGAGTCGGCGAAAGCGCGGCTTCAGCTTGTTCTTTTGGAAATTGCGTATCGCGCAGAAAGGAGATAAAATTTTCCGAGCTAAGGCTCCGCTCGGAAAACAAGTGGTCGGATAATATCATTTTAACTCGCGACTCTTAGCGTTTTTGCCGTTCACGCTCTCCGGCTGTTTCGGCAAAATCCAAATCGCGCATTTTCAGCGTCACTCGGCTGGAAAGTTTAGGTGCGAGTTGCGCGAGAGCCTCCGAACGCTTTCCGAGTCCATTCGAAAATACGGAGACATTCTTCCCGGGAGCGGGAAACGCGGAAAAGGACAGCCGCGGTGCAAAGGACAACTGCAGCGCACGCGACTCGCACGGGGAACGCGGATGCCGGAGCTCGAAATGTCTTGCTGCTATTTTAATTGAAGTCCAGCTCCGTGTCTTTCCTCATTAGCCGGAGTAGAAACGGCCGGAGCTTTGGGTATCAGGACTGCGAGCATTACGGTTACGGTTTACGGGAGAGTTATAACTCTCCTCCGCCCCTGGAATTCTTGAGGTGAATAAAATCCCGCGCGAGCAATTCATTCGCGATGCATGTTGCCTAGTAATTTTCCAAGTTAATTTCGGTTAGAAAGTTTCGTTCGATATCTTTTACTCCTGCAAACTTGCGGAGTAGCGATTATTTTTTTAATTCTAAATAATCTGACCGTTCCGTTTTCTATTACTGCCTCGCGTAAAAGTTGGCGTTCCTTTCCTTCCTCGCATCGTTACGAAACTAGCGACGAGAGAGAGAGAGAGAGAGAGAGAGAGCGAGATATAAACAATCGCTTTTTCCTTATTTTAACGAAAAAGCAATTATTTGACCCAATTACTTACCACCTTTGGTATCGAGACGACAAAGACACTCGCGACACTCGCAGTATTTGGACTTGCGGCGGATTGCGGAGATTTGTTCCAAAATTTAGCTCACCTGAAACGCAAAAGAAAATTGAATTATTCGGCGTGGACTCGAAGTCGCGAGCCGCTTATAAATCTTTAACGTTTTCGCAGGGTGGCTTTTTTTTAATTTTCGCGAGAGCTAATGCGATTAAATTCTTCTTATAAATCGCCGCGCTAAAATGCAAATCATCTATTAAACTCATTTAATTTGCGAGTCTATTTCCTATTTGACGCATTACCGTTTAAACGCATCGCTTTAAATTTATTCAAAGAAGTAAACCGTTGGTTTTAATCGAAAAATGCAACGGCGCCTAGAAAATGCTGTCGCTTAAAACGGGTTGAACTTTAATTAGGTTGAGCGAAAACAGGGAACAGCTAATTAAAAACTATTAAGATTCGATTAATCTTTATTTGCCTTATGATTTACACTCGTGCGCGCGTATTTTCTTATATTTAAAAGTATAATGCGGCCGGAGTCGCGGTGTTGGCTGCTGCGAATTAAAAGAAAGATCTCGATCGCGCAGTGGAGACTCGCGATAAATCCTTAAACTTATTCGTGTTGGCAGTTGCTGCCTCGCCATGAATAGGCGAAACTCGCGAATAACCGGGACAAACAAGAGGAGTCGGACTCATAAATAATTTTAATTTAAAAGAGGAGCGTAATCGAGGATCGACAAGCCTTTCGTCAAAAGACCGAGCGTCGTTAGCTCGGAAACTCGTTTTTCGCTTCCTTTTTCTCCTGCAAATTTATAGCGAATTTAATTAAAACCGCTAAGCAGGCAAATAGACTGAGGGGCGATAGAGAGGCTGATAACAAAGGGAAAAAGACTCGAAACAATGCGAAACTCACGGACGTGCGCCGAGGAGGTTTAGGGGATAATTGGTGTCTGATCTGCCGAGGCTATCAGCGGTACTCGTTAGAACGACTGTTACCCACTGATAACGGCCATTACGAGAACATTACCAGAAGTTCAGAAAGTGCGCCTCGGCTGGGCTGCGTTTTAATTACACCTGTCTGGCTCGCGCTCGAGCTGTCGGAGCGGACAAAGCGCGAGTGCGAGCGAGAGCCAGCAATTATTCGAGGACCGCGCGTTGCTAAATATTCTTATCGCAGTCGTGTCCGTCAACGCGCGACCCGTAAAATCCTCGCCCCCCCCACCCGCCGGCCGACAATCGCCGCTTGCTCGTCGCAGCTCTTCGTCCACTCGCTCCATTCGCCCGCACTACAACCCGCGCGAACTTTCCTCCGGTCGGAATCAAAAGAGCTCGGACCGAGTGAACGCGAGTGCCGCGACGGTCTCCGTTTTTGTCGGCGCCGAGTGGAACTTTGCGGGCTTCTAATTTATGCGAGCCGAGTCGAAGTGGTTGGGAGTGGCGCGACCTCCAAGGCCCCAGCCGAATGTCTTGCACTTTCCAATTTGCAGTGGCGATTCATCCTGTTCACTCGTCATCGTCGCGCGCCACTCGTGCTTTTGCAGTCCGAAAACGCTTCTCTCGCGGATTATCATTGCGCTTTAAAACAACGCGTCTAATTGCCTCGCTGCGGACGGAAAAAGGAAGCAGGCAGTTAATTATAACGGCGAGCGAAGAAACGCGCGATAACTTCTCCATCGTAAAAGATGCAAATTTTTGCTCCGACCAAGTCACTCGGCCGTTGCGCGTTGCCATGGAATTACAGGAGGCGCCGCCAATGTCTATAGATTAGCAGCCGAACGGAGCTTTGGTTGTGCTTTCGCATTTCCACATCGAGCGCTTCTTCGTCGGCAGCAGACGCCGTCGAAGCAAAAACGCAGCGCCAGTCTCGTATGCTCGATTGCAATTTGTAAACTCGACGTATCGACGACACGCGATTGCGCGGTAATCAAGGTTCTAGAGCGAAGCTGAGCAGCTCTGCTTCTTCTCCGGACGACGCGAGTGCCTTCAATTTCCATATTCCGGAGATTAAATTTAAAGGTCGGAGAGAGTCAAGAGAGTCAAGACGGAGACAATTATTTTTCTAATTTTCCTTTCGAGACCAAAGGTAATTGCGCTTTTCAAGAAAGTTAGCGCTACAGCTTTCATAAAGAGGACATCTCATTACGCGGATTAGGTCGGAGAATTACTGGCTGGTCGCAGAGCACAAGCGGGGATTCCTTAATCGTCCGACGAGATGTTTCGCAAAAATGAAGAAAAATTAAATGGTCGAGCGAAGGAGGGGTAGCTTCTTTTTAACGAGCCCACCAGTTTTCCTTCCACCGTCTTTCCACTGCGTATTAACTGCAATGAAAATGGCGAGGCGTTTTCTGCGCTCGAGAGGCAAACAAAAGTATTTATCTAATTGCGAATCAGCGACGCGAGAACGCACGAGTCAAGCGAACGCCGAGCGAAGGTATCAGCTCGAGTCGAAACTTTGCTTCCCTCCTTCGACTACTGCTGCTACATTTCCACAGCTGTAATTACAATAGTTCTGATTGCGAGTTATCGCCGGGTAACTTATTATCTCCAGCTATGATTGATTATCCGATTGTGCGATAAGCTGAATTCGTCTTTGTCTCGATTCCAGGAAAGTTCGCTGCTGCGAGCACTTTTCGAACTAATTTATAGGTAGTCGATTAATTCTCGATATTCTCGGGCGGCGATTACGAGAATCGCGGCTCTCGCCGAGTCCAACCTCTTTCGGGGCTCGGCGCGACAACGAAACGCCCGTTCGAGCGCACGCATCTCGCAAGGGCTGGGAGCCGCTCGAGAGATCCTCGTCCGGGGCTCTGTTTGCGTTATATCGCGCCAAAATAAAAGCCGCCCGAGTACTCGTCTGTTAATAATGAGGGCGGACGTGGCTCGGGTGTTGATCAACCGGCAAGGCTAAACTCGAGCTACAAACAATTGGGGTTATACCTGGAGCGGAGAGCCAATTACCCGGCGGGTTAATTAGCAAAATCAATATCTAAATCGCGCAGTCAAACAGTGTGTGCGCCGGTGACAAGCGACGCACACGACGACTGCCGCAAGTGCCGTCGCGGCCCTCGGACCTGCCCCGCCGATATTATTGCAAGGGGAGAGAAATTTTGTTTGACGGCTAAGCGCATTATCAGCCAAGATACAGACTCGATCATTTCTTAAATAAACGCAGCCAGTGGATTTCGAATTTCTTTAATTAAATGCAGCCGCGCTCCGATAAATTTACCTCTCAACGCTGTGTTTGCCTTTTTCCTGCCTCTCCAACTTCAATTTTGAGTAATCAGCGTAACGAGTCGTCGATCTGCTCGACGTAACCGCGTAGCCCCGAGCATCTTTCCGAACTCGAACGTCGAAGCACGTTATAACATCGGCAAATACTTAAATTCGCTTAATTTCGGCTGAACCTCTAGAAGAAGCCGCCGTTCCTCTCGCGAGTCTGTGTCTTTATTTAAATTCTGTCCTAATAGTGGCTTGATTCTAGCCTCCAAGAGGCGTATCCTGCGCTTTTCATCGCCAATCATATTCCAGCCGAAACGACCAGCCCGATAAACCGTTGCATCCCGCGATAGCTTCTAATTCTGGAAATGAAGTCCACCGACAGTTCGCAAGAAATGAAATCTAGTTCTGGCTTGTGAGCTGCTAGATAGTGGCATTTAAATCGAATCAAATGCAAATTGCTTTTAACAAGGTACTTGGGAATATGCAAACAAACATCGAAATCCATTATCGGGACTGTATACTTTTTAAATACCCAAGAGACGTTTAAGTAGTAATAAAAACTTTTTAAGGTCGCGCGCGGTATCAGTCAACCTGCTAGTCGTAAAATATATTACGCGAAATCGGATTTGCTATAATGGATTTTCTTCGAGAAAATGTATAACGTAAAAGAAGCGGGTATTATTCCGTTGATATAAGATCGGCTGGAACGAGAGAGAAAACATCGAAGGCTCGCGACGGATATGAGGCGTTCGCGGGATTCGCGAATTTTCCTATTTTAAACTCTCCGTATCCGGGTGTGGAAGAGATCGATTATAATACAAGATTCGGAGATTATTTTGAATGCATAAGCAAAGGTAAATCTCTTTTTGCGCTCGCGTCCGAAGCTTTTTGCACTGGCAAACATCGAGCGATGCTCGTGTACAAAGTACATGTGCGACCCGAACGGATTCGACCAAGACGCGATCGTAGCGCGTAAATTGCAAGAACAGAAGTGAAGCCCTTTAAGTGCAAGCGCATTGCCCCAAACACGAGCCATAAACGCAGTTAGCAGAGGAGGAAAGGATAGTGAAAAAGAGAGAAGTGAGAGGGGAAGCCGATTCGAGTCTGCGGATCCTCTCGAGTTCAGCTGCAGCTTCGTGGTATGCCTTGCAGTGCACTGAATTGCATTACCTCGATTGTGAAACAATATTGCAGTGGTTAACCGTAATTAAATTACGTCGAATTCAAGCGGCACGTCTTGACTGTCGATTGAAGCCTCAGCCTCGTCCGAACATCAGCATTCAACCTTCCATTTGTCGCTCTATCATATATATGTTTTATGCGCCACCTTATATTTATTAACCCACCAGGTCGTTACCTAAGAACCCCATTAAGTCGATCGATCATTTTGGTAAGTAAAATGTTAATATTGACTTTTAACGTTTCAAAGGCAAATCCCCTATTGTAAATCCTAGTAGTAATATCTTAAATTATTATGCGATTTACCTTTGTGCTTAAATATGATTAAACGTGGAAGTTACCCTCGGCCTTTTCGGTGACTTTCGGCTTTCGACTTTCGACTTCGAGCGTGTAAAAATTGATTAAAAAAAAATAAAAAAACTTTCTTTAATACACTTCTGTTATTTCAGACAACTTTGTCTAAACACGATATTATTGCTTTTGCAGTGCTTTAACATCAAACGTTCTTTTTTAGAAATAAAGTCCTGAAAGTTCGTAAACTTTCCTCTTAATGCAAAGAATATTTATTTGTTCGTATTTTATAATAGTTTATTACTGATATTAACAAAATACATAATAAACTTTCCTCCTGAGATTCGTCAATGCGAACATGCGCTTTATTAAGTAAAAAGCTTTCATTTTGAACAATATTTTTATCATCTAAATACCACTTCCAATCAATTTCAATATAAAATATCCATTAGATTTAATTAAAACTAGGTATTTCAGCTTTGGCGCATTATTTATTTAATTTATTGATGTTGCAAGATTTTATTTAAGTTCCCAAGTTCTTAAACGAACCTCTGACGACTACATATTTAAAATACTTTAAAATTAGTTTGTAAATTTAATAAAGATGTAGCTAAAGAACTCAATACATCGTAATTTTATTCGATTACTAGATATTTTGATGAATGCCAAACAGCGTCTGTAAATTATACATTTGAACCAAATTTTGTCAATAAGCTAAATCGATTTCTATGAAAATAATTGGTTTAAAGTAAAGCAAATTTTCAATTAACAATGAAATCCACACTTTAATATTTTAGGTGAAACTGTCGACAAGTAACGGTTTTTACAGTGCTGAGTTCAAATAATTTTTACTTTTTACGAATTCCACTATTTCTAAATTGCAAATGTATATGCAAAATAAAATTTCGTAAAATCAGCCAGAAAAGTAAAATAATGTAAATGCTTTTAACTTGTTCAGTAAATTATTTGGCGTCGTAAAACTTCAATGTTTTAAAAAATATACTTCAAATATATCACGCTACCTATTTCTTATGCAAGTAATGAAATAGTCTTTATTATTTAAATTGATATAATTAGTAGTTTGCTAAAGTTTCAAATATAAAGCATTAAGTATAATAATTAAAAACTAGATTTTATGAACTAATAAAATTGAGAAAGGAAGTAAACATAAGGAGAGGCACAGTTAATTAACTGCACTTACTCATTGAATTACGAGGATACGCTGGATGCTTTTAAATTAATATTTAATAATTATCACTTTTCAATGTAGAAAACGCTTGTAAAAAAATTCAAACCTTAAGAATCTCAAAGCATGTTAAAATATACATAACGATTTACAAAATGATTAGATCGCGCTTAATTTTTAAACACCAACGATTAAAATATGATAGAATACTTAATAAAACGTATATTTTTCTCGTCGAACTTCAGTGCGTTCGAGTAAAAACATCAAATAATCAATTACAAAGGACAATATCGAATAGAAAGCCCAATTTGTAAATTGACAGGACAGCCATTAATAATTGGTCGAGCGAAAAAATGAAAACTGCCCGATCAAACTGGATAACACAATTATTATCACTTTGCCGCAATTAATGAAGTGATCAGAACCCGATGACCGCTTGGACTTTCTCGTGGATGTTGCCAAACATTGAATAAATGAACAACACAGAGCTTCGGTTGATGAATTTTTTACTCCTGACAATAGATCTGGCAAAGATGGAGAAGGGACGGCCCACGAGCAAGAGATTCAGTGTGCACTCGGTAAGATTTCAATGCATCGGATTGAAAAAAGTATATATTTACCTCGAGAAGAGTTTTCGATTAATAATTAAAAGCAGTAATTGCTGTAATAATCTGCAGTAATCGCCAGATACTTTCATCTCGTAAATAAAAGTCACAGCTCGCGCGAATATGAATTTCGATGATAATTGAGACACTACTTTCAATTAAATTTATTGCTTTATTTAAAATTAATTTCCCCAGCCGCAAAGTCGAATAAATCTTGGCACCAAGTTAAAGTCGAAGGCTGTTCTTTGTTTAAGAATCGATAAAAGGCAGAGGAGCACACATCGATTCCAGCTTTTCAGTTGACAAGCTAATTTCGCAGCACCGGTCTCGTGTTTAATTTAAAGTATTTTGACAGCACACTAGATTTACACCAGGACGAGTCCAGAGCGCGGGCAGAATTTGGAATCCCTTTGGAGGGCCCTTTTCCCTTTGTGGCGATGCACGCTTAAGCTGTTATACGCTAATCCCCGCCACTCAAAAAGTGCGTGCTCGTGTTTGGGAAAGACAGCGAGACCGTCGCTCAAGATCCGGTGGAATAATTAAACTTCAGCAGTCACTTGACACACTCGAGTCGTGGTCAGTTCAGGCGAAGTTGGAACCAAAGCAAGCGCCGTCAGCACCAAGTTGGAGCTCCCTAATCGCCCTTTTTGTCGCCTTCCATTCCATTTGAAGCGGCCCCACCCAGCTCGACCTTTTGTCCTTGCACCGGCGGTTGGTTGTCTTGTCCCCAGCCCCACCCCCCTCTATCAACTCCCATGCGTACCTGGCGTCTGGAGCAGCTTCCGGTCACCTCCCCCGCTCCACTCTCTCGTGGGAGCTAATCGCGCCAATTAAATTACGCGTCCAGCGCCTTCCACTTCTTACGGGCGTCTACGTGCATGCGCGTGTCTTTTACGAGGAGTGGAGATAGAAAATGCTACTAGCCTGCGTTCCAGGGCAAAACAAATTCATTAAGCGTAATGTCTTATGCGCAGCGCCGGGAGTACGTGGATGTCGTTTCCTCGTGCAGGGTGCTTGCCTATAAAGCCAGCTCATTTAATTAAGAGGTCCAGATGAGCCTGGCGGTCTCTCTTTCTTTCTCTCTCGTCCCTCTCACTCCGACTTCCGAGTTTTACACAGACCGCGGCTGGCTTTGTACGCGTAAGAGTTTTGCGCTTTTTTCTTTTCGGCTCCCTTTTATTCTCACTTTTGCACGGGACTCCGATTAGCTTAGTAGCTTCTGTTAGCTTCCGTGGACAAATAAGGTTTCCTAGATAATCATCTATCGATTTTCACACCTTTTTTAGCTCTCCTTTGTCCTGAAAGATTAATTCGAATTGTATGCAAATCGCTTATTTGATAATACTTTTTCCGATATTTGCAATACAGACATCAGCTTAGCTGGCGACTCGTTTTCTCTCCTGAGCAAATGTTGTTTAAATTGCTGCCAGCGCTACCTCTTGCATAATAATATCTCTAGAGATTTAATCAATCTTAGCCGCTTAGATTAATTTTCCTGCGTAATAATGTAGAGCAGAATTATCAATGCAATTTATATTGACAATATTTTCGAGTAATTTGAAAACTCGAGAATACGTGTAAAACTTAAAATCGTGGACGTAAAGCATTGTGGGGTAAAGTGCAGAAAATCAGAGATGCACCTTTTGAAAAACGTTTGACTTGACGTAATTTGAGGCACGTTAAAAATATTTCTTAAACTAATAACAATTGGCTAGTAATTATACCTGTGGATGAAATAATCGTATTTGAGCGTTCAAAATCTTTACCTCCGAATACTGAGTTTTGATTTAAAATTTGTGCTGCATAGAAAGTTCAAAACGTTGGAAAATGCTCCACAAACCGTATCTCGCATTGATTAACTAAGCCAAAACTACATGGTAATGCCACATATCTCTAATTTTGCCTAACCATTGTTTTGTTATATTTTTTTATTTCAATGAACCGTATACTTTTTTGTAAATAGAAAATTATAAAAGTTTGCGAAATAATATCTCTTTCAACTACTAATCGAAAATACGTGACAGATAAATCCAGGTTCCAACTGGGTTCCGAATTCACAAACGAAAAATGCCAATTGATATTTAATGACGCCTCTGTACATTTGTGGGCATATGGGAACACACGTACTTAATCATGTTATCAGAAAAATACTTGGCAAAATAACAGTGCCGATACAAAATAAGATTGGTGTCCGTTTTGATGGAAGATCAGTTCGAGTTGCGTACATCGAATGCTCGTTTCCAAAAACATCATTTTATTGCCATTGCGTTTATTTGATATAATTTTTTCTCTATACGCGTCATACAATCTTTCAATGCTTGTACACTTTCGAATAATAAATATCGGATGAGCCTGACAAAAGTGGAAGAACATTTTTGGAATTGTTCCACTTTAATTGTTATGATAAAACATTATTATTGTGTGTGTAATTATCTGCAATGTTTATTATGCTTTTCCTACTTTGATGTTTACGAGTCTAGAAAAATACGATTACATACAAAAGAGAATTCTTTTTTTTCCGCTTCTAAAAATTTTAACGTCCATTTTAAACTTTAACACATAATGAAGTCCAAATTGAGTACTTTACTAAACTTTACATGTATATTCTACTAAACATTTTACTGGAGCAATAAAAATAATCTGATTTTTAATTTTCTTTATTATTTACCTCGAGTTACGCTTTTCTGATTTTTTACTTTTTGCATAAAAATTATGACTACATTTATCAACATTGCAATTGTTGCACTAAAAGTTATATCGCAGCTTCACTTATTACAATTTTAGTACTATTAAATCGATTATTAGATCTTGCCGTGATTTGTAAAAAATGAAAAATATTATCTCGTATAATGCAACAATAGTAATGCAAAATATAAACATAAAAAATATGAATATAAATTGTTTATTTCACAGATTGAAAAAATGTCACAAATACTCATGCTCCCTTATAAAATTAATATTGCAGGCATGTGCTTACAGTGAAATTGAATGCGATGTAACTTGTGAAAATCCATAAATTCTCACCAAGTGAAAAACCCAGATCGATAATTGACTTTTTTTTTTACGCTAACGCATCGTGTCTCTTTACATCTATTTTTCAACTTCTGTACATACATGTACTCGAAGCATAGCTTTATGCGAACTATAATTTTTTTCATTCCTTTTCATTCTTTGATTTTTCTTTTTATCTTCCTGCCAGTTTAGTTTTTTCACTTTTTTTTTGTCTGTGCTGTACTATTATCTGATTTATGTCCCATGTTATATTCATTTCGTATTAAATGACCAAAGTAAAATCTCGTCTCTCTTTTACCACGCGCGCGCGCGCGCACACACACACAGAGGTGTATAAATACGCACGAAAGCAAAGTTGATATGTTGCAATCAATGACGTATAAATGCGAGGGGAAAAATAATACGCAACAAGCTTTTTGCAATTTCTTTCATTTCTTTCAACGTGAAAGTTTGAGAACTGCGTAATTGACAAATCAGGCGCCTAGAACAGTATTTTCCTAATGAGATTTTTAATGACCATGCAGATATGCCTCGGTAGTTTAATCAAATATAAAATCAGAGTTACGACAATGTTAGGATCACGACGTCATATTTGCACTCGGTAAATTCATTTAAAAAATGCGTTTAATCTAAAACTGCAAACTTGACTTGTTCGCGAAAATGTATTGAAACTCGATTAGATTGACGTTGATTTAATATCAATAAAAGCGCTTTTATTCTCCGTAAAAGGCTTATTCTCGTGTTTGCATATTATTTCGGATAGAAAATACGTAAAACGAGATAAGAAGCGAACGAAGCGACGGAGATGCCGGAATAGTAAAATTAAAAAATAAATACGGGATAAAAAATGAAAGAATTCTATGCGTGGATATGCGCGCGCGAGCGTGTGTGTGTGTGTGAGAGAGAAAGAGCGATTTTAGAGATAAGATAAAATGAGAAAGGCTGAGCTGAAAGTCTAGAAGGGCCTTCCTGTACGTTAATGGAAAAATCCAGCGAGTGTAATGGCTTTAACAAAAAGAATATTCTGGTTAGTGCGGCACGCATTCGTTAACCAGGGCGTGTACCCAAGCTCTTTTTCTTTATATGCGCCTGGATTTATGAAAAACCAAACGTGTTTTAATTGAATATCGATTAGAGGCGGACTTTTTATCTCGCTCAAAGGTGCATAAATCTGCAAATATGCTTTCGTCTCGACTCGTTGCAGCGCAATAGAATAGTAATCTGTGACGCCATTACACCAGATATATCCAGCGCTTTAATGCATCCTTAAAATATCCCAGATTCACGGGCTCGATTGAACATTTGGTTGTGGTGCGATTTACAATTTCGCTCGCGACTCTTTATAAATTTCGCGCTTTTAAAATGGGCAATTAGCGAGACGGTGTTTACCGAATCGCACCGAGATACGGCCAATTGAAACGTCCAATCGCCAAAAAAAGGCTAAAGAAAGCGGCGATACGCCTTTCAAGTATTTCCATGCGTTTGCTGCCGCCAAAGGAAATCACGCGCTAACCTCTTTACCATTGTGCCGATGATTTTACAAGTTCAAAACTCGTTGAAAAAGTACTCAGTACCTGGGAAATACACAGATGCTGAATATCGATTGCTAGTAGATCAAGGCAATTTATTTTAAACACCTTTTAAACAGATCGTTCTGTAAATACGACCTGCGCTCGATAGAGTATCAGAGTAGATTGTCGAGGGGAATTTTCATCTTCCATGGATCAGTAAAATTTTCTCGCCGTCGCTTTTGCCTCTTACGTTCTGTAAGCGATGCTGTGTATTTATTCCATAGGATGAAATGAAATTAAGTTTACAAAAATATGGAGCCTTAGATGCTACGCGCTTTGACGCCATTTTTTTAATTGCACCCAAAAGGAACATTTTTAAATTATTGTTAGCCGTGTTCCTTGAGACGACATTTCTCGAAAATTATTTGACAACTCGAGTGAATCTTCCACCATAGTCTTTTTAATAAGTTTCCCGCGCTTAGAGTATTTTTATGTTGAGCAACGTTCTGAAATAATTGAATGCGCAGTTCTCCAGGTCAATTATTGTCTTTTACATTTCATTTGATTACGCAAAGCAGTTCAAAAATCATTCTAACCAAGCGGCCGAAAATAAAAAAAAAATTGAATAAAAACAAACCAAGTTTATGCGAATGTTGCAGGGTGTGATAACTCGGGTAGTGCAGTAATGTCTTACTCGATACATGAAGCTTGTCGTGCACAAATTGCATTGACCGTTACAGACGTTAAATGCCGAAATGTAAAGAAAATACACGTTTTGACGGACGCGAAGCACAAGTTTTGCAAAGAACGAATTCTGAATTTCAAGTCGTGGTACCCATAACTGTTAATTGTTCAAATCTGTTGATCCCCAGCAATACGATGATGCTTCTTATTTAGTAAAAAATAAAAACTTTATTTCTAACCCGAAAGAAATCTTTCGCGGTATATCTAATAACTCCCTGGAAATACGTAATTGGCGATGAACTATAATTTTTAAACGACCGATAGCTTACAAATTTTATATTCGATCTATTCAGATGATATCTCGTGATATCTCATCGTTCTCAAACTTCAACTTAGCAGCATCTTTTTATCCTAATCCAGCAAAGCACCTCTTTTTTATATTTCGTAATTGCAAAAATAGTTCCTTATTCCTCTGCACAGCTCTGCAACAGCTTTACTGAAAATAAAATAAACAACCGTCGACTGTGTAATTCCCTAAATTTCCCATAACCTGCCACTGACAAGCAAATAAACTTGTTCACTGTTCTACAGTAGTTCGAAAATAGTCTTACCGTACAATTATTAAATAATAATCAAACTAATTCACAACGCGGCTATCATTTAAATAAACCAATTGAAAAATATTAACAGACGATCATCGCGGCGACCGACCAAATGGCTCGTGTAATTTCCCAGTCTAACAAGTCGAGCGTAAGAAACTCAAAGTCACAATTTTATCGTTGAATTCAGGATTCGAGGCAAGAGGAAATATCGCAGATCCAGATCGACACATTCCAAGGAATTCAAATAAACGGCGGCGATCAGGTTTCATTGAATTAAGCCGTCGCGTTGCACGTTTCACGTTGCACTTGAACGGAAAAACTCTTCAATCTTCTTTCGTAATTCTCGGTATGTACAAGAGAACGACGGGCAAGACGGTTAGGATGGGGTCGGCAAAGCTAGGTTTCCACCGCTCCCGAGAACCACTTGAACTGTTTCCACTTTACGTCTCTTCTACTCGCGATAAGTGCCATCATAGCGCCGCGTGGGGAAAATGAGAGGCCGTCGGCGGCGCCCCCACCGGTGCCCAGCGCAAAGGAGAACGAACGAGACGAAAGAGCAAAAGGTAAAATCCAACGCCTGCCCTCTGAAGAAATAGCTACCTAAAGTCGAGAGCCGGAGGTACGAGAGTCGGAGAAAAACAGAGAGGAGATAGAGGGTAAAGAGGAACAAACTTGGAGTGTTCGCGAGAGGGAGAGCGAGGCCAAGAAGAAAATATATCTGAGAAAAACAGAAGCCCATAAAATGACGGAGGCTCGGAAAAAGCGAAAGAGGGCAACGCTGAGTGAAGGGAGGGAACGTAAAAGATGAAAGGAACGGGAAAGAGCACAAAGAAAGAGACATGTTTGATTAAATTTAGGGTTATAAATACTCTAGGACCTACAATATAGACGCTGTTCGAACGATGAATAAATCATTCTTCAAATACTAATTGTAAGCTAATTCATTAAATACAGGAACCAGATTTCGACCGCGGTTCCCTCTGGTTATTTTAAATCCATTAATTACTTAATCCATGCCACTATTACGCTAATACACTCCTATGCTCGAATTAGCTCTGCAAAACCCAACGTCCTAAACTTAAATTTGTGTTCTAACAACTTGTATCGTAAACACTGGGAAATCCGCTAAAAGGTACCGGGCAAGAGGTAAAAAATGAAAGTATCTAGATGGGGGTTAGCAATAGGAAATGGTTGACAAAGGGCGACATCGAGAAAAGCGTCGACTCCAAGTTTTGTAACTCGGAACTCTCGAACGAATATCATTCGTTAACATTTCAATTACCCCCATATTCGAGAGCATCGAGTGCCAAAAAGGGCTCGGCGACTCCTGACGTCTTTTCCCCGAAGAATCTGCCAAGTGTTTCATTAGCGCAGGCACAGTCGTAACGTGGCTCTCGCGCTTGTTTAGAATTGTTCATCGACATCGGACATTTTTTCCGCGACAATGCTGGCATTAATCCTCGCGCAAGTGAAGTGCACTTTTATTTTTTGAACAGCTCGAGATTTGTCATTCGAGTATCGACGTTACACTAAGCCCTCGCGCCATTATTTGCTGCTTTTCCTCGAGTGCTGTTCGCGTTAAATTAACTGCTTTAACGCGTCGCAAATTTTATTTAACGAGATACGCCGCGCAAACTGTTTCCAAGAGGAGACTCGCAGATATGCATGGCTGATTTTTCGAAAGTCATCTAAAGGAGCGGCTCGTCGATTTAGACACTCGGATTTTATTAATTAACAAACCACCACGAGCATCGGAAATTTTATAGTTTGCAAAATAAATGTGTCGGTTCAACTCGACTGCGCATCGTACTGCGCAACTTTTCCAATGCCCCATCCTTGATAAAAACAAGCATCCCACTTGAGAACAAATCAGTCAGGGTTGCGCCACTACCCCATCCAGAGCCAACGTAGAGCCAAATATAAAAGCTCGAACCGCTTTTACAGTCGCCGCAGCGCCAGCATTTTCTCTCGGGGGGCAGTTTTCGTCGCAACGCGCTCTGCCGTTGCTTTATTATCGTCGCCGCTTTTTCCTCCTTTGCGTAACTAAAATCCAGGATGGCCTCGGGTGACGCAGCCATCCAGTGGCGGCCTCGTCGCGGCGAATTCGCGTCGCTCAGCCGGGAAACGTTACCACCTCCTTACCTGCCACACGCGGGCAGTGCACTTTTCTTCTTTTCAACGACACCGCAGCCGACTAAGAGTCCGAATGTTCGCCTCCGCGTCCACCGCGTTAACGGGTCCGTTAATAAACGAAACGGCACTGTAAAACAGACGTCGCTCGTCCCTTCTTTCACGAGTCGACAGAAGCGAAAAAGGACTCGAACGCCGAGGACAGGCGAATAGCAGTTGCGAGCGAATGATCCGTTCGATACGATCGACGTAATTTCAGCTGCCGGTCTTCGATGCGAATCTGCCCCGGCAGAGCTTGGAATTTCCGAGCAAATTCCGATTGGCCTCGGCGTCTCGTTCGCGTCGACCAAAGCTCGCGAACAAAAGCAAAATATCTAAAAGTCGAGGCGGGCAAGGGATTCATCGGTCAAAGTCAACCATAGCCACGTGTAATAATCGCTATCGGTCGCCTATTTAATCGCCGCCATTCACATTCGCATTTACATTTACGTTTACACGGCGAGCAGTCGCAATTGCAGCGGGAAAATTTAATAATGGCGCACGACCCGTTCGGGAGGCCTTTATGCCCCTGCTAATGTCTCTCGCTAAGAGTTTTCGCGCCCCCGAGCGAAAGTAGACGCCGGCCGAATAAGAAGAAGCGAGGTAAGTAAAAGCAGCCCCGGGAAACCCATTAATCTGGTCGGTAACGCGACCGAAATAAATAACGACAATAGAAACTTCCAACAATAAGCTTTTAGGACAATCGTATTGAGTCGGGCACCGCACGGGTCGACGTATGGCGGCAGGGACGAGCCCCGCAACACAATGCGCCCTGTCTTAGCTCCAACTCCGAGATGCGGATAATTATTGGTCTGGGATCCAAGGTGCCGACAACAGTTTAACGGTCCGCTAAGAGCACCGCTTACGCTCACCCTGACCGCGTAATGCTCCAAGATCTGACTGCTGCTATCGCGCGACCTACAGCTACTCCCTCCGAACCGAGCCCTGGACTTTTTTTTCCCTCCTCCTGCGCCGACGCTCCAACGACCGCGGGGATTCATCTTCCGGAGGAAAGCGACCGTAAACGCCGGAGCTGCGATCGGCTGCCATCGGACCTTCCTGACTCCTCTCACCCACACATCGGAATCGATGGCTAGAGTTTGGAGGCGATTCGCACGCGTTGCCCGCGTAAACGGCACTCGCGCCACTTACGACTCGGCTTACCTCAAACGCAAGCACGCGAACGCATCTTTACGATCTTCGTCAATATTTATACACTCGATTGTTCGCTAAATGCGTGTGTTGTGTCTGCGCATTGTGCGAATCTGCATCGAGCATTTCACGTTTCGCACATTACAATGCATTACAAAACACATATTTACTCGGCAATATTCGCGTGCGCGTATTTTCATTTGAATGCAGCGGTTGTTATCTGTATTATTAACAACGCGATGAATAAATGTGCATTAATTTGGCAGAGTAGTTATGCGAAATCTTACCGCGAATATAATTTGCGCCATGAAATGGGTAAAAGTAAAAGCTCGGGAAAGAGCAAAGACCGAGCAAGGAATTAAACTCGCCGTCCTTTGCAAAAATTGGCTTTCAAAATATTTAAAATAGAATTGATTATTCAAAAGGATGAAAAATGCATTCCTTTTCCTTTGAGCAGGTTGTAATAGAGATTCAAATTAAAGTAAATTATTAATGCAGAAAAAGCGAAAAAGCTATAGTTGCATGAAAAATAGATGCGCTCGGGAGGATCTAATTCGCGTGTTACGACTTCGTTTTCGTTTCTTTGCGCGAGCGCCTGCGCACGTGTGCGCGCGAGAGTGTTGTTTCAGCTTATTATTATTCCTCTCCTCTGCCCCCGTGCCAGTTTTGCATTGGACGAGGTCGGGTGGTTTCGCGGAGGCCGCGGATTTCCTGTCGAAGAAATATGATTTCGTAGCCATTATCTATGGAAATATCTGAAATAACAGATGTACCGAGACAGCCATCGCTTTTTTCCCGAACAGCGCCATCTCCGGAATCCTATTTACTACTCGGGAGTCGAGTATTTAAATATTCCGCAGGAGCGCAATAAGAAATATGCCCGGCTATAAAAGAGCCATTACTCATCGAGAAATGGTCGATGCACCGGAGACCCGGACCGGAGCTTCGGTCGACGCTACTACATTGACGCTCACGGACAGGCCGCCTAAACCCCCTACCTGTCAAAGTATTTGTATTTATCCTGGCCAGCGTCGAGCCGCCGCATAGCCAATTAGCGCTCGAATAAAACACTCGGCGCTGCACTAATTCCTGTCTTTGACAATATCGAGGTCTCGCACGCACGACGAACCTCCGGAGATTACTTACCCGCGATTCAGAATTTCGAATTCAGAATTCAGACTTCTATCAAATTCTTAATATCTGCGCTGCATTCGAAACTTCCATCATTAAAGTTGGGAGTTATACTTGTTGTGCACTGCCGTAAAAGATACTTTAAAGCTTCGTGCTTAAAAAGACGGAGAGATTCGCATTGTTCCAGTTTAATTTCAATTATACGAAGCATTCATCGGCATTAATTAAAATCCCGAGGAGCCGAGAGTCTCGATCGAAAAGACTAGTGGCTGCTTGTTTCTCCCCGTCGGCGACGCGCAACAATGGAGCGGACGGCTCCGAATGCCGCGACCTCGCACTCCAGCGGAGTCTATCCTCGAATTCCCAGAAAAACAAAGCGAACCGGAAGCGAGAGAGAAAGTGGAAGTGGAAGCGACACTCATTTGGTGAAAAATAATGACCGAAGACGGGGAGACGTCGCGGCGATTCAATTATAACACCCGGGCACTCCTTGGCAGCGAGAACGGGAGAGGGGCGCGGGAGCAAGCGACAAGGCGGAAAAGAAGAAAAGCGCAAAGAAATGGAGAAAAGAGGAAAAGCCCGTGGGCGATCTACATAGTTTCAATTAGGATTTCGCGGTGCACGCGCGCGCGTGTGTCGCTGTTAGCAGAACCCGCAGGACACCGGATGTTGAGCTCAACCGATCGAAGGCACATCGAAACACAAATCGCCTTTGTCCGATAAGAGTCGGCGTTATTCTCTGAATTATTCCCAGTCCGCTTCTGGAGTTCCTGCGTAACGACCTCCGCGCATCCTGGGATCCGCTCGCCTCGATTCTCCTCCCAAATCAAATGCTAAAATTCGGTACACCAGCGAGCGCTTACTTTTACGAATCGTTGAAAAAATGAGCTTCGCGCGAAAAGCTGCTTCGAATAATGCGGTCTGCATTATTGCCTGCGCTTTTTGGATGCGCTCGACCGACGCTGAGGCTGCTGTAGCATTTTAAGCATAAAATAAGCAAAAGCTGGACACGCTGCAATACCAGCCACGACAGATTACCGAGTTCCACCAAATTCGCCATTTTAGCTTTCGATCCTGCAAAAGCCGACTCGCCTAGCGGAATAAGTAGTGGTAGTCAATGTTCCGAGCAACATGGTCAACACAATCCTTACCACTTAACCTCGTCCGTAAGGAATCGATCTTTTTATTTTGATCGCCTCAAGTACGAACGGTTAAGTTTTAGAGGCACGTAAAGTTCGCGTTTTCTTCGACGACATTAAGCGATTTTATTGCAATAGTTTTATTAAGAATTATTCAATATTATCAAAGGTTATCTACTTTATTAAGTTTAAAAACCGAACCTCCTTATTTTACGGCATTCGACTCGAAAATACGGCGACGGTTTCCCGCCTTAAACTATTTCCCGCAACTTTTCGGCTTACCGTCGATGTAAAAAAATTTCGTTTCTCTCCCGCTGCTGCATTTTTCAGAATCCAATGCAGTAATTTAAAATCATGCACTTATTATTTACATTCAACGCCCAACCGGCAACTGTCATTAAAGCATATTTTTCTAAAAGTGCGATAAAAAAATGTTAGCAACATGCCTCGAGGAAAGTTATGTAAAACGAATAAACGCTATTATATTGTGCGCGATGATAAAGAGGAATTTTCACGCGCTTCGTACGCGAGCAATTCGGTGCAACTTAACGTATTAAAAGTAAAGGGCTTAAAATCGAGTTGCAATGTTGACTTACCGCACACCCTAACTTACCATAGCGCAAGAAACCAAGTAATTTGTGGGGCAATTAGTTTATTTAGCGGTATTCAAATTTTTTAATACTCTCGGCGCTGCATTCGACGGTACGCCTGTAGGTAGACTGCCGCGCGTACCCACGCGCGCAAGACCAACGAACGCTTTCATTAGCCGGGGTTTCGTGTAATTTAAAAACGGCGGGATACCTAAATTACTGTTCGGCCCGCCCCCGCGGCCTCTCTATCTGCGGAAAACGCGCCCGTAAGTGTCGCAGATAGCTTTTTCCGGGAAAAGGTGCGCGCTAATGAACGCAAAGCAAATATTTACAAGAGCGAGCGGCGCAAATGAGCATACGAGCTTAAACAAAATACGTTGTGGAAGACCGCTCGAGACAACAGCATAAACGAGGATTAGAATAAATTTACGGGGCGGGAGGATCGGCCCTCGGAAGTGCAGCTTTGCCGAGGGCGGCTCTGCACGCGCCGTTAGATTCGGGAACTTATCGCCAGGGGCGCGAGATCGGGAGAGGAGAGGCACCAGACAGCACTTAGCGGTTATTACGGCGGATAATCTCGACGATTAGAATAAATTTAGTGCGAGCATTAATTACTCCGGCTGCCAGCCTCCAGTCACTTCGGTTACTTCTATTTTACGGAATGGCGGAGGCCGGCGTTATAATAGCGGCGACAGCTGCGCGCGAATTTGGAGATTGGGCCAACGCGCTCGTGAAAAGCCAAAGTGGGACTCGGGCTGGGCCGCGGGACTGCCAGGCCCCGATGCTCCTCGTCGATTACAGTCTGACGCGAGTCGCGCCCAAACGATGCCGAGCCCCTTAACGCGCGAGGGCAAACTTCAACTTTTCAACTTGTCACTTATTTTGGACAATTTTTCCTCGGCACCGCGCGCCCCTTCCCTTCCACGAGGAACGAGGATAAAGTCTCGATGGTAATACAGGAAAATCTCGCGCACACTCGCGCGACCGTGCACGTAGCCAAGGCCGCGCTCGCAGGTGTGCGTCCGTCATCGATTTTAATCCAGGAACCGGGGGAGAAAAGTGGTGCGATAAACGTCGGGACGCTCCAAGTTTGCCGCGCATCGAAGAGAGCGGCGACACGTCGCCTCCGGGTTCATATTTCTTCATTACGCTGGACCGAATCGCGCGGAGAACTTTTGCGGTTGATGTAGCGGCATTCTTCCAGACCCTCCCTCCCTCCGTCCTATATTGACCTCCTTTGCGAAATTTACCGCGTCTCGGGCGGCTGGTCAACTCGCCTCGCCTCCTTATTCGCTCGTATCTCCTGTGCCGCTTATCCCGGTGTCATCGTCAAATTATCATATCATAATTATTATGCACCGACTAGTTCCTTTCGTATAAATAGCGCGATAAAAGTGAGTGAGTGCCGCCGAGGAATGTTCTCCATTCATAATTCATAATTCATAACGAAGATAATTTATAAAGAATGTAATACCGAAATAAATAAAAATAAGCCCTTCGTTAATTCATCATAACTCTTATCTGCAATATGTTTTATATTACACCGAGGCTTTTAATTATTATTTTACGTTGTAAGTTTCCTTCTACTTTTCTGAAAAACCAGCCGACACATGCTTTTTGAAATGCTTTTAATTAGTTTTTTGGTCGGGCACTTATCGTTATCAAGCTTCTTGAATAATATTCTTCGCTTAATCTTATACTTTTAGGCTTCTTTTTTATTCGATAAACAATGTATTAAAAGTACAATAACCGTGCTGTGCTACGAACTAAACGCGAGCAATGATAATTGCGATAATCTTATAATAGAAAATGAAACGAAAAATATGTTTTACGTTAACTTTTCCATAACCTCGCGAAATCATCCCCTCAAGCCTAATAAAACGCGAACCGACGCAATTGCGATACACAACTGTTTTAGCGTTTTTATTTCAAACTTATTTAATTAATTGTCACGTGATCTTACACAGTAGAGTAATTCACAAGCGAGTTGTAAGCAATAATTGCTCTGGAGTTTGCGCAGTTTTAATGTTTTACAAGGGGCAGCAAATGTTATTCGGCCAATAGTAGTGTTAAAGCTAAAATATTCAGGGCATCGATAAGAAACTATCGACACATTTTTACTGGAGCAATGCGAGTGCATTGGCAACGAAACGTCTGCAAATGTCGACTGCGTTAAAAAAAAATAAAGATATTTTTCTCGAGAGTAAAAGAGAGACAGAGAATCTCGTTTATTTTGCGAATTTCGGTGCAGTAGATTATTATCGTTTTTACAAATATTCCAAGAACTAATTATTGATCAACGGGTCGGATGTAGTTCAGCTTTTATTCTCTCGGCAACGATTTAACGGAAGTTTGTAATTTCTTATTTCACACATTCTACCTTAACTCGATGAGGGAAAAATAGCCGGTAAAGTTTATTAAACTCTCGGAGGAAAACGTTGACGATCGGGCATTCGATAAAATCTGGTTGATCGTCGAGTAAACTTGGCCTTCATCGCGCGGTTATACTCGAGTAGTGTTTGAAATTTGAAAACAGTCAACTGATACGACGGCACATTAGCCAACTTTTCGGAGGGAGTTGATCGGGCTTTAAATAAATTTGGACTCCTTGGGCCCGTCCGATGGAAGGGAGGGAAGATCACTTGCGCCGCCGAGAGAGAAAGGAGTCCGCCGGGTGGTTGGGCGACGAAACGCGAGCGAAAGAAGAGGAGGGGAGGGGTGGGGTGCCGCGTGGTCTGGCGAATAAACGAAATAAATTTCTTTCACGAATGTACTCTTAATAACATGGCTGGTTGGGTTGCTTAGGCTCAATGGCGGACGAAGATTCGGATCGCAAACAAACCAGTTCTCCTCGAATCCAGCCATTATCCATTATCCGTCTCGTTTGACGCTCGACGTGCCGTCGCTACATTCCACTCATCTTTTTATTCTAAGCGATGGAACAATGCGCGGACAGCTTCTCTTTACATGCGGCGCTCGACGCGGTGCGCGTGCGTCGGCGCTTCCTACAAAGAGCAAACGCGTTCTGTCGGGAACAACAACCCGGGCATTGAGTAAACGCATTCCCGAGGAGCTCATGGGGTTGCGGGGAGCGGAGCCGATGCTTCTCACGTCCGTCCAAGGTCCCTCGCTACATTTGCACGGGGATCGCGCGCAGCCGCTCTAGTGAATGGCGCGACCCCAGCCCTGCGTGGAAAAAGGCGAGGGTGGCCTCGGGTACTACCCAAACTCCCAACCGATAGATTGCCAAGTTTTGTGTAATTTGCCATTACCGTTGCGCCCGAACTCGAGTTCGACTGACGCGCGCGCACTTGCTTTTATCTCTGGCGAACCTGAAAAAATAATCGCACTCGATGCGAGTCGTTGGAAGAGCTAGAAACAATCGGCCCAACCGACTGCAGAGAAAGAGCGATCGCGCGTTCGAGAGGAACGTCTTACTAATTATCGTTGACTCACTTTCGTTCCAGCAACTATTTTGAATATAATTTGGGATTTTAATCGTAATTGTACGTTCAAGGTCGTAATGGGCAAATTTGCGGGGGAACATTCGGCGTGGCAAGGATTGTCGCGGCCAGGTTCGGCTCGGACAGCTCCGTGCCATTTGGATAGCAGCAACCGATCCTTATCCGCAATTTCCGAGTTTCTCATTTCACAAAGTAATTATCAGGAAGATTAAAAAGTTTTTTACCCCCGAGAAGAAATAATCGCGGTACATGTGTGATTTACATCGAGGATCCCTCCGGCCCCTTTGTATATTATGTGCAAGCTTCTTTCTCTGGCTCTCTTTCATTAAATTCGTAAGACGTAGCGCCGTGCGCTCTGAATAAGGTCTCTTGAAACGAACCGAGCCCCTCCCCCATCCTCCCTGCCCTCACGCGAGACTTGTGTTCGCGTACCTATACCTCCGCTACTCTCGAATAATTAATATTCAGAAGATCGAGGCGAGGGTGCTAAAAACTAGCGTGTGCTGCCGCTCCTCCCTCGAGTGCATTTGGTACTGCGTTTCAGCCTCGCACAGTGCAGAGCCACGTGTGCGCGCGTGTATCGACTGCAGAAGAGTTAATTGGCCTTGCAGAGGAGGCGCTGTTTTTAGGGACGTTTTACTTTTAAATACCTAAATTGTAATTGCTACTACGGCATTAGCATGCATTCGTCATTTCCTCAGGTCTGCATTTGTTCGTGCACTATCATAGAATTTAATATTAATTTAGAAGTAGAGATTAAGGGAGCGATCAAAATTATAACTGTGGTTGACAAAGTATTTCGACTTCTTTAATATAAAAAATATAAGTTTTATAATAAACTGTAATTATTGCATTACTATTGAAATTTCACGGTGCGCCGCTAATGATAAATAAGGCATTAAATTTTTACAATTTGCACGATAAAATTATGATCGCCGTTACTTTAATTAAATTTTTTAAATAGCGCAAACGCGTTGTTTTTCTTGGCGATACAATAGTAAAATAAAAAGCTACGTGGGAGGACGCGAGACGAGATGCATAAAAAACGGAAGAAAGGGCTCTTGGAGCAACTTCGTGTATTTAACTGCGTAAAACCATAAGCCGTATTATTCTAGCAATATCAGTTTAAGAAAATTATATTTAATTAAAGGCTCTGCATTACTTGACACGCAACGGTAAATGGCCCTCTTTTATCTTCCATTTCATTCTTTCTCCTGTAGCGCCTGGCTATCGCTTATGAGCTAATTTATTGCTTCGCGAGGAAACATTAAGAATAGACGGCAAAACATTTTTCGCAGATGCCCTCGATTTACATTTTCTTTCCTTTTTGACAAGCTTTCTAAAATTACTAAAAAAAATTAATAAATTAAAAATTGTTAGTTATTACGTCTGCACGAGTATCGTCGATCATTAATCAAGTGCAAGGATTTTGAAATCGATGCTTTCAGTTTGCATCTTTCGATTAAAATTTTTTCCGTTTAACATTGAAATAATTATGACGATATCCGTTAGTAGTTTGTAAAAATCCTAAAAAACGAACCATCAATATTAAAAGGATATTAACGTCTCCGATGATAAAACGGTCCTTGGATTTTCATTAGAATGAGCAAAAGGAAAACAGGAAAACGGCGAAATACAGCGCGATATTAAGGCGAGAGTATCCAATCGGAATTCTATCTTATATCCAATCGTTCCGCATCCAAATGCACGGGTATTTCGCGCTGCACCGGAGAATAAGTGACTTCGGTTGGTCCGCTGTTAGCTGACTCGCAAGTTTTTGTCGCGTTCGCCCGAAAACCACCCGATTACCGTCGCTCGGTGGATCTCGCAGGAAAAAGCTGCCTGCACTGGTGAGGGGGGGGGGGGGTGGCGGCAAGGCAAATGAGATTGCAAAGAGAGCGAGGTGCGGAAGAAGAGGAAAACGCGTCGCGTGCGTCTTGAGCTTGTCGCCGGAGGTGGGCGACGGCAAGAAATTTTCCAAGGCGAGGCGCGACGCGTGCGCGCCCTGGAAAATTGAAAGCGCGTCTCTCGACGGCCAAGAGAAGGAAGTTTCATTAACGAGCTTGTTGCACTTGTATGCATAGGTGCTGCGTGCGGGAGGGGAGAGGCGCTAGCCAACTTTTAAATTGCATTTCGACGGGAAAGTGCCGCCGCCATTCCAGTGCACAAGTAGTGCCGAGACTTCTTCCGGGAACCTTCGCTCGGTCGCTTGTCCTTGTCCTGCCTTCTGTCTTTCCTTACGACCCGGAATCTTACGGCGAGATACTCGCGTTTTCTTTGTTACTATTGGTTGTGCATCCGCCCGTTCCGAAGGTAATTAGTCGAGCTACCTTTTTTACCGGCCTTTCCCTTCTTTCTCTTTCACTTTCCTCCTCATTTAGCGACATAATGGCGCGTCTGTTCTTTCGACTTGACGAAACTCATGCGCTTTCCAATTAAATAAACGCTCGCTATCGTATTTCCATTGCGTATTTGGGACACGGAAACACCATTGTTGCTGAATTCTATGGCACAGTTCGTGTAAAGCGAGCCAATGCTTAATTATTCACTGACCTGCCCCTTTCGCACATTATCGACGTGTCCAAAGTGTCAAATTGCGAGCTGCGGCACGCATCGAGCAAAATCTTCGATAGCATCGACCGAGAGCCGAGAGCCTTCTCGTCTTCAATTTTCACCTTTTTAGCAACGGCGAAGAAAAAGTTGTGTTTTTGCGCAAAATATAATTGATATATTTCGATACCGAAAAATAGACGCGTTTTAGCCGAATCAAAGCAATGCTGCACAAGTTACGCTTTGGCAGCGACTTTCAATTACGAATCACCCGTTGGCGAGTATTAACTTTGGAGTCGAAAATAGTAATTTGATTTTATGCAACAACAACGAATCGATAGTTGATTCTAAAGAAATTTTTAAATTATCGCAAGCTCTTACACTTTGAAAGTAAAGTTGTTCTAAAAAAGAAGTGACGGAAAGGTAAGAGTACGCTGTATTTGCTTCTTGCGATAAAATGCTGAAAAACGTGCGACCTCGAGAGCTCGACTCCGTCTTCGGAATGTATTTTATAATAACTGCAACTTTTTAATAACTGCACGGTGAACTTTTTTATAAATTTTAAATATATAAAACGTACACTGGATGCTTATTTTAACTTTTTCCGTCAACGCACGTATATATATATATATATATATATATATATTTTTTTTTTGTAAAACATGTAGTATAAATAACACGTGTTAGCTGTCAGAAGCGAAATTGCCGTTTGACATGCATAGCTTTAAATAACTATTAATTACGGTATTGACCCGGAGAATTTACAAATTAAATTAGAAGTATAAATACAAAAAACGTCCTTCTGAAATCTGATGTGACGCGACGGATAATGAAAAGCCCATAAACAAAGAAAAATAACGACCTTCGGTGGAAAGAGTTTTACATTTGATTAAAAAACAAGAAAGAAGGGGCTGGCAGAAAGTTGCGAGGCCAAAACTGAATAACTTTCAACACGACAACGAGTTTTTGATACTGGCTCGTGTTGTTTCATCGGCACTCGCTGTAAAACAGCGAAAAGCGAAATGGCGAATCCGGTGGAGCCGTTTTCATTGCGCCAAACAGCGCGAGAAGCAGAGAAGCAGACAGAACTAAACTGCATTCGTGGTCATTTGCTAATCCTCACCGCACAAATAGATTCGAAATTGGACCGACGCGGACTGGGCGAAATCACGAGCCTGTTTTGCGGCGCCCAATGCGAGGCGGTTGCCCGATTGATGGACCAGCGATGCCTGAGAAATTGGGTTTCTGAATCGCGGATGAAAATGCGGTAATCGCGTGATAACTCGACGTCAGGAGTAACTTTATCTCCTCCGAGTGTTCCATTCGGCAGAAGCCGATGCATTCGAGTTATTGCAGCGAACTCCACAACAACTTCGGGACGAAATCCCGAGTTTAAATACAATTCGCGAATCGACTCGTCGTCATCCACACGCACGCGACTTTCACATCGCGACTCTAGCTGTTGTCGAGCCTCTAATGGAGGCAATAAAAACGCTCCCGTAAGGCCGAAACTCCGATTCCAAAAATTATAAATATCGAGCTCGATTATGGGTATTGCAAAAATGCAAATTGCGCGGCTCGAGCCGAGGTATTCGTTATGGAAAAAAGCGGTCGAGTAACGGGGAAATTTGCTAATTAGCCGATTTTCTAAGTCTGCAGCGGAGCCTCTCGCAACGGCGACCATTGTATCGCTGATGTACGTCTGCGCCTGTCCACGGGGACGCTGGTCGAGTCGCCGACCGCCAACTGATGCATTTGCAGCCCGTGGAACGGGAGCGAAATCGCGTCGAGGCGCGACCGTAAGCGTAAATTAAAGGCCCAAGTGCGCAAACGCAACTGCGTTTATGGATCAACGTCGAGTCGGCGGCACGAGGCGGAGAAAATAAAATATGCAGCGCGTAAAACGCCTCGAACAAAATGCTGTTAACGTCGACTACTTTTATGCGCTGTCGCTCGCCGTTAACTTTTCAAGATCGAATAATCGATGGAAAATTGAAATTTTCCGTTCTTCGGCCTTCATTGTTTCGCGGTTTTTTTCAGCTCGGACTTTTGAGACTGTCGATAGTTTTGATAGATTACTTTACTCAACGCTCGCTGCTTACGCGTGATAATTTTATGCATTCGTAAATGTGGTGCAGCTGCTTCTATCTCTCCGGAAAAGTAAGCTGAATTCGTTTCGGCGAACGGACTTGCGCAAAATGCCGACGGCGCTGGCTGTTGAATACGTTGCTGGCGCATTAATCAACGCACTTTTTTCAAAATTTCCTCGACGTAGGAGCCATCGATTAAAAATGTATTTGCTCGGAAAGCGAGGCTTTATTGAAAAATGCGTAAATATTTTATAAGTACGGAATTCCAAGTCGCCTTCTTGTCAACGCTGAGATCGGGTTAAATAAGAAAATGCGAGTATCGAGGAAATATTTTACGATGCCCTGAAAAGAACGCCACAGATTTTCGTTCGACGCGTCTTTGCGGCCCTTGTTTAGCTGCTACTGCTCCAGCGAAAATACCGCAACGACGAAATAATTATGAAAAATATGCAAGGGCCTTAGTTTTTTCATTTCTCGTAGTATGTCAAAACGAATTTTCCCTCCTGGAATAACGAAGCGCATAGAAGGATTCTTTAATCCGTGCTCGTAAAGCTAGAAAAATTTTATAAATACGTTCTCCTCTCGTTAGCGCGATTCCACCAGCATTCCATTGCAGCAGCTCGCGTTATCTGCTAAACGGAATTTGTGGCTGATATTTGAAGATTATACGGGCTTTCGCGCGTGCAGATGTACACTCGAGTCACGTAGAATATATCAAGTTTGGTACAGATCTTTGTACATAGGTTATTTGTTTTAGATTTGCTTTGGATTATAAAAAAAGCCGCGTGATTGCATTCGCGGGGCGACGGGGAAAATAAATTTCCCGATGATTTAAATAGTTATTGGCCCTCGGTTTAGGAGCATCTTGTTTGCGCGACGAACTCGCATTGCAAAAGTATCCGTTTCACCTTTGCCATTTGAATTATAATTCGTCGTAAAAATTCGTTTCCCTCTTCAATTATCGCAGATGGATTTATGAAAGCAGCTAACCTCAACGATCGCCAGGTATTAGCTTCGAGACTTTGAGCAGCAGCACGTGGACGCTGGTACAATCGATAACGAGCAACGGTCTCCGGCTGACTATTCGATGGCAGTTGCGCAAGTTGGAGAAGGGCGCGATTAGCGTAATGGATCGAGTTGTAGACGTGGCCTAACGAGCGGAGCTCCCAAATGAAAAGCAGAAACCGCATCTCCAATGGAAAGTGACGCGCCCTGACGCATAACCCATCGAGAAAGCGACGGATGGAGGGCAAGGGAGGAGGAGCAGGAAGGGGGACAGATAAACTAAACGCGTATAAAGTCGCGATCGCGAGCCGCAGCAGTTTGAGGGCAACAATTCGTCACGCTCGGCATCGTGAGAAGGTACAATCACGCCTCGCTCTCCCTCCTTCCTGTCCGCTCCTCGCCGGGCCAGACCTTTCCTGTGCGCATTCAAGGCCTCCTTTTCTGCCGTCTTCGGCGAATCGACCTCTAGATAGATACTCGAAATCGTGCTCGGGTTGAAAAATACGCGGTTAGGCCAGTCGAGCGTGAAGCGGATTGTTTCGCTTATTTATGGATGCTTTCGAGTTCCAGCCTCAATTGACACTCGGCGGAATCGGAGTTAAATGGTAATCAGCCGGTGCGCAGTCGCACGTCAGAGCGCCGTTTCGAGCAGAGAAGAGCCTCCGAATCCTCAAGCCAATTTAATATTTATCCTCGGGCCGCACTAACGCTCGACTGCGGCACGCGGACTGCTTTTTTCATAGAAACTTAATTGCATAAACGCAACTACTCGAAGTCGTCTAATTACGCCGAGCCACTGGACGACTGACCCTAATTTTCGAGTGTCTCGCGTTGCTACGATCGAGGGGATCCTCCGTGACTTTTACCAGTCGCAGTTTTAGAAATTCGTCTCGAGCCTGAATTTATCGGCCGTCGTTAACGCAGACGTCGATCGCAAGTGCAGCATGTACGACGTTAAAGTGTAGAAGAGTCGCGATCTCGACGTTTCAGCTAACTGTTTCCAACTGGCAAATGGAAAGAGCGAGACAGCTTCCTGCAAATATCGGTCAGTGCTGAATTTTATCGTGGACTAGAAAAGGAATACACATTTCGTGGAAGCTATGACCTCATTCCGCTCGACTCGCTCTCTCTCTCTACCGGCGCGGTCGAGTAATTGCACGCGGTTCCTTAATAAATCTCGCAATTAGGCGTGTCTTTTGACATGGGAATGGTCCCATCGCGTACGACTCAATAATGAAACGGGGAACCCTTTTCGCTCAACCGGCAATTGGCTGCTCGGGCCCGTTTTTCGTACGCGTATAAGCTTCCTTTTAACGTACGTGTGATGTCATGCGTGCTTGACTCGCTTTTGAAAGGGGGTTTTACTCGAGCGGTGCCGTTGTCGCTTTGGCTGCCCAATCTCTCTCTCTGGCCCCTAACCCCCGTCCCTTGCCCCGGCGTCCGTTCCGTTGGCTTTGTAAAAGCCTTTATTTAGCGTGCATCGGGACTTATTGTAATTTTAAATTTATTAAAACGTATCACACCTCCAACGTGTGCATTATAAATTCTCACGTATCATTTTCAAAATTGTCGCTCTCAAGATTTAATCGGTATTTTTAATTTTTTGCCCTGCGTACCTCGAATGCCCTCGATTATAAATATTCGACAAGTACGCGCCGCTCGCAAATTCGGCTACGTTATAACGGTCCCGAAACAGCGCGCTATTTTTTAAATAACAATGCGATTAAAAGTGTCCGTTGCGAATAACAAGAATACTTTTGCGCTTTTTAATACGCGAAAGAAACGTGAAATATTGAGAGGAAAGCTTTTTACGGCTCTTACAGCTTTTTACAGCTTTTTATAGTTTTAAAAGTAATCAGCCTTTTAATGCTTACGGTATAATTGACTTTCTCCGCTTTTCAAGCTTTTACAAAGAAAAACACGAACGCATCGGCCCATTATACGAGCATCTCCAGTCGATGACTTCTAACGGGAAAACGGAAAAATGGGAAAGCCGCGCTACTACCGAAACTCCAGGTGCCTCGGAGAGAAGCTCGCACGCGCGCAACCGGCAGCTCAATGATCTTGACAAATAACCACGTAATGCAGTTTGCCTTGCACTCGAACATTCGAAACTCCCACGCGCCGGAACTCGCGAGTCCAATGTCCACGAGACCGTTTGCCCGAGACTCCAGCGTTCGCAAGCCCTCGACCTGGTCGCCTCGCACCCGTCACCAGGCTTTCACCTGGCCCGAGACAAAAGCTAGCGCTCGCGAGATCGGGGAACTTGGATTTTTCATTAAGAAACAGCGCGGCGTTCAATCCTCGACAATTAGCGAACCCAACGTCCGGAGCCCGAGAGGAGTCACGCGTAATAGTCCGCGGAATCCGCGCAGCCGAATATTATTCCGGGGAAAGTTTTAGCGCTTTAATGCACTATAAACGCCGCTGACGTGCTGCTGAAAAAGGAAAGAGAAGTAAAGGACGCGCCGGTGGCGTCATTTGAATAAAGCTCTTTGACGTACGCGTACATTTGGCGGCAAATTCGTGAGATTGTTTTCGAAAAAATCTTTCTAAAAGCCGGAGCCTCGCGATGGACGAAAATACCTAAAAAAACAACCACCTTACTTTTATTCCGCACCGGCGAAAGTTTCCGTTTCGCGTTGCCGTGTAATGCGATTCTGCACTTATGGAAGTTTACTTTAATGAGAGGAATTCTCTTTTAGTTACGTGCCGAGGGAAAATTATCGGCCCTTGGACCGCGAAATTTGCCTCCCGGAGTCTTTTGGCTGCCGCGCGACAGAGCGCCAACGGTTATTCCAGCATTCCTCTGAGAAATTATTAAAATTAAAAAGTGCTTTAATCGCTGCACTTTTGTCGCGCACTCGGCATCCGTCTCGTGGGCTGAATACGCGCTTAACTGCTCTCGGCCCGATCGACGACGAGTCGCGCTCTTTCGGGCCCAGACGCCGACTACGAATGATAGGCGCGAGACAGGCATCAGCTCTTGTTCCCCGAAAATCGCACGCCGGCCACAAGCTGACCAACTAATTAGACGGCCTTCCACGGACTCGACTCGGTTTCGAGAAGCGAACGACGCGAAAAGAGGCAGGACGTCGGCGAGGCTCGGCGAAGCTGAAGCGCCGGAGAACAATAAAGGAAAGATCGGCGAAAGCTCGCTAATTGTCCTGCCGATTGACAAGACAAAGCCCACGAATCTCCTTCGTGGCGAGGGTTGATCGAATCAGCATAATTAGGAAGTGGAGGGCGAAAGGAGAAAGAGCGCGCGCGTGTGCGCACAAACGGGGTATCCGCTCGTGGATATTGGGCCGACGGCTGCATACCAGGTCAATGTACATGTCGTGCAGGCCGAGGGGGGCGACGGACGGAGAACCCGAATTTCCTCTGCTGCGCCGCTGTCGCTTCGACTCGCACAAAGGAACAATCGCGCTCTCGACCAAAGACTGCGGTCCTCTTGTGCGACGCTTCTCCTCCTGCATTATTATTATCGTTGTTGTTGTTGTTGTTGTTGTTGTTGTCGCTGCTGCAGTTGAAGAGCACGCGACTCGGTGGCACGGCACATCGCCAAGGGTCGCGATATCCTCCAAGTTTCCCTAAAAGTTGAAAAGTGGCCCGGCAGATGCCTGAGCTGCTTATCGCACTAGGGACTTTTTCTTCTAATACCCGCGCGTTCCGTCGACATTGATGGATTATGCAAGTGAGATTGGTCCTTCCGCGAGGGTCAAAAACACGGAGGTGCAACTTGCACTCCCGTCTTATCCGAAGGGACTGCAAGAAAATTGCCAGTGGTAATAACCACCGGGGAAACTGTAGATTTGCCGCGTTTTTTCCGCAAATTCGTTAAATAAGCTTCATCACTGGAAACTTTACGTGGAAATAAAAGCGATCGTCTGTGCGATTAAAACTCGAAATTAATATGTAATTACACGGGAAACTCCACTGGTAAGGCGACACGTGTTTATAAAAAATTCGCAAACTTGCATAAACTGTGTTGTCTGAAAGTTGGAATCGCTTGGAAAACTGTTCAAGGTAAAGTTGTCGATGTTGAAATTACCGTATACTTATTGGTATTTTACGAGTAAAAATGTCCGAGCACGATTACTTTTAATATTTTAAATATTTCATAAAAATGATACGCGTATATGGGTACAGAATTTTCTCTGTCGCCGGATACAAAACGTCAATTCGTTTTATTTTTCTTATACAAGGAAATCGGAAACCTAATCATCAAATTCACATTGATAATTCCCCTCCGCGCGTGTCATCGCTCTTATCCATTTCTACGATTTTCACCAATTAATCGGATGCACTAATTTTTCCCAATATTTTACCGTCATTTTTATAATTATCGATTCTCAAAAGAGCAGCGAACTTGGGCGAACCTAATTAAAGCGATGACGTCGTTAAATGCGCGCAAAGTTAAGTAAACGCGTTGTGTGAAATTAATAAAGACCGTGTGGATTTAGGACCGAGGATATCATGCTTGCAAAAGTAAGATGATAGAAGTCGGGCTAATGTTGATGCGAGGGTTTTCATCAACAGGCAACAAATCATTTACGAGTTCACATTTCGCAGAGTAAAGAAAGGTGCAATGCAGGTATCCGAAAACGCAACGAGTTTACCGCAGCCTCGTTTCGCAGCAAGTTTTGGCAAATAAGCGAGGAGAAGCAGTCGCCTGGACTCGAGATGGAACTCGAGCAGCGGTAAATTTTGTGGTAAAAAGAGCAACGGGGGCCGATTGAAAAAGGCGAAGGGGATGGGAGAGTCCCGACGGCCGGCTGTTCTTGCTGCCCTTGATTGGAGACTCGCACGGCTGTCGCTGTTGTGGCGCTCGATCGAAGAAATGTCAGCTACGTAACTCGACTTGGAATTCTGATTATTGGGGTAGAATGGAAAAGCGATGCCAGAACGATAGCGTCGCGACAATATAGGAATTCCTCAAATATCTGATTTTAAATAACAAGAACAATGCCGAAGGGGAATTTACAGGGGCAGAGGTATTTATCGGGATTGATAGTTGAGGCGTCCATTGTTATCAAAATGTGATAAAAGCTTCGCAATCGGTTATATTGCTTTTCCCTTCCACTCCGCTGCTCTCTGCGGGCTTTCGTCACTACTCGACTCTATATTTTCGTACCTAAATCATCGTTTATTAGGAGGCAGAGGCCGAGTTTCGCGTAATCACAGTTGCAATAACATCGATACTTCCCCAGTTCGCGCGCATTTTCTCCGCTAATTTTTCATTTCATTCGTTTGCGGCGCTTAGTTGGTTCGGTTACGGTGTCGCGCTTGAAATTCATCCTCTAATTATCAACTCGACCGACGCTAATCCAATCTTTCGGACGCACAATTTCAAAAACACCCTACACCAATAATAATAACCAAAGTTTACGTGTCTCCGCCGCCCACCAAATAACGTCGTTTGCCAACTGATCGTTCGCTCATTTCCACATTGGCGCTTTAATTTCGATTGAATTCAATCGAAATCAAAAACGAAAATTCAGCTCGTGGCTGAAATCGCAAGCATAGTGATTTAAGTTATAAGAATACCGCTTGCGTCGCAAATTATTGTTAACGAAAGTAAAATAGAAAGTTGGCGTACTGCGAATGCAAGACAGATTACTAATGCAAGCGATACTCCCCGAGTTGGGGCGAAAACGAGGAACGAGGGCGAGAGGAAGATTTGTGTAAGCCGAGTTACGGAAACACGCGAAAACATTAGACACGGAGGATCGTAAGCGAAACGTGCGCAATTCCGAAAAATGACGAATGCACGGCAAACAAATATTTGCTAAACGCGGAGGAACGAGTTGGAATCCGAGCGCTGGGCAAGTGCCGAGTCGCGTTTACGACTCGCGGACAGAGGAACGGCTCGGCCCCCCTGCTTATACATGCAAATTCAACGCATAGTTTCCTTCGCCGTCAAAACTGGGATCTGCTGAGCGTCAAGAGCGCGATCTCCCGAGTAGCGGCAACAAAGCTGTGACAAATCAGCGTCCGATTGTCCAATCTGCTTTGGAGGCCCATATCCAGCGCGATCTGATAATGAAGACCCTCGTCCGAAATTCCGGCGCCGCCCAGATTCCAAACTACAATGCGTGCATTGTAGAGAGCCTCCTTGTCGATCCGATTCCATTCACCAGCAGGCCTCACGCTCGTTTTTTGTTTTGCCCAAATTTAAAAAACAGGTCCGCGCAAAATTGAGCAAAGGAGGAAGAGGAAGACGAACACGGAGCGAAGGTCCTGCCGAGCACGCAGTTTTTGCAGAAGCGACACGTCCGGAAAACAACCCGAAATAGTTAACAGCTCGTATCGAGGTCAGACCGCAAAGCTCACCCACGAGATAAAGAGACGACCTTTCGACCGAGGAGCTTTTGTACTTGATAGTAATAGGATAACTGAAAGGGTCGTCGCCAGTGGCAATGCCTTGGCTTTGACCTCCACCTGCGCGCCACTTCCGCCAGCATTCTTGGAGCCTTTCCTTCGTCGGCGCGAGCCTCCGCGGACTGAATTTAACCTCAAATTGCTGGCGCGCACTCGAGGACAGCTTTTAGCTCTAGATTCGCCTCTGATTTAGACGAACGAGTTGCGTCAACCGCGAATGCCACGTCGAAATTACTCTTACGCGAAAAATCACTGCATTTGCAAATTCACCCGTCGCGCTTCCATCGGCTCGCGATGGAAAAGTGTAAAATTTAAACTTATCTCTGCCAGTCGCGAAATTTTGCATTTTCTGCAGACGAACGAGGTTATTATTGTTTTACGGAAACTCTGTTTATAATTGATTCAGCTCCTCTCGGTTAACTATCACTGTATGACACGCGCAAAGTTGACTCCGATGGAGCCGAGGGCTCGACGGAAACGGAACCCGTGCGCGGTAATGCGATACTGCGCCCAGCGAACGGTGCAAGAGTGGAAAAGAGCGCAGACACGGACATCTACTGCTACGATCGGATCGAGTACGAACAGAAGATATAAAAGCAATTACACGCCCACCGCCGTCGAAAAGCACAACGCCCTTATTTTACAGACGCATTATTATTTAATTTCCTACGCGAGTTTCTTGCCGACGCAAGTTTCGGAAAATCTGGCCACCGATCTAATAATGCGCAAACTTTTATCGACACGCGGTTAAATAAATTACGTTCGCAGCTGGTTCGGGTCTCACAAGTTTGCAATCGATTGGCGGCCGCGCACTGGAAATAATCAACGAGCTACGGACGTTTATCGATTTTATCGGTAATTTGTTAATCGAAAATCCTGTGCATTGTAATAACGATTATCGCGAATGATCGATGAAAAATACGCTTTTCACAAAGCGCTCGGGAAAATGTAGTAAAGCTTCGTGTCAAGCGGACTGCGGCAAAGACCGAAGATTATCGAAAGATAATGATTTTTGTCAGTTGTAAATAAAGATGGGCACGGCAGCGCAAATAGTAACGTTATCCGTTGACGAGGCGAAAAGGAAATTGAAAAAGGGCAAAATTGAAAGCCGAAACGAGTCGGGAGTTAAAAAGAAGGAAACGCACAAAGGCGAAACTGGTTATAACTATAGAGGAGAAATCTTGTAATTAGATTGTTCGTTGGTAAAGCTCTCATTCTTTGAGCAACAATGTCTCTCTGTGAGCGAGTGTATTTTGCAGACAAGCTTTAAACGATCTGCCTGGCATGTGGAATTTTATTTCGCTACGTCGACCGAAATCGGACGAAAAACTCATGGACGCGCGCTACAAAGGGAATTTGGCGCAAGGGATGATTGCGACTTCTGCAGACGCGCGCCGACTGAAAACCGAAAGACAATAGTGCCGGTATAAAAATAATGCTCGGCAAGCAGTTGGATAAAGCTAAATGCGAAAAGCGAATATTTCCAAGATAAACATGTCGGAGAGAGAAGCTTGAAAGACCCGGGGAACAGCTCGATGACGGCCGATGATGATTCGGCTGATGGAAACCAGCGATTCGCTCCACGGGTGCGAGTGCAGGTGCACGAAGTAGCAAACAACGGCTAACCATCCGATTCTCCCACTGCAGCCGAAACAAAGCCAATCCGTCGCCGCATTACCAGTTGATTTTAAATTTACAAACTCGGCGCCGTTTTACAAAGCGCCTTGAAACTTTTAGGCTGCGATAACTGGGTTCGCTGCTGCCGACGCAGGAGCCAACTAACGATCCCTCGAATCATCTTCGGCGGCAGCTAAATGCTTCCGAAGCTAGAATCGCGATTGAATTAAAACACGCCGAGACAGGAATCGTAATGGCAAAATAAGATTTTGACACGCGAAGCAAGGCGTCATTATAGGTCGTTAAAGAGGATTGACAACGCGTGACCGAAACTGCTCGCCGCGGCGGCCGTCCAACTCCGATTATTCACTATTTTATTAACCAGGCGAAGCTTCGCTCGGTGGTCGGCGCTGCTTTCGAATCGCGTCATCGCGCGGCAGGGAAGCGCGTGCTCCGAGTCTGAGAATGACGTTGAAAGAACCGAGACAGTCGCGGCGCTTTCCCATTGACAATCAATGCTCGTCCCAGCCACTCCCTCGCGCACGTACGTGTGAACGCTCGGTGCATGTGTCGATAAATAAAGGCTTGCGCTGACGTCGACTCGCTCGCGTTCCTCCTGTTAGGATTTTAACGAAACCAAGACGTCGACTCCTGGCTGCTGCTGCTGCTGCTGCTGCTATTGCTGCTAAATCGTCAGGCTTGACTCGCTATCGGCTCGCATCGGACGCTCGCAGACTTTGTAAAATCGACGCGATGGGTCTGAATTTTTTACGCGCGTACGGAGTATCGGCTTAAAAGCCATTTAAACTGGTCGACCTAAGCTCGAGTTGTCCAAATTTTCCGGTCGATCCGGAGACTCGTGTAACGCGACTCGTCCAATCCATCGGTTAATGGCAAGAATAACGTTGCGCTCCCTTTTCGTTTTCTTCGCCGTTTTCTTCTGCGCGCGATCGCATTACCTTAGACGCTCGTTGTCAAGTTTTGTCGAACCCCGAAGCTCCGCAGTGTATCTCCGATTCCAGCAGCGACTTGGTCAATGCTCGTTGAGTTTTCGTACACCGACGTCTTCTCCACACGCGTCCCTTTCGTACAGTAAACTAGTGCTGCGGAAAAGTGCACGGAGCAACGTTCGATTGACGGCACTTTCGCACTGCATTTCAGCTCTGATTCGCGCTTTCTCTCTCTCTCTCTCTTTCTCGCTGTCTTTTGCACGAGCACAAAACCATGGCGAACCACTCGTAAGCGCGCGTCATGAATAATCGGGATATTCCCACTCGCAAGTTTCGAGTAAATAATTAATTTTACGATTAATAAATTTACCTGTTGGTCGTTTCGTTAAAACGTTATGAAAATTTAAAGCCAACTTCGATTAATTACAAGTGCTAATGATTTCAATAGCCACTCGTGATTATTCTACACGCATCTGTGATGATTTTAGAATCTTCGCACGTGCGTTTTACGAATCAGACGCTGAAACGGCTACAATTCACGATTAAATCCCTGCTTAAAAATCTTTGGCAGGAGGAAATTAATCGATTTTCAAAGTTACCCACTAAACAAATTATTGGAAGAGAAATTTTACATATTTAACGTATTATAATTATGTGAACTATACGCAACTGATAATTTGAATTTGAATCGTCGGGAATTGAATGTAAAAACTCGTTTTTAAATAAATTTTCGTAAAATTTTGAACTTATTAGATAAATGAAAAGAGCTTACAAGCGATAATTCGTAATATTAAATTCATAGATCTAATGTTAATCAATGCAGATGCTTGTTACTGTTTCTTAAACGCCTCCAAACCAATTAAAATTTGCAGTTTATGCCCTGCACTGTCAAAGTTTTAACGGTAATTTCAAGTGCCGTACCAAATTAGTACCGAAACTTGATATGAATTTTATGGCTTCGGAAAGCCAGAATATGTTTATATACCAAATTTAGCCTTGGCCTCCCCACGTTTTCATTAATTACAATAAGTTTTTCGATACATCCGTCAGTCGGCAAAGTCTAGCGAAGAAATATTTCGCCAAGGAAACAAAGCTGCACATTTAGATCGCAATTTTTAGATTTTTTCGTAAAAATTAGACCGACGTAAAGTTCGATCGCCTGAAAAAGAGTAATATACGCTTGCGGAGGCTGGTTACAGTAGCTGCTGGTAGCGCAAATCGACCTAATTAACAACGAAATATTTCGCGTGGCCGGTTCAGGAGTGAAAATAAGGATCGCGAGGGGAGGAGCTTCGCAGACGGCAAATGACACGTAATAAAGCTGGACGAGACGCTGCAGCGATGCTACGAGAGAGCAATTATGAAGGCTGTAAATCGAGTAGAGAAAAAGTATTTCTCGCGTGGGTGGGTGACCCCCGGAAGGCCGGTACGCAGCGAACCTGCGGCCAATTATGAATTAACGATCTCATTAAGCTCAGAAGTAGTACGCTTACTACCAATTAGGTCACCGTAAAACTCAACTCTGGTGCTCGCAAAATCGCAAAATCGCCGAACAACCGGTCAAAGTGTCGAAACGCGTCCAAAGCGTATTCCGACTCGACTTTCTTTCACGCATCGGAAAGCCGGCAAAGTCAGTGCCGACATTTTCTCGCTCCTCAAACTTGCGTCTCTCTCTCTCTCTCTATCTATCTTTCTCTTCGATACATTATACGCCTTTCACCAAACTCGGGAACTTTGCCAATACATCACTCCATGTAAATGATTAAAGAATTATGACACGGACATTTTATTAACTGCTTCTTTAACCTGCAGCCACTTCATTTTTCTAACATCCTCTTTTCTAAGGCCCGTCCTATTCTAGCAGTTCAATAAAGATTAAGCGAGTTAGTTTGCAAGGAGTTTTTATTTCAAATTTAATTTCTCAAAACTCGAGTAACAATCCATCGGCGACTTCACTTCGCTCCCTGAATTTATGAATTGTAATTTATATTCTTAAATTTATGGTTATTAATTAATAATGCTCGGCGGGAGGTGCTAAAAAATTCGATAATATAGCAGGAGTGAAACGTATACTTTGATGTCAATTATTAAGATAAAATTAAAAAAAAATGCTCTTAAATTATACGTAACGTGCATTAGCTTTAGGTTGAATTTTTCGATGCACTAAATTCGCTGGAAAACTTTTAGCTCCTAAATAAAGGAACTGCATTACGGTTGTTATAATACGAGCGTAAAGTTAACCAATAATTAAAAAGTGAATTTTAAAGGTTAAGCTGAATAAATTAAAATGCCACAGTGGAAAAATAAATTTAAGCAACTCTCGCGTGTGTGTAAGTGAAATTAATTACAATCCGGCTCTACAAACATGCACGCGTCATCGCTTTCGATGGCTTAATTCGCGATTCGAGCCTGTACGTTGAGTTTCCTCAAATAATCATCGATTGATAAATGTGTAGACGAACGCACAAGAAGCAGAGAGTCGCGCGCGAACAGACAGAGAAAGAAGATAAATCTTCCCGATAGCGGAGTTTGCGATAATATTTCATTTTTCTTAATTAAAGCACAAATAATCGTTGGTACGCGTGCAGCGAAGCCTCGGAATGCGCCTCCTCCTCCTTTTTCTGCAACTCGGCTTACCTGAAACAAAAAATTAATGAACAAACGTTAATTTTGAAGAATAGCGTGTACTGATAGCTGAGCCATAAGCTTACATTCATCAAATTAAATGGAATTTATTAAATAAACGTCGAGGAAAGCAACTCGTCAAACGGATCTCAAACTGTAGAGGCCCTCGTTAATTTGCCCCTAAATTCAGAATAGAAAAGATAAAAGGTAACGCGCGTTTAGTATAATTTTCCTCTTTTCCATCGATATGATCAATAGGTTACACAGTCGGCGGCGTATAAAAATTCTGGCTCCTGTGCGCGTCTCGATTTAGATGCCAATCAGGCATTTATCTTACGAGTCGCCCATACTTCCTCCTCTTCTTTAAAAAAATCGCTGACGTCTATCGTCAAACGAAACCGTTGATTTCCCATTGGAGGGAGAAAATTCTACTCACTCATTGTGGCCGGATCCAGCCCTTCTTGCTACGTTGCAATTGACGCGAGTGCTGCACCCGGAATTTTCGCATAAGGGCTTAGAGATCGGGCGAGCGCAACGGGAGGGAGCGAGGGGGGAACATAAAAATCGAAGATATACAACAGAGACAGAGAGAGAGAGAGAGAGGCGGGGAGGTGAAACTAGATGAGTAAACGACAAAGAGATGGAGATTGAGAGAGTGAAATGGTGGAGTAGAGGGCGCGGAACAAGCATCGATCCTCCTTTATCCTTTTCATCGTCTCTGCTATCAACTGTTTTCACTTTATCTCCGATGCTTCCTTCTACTTCTTCGGCTCTTCATTTCCTGATGCTGCATTCGAAACGGTTTTGCGGATGCTGCCGAACTGTTTTCCACTTTTTCCGCCCTCCTCCACAACTCATTTATTATTCCGTCCGGTCGTGTTATTTGCGTGCTTTCACCCCCAACCCACCCCCCACCCCCCAGGGAAAGCAAAGCTCCCACTGTACTTGTAGAAGCCGATGATCGGCGAGCATCGAGTGAAATGAGATAAAACGCGCTCTTACTTCTTTCCATACTTTCTTCCTGCCCTTTACCTTCTTCTTCTCCTCCTCCTTCCTCGCACTTTCTTCTTTTGCCGAAGCTAAGAACTGTCTAGAGGATGCTAATGATGAGCTCCGAAGAAAAATCTTTCCGCCACTGACGTACGTAATTAAGTTGGGTTAATTAATTTCGGCTTAACTTGGACCGTAAATTAAGTTTCCACGACGACTTTTTCCCAGTTTCTTTTCGCTCTTTTTCTTCTTATATCAAAGTCGCGTTTTATTGTTGGATGCTGGTTGATTTACAAGTAATGGTCTCCGATGGGTCTTGTCTCGGTTCATCGAGACCATTCGGGGCTAAATATTTTCTTTGCATAATTTTATATTTCCGAGTGTTATTGTTTTTACGTTACTCTCGTCACTGGCACAAAGCGAGGTTATACACCTTTTTGTCCAGGAGTAACACAAGTATGTCCAGCAGGTTTCATTACACTGAAAACTCGTACAAAACGAGCTTTGGTATACTGATTAGCTAAAGTGACCGTTATCTTTCACGAATCAAGTTGTGAATCAGAGTTGGCATTTCGCACTCGTAAACATGTTGGCTATTATTTTTACTCGCCTGAAAATGTCCCTCCCAATGTCACGTCGAGGTCAGTTTTTGTAAGAAAACTTCACGCCGCGAAATAATATTTCGAAAGCTCTGCTTATAAAAGGGAATATTTTTTGTGCCTTGCCTCGGGACGGTATTCACTCAAGTTGATTCACCGACGAGTTCCGAGCAAGTCTACTTTAACTACTAATCCGCAGCGTACTTCACTTTTCGAAGTAATAGACAATCGACTGCCCTGTTCGTCAAATTGGCAGGAGTTTGGCGAATATTTGATGGCGCAAAAAGGCAAATGTGCGCGAATGCTGATTTTAATCAGCCCGAAGCCACAAGTCCTCGATTGCGATGTAAAGCCTCCCGCGCGTTTTTCCGAGCTTGGCGCTGTGATGTTGAGAGTTCAGTGCCACGTGCAACAATGGCTGCAGTCGTCAGCGAAGCGCATAAAAACAAGCAATAAGCTTATCGTTCCTTTATGGGGATCCGGCGTGTTCCGCACATATTCTCGGCAGCCACAGCCGACAGCTTAAAGTAAGAATCGAAAGCTGCCTCGAGGACGAGGCCGCAATCGCAGGAACGTCGTCTTGTCGCGGTGAATAGAGACGATGGCTCCCCGAGTGGAGCCCTTGCCGTTTTCTCCATGACTTAGTTCATTTCCTCTCAATTTCCGATCCTCTTAACGGAGCCCGAGTTCGTGTCTCCGAGCGCCAGCGCAACGGGACTAACTACCTCTAAGCGAATTCGAAGCCTCTTTTCTTTATAATATTTAAAGCTTCCGAGGCGACCGGCCACACCAACGCCAATCTATTCGATATCCTTTACCAGGTCTGCATTTGATGAAATTAGCTTTTAACAATATGGCCTGCATTCGCGAGGTCGTTGCAAAAATTGCATTCGGAGCTTTGCGAAATAGGAGTGTATGCCACTCGGTTGGTCCGCCGCGGCGACAATGCCGGAATTGCTCGGGTCCGGTCCACAGCAATAGCTCTAACACCGAGACACGCGCGAAAAGATCGGCCCCGAGAGATGGCGCTGATCCTCGTATATATATATATATATACATACTCGGAACATTGATAACACAAATTGGCTATATATCTTCAAAGTTTGGAAGAGAGCTAATCACTTTAACGGTGTGAAGAATTCAATGTCGCTCGGAGAGGTTAGACGATTCAGCAAACTCGATAACAACGACTTCAGCTTATATATATATATATTTTTGGGGACTCGATCTTGGCAGCTGTTGGAGGCCCATAAATCGTTGGCGTCACGTGTATTCGCGAAAAAAAAGGTACAGCGGCGTTGAAGTAACGAAGAAAGGGAAAAGTTTATAAAAAGTGTGAAACGCAATACCACAAGTGGCAAAAGTGTTGCAGCGAGTCACTTTGTTACGTAATAATTTTTATCATTTTTATCATTAGAAACGTATAATATAACTCGTCAATCGTAATTTTGCTAATTGCGCAGAATATTACACAAATCACGTACAACTATTCGATAAATAATCTGGACATTTGCTATTTTGGTCGTAGTTGGGTAAAAAATCGTCCGAATCCCCGACAAATTTAATTAATTACCAAAACGTCGACAAATAAAATCACGGATAAACAGAGTTGGTCTTGGAACAAAAACATTTCGCAATGACCCATTATTTTTCACGAATTCGGACGTTTGCGTGATCCAACGCATTGCTTATGGCCACCGATCGAGTCTGCCTTGTAAGACAGCGTGTAAGACGTAGCTTGTGCGTGATAACCTTCGTGCCTTCCACCTTTATTTACGAGAAATAAATCTCCGGCTGCTCTCGGTACAGACACACACGGGCGCACACGCAGCCAGTGGATGTGCGCGCTACAACTTTGATAAGTGCCACTCGTAAGGAGAAAAAATAGATTTGGGAAGTAATGCTCGAACGAATATCGGGATCTTTGCTCGAGTCCGAATTAGACGAATTTCGTGTAATTAAATGTATTGCTCGATTTGTGTAAAAAATGTAAAACAATCGACTCGATCGCTTTCAGTTGGTATATTTCAGGAATGATAAAAGAAACTTCAAAGTGGAAACTTATTTAATTAAAAAAGTCTTTGAAAAGTTTTTAAAAAATACTAATAAAAAACTTTTGCAATCAACGGATTAACGTACGCAATTGGCAATTAACACTATCAATTATTGGCGGTCTCAAATGGCTGTGAATAAAATAAATCGAGCAAAGACCGAGTTTCTCAACGACAAAGTAATAATACATATTGTTGCTTTAGAGATTAATATCTTATTTTTCAGAGGTCATTTGTAAATTAATTAGCCTAATCGATGCTCATGCGTAGACTAATCCAGTAGACTTAGCTTCTGATATTTATAAAAGAGAGAATATTATCTTAAATTTGTGTATTCTGTGTACAATGCAGGTCACGTAATAAGTCACTCTCAATTATAATTTTAGCTATAAATAAAATAAATTTATGGAAACCCGTGCTATTCGAGGATCTTATTCTTTCATAATTTTAACAATTTACTGCACAAGAACTTGAGTTATGATGTAAACAAGCAAAAACTGTACGTATTGTTAGGGCCAGATCGATAGATCTCTTAGGTATAAGAATTGATAGAAGATAAGAATACGCATGGCGTTTTTTGTATGCGAAGGATTCTATAACAAGTACTTTTTTCATGTAAAATTTCGAATAAAATTTGAAACGGTGCTTTCGTTGAGAAAACTGTTAACTTTCATTCAAGTGGCTTTAGAATACGAGCTTTGCCGCGGAAATTTACATATTAAAAATGGATTAATAAATGGTTTTAATTCAAAAATACCACGACTTAAGAAAAGCGAGATTTTTTTATGTTTCCCATTCCAAACTTTATTACGTCAAGTTATAAACTTACATTTTAGTGTTACAAGAAATGACATTAAAAACAAATTACAGTAACGTCACGTGAAGGCATTTTTCTAGCTATAAAAAATTTTCTTAAACTTCGGCGTAATGATATATCGTAACTGTTTAGCTCATTAAATTTAAAACTATAATTTGATTGGAAAAATTTATCCCTGCAAATGTAGTGTAATAACTCACTCGATTAAATTTCGTTTTGACTGGACAAAATTTTGCAAACAAGCAAAGAAAGGTGTTTACGTTAACAGGAGCTTTAATTTTAATCGTGTAATTTTACTTAGATGATTGTTATAATTAAAAATATTTTTAATAAACTTTTCTTATATTGGAAAAATGTCTTTCAACCAAAAGTTTTAAAAAGGTGCGTGAACTCTTTTGGTGCAAGCATTTTCTTAGTTCAATTCAAAAGTTATTATAAACACAAATAAAACACTAAGCAATAAGGGCTTTTGTTTCTTATAAAGTATGAAATCCGCAAATAATAATGAATAATATTTTGAGCATCAACGTTTGCTCTTATATAATATGGTAATTTTAATTCTAATTTCCTTTTAAAGTATGCGATTTGCTAATATGACTATTCGCGCCAAAAATGAAATTTCTCTTAAAAAACCAAATTGTGTTTTATAATGAGCCTTCGCTGGCGTATTTTCATTTTAGCATATTAATAACAGCGTTTTTTATCGTCTATTTTTAATGCATTTTTCAAATTATAAATAAATAATTATCTTGACGCGAATTTGTAATGAAATTATAATTAATGATATTGATGGTTTCGACAATCAGTTACGTCATCATTGTTGATGTAGGAAAATAAATAAAGATATATATATTTTAAACAAGCATTTAATAAAATAGATTATTCAGCTGGGAAAACTTTGAATTAGTTAAAAAAATGATTTTAATACGTCTTAATTATTATTTTACTTTATTATTAAAATTTTACAGTTTTTTACAAAGGCGTACCCGTGGAGCCATTACACGAAAATGAAAAACACAATTAAAACAAGCGAGCAAACTTATTAAAAAGTTTTTTTTAATTTTATCATTAGCTCAGTATTGAAGCTGAAATGTTTTTAAATTAAAAGCACATTTATTAATGTTAATATTTAAAGCGTAGCCCCCCGTATAAGCGGCACAACTAATCTATGAGCTGTTGAGTAAAGCATTAGGAGATAAAACTCGCGCTACTAAATAAAGAAAAAACTTGACGGATCCACTTTCTCAGCACGTAGCAGCGTTCAATCCAAAGTCCGAGTTAAATTGTTCTCCAACGCAGCAGCGGTGCACGAGATAAGTCTCGTCTTCTCCGGGCGGAAGAGAAGGATTTCCTCGAGTGGCATTATTTTATTTATCGAGCTATTCAGCGACTGTCCCATCAGAACGCGAAAGGAGTATTGTTTCCCCTACGAGCCGAAGCTGAGCCTCGTTTGGCTGATAGAGGAGCCGAAAGGAGACGAAGAATCACCCGAGGCGCTTAGTTTTGTCGACGTAACGATGCGCACTCTCGAGAGACACGCGGGGGCATCCCAAATGAATTTTCCGATTAGACTTGTGAAGAAGGGCAAGCCTGATGCGACCATACCCCCCACCCCTCTATCGCTCTTGTTAGTCGCGTGTTTGTCAAAAGCAACTTGACACGCAGCCCTCAAATTACAAGCTCAGACTTTGGACTCAGCCCCGACCCCCTCCCGCGGTTAATATCAAATACAGCCTTTGCTTACCTGCCTAGAAGAAAGAGGCCAATTTATAAAGCGAACGGAGTATTTTCGGCCCCGGCAAGTTGCTTTATGCACATTACGTTTGCTCTTCGTGCCCGCCCTTTAGATGGAGAAGGCAATTATTGGCCGAGTTTACCGAGGACTGCCAAGGTGTTGCGAATACCCTTTTTCCCCAAAAGCTGACAGCATCTTTTTATCGAAAGCTTCATTATCCAACATCCGTCGAATTATCCTGCGTTTTTTTGATAAACGACCCGGTCGATAACGCTCCTCAGATATTATACGTTTAAATTCTTAGATTTACCTAAGCTAATTTCTAGTCGGCGATTGTCCGAGCATACGAAACTCGCCGAATTAACTTATAATGCGCCGAAGCACGATTATTATTCAAAATTTGCATTTTTATAAAACGTGCAGATCTGCTGTTATGTAGGAATTCATTTGTAACGTAATTACACGCCGAGAAGTGCAGGCGGTGAAAAGGCGATGCAAAGAGAAAATTCGAAAAATCCTAATGAAGCCATCGCCGCGTGGTTTATAAAGCTCTGAAATGTTGCACTTCTGCGTGACGTTTGAGCGAGAAACTTCGTTACACGCGTGTGTGCTTATTTTATTTTAAAAAAAAAAACCACCTCAAGTAGGTTGTAAAAAGGAAAAAGGGAAATAAAGTTAGATGGACGAGAAGCAAATGAGAGAGCAGCCGGAGAGGCTGTTCTTAGCTGCGGAGCAATTTCCTCCTTTGAGCCGTAACGACAGCTCGAAACGAGGTAGTAATGCAAGGCGAATTCGGTCCCGGGTCACCTCTTACGTGTGCATATTGTATCCGGCGAGACCGACTCTCAGATTCAGATGTTCTATCTCTCTCTCTCTGTGGCGTAACGACGACAGGAGGACAGCATATGCAAATACGGATATTTCTTGCAATGTGCGCGATGCTGAATGAGATAGGAACGACGCCACCCCCGGGGACCACTTCTGCCCTCGCAAATACACGAGCTTCGCGGAGCCAAAGAAAGAGAGAGCGAAAGTTGCATCCGTTTCTCAGGTGAGGACGGGAACCGAGAATTTACAATCGACCGCTCCAGAAGCGACAATTAAAAACGAAAGAGACGCGTTTCCATCTGGAATTAAACGATGGTTTTTGCCTCCTTCGCGGACATGGATATTTTTGTTCCAATCGAACTCGAAGCTTCGCATTTTTGCATTAAGGAGTTTGTCGAGACATCGCACAACGACTGATGACAACTGAAATTAATAGCCACCGGTGAAGCGAATCACAGGAAACGATGTCCAATTGCCTTCGGAAGCGACGAAATATTCCGTCGAAAACTAGTTCGTTAAAAATGAATAATACTTATTAACTGCTGTTGCACGCGATACGTACATCGTCGCGCATCGCCTGCGAACTAATCGCAACCGCTATTTTTCTCAAGTCCTAATGCAACGGGCAGAATCCTTTCGACGTGTTCACATTTTCGTAAAGTCAAAACAAACGTCTCGAATATTTATCGCGTTTTTAATCCACCGATTGAATACCATCGCACGCAAGCACTCAAACATCGCATTATATAAGGCACGACTCCAAGTTCGCGCAAGTCTGGGGTGGCGACTTCGGCGAAGCAAATGTAAACGCTACCAAGTTCCTGTCGATTTAAATTCAGCGTAACAATCTGCTTAGATAAATTGCGCGCGATTCTATTAGATAAGCCGATGCTTTCTCACGTGCAGCTGAAAAGCTTCTCGTACTATTTCAACGAATCGTACGATAAGAGGAATCTAATTGATCGCGAATAATGGAGCAGTTGCCACCCAATCGAAATCTGTGAAGCTGCTGTTGTGTAAAGTAGCATTCGATCGCTCGAATCTCTTTGCATCTCAACGGCGGCTTTGCAATTCACACGAGCGCATCGCATAGACCGATACACATTTACGTTCGCACGCGTAGGTCTTGATTGAAAGTTTCTCGGTTACGGCGCTGCTGCGTTCGCCTGATTTTAACGCGCAGTTTTGACAGCATTAATTTTAATTCACACGATCACGCGTATAATGCGTGGACGAACGCGTGCAGCTCCTAGCAGTCCAGCTTGACAATTGCAGCACTCGATCCAATTTTAAAGAATTAGCTTTAATCAGATCGGAGCTTGTAATCTGGAGGAGATGTCAATTAGATTATTGCGCGCCCTGGTTTTGTTGAAAAATGGCTTATCATGGGCAAATTTATGAAAATTAAACAATCGATAATTCAGTAGTAATATGGGTTGAATTTAATATATTACCCGGTAATAGTTACGCGAGCAATACCGAGCTTAATTATGAAAGCGAGTGAAAAAATGCGATTCGATCAATGTCAAATAGATTTACACTTATTACGGCGCTCGTCGTTTTGATTGACCTGCGGTGTAATAATTCGCAATCGCGTTTCACGCCCAACTACATTGTGCGAATGAATAATAAACTTTGTCATAAATATCAATTTTAATAACATCGCGAGTTAATGCGCATCCAGCTTCTAAAATACGGCGGGTTCATGATGAAATTACTTCATTCGCCAGCTCGCGTAATGCACGAGTACTGTTAACTTTATCGGTCTAATTGAGCTACAAGCGGCCCAGCGATAAACGAGCTACGAGCGCGTGATTTTCCTAAACTCGTAATCGCATCCGCTGATTAACGCCGCGATTGGAATTATTAACGGGCGGCCATCAACGGCGTCTCCTCGATAACCGGCGACGCCGCGACCGAATTTCGAAACAACGAGCGAAACGAATGAGCCGATGTAATCGATCCGCGATTTTAAAGCAACCGACTCGGCGAGCAGCCTAAATTAAAAAGACGCGGCCCGGCAGATGGCGCGACGACTACCGGAGGCGGCCCAGCAGCCCCTTTCGCCCGGATCTCGGGGATTCCCGAGGGCTGGAGGAGCGCGGAAAGCACCGGTCAGCTGTCACGCGCTGACGCTCGCATTGGCATCGCGTTGTCCGGCACGCAGATGCGGCGCGACTCGTCCGCGTCAGTAGCCTAATTGAAATATGACGAGAGAAGCCTCTCGTCGGGATGTTTATGTCGGGAGGTCAATGCACAGGCGCGCGGACGCGTATCGCGGCACGACGTTGAACCCTCGTTAAATTTCATTCTCGCTCAGTGCCGACGTCGCTCCGTCGCTGTCCTATTTCTTATTATAATTACTATACACGAGCTTCAATTACATTAGCAAGGTGTTATGGCTTCGTGACCGCTGCAGATGTAATGGAGGATGGAGCCCCCCCCCTCCCCCGACGGCGCAGTTAATCTTTTAGTTTTATTGGAGCACGATACGCCTTGAATCAAATTGAGGACTCCTCCTAATGGGGCTGAAGGCATCTAATTACCGCGGCGTACTTTGCGCTCTTCCCACCGCCGTCTCCTTCTTTTGTGTATTTTCAAATTTGAATTCACGTTACAAAAAATACTATTATTCATTTTACGTCGTGCATCAGTTTTTTCTTCTCTTCAATGCACGTGCGTTTAAGATTAAGTGCCGGGACTGGCTTTCCTACAATTTGGGTTGAGTCATGATTCTTTATATCCTATGATAATTCAAAAATGCCGTGGGTTATTTTGTGAACGTTCGATTAGACCGCTGCTATAAATCTTTGGTACCGTTTTACACGTTCGGCACGATTAGTTCCGTGTAAAAAATGTTTTTAAAAATGTGCTCGATGCGTGTACTCGGGCTTATGAATCGGGACCTGAAACTACATCTGACGCGTGGCTCGAATTTTACAGTGCAATGGATCAACGCACGTGTATTGGCGTCAATGCGTGACACTAATAAGTACATCAAGTCCCACTCCCTGTGCTGATGGACAGAAGACGAAATTGCCGATGGAATTCTTTCGGGCAGGAGATTCTTCGCTTTTTTCGTCAATTCTAACGATAAGCTGCGCTTCGGACGCTCGCGATGCGTTGGTCGTAAAACAAAATTAGCCAGGATGCTATTTGTATTATTTTCCGACCCATCCAACGCGATCTGCTGTGGAATAATATACACGATACACAATATGGAAAGCGTATTTGAGACAATATAATCCTTTTAATGTTTAAGCACACGAGTCTCGTGATCAGAAAAAGTGTACATCACGAAAACCGAGGACCGATTACGTGTATAAAAGATTGGGTTGTATTCTCGGAAAGGGTGCGTGATAACCTGACGTGAGTGCCGCTCATACTCTCATAAGCTGTTTAAGTAATGAAACAAGTTTCAACTAAGTTCCATGATAATCTCCAATTACCTTGTTTAGTTTTTCATTTAATTATCATTCGATAATAAGAGTATAAATTAATACGTCAAATTTGAAGAAATTATTCTTTTGCCAATATTCTGCATTCTGCTGCAAATACGCGGGATAAATACGAATATCACTTTTTTTTGCTTTCTGAAATAGACAAATGCGCATTTGGAACGTGTGAGTTTATCGTTTGTCGATGCACTTGAAAACTGTTGGAGCAGCCAAAAACAACCAGAACGCAGAGACGTAAACGTGATAAACGCACAAGACGTAAACGAATGAGAAAGAAATAAAAAATTGTAGCCAACAACTCGTGCGTGGTATCGTAGGACTAAAACGCGAAGCCGACAATTTTTGTCGCAACCCGCTGTAATCGCAGAGGTAGTTCATCTTCGTGCTCATCTGATAATTAGAGGCCGTTAAAACAGTCAACAATTTAAAGATGTCACTCGAGCTAATGCACAAATGCAGTACTCCAGGCTTTGACGCTCCTGTGCAATTTACCTTCTTATTGATAGATAACCCACTACTATTCCAATGATTAAGTGGCGCTTGTGAAATTGTTATCAGAGCCACCCTGTTTTGCATCCCCGTCGAGGTCCGCTCAATTTCAATAAAAATACGGCAAGCAAAGTTCTTGCAGCTTCCAAATATTTTAAAAGTATAGATTATTATTTATTAATGCAGTTCAACAATGTAGGTTAAGCGAGTACAAATAATAGCCGAAGATTTATGGAAGTGGTGGTAACAAAGGCTGGGCAGCTTGTACAACGATAAAAGTAGGATCGATTGTTGTTCTGGTCGTTGAATTAATAAAACTATAAATTTTAATATCTAGGCTTGCGAAGAAAGTCTGAGAAACTCGGAGAAAAAGCGGCCGCGTAAATAATTACCGTGGCACGTATACAAAGGTTTTACGAGGTTTTCGCTGCTCAACCGGAAAAACGTATAATCCGGCAAATGAAATAATACCCTTTGTCTTTGTGCAACCGAAAATTAGAAATATACAAAGACAAGACGAGGAATTTAGAGGATTCGCTTTCCAAATTCTAATAAGGCGCTTAGAAGAAATACTTCTAGGTATACGATTCGCTTAAAGTGCTGCAACTGATCCAAGTGTTAGGATTTTGAAACATTGTTTTCAATCGCTCTCGACTTAACGGAGTCTTGCGCAACGCAACCATTGCGCAATTCACCGCGTCGAGCTATTAACGGACACGAGAAGAAAATAATTGATTAGAGTGCAATGCTGATCAGGAGATGGATAATTTATATCCAGTTTAATTAACCGTTTCTTCGACATTAGCAGACGTTGGATTAAAATTGTGTCGGGTAATTTACACTCTTGCTCAACGCTTTTCACTTTAGCCTTCGTTAATAGCACAAATTCTGAATTTGAGCGAGACCACGGTCGGTGTTCCGTGACGTAGTTGCTGCTCCGGGCAGCGGAGCAGCTGCAGATTGATAATCGGCCGACTCGCGAGCACGCGACCGAACGCAGGAGCTTCGCGCCATTACGCATCGGGCGAAATTTCAGCGACGAAAGCTCGAAAAAGCGCGAGCGAAGAAAGTGACCGGTGGACGCTCACACGCGATAGATTCGTATCTGTTGCGTTCCGGGCCGTTGTCAGTCGGTGGCAAGAGCCAAAGAAGCCGGAAGGAGCAACACCAGCACTTATCGTTTCGCACATAATGATAATTAGCCAGCTCAGGAAATGAATTTTTTATTCGGGCTTTTTATATCTCGCGGACTGCAGTTAACATGCAGCTCGAAAATCTTTTGTTCGTCCGGGAAATGCTGTCGAGCGTTGCTAGGTAGGATTGCACACGCGACATCAAAGCCACAAATTTCTGACCGCTTTTCCGGTCTTTTATCGACGCTAAGATTCCCATTCCTTGCCTCTCGCGTTAGAACGCACATTTTCTCGGCGCATTATTATTTCGAACTCTTTGTGCGTCAACTTTAACTTTTAGTATATTCGCGATTCGCGCCTTGAAAGCAGTGTTGGATATTTCTGATTTGGAGGGCCTGAAGCGACGCGTAAAAGTTGTCGAGCGCCTTGACGAACGACAATTAGAAAGCTATTATTTTCGCCAACATGCTTCGACAACGAAAATGACCCTCGAGTGCAAGATACGGTCTGACCCTTGATCCTATCGAAGCGCTATCGATAACGGCTCTCTTTTCTCTCTCTCTCGCTCGTCTTAAAATCGTGCTGGATGAAAGGAAGAAGTGGCTTGTTAAGACGCATCGGCATTTGTTGCGTTTCCTCCAGCCTCGCGAAATAAACTTGCCGAAGGTGAGCAAATACGAGCGGAGCTTTTGACTGCTGCAGAGGCGCGGAGGGGAAGAAGGAAACGCCGGTCGTTCGCTTCGGCTTATATCGACTCCGTCGTGTTTCGCGTCGATCGACAGACGCGGAAAAGAAAAGGCAAGGACACACCCGTCGGAGGATTGTCGCCGGTGCGCCGCTCGTACGCGCGGATTCCCGCATCTACATATGTAGATTTACAGGAGCTCGTGTCAGAGGCGCTGCCTGGATTTCGCTGAGGAGCGCATTTTCCGCGATGTTACGCGAGAGCGAAACAGAATTCCAACTCTCGCCTCTCCCTCGGGAATTGCAGTGTCAAATCGGATTAGCTCCGGATTCGCTCTGTGCTTTTAGTCGCGCGACTCGGCGCCCTTCCCCAAATTTACCTTCCAAAGCTAAGTGCGTAATTTGCGGGCTGCACTGGGCGGCATTTCCGTCGCACGGGTTAAACGACCGTTTCGGAGCTCAGACCCTCGCCTCGGCCGAAGCGACGCGCCCCCGGACGGATCTGCCGGTTTTTCGGATAAAAGTGAGGAGGATCTTAAGGCGAATGCTGCTCGCGACAGCTGCGCCAAGGAACTCGAGAGCGACGTTAAGTGCACGCAATATTTACAAGCAGCGCTTCCATTTTAGACGCCCTGAAGCCGAACGCGGAACTAATAAAGGCCGAATAAAGCGAACTTGGAGTGCAGGCTACGAAAAAGTTACCAGTCAGCGCGATCGCAGAGGCAAAAGCACATCCTTACCCGCGGCCCAATTTGCAACGGGTGGAAGAATTACACTCGGGGCGTAAATTATCGAATCGAAATCGGTGTCCATGGCGCAGTCGCATCAACGAATAACGATATTTCCTTATTTATTCGTTAATCCTGGAAAATGAAGTTAAACGAAATCAACTGTCGAATCGACGCACCTTGATTGACGGAAATCATTGGTCGAAACGCACACCGCGATTGAAATTAATGAATGCAATCCATATCCGCGTTAATTTTCGATAAATTTTCATTAGCCGGCCACGAGGACGCAGCGAGCGATTGAACGCGCAATATTTCGCAACAATGCATCGACGAGTATTGCGCTAGACGTCTCCGTAAAACGCAACGGTTCTTATTTGGCAAATGCATCGCGCAATCGCTCAACGGGGACAATAAACTTATCGCGCCGCCGCAAAAGAAGAGTGACCGCGCGATAAAAACAGGACAGAGGGCCTCTCGAGGAGTTGCGTCAGAGGCTACGGACACGCCAGAAGAGCTTGGAGCGGCTGGTCGATCGACAGCAGCGCGGCAACACCTCGCGTAACAACGTTCACTTTTACAAGCGCAACAAGGGATGAATGGAATATCGGGGATTCGCTCGAAAGTGACGCGAACTCAAAAACAATGGAAAGCTGGCGTCTGGTAGAGGCGCTAATGGAATATTTCAATTTCATGCGTCACGCAATGGAAAAGCGAGGCTCGCCGGGGCTGCGATCTTAATGGGGTGCATCGGCGGCCGCCGCAACGTCCCGGGAATAATTAAAAGCCCTGATAGGGCTTGAGTGAAAAATTAGACGGGTATCGATCAATCCGCTCGACCGCCCCGACGAGGCGTGTGTGTGCTGGCCGCCTCGGGCCCGCGCTCGATTTCTCCGACTCGTGTAAACAAAACGGTCACGCAACGTCATAAACTTCGACCAACTTCGCGCTCTAATTTCCGCGTTTAACCGACATCGAGCCTCGGCTGGCGTGCACTTGCACAATACGTGTCGGGAATCTACCTACGCTGAATTTTCGATACTCACCGGGGACAATTTCCGCCCGGCCCGCCCTCTCCTTATTGACTTTTATACTCCGAGGCATTTTCGAGGCTGTAATTGAAAACGTCGCTCCCACGGGGGCATAGAAAAGCGTCGGGGCTAATCGATAGTCGGGGCGTCGACTGCGCGCTTTTCCGTGGCTGCGTAGCGTCGCGCGACTTGGAAAACCTTTTAGTTCAAAAATAAAGCCAATGCCGGACTGTCGACGCGGAACAACTAATTCCTCGGCGCCTTCGAATGCGCGCCGCGCGTTTATGCGCTCGTATCCGACTTAACGCGCTTAGGGCACCAACCATTACTGGCTACGAGTCTTTTAAGCGAACCTCGTTTTGCGAAAGTCAATCGACAGGAAAGGCCTAAAAAGTCGCTTTTTCGAAAATCGCCCTCGATCCCGGCTAGGTTGGCTTGAAAATCGGAGCCCTCCCCCTACGCCCCTGATAAAAAGCACCCCTAAATAAAGCAACTTCGAGGACGCGCCAACTCGTAGCATTTTTTACTCCCTGCGATATTCCGATAAATATTTCACGCTCCTGCTAGCGAAAGTCCTTTTAAATCTAAACACGAGCTTCGAGCTCGTGCGATTACCACCTTTACGTCTTCCTGCTTCGTTTGCATTATTAACCAACGCGTCCCTCGACTTCGCGAACACCCGACGTAATATCACGGGACGAGTTAGCGCGGCGCCAAGTTTGATCCGAATCGAACCGAAAATTCAGTACTTATGTGCCAATTGCACCAGTTTTTCAATACCTCCAACTTACCGGCCTTAAACAACTACAGAGCCGTTTAGAGCTATTTTTTTAGAAGGGATCGAGTGAAAGTTCTTGGAGCGGTTCGGGGTTTGCGAGGCATCGGATGCGAGACCGAGAGAAAGAGAGAACGCGAGGGAAAAGGAGCCGAATTCGCCGTCGGTTCCGCTCGGCGTGCACTTAAGGCTGCGATGCGGAAATGCAATAATACCTTACACGGAAATCGCATAAATTTAAGAGGCTCCCACCGAGACGCCGGATGTTCTTCGCTCGCGTCCCTGGCGGCGCCATGACGAGGCAGAGAGAAAATCCAAAAGTTAGAGTGACACCGAGGGAGGGGCGAAGCGGAGCAAAGGAGATTACCAACCGATTGACAATCGCACTCGCGGTATCGCGCCCAACCCTGCGAGCGTGAACTTTCGCGGAAATTTACCTCCCACTCGAGGTCCCGGAGCTCGGCTACTGACACGTCACCGCCCGGTTCCGCGTGCATTATTAAAATGCCGCTGATGTTCGGTCGCTTTACTTACGGCAGCGGAATCAAGTCCATTCGAAAGATCGAGTTTTAAAATCCATTTGTCGGAGCTCACCTGAAACAAAAAGTGCAGTGAAGGCATTAGCGAGGAGCGCGTACCGACTAGAATAATGTAAAAATTAAGGCTGCGCTTACGGGAGACTCGTAATTTTGTCGTAGTCTTAACTCGTTTCGCGAGATCCTCAAATTTTCACTACCGCGGTGTGTTTTATTTACTAGCGAGGGAAAGGGCGAGGGAAACGACCAGAGCTATTTTTACTTTTTCCCGTTGGCACGACGGAGACTGCGGGCGAAAGAGCGTCGATGTTTGCGAAAAGCCAAGCGCCACGCGATCAGCGAATGCGATTTATAAATTTTTAAATTATGCAGACGTCGGAAAAAGCGACGTATTTTTACGTCGATCGATAAAGATATTGGCGTGTAACTCTTGGAAACACAAGAACTTCCGCGCAAGAAATAAAAGCGAAAGGCTTTCGCAAAACAGCAATAAAAATAACACGCGCCGGACTTCATTATCCAAAACAAGACGACTTCATCTTTTTGCCCGACTCATCTTCGTCCCAAGCTCTACAGTTTAGCCGCACAGAAGCTACAGAAAAAAGAGATCCGGAGGGCGGCGAGTAAAAAATGAATTCTCTAATGAAAATTCCCAGGTGGAAGGACGAAAAAGAGAGCCGCAAAAAGAAAGAAGGAGCGAGCGGGGCCAAAAATAAAAGAGAAGGGAAGAACGAGGTATGCGAGTGACGTGCAAAGATATTCGTGCGCAGGAACGGACGATAAATCACAGGCACCGCTGCCGCCGGAGCGCCGCGATCCTTGCCAAACAACGGTCATCTGTCGAATTATCGAGAGCTACCAGTCTGCAATCCCCACCGCGGTTAGCCTCCACGCGAGCGCGACAGAAGCCGACACAGGCTTCGGACGGAAACGCGCGCGATTGTTCTTCGAGGACCAGCGACTCCTAGGACTAACCCCCTCTCTCTCTCTCTCTCAATGGACCTGCTGCAGCCGAGAAGTCAAAGTCACCGCAAGCTGACCGCGTTCAAGGCTCCCCCCCCCCACCCCACAATGGGCCTCGATGGTTCGTAGGTTGGAAAACGCGTCGCACCACCCCGCCATCGGCACGACGGCGTCCCGCGAATGGGATCACTTCGTGGCTTTGAGTCTCGAAGCAAATGGAGTTGATAAAGGCCCGCGTCGTCAAACAGAAGAATAACCCACCCCACCTTCCTTTATAGCGAGTCTTTGCATTCCGGTTGTGCTCGCGCGACCCCGAGTGCTTAAAAACCGCGTTAAATAATCTCGCGCGAACGGTGCAGCAAACGCCTCGCAAAATTATCTTCGAATAGCGCGTCGAGAGAGGAAAAGCTCGCTCGAACTCCAAATGCAATAATGCATTTGTGTGTGTGTGTGTGTGTGTGTGTGTATAATCAACCAGCACAGCTGGCTTTCACCGACTATCTGCCCTGACAAGCGAGATCGAACTAAATTACCAAAAGATTTCCAGCGGGAAACTCGAGTTTCGGCTTTTCGCAAAGCACATCGCGTTCGCAGCGCATTCGGAGAGTAACGACGCGCATTCAGGTCCGCAATCCGTTTTTGCATTCGACAACAAGACGAAGGGAACAGAAGGTGGAGAAGATCCTCGACCGGCGAGCCATTGACTGTCATTGGACAAAATGGACAAATAAAATCCGATACCGCGCGACCGACACACTCGAGCGAAATAAGGAAAGCACACAAATTCGGGGCACTGGCTGTAAGGACGTCGGCGCTGGCGGCTCGTCAAAACTGAATAGCCACTCGATTGGCCTTCTTGAGAAACTAATAAAAAGTACTTTATACGTGTCGGTATTGCCAAAAGAGCCGAGAGGAACAAGAGCAGAGACTCGAGGAGCAGAGAGTCGAAGACGTGCGTGTGGGGGGATTTGTTCGGGACGAACAAGAGACTCCACTTGGGAAAACGAAAAAGAGCGAGGCGAGCCGCTGCCCCACATAATTAGAAAGTTCCCAGGCGGAATTTTTACGCCGGTCGCTAGTAATAGCATTATTGGCTTCGGCGTGCATCCGAGCCTCGGAGACGTGCTTTTGGAATTCCCGAGGAAATTTCAAAGCTGTTTGGCGCGCCTCTTCTTGCAAATAAGCAAATAAACGCGTGCGCGGACTTTTTAAATCACAAGAGACGTCGCCGGTCTTTTCCTTGTCAACGGCCATCCGCGAGAAAAAGATAAAGCAGTCGGCGCTTGTTGCGCTGCACTTCGATTAATCTACCGGGGGATGCTTGCGAAAGTGGTTACTCAAAACACTCCGTAACACAATTACGTAATTCGACGCGGATGGACGAATCTTCTTTCCCTCGCACCGACGTTACGTGTTTCAAAAATACTAAACGTTTCGGGGGGCGGGGGGGGGGAGATAAGATTATTACGGGGAACCCTGCGAGTTTACATTAATCAGGCCCGCGTCTGCGCGTCGCTCCAAAATTATAATTAGACTTGCTTTCGTAAATTCAATTTAATCAAGCAGTTATAAAAATATGTGCTTGTGTCGTGCGCTATAGAATGGAAAGGATAAAGTTAATAGCCGAGGTAATAGATAATAAGTACTCCAGGCCGGAGGCACCGCATCGAAGCTTCTCATCCAGGGCTATTATACTTCTCTTAAGTATAGGAGTAAATGAGGGGGATTTGAGGCTCCTATAACCTCTATTCTCTATCCATTTTAACCGAAATAACCGAAATAACCGAAATAACCGAAATAACGTATAAGGAGCTTTTCATATCCTATTTGCGGATGTTTTACACATCCACTGGGCGCCGCGTACACGTAGGGATTTCACGTTGAGATTTTCCCATAAACTACACCGCTTAGACTCGATGTTATAGCATTTGGTTTCCCTGCTTTGCTCACTCCCTCGAAAGTTTTAAAATTATTAATTTTAAATTTAAAGATAAATTTAAATTGAAAAAATTATTTTAAACTTAAGATTTACATAAATTTAAAATATTACCGAAACGAACGTTTATAAAGTTGTAGATCTGTAGAGCAATAATGTTGCTGCAATTGCAATACGAGCCCCTGATTTAAGCCGATCGGGAAAAGCCTTTCGTCGGTGATAATTACGCGACTCCTCGGTGATGCGAAATCAAAGTCGAAGAAACTCGCGAAATCTTTCAAGAGCTCTCGACAACAAACAATGGGGCGACGGATAGAAGCAGCAGCTGCACCTGAATCTTAGCTGTGCGTGCGTAACACAGCCGAATCTAACACCAATGTACAGCGACAAAGGTAAGCTACTTAATACAACCGAACCTATTCCATTTTGCGTCGCTTCGTCTCTTCCCTGTGCGCTTTCCTAGCGAGAGGCCTGGAAAAGTCCTAAGAAGAAGGCAGAAAATGTCTCGGCGAGTAGAGCGAGAATAGGAGGAGGAGTACAGGGGCACAAAGTACAGCAGCAGCAACGACTCCACTGGGAAAAATTCTTGTTCGAGCAGCTTGTTTATAGCACATGCAAACTGGCGGAATACATTTGCGATCTTTGCGGCTGAGATGAAAACTTGGTGCTTCTACTTCTTCCTTATCTCCCGCTCTCTCTCTCAACGTACTTCAACGCGTTAAACTTCTCTCATCGACTGATAAGTACTCGACGGCCTTCCGCGTCACAAACACAACCGAAGCGTCAAAAAGCACAGACGACGAATCAAAACTCGGGAGATAAGAGGAGCGCACACGTGTACTTCAGAAGAGAGGCGGAGTTTGAAAAAGAAATTCGCCATCCCATCCAGCCTGCGATATTAGTGTCGGGAGCGAAATTACGAAATTATTGCAAATTAGGGCCGGTTTTTGGTGGCTCGAGGCTGCGCCCCCTCGTTTTCATCGCATTCCCGATTTCCCGACTCTGGAGATTACCAAAGGCCCGAGTCGTTCAAATATAAATAGCATTTAATTGTCGACTCGGGAGGAGTTTTTTACCTTCTGACCGGCAGCAGTCAGCTGTCGAGAGCATCTCTTATCTGCGCGTTATCGCTCGATATTGATCGATAGCGAAGACTATTTATTTTCGGCCAGTCATCCTCCCGTATTCTAATTCAATCTCGGACAAAAAAACGATAAATTATAGGGACACCCGATCGAGCGAGACGCCGGATCCGATCGTTTGAAATCTACAACCTCGATTCGGGCCCCGAGCCGAGCGTTTCGATGCTAGATTCAATTATTTTTCAAATCTTGGCTCGCCCGGGGAATTACGCGCAGCTCTCGAGCACAAATATTATTATTTATTCTCGAGGCGACCGGTAACTAGAGCCTCGAGGCCGGAATATTTTTCATTTCGCAAATAATTTTAAAATTAAAAAAGCTCGATATTGTCAGATTTTACTCGAAAATTCATAAGAATAGTATGCGGAAGACGAGCTGCATAAATTCCATTCGACCATCGATAAGCGTTAGTGCGCCATTCGCCAAACGAAGAAAAGAAGAGAAACTATGAGAAATTTATCGAAAAACAGTACGGCGCGCCATATATAGGCATTTAATATAGCGGAAAAAAGAGGAAGGAGCAAAAAATGGCGCGTAAAAGGGAAAAGGAAGAAGCCGAGGTCGATTTGTCATTCGAGGGGATGAATCTCAGCAGGCGGCAGGACTCCCTCCCTTTTTCGCATGCAGCACGAGGACGTGACGTGCAGCACCGAAACTGCGCGCTCAAGTGCCTCGTAAACCTCCTTTGGAATACACAGGTACACGGTAAAAGATACCCAGCCTCGGTGTGTATCTCTGGCCGCGGGCGCGGGGCGGGGGAAAGAAGTCTTCTCACTCGTCGGCCGAGAGTTACAAGCGCCATATCGATATTACGGCGACACGTGTAAGCGACTCCTGACGCGATAGTTGGCGGAGAATTCGAACGATGTTTTGTGTCGAGCGCGAGTGCCTTTCGATCCTCGCGAGCGTCAGCTTTCTTTTATTCCCAGTCCAAGATCTATCCGGGAATTGAGTTAGGAGCGCCGGTTGCTTTCGCGATCCTCGAATTTCCCGGTAATTCCGCAGAGCAGTAATGACACACGCCGCCGACTGTTCTCGGCAATAATAATGCCTAATGTCTAGAATTTATGACGATACGGAGAAAATTCACAGGCTGGTTATTTCCAGGCTGTTAAACGCGACTCGCAATTGAATGCGCGCGATACGAGTCATCAAATACAAAGTTGAGATCTCACTGGCGTGGAGCGATAAATGCAAGTGGAAAGTATCTTTACGGCTCGATTAAAAGTATTCCGAAATCCTCTCGCACTTGGTGCGTGGCTCGGAGCTACAGAGTCCACGCGACTGTCGTCTCCTAATAAATAGTGGATTATAATTTGAGCCGCACGTCTGATTGGCAATGCAGATGTTGGCTAAGCCTTTACTGCGACTGGCGATACTTGCAGGAGTAGCGAACAACTTAAATTTGATCGACGTTAGCGACAAATGCAATTAACAGTGAATATATGAGATTCGGGTAATAATACCGTCGACGAGGAAGAATAAACCTACGTTACGAGTTGGAAACACGTGTTATGTTTTGAAAACTTTTTTAGCTTTGCCTCAAAGCTGAAACTGAAGTCACCGGAAAACTGAACCTTATCGAAAAAGTGATAAGAGTTTCATTAGACCTTGGATTGATGCTCTGACATGTTTTAAGAGAAAATGTTTTCAAAACAAACACTCTTAGCAGGTGCGCGTGGGTGCATACGTAATAACTTTTCGAAATTGGTCCCTATTTGTTACTATAAAACACTTGAGGTTTCGTTTGTGCAATAAATAAACTCGGACAGCCACTCCATTAAACGTACATTTATTGTGCATTATGGATACAAATATTTGTATGCGTGGAAACAACAATATCTCTTTAGTTTTTCACATTGAAAGAGAACGGGAAGGTGATTATTTACACTTTGTATAAAAACTCGTAATTAAAAATGAGTTGTCCAAAAATAATAAAATTCCCCTTTATTCTACGTACAAATTAATTTGTGCAGCTTTGATTTAGTCGTTTCAATTAATTTTGATTCTACAACGAGTATTTGACGTATAATAAAGTTTTCGGACAAGTCAATAATTATAAGGTAGAAAAAATCCAACGAAAACAAAATAACAAGGAAAGTACCAGTGAATAAAAGTAATGAATAAACTGTAGACATTTGATATGTTTTAGTTCAAAGTTCACTCTTTATGGTAATCCCGTAAATCATTTAACAATTTAAAGAGAAAACTTCTACAAGTACACATCCGTACAATCAAATCGAAACGAAACACAATATTATCGTTGAGTAAAATATAAATAAATATAAAACAAACGCGAGTAGATGTAAGTGCATAAATTTATATTGTACCGAAGTAAAAAATTGAAAAATCTTTCACCTTGTCTCATTTTCTCCAAAGTGATACGCTGCAGTAGATAAGTAAATAGCACAAGTTAATTACGACTAAAACTTAGAGAAACAACGGCAACCGTTTTAGTACCACGCGAATAAAGGGAGTAAAAATAAAAAAGCAAGAAAGAGGAGGAGCCAATGTTCTTAAAAAATGTTGCCGAAATTTTCGTCGATAACCGCGTGTTTTCCCTCGTATTCAAACCGTAGAGAACATCAGTCCCGCAGTGCAGCACAAGCTTTTATAAAAATAAACGCAATCTCGCCGGAAAATGAAGGCGGTTTGAAGGCGATTTATGCATTTTCCGACAACAGGGACGAAAATAGCGGAATAAAAAGAGTAAGCGTAAAAAATATCTCAGAGCTGAAAGCCGCCAGCGCCGCTGGTAAAATATCCTAAGACGGCTGAGGCATATTGCAGCAACGTGCGAGTAAATGCATTGATATAAGTAGTTGTGGGGCGGCGGAACAAGTCCAACCGAGAGAGAGAGAGAGAGAGAGAGAGAGACAAGCCGGGAAAGCGCAAAACGAAGGAAAACAAACCGAAACAAGTCCGACAGACGAAATGGATATAAAGAAGAATTTGCATGAGGGAGAAGAGCGAAGAAGTGGGAAACCGAGCGAGATTCAGTTGGAGGAAGCGAGAAGAAAAATAGAGGTTGAAATGCTGTCGCGGCGCTGCGCAACAAATTGGTTTAATTTCGCACTGCGTCGTTCTCGTGGTCGCGTTCTAGAGGCTTAGAAGCACGACGGCTCCAAGGAACAGCTCTAAGGGTACACCTGTAAGAGGTTCGGGCTTTTAAGGCATTCCCTTCGTCTCACCCCCGTCGCCGCGGCGTCGTAATAGTCGCAAAATGCACCGATTCATTTTTCAGACCTTTATTACGATTTTTGCCCGCGTTTAATGGCTTCGCTCGGAATCTGCTCGGAATTTAAACTCGATAGGGGCAAAAGATTCGTAAACGTTTGACGGATTGCATCCATAAAAGTATCGTAGTTAATGAGCGCAACGCTGCTACCAACTATCACCAATGATCGATCGATCGTTACGGCGATTACTCCGACATTTTTCGGCTTTATTATTCGATAACGAGTAATGCACCTACAATTACTTTATTTGCTTCGACGAGTCGCAGGCGCAAATGTTTTTACGCCGGCCACTCGGGCAAACAAACTTATTTTTCCGTGCTTTCAAGCGCGAGTCGGGCAGCGAGGAAACGAACGAAATTCTTATTTCGTACTCGAGAGCGAAAATCCCGTAAAAGGCCAGTACACCGAATATTTTGATGACGGCGAAATTACTTTGGAGCGATCGATGCGTCACGCGCGCTAAAGAAAATTGGCTCCTCAGACTTTTGCCGTGTTCTTTCGTTCGAGTTGACAGCAGCTCAGTGTTCACTGCCAGCGAAAAATCCGTTTGAATGCACGTGTCCAGAGTCACGTTATGGCGCGCGACTCTTTTCCCGCTGCGTGGATTCTGCACATCGACGGAAGTAAAACACTGCCCCGGCACTTGTGAAAATACAAAGTGGGGGCCAAGTTTCCAGCATCCACGAGAGAAAAAAACAAGGCGGGATAAAAGGATCCGCTTTAACTGTTCGAACTTGTCCATGTGGCAACAAACTTGTCGATCCTTTTTTACGATTGTGGATGCACTTCTGGCAGTAGTTTTGTGATTCGATTAATTTCTGGTAGATGCAGCGAATGGATTTAGCGTCGCAATTTGTAGGTTAGTCGATAAGGCAGTTGCAGGCTCGCTTATCTCCGATTTTCAAAACATACATCTTGAAATGATATTTTCCCAATGGTAAACGAAGTCAGTTAGCATTATCTAATCGCAAATCATAATGAACTGGAACTGGAACTGGAATTGGAAATGGCTTGGCAAGCCTTTGCACGGCCTCGATACAATAGTCGTAAACTTACGAGTGGTGCACTTTGTTGCTGAGGAATATCGTACTTCTAAGGTGTATCGATCTTTGGAGCGCAATTTAAAACGCCATTTACAAATATTTACTTTTGATGTTTTGTCGATAATGCGTCTTAAGCTGCTTGCGATACGCGGCCACCCGATTTGCACTTAATCGTGTAAGTGAAAAATCATCCGATAGACACTTGGAGGCATTTTCACAACAACGAAAACGAAGACAATATTGCAGTTTAATCGTCAATTTGCGCTTTATAACGCTGTATAAAGTTGGGAGCGGTTTTTTCTTCTTCGCGGGTGCAGCAAAAACTGCTTTTCTTGCTTCTCGGAAAGTAAATTTTAAAGCTTCGCTATCGAGCTTTTGACGTTGAACGAAAACGTGTCCACCAATCGACTAAGAACGCGTGTTTAAGTATTTTCAAATCTGCCGACGAACGATGCACCGGAGACGTTAAGGGCTTCACGATTGTATACCGAGAATGAATTTTGCTAATGTTTTTCATTGCTTACAGGCTCGAGAAAAGCTCGAGAAAAGCTCGAAATTTCACGCGTGACGTCTGAAGATAAAATAAGATTTCTGGGAATGAGGAAAAAGTTCGGATACTTATTGCGACGTCTGTAATTTGTATCTGGGAGTGAAACTTAACTAGAAGTTAGTCTCTCGGAAAAGTAAGTTTGAGATTCGGTAGTTTCCACTAACTTGATTGAGAGAGAAAGCAGCGTCTGTCTTTATAATGAGCACAGCATGCAGAGATGCTCGTCGCCGACGGCCATTTCTATTCCGACTACACCTTGTAAGTCTCTTGTTCTTTCAGCTTGCTAAATCATACTTCCAAAAAAGTCGCTTTTATTTCCCATAGGGACGCGCGCGCGCGCGCAGATACCATTTTTGCACAGACACCTTTAAAGATTAAGTTTGCCGTTATATAGTCTTGGAGAGCAGTATTGCGTTTCTCGATTTAAAGAATAATGCATTTTAAATTATTGAAAAAAAAAGAAATTTTAAAAAGACTGTTGTGTATCGATTCGCACATTCGCCAACGTATCATTTTTACGCAAAGATTTTTCTAAAGAAAATGCACTTGGAACAAAAGCTTAGCCGCGACAAGCCAGTTGTGCATTACAAGCGCGTCAATAACTGTTTTTCCATATTAATAGCACCTTAACTATCGACACCTGTGGTTTTATGCGCGCGTGTGTTGCGGATCGATGTAGCGCTCGTTGCAATTTCATTTATCTATCCAGCCGCTGCAGTAATTCGATAACTTTCCAGGAACGTGGAATTTTTGCCCGAACGAATGATCGGATTGAATATTCGTAATGGCGTCCCTGTTTTATCGCAGAGCGAGAGAGGCAATCTATCGCTAATGATTATTATTCGCGGTCATCAGTTTTAAAAATCCGCCAGAATTCGGTTTGTATAGGAATAGACTCAATGCCACGCGGAACGATTAAAAATGTAATATTGAGTGGGCTTATCAAACAGCGGGATAGAGAGAGAGAGGGAGGGAGAGAGGATGACGAAATGGCGACGGTTCGCGGGCATTTATACGTAAATAAAAGGAGAAGCGGATTTATCGCTAAACTGGCTTCCGCGCGAATCATAATATTCGTGATCGCGATCGCTCCTCTCGCTCTTTCGAGTGCTGATGGAGTTGACTCTCTAGTGGTAAGAGAACTTGGGTGGAGCCCCTCCCTCCCGCACGGCGCCCCGGTCGATTCTCAATCAATTGAAATTTCATCCGAGTGGCTCGGTACGTGCGCCAGAAGTTATCCGATGCACTCCATTTGTATGCACGTGCTCGACTCTTGCAAGAGCACAGCCGTGACGTCGTATTCTAATTGACCGACCACTCGCGCGGAGACTGACCGAAGCTGCTTCTTCGAGCTGATAAAACTTGCTTTTTGCGCCTTTTCTCCGCGAATCGGCGCACGCACGCGTTTTCAGCCGCACTCTTCCCCAATCTTCGGCTTTGTTTACAATTCTGCCAACCGTCGGCATGTGCTCCGGGGCACCGACCAGCCCGAATTTTTATACCGCCGAGGCTGTTGGCGTGGAATTAATGTTGCCCTCTAATAACAAATGGCGCTCGACGAAATTGTAACGAATGATTACTAATAAATAACGCGCTTGGCGAATGCTCCTATTGTATTTAAAAAGTGAAATTCGTCCCTGAAATGTAAAATACAAGTCGGGCGTTCGGCTATTTGTTTGATCTGAATCGCGTCGAGCTCGAACAATAGCCCAATTGTCGAGCAGCGCTACAATTTATTAAACAAACAGAGCTTTTGCGAAGCTCGGGAGGCTTGTTTGTAATTATGAAACGCTCGATTCGAGGTTACGAAGCTGATCGAGCAACTGCTCGACTCCTGCACTCCGAGTCGGAGTCGAGATTTATTTGGAGGCAGGAGCGAGCCGAGGAAGGGACTTTTATTTATAAAAATTTATCGCGACACACGCGCTCCGGCGAACAGCAGCGCTGCTTTTACCAAGAGCGATCATCCTCGACTCGAGCGAAATATACCCGAGTTCTTGTGGAAGCTCGGGATTTTTCAATCGAGCTTTTCCGACTGTCGCACGAAATAGGAAACTAGAAATAAAATACTCGAGTATTTTCGTACGGAGACTAAGAGTCGGGAAAATATTTGATTATATTCGCGGCTTTGGGCCATAAACAGCGTATTCCCGCAGATGCGTAGGTGCGTGGGGACTCGCGGTGTTGCGCCTGCACTGGTCCTTTCCAGCCGCCTGAATGGAAAAAAGTTGGGGAGATTGTTCGTGGAATTGCCTGCTATTGTCACGCCGCAGAATATACGCCGCAACTTGGGGAAGCCGAGGCTGTTTTGCACGTAAAATGGCTCGTTATGAATGTTTTATGAACTAACACCTAACCAGTTCCCAGTCCCACCCCGACATTGCATAATGCATTCGCTGTTGCATTGTAGCGGCGATCGACGCGATCGTTTCGGAGTCCGAGCGCCGGCCGACGGCCAGTCCACCTTTCATTGGCTGGAACACATTTTGATCCAATGATTTCCGGAGATGAAATCGATGGCTTCCCAAATTAGCGGTGAGTATCCCCGTGGATGCGTGGGAGACCAAATTTGAAGCGGCGCACCGTTTCTTCGTTCCCTCCTCTGCGAAACTCGTAAGCTCCGAGCAGAATTGCTTACGATTACCGTAATCATTTCTTTATCCACTTTATTATTCCAATTTGCAGTGCTACTCGTTTCACGTTGAATTGCACTTACCCGAGCACACGCGCGCAGCTAAGAACGGCCAAATTGAAAATTATCGCCGAGTTTAATTTGATTTTCCATTGCTGGTGTTTTTACCTGCTTCCGCTCGGCTCCAGATCCCTATAAACTTCAATAGATTCTCAAACTCTTCGATAACAACACTGGCGCTTAAATATGTTTCCCTCGATCTCGGTATTAAATCTATCGAACGAAGGGCGACGTTTCCCGTTAAGCTTGCGGTAAGAGTGCCTTTCTTGTAAACTTAGTGAGCGAGTTGGTGTCCCTGCCAGGATAAATCGACCTCGTTAATTGAACATTCTAATATTTCTGCGGAGTCTCGATATTTCTTGGAAACCTGTCTCGTGTCGAGTGCATCGTCCGCAACTTCTTTCACTTGCTCTTCAAAATAAACTTTATTCCGAGCTTTTCGTCCTCCACTTGCAGCTTTCGTTGCGTTTCAGATCCACTGAACTCTTGCCTCTCATCGAAGGTTCGAAGCTCTGGTGTGGTATCTACTTATTTCCGTTTGCAAACTCATCAGCGAGAATAATGTTATATAAAAATCTAACATACGAACGATGATAAAGCTTTCATTTGGATAATGTGAAAGTGATTATCGAGTGAAAAGAATAATTTATTATCAATTTTTATAGCCGTGAGGATGGTGATCGTGGAAACTAGAATAATATTTAGCGGCCACCAGTGGCCTTTAATATTCTGGTGACACTATAAATTTCGTTGACAAACAGATTAAGCGTTTACGAGTATCGTCGAATTAATCTACCCGTGATAAACTCACTCGGGGCATAATTGAAACTTGAAATTAAAACGGTTCTACTACATGACTTTTGACTTTCGATAAATTCTCTAACAATTTCATCGGCCCAATTCTCTCCTCACAATAAAACTACAATATATTTATTGAATTTGATATATGTACGCAGCTCCGCCGTAGCCCATACGCCTGCTTTCTCTCTCTCTCTCTCTCTCTCTCTCTCTCTCTTAATTTGATACCATTTTTTAGAATTTCAGATTAAAAATTGAAAATTCAGTGTTTCGTAGTTAGTTTTTACAATAATTGAAAAATGTTTCAGCTGAAGAATGTACCGTCTTAGATTTTTAAGGTGCAAATCAACGCGAACCAGTTCGCAAAATGCTAATAACATCCTAACGCTGGAGATACTTTTGGTGCCAAGTATCTTCCGCAGGTAACTTTTTCTACTCGATGCGTGGGATGTGGATAAATAGGACCAGCCAGTGAGAAAGTAAACTCTTGTCTCCCAAAAGTGTGTGATTTGCAGATATTCGCTTCGTCCCGGTCATTGTTTTCGCGGCCTTCGAATCTTAACGATTACACGACGACTCGTGGCTTCGTGCGCATCGATCCTTGTTTTCATGTACGCGTAATGCGAACAATTACGAGATAATCCGATCTCAGCGAAACTTTGTAATTACCGTTTTAAGCGACGACGGCTGATTTATCCGAGAAAAAAGGTGACGCCAACCACGATTATTAGGCGCATTAGTCCACGTGCACTGCGTACATTCGCGAAAATCGTGAAAAAATGTTGAACAGAACTTGCGAAAGGTGAAACGACGTATAGAGAAATCGGCGACACACACTGGAATAGAACGAGGAAAGTTAAATGAAAGTTAACGAGTAAGAGGAGAAAAAGTATCGTATTGAAAATGAGAAAGAAGATGGGAAAATATACGAGCTATAGTCGGAGCATCATTTGATCTAACGAGCGCATAACAGTACAATTGTCATAAATAATGATAATTGAAAATGTACGGACTCGAATTCGGAGGAATAAAGACGAGTACCGCGAGCTACAAAGAAAGTACTCGTGCCTCGTGTGAAAGCAAAGTTGCACATTCAAAGATAAATAAAAAAGTCCATGGGGCACAATGAACTCGCAGTGGCTCTCAGTGGCTCGCAGTGGACGAGCAACATAAATGCGGCAGCAAACTCGGAGCTACGAGCGAACGGGTCATCAATTTCTAATGCAGCAGTGCCGCAATTAAAACACTACAATTTAGCGCAGCCCCGTCCATCGTGCGGACGTGTCATAAAAAATATTTTATTATTCTCAAGCATTTGGGCGTTAAATCAAAGCGCTATATTTAATTTAATGGTAAATTATCGCGGACTAGGATAACGTTAACGCACGGCTGCGCGCGTATGCGAAGCATCGACACAAGCACCGCGGCACTGCAATTTACAAATGCATTAAGCAAACGAGCTTTCCCTTAAAACCGAGGCCTTAAATAGCGGGTGGCTTGTTGGGGGGTGCAGCGCCGGAGTAACGGTATTAACTTTACTAATTACCAATTGGGTGCGCGAGTAAGTAAGAGCAAGAATACTGGGAAGAGCGGAGGTATGCAGAACAGATTTACCACTTATAACCTCGCGCTCGACCCTCGCCCCCCCCCTCCCCCACTGCTCCCAATAATTCTCTTCCGGGACGTTCCCCACACACACACACACGTCCAGCAGGCGGCAGGCAAGGCAGTTGGCCCGCGAGAAGCAAAAGCTGTCGGCGGAATTCTTAGCATGACGCTACGTAATAAGGTCAAACCGGCTGTTATTCTCCGGGCGCACGCAGCGGATCCCCCCTCTTTGCCCTGCCCCGCCCGACGAAAGCAGCTTTAAACCGTAGTAATATACTTTTTATCACGCGATGAGCTTTCGACGAGGGCTCGACGCCCGATTAGCTCGTGCTCGAGGCGATTTTAACGAGAGCTGGAAATGGATGGAGAAAAGCGCACCCTTTCTCCTCCCCGCCGCGCTATTTCTCGCCCGCCCGATACCCGATAACTCTTCCCGAGTTAGTGGCGGTGTATTGCCAGAGCCGGAAAATGTCAACTACCCTTCTGCCGCTCGACTGAACACGCGCGCCCCCGCCCCCTCAAGGTCCCGAACTTTTCTCGAGATCTATCGTCGGGAGCTCGGCGAGTCGATAAATGTCGTTGGGCGGGGGAATCCGGAATTTCAAATTGTTGATGCAAATTTATAATATTGCCGATGCGTTTCGTTCGATTGAAATATCGTAGAATCACAGTTAGTGCCGCGGAAACTTGCGCGCATCATCGATGCCAGCAAAAAAGGTAAATCTCGTCTGCTAATATTAATGCCCCTCCGCTGACTCAGCCTCGTAACTGCAGGAGCATTCTATAACTTTGCGTTTTAAAAGCTGCACTTTCAACCTACGACCAGTCGCTGCATCGATCGAAGACGTAATTGTGTAATACGGTGTTCGTTACGTACGCGGTGTGCTTGCCAAATACTCTTTCTTGGTGCTTTTTCAATTCGTCCAAGGATAAGATAGATATGACAATCCTTGCGAATACAATGTTTTTCGAGGAGTACTCGCAAATACCCGACACGCGATTTCTACCAAAATCGAGGATTTTTTAAATATCGCTTACACGTGAAAAGGTCCACCTAGACGTTACAATTGACAAATATATGAAAATCGTAATATCTCTTAATGAGAAAACCTTCCATTCAGCTGTCAACGCTCAAGAATATCGCGAGGGAATATGAATGGAATTGCACCGGAGACCGAGTGCAGTTCTCGTTTTATTATTTCAACTTTTACAAGTGGTGCTGGAATAGATATTCCAGCACTTAATTTCTTGATTAATGATGTTTCAGCACGCGAAAGTTTTTCAGCGATAAAATACACATCGTTTACAATTCTCATAATCATTCTCCCCTGTTGCAGCTTTTTCAAATCAAAAATTATCGGTCGAGCCTGCAAATCCACAAATGCAACAATAGTTCGAGCGAGCATCACGAGATTATTACGCGCGTGCAAATTTAGACTCGATAAGCGTAATTGTGACAAGGAGACCGACCGAGTAGTTACCAGTTTGTACGTAGTTCGAGAGTTTCCAGCTTGCGGGAACCAAACAATGTCGATTAAAATTAAAGAAGCTCGAGGAAGCCGAGCAGTTAAGGAACTTGTGAATATAAAATCGGCCGCAATCGAAAAACTTGGTCCACCCGAGTCGAGACAATTTGCCTTGCTACTTTCTCGAGATGCGCGTTGCCGGACGTAAACATTAAAGCGGCAAGCGATCCAGTTGGCGCCGCTTCGCAGCTTTTTAAAGCCGAGTGTTGCGGCAGCAAGTAAAAGTGCCCGCGCGCACAAAGTCGGAAACGTCCGACACGCCAAGCACAGCTGGAACTCGACGCAAAGCGTCGCGGCGGCAACGTCGAGTTACTAATGATTCTTCGGGACCGAATTGCGGATAAGTGCTTTAAGCACGTACGTAAAGTCTCTGTTTCGGTTCATCGACGCTCGACTGGCGGAATCGAAATGTTATTGGGCAATTTTCGAAAGTTGGCCCGATCGAGGCAAACTCTCGGCTGGTATTTGGTTGTAAAGCCAGCGCCGGAATTGGGCAAAACTGGCTGGCTATATACGTGAGCAGCAGGAAGCGGTGGCGCTCTATGGTTACAGTGCAGTTTTCGGTCCACTAGTTTAGTTAGGACGGCACTGCCGCCGCTTTTGCTGCTGCAGCTGTTACGCGCTCAAGACGTCTACGACGGCTAAATGTGCTTTGCGGTCCATGCGGTCGAATTCTATGACCGACGTCGCGTTCGTCGCCTGACTTCTGGCCTCGTATCTCCCTTAATTAAACGAGCGCTTTACCGATTATTAAGCGCCTCCTCTCGCCATCAACGAATTTAACGGCCCAATAACCGATCCGCTGTTGTTGTCGCTTCAAGAAAGCCAAGGTGTCGTTCCCCCCGGAAAATACCGAGTGTTGCGCACTTGGAATCAACGCTCAACGCTAAGAATTTAATTGATGCACAGGCACTGAGACTATTTTTTGCGAGTGATATTTAATTTCCTCGATATCCGCATTTTTCCTCTCATAGCCCCAGTCGATCTGCTCTCGGAAAACTCCTCGGCTTCGTCCCGATTTTTCCAACCGTTCCGCGCTAAATTGCGTGAATTTTTCTACAATCGCTGACGTGCGAAACAGTTTTACGATACCTATGAATAATTGTTTCACTCTCCGAATTGAAAAGTGGCGAACATTTTCCTCACCTGCTGATAATAATGCCAACGCCTTATTTTACATTATCAATGGTAAAAACTATTTATGTGAGTTGTGTGCGCGTTATTGTTGTCCTTATCGCGGGCACTGGAAATGTGAAAAACCCGTTATCCGCAATGTATTTCGTGAAAAATTTTGGTAACAAAAGTTGAATGCCAATTAATTTCTGGGAGACATCAACGTTTTCGTTGTTTGATAGTGAATGCACCGCTAGATTTCGGGGAAGAAAAATTTATGCCACAAACGCAGACTCGAAAAAATATCACACACAAACTTTGTCAACTACTGAGCGATAATAAATTTTTTGTAAAAATGCTTGCCGGGGAAAGGGTAATTCATTTTATAAAACGCCCGAGGACTTTTACTTGTAGCGGCAAATTAATGTAACGAACAAGAGTTTTTTACGCAAGTAGCCTCCGCGCACGAGAATGTCGCTGATAAACTACCTGAGTGCGCGATGAATCGTTATAAATTACATCGAACTAATTTTACTTTCTCTCTCGCACAGTGCATGTACATTTATCTCCAAAGAATGCGCTCCGGGTACTTGGAAAGAAGTGCAGAAGTAACGGTGGTGGAAAAAAGGAGCACGCGAAAGCTCGAGAGGCAAGGAAATGCGAGCAATTAAACTGTTTTCTAACGTGTATTGGATTCCAGCGGATGTGTGCCGAGAAAACATTTTTCCGAGGAGAAAGACCGGGACAGAGACAAAGGGGAGCACTGCAGCGGGGCTTTCTCTCGAGGGGTTTTTCCATTCAAGTGCAAAGTGGCGCGACGAAGAAAGGGTGAAAAATGCACGAATCCCATCCTCCCTGCCTCGCGCGACGTCGATAAAATTCCGAGGGACCGCGATTACGCTCATCCACGGCATCCGCGGACGCCTGCAATTACAAGGGCTGCGGGGGACAGAATCGAAATGAGGAATGGCGGCAGAGAGAGAGAGAGAGAGAGAGAGGGAGAGATAAGCCGAAAACAAAAGCTGCGATTAATCGAGGCATTTTTTAACGAATATTTTGGAGATTTGTCAACCTTTTACCTCCACGCTAATTGGTTAGTACTAATGACTAGTTTTCACCAACGACATGGAGCCAACTATGTTTTTGGTTTACTTTAAACGCGTTGGCTTTTGGCTTAAAATAAACACGTTCCTTTTTTCAAGAATTAGCTAAAGGAAAATGACTTTAAAACGCCCGAGGAATAAAAGCCCAAGTATCAGTCAAGAGATTAGCAAACTTTCCCTGTTTAGTCGACTTGATCCATTAAATAAATCATCGAATATTAAGTTTCATTCGACTTCGGGATTGAAAGCTTCTGTACTTACGAATTAGTTGATTCAAGTGGACACAAACGGAATCCTTGATTTAGCGAATTAGATTTACCTGAAACAGAGAAAAAAGAAAGAATTCGATTATCGTCATGAAAACCTCGTAAATATTCGGTAAATACGAAAAGTAAATAAAATTCCAACTGAAACAAGTTTAATCGGAACGAGAGTGCATTTCAAGTAAATCGACAAATTAATTCATTTACAACGCGAAAGGAGGTATGTTTTACGATTTCAATCGAAGTCCATGCCAACGCACGGAAAAACGAGGATCGCGAGACCGAGGAAGCGAAAAATTGTAATAAAGTGAAATATGGAGGAAGGGAGAAAAGAAGATAGAGTAAAGTACAGCAAAAAAGATGTACATGTATGGAGGGTGGAGGGAAGAGGGACGGAGAAGAGACGCTGAGAAGAAAGTGAAAGAAGAAAAGAGTAAGAGCACGGAATAATAACACAATTTATCTTGGTCGAGGAGTAAGGCGCACACATACAACTCGCAAGATGGCCCAGTTTCCTACTTCATCGGTTTCCATGATTATTGAGTTTCACTGAAACTTGAAGCTCCAGAATTGCGTCGAGCTCCGCGCGATATCTCCGTTGAATCCATAGAATATCCCCAGAATTTCTCCGCGCGCAGTGAAAAGTCGAACTGCTATTCAGACCGAATAGCCACTATCATACGCGGATCTCTCCACTTACACATCCAGACACGAGCGTTGCACGCGTACAATTATTGAACCGTCAAACGCTTCCGAATAAAAATTCGAATATTTTAATGTTCTTGGCTCGTATCGAGCATTTAACCGCACCAATACTTCCATAAGCCATCTCACGCGCAAAAACCGTGTAATTTATTAACTCGTAAGCCACTGCCGTCGTGCTTTTGCCACTCGATTATCAATTGATTTCAAAAAGGCAGATTTTTGAACAATAGATTATGCTAGATTATTATTGTCCGCGCGTTGTTGACTCTGTTTTTTCGTTTAAAATTTCGCCATAAAATTCGCATCCGCGTTTTGAGAGGAAAATGAGAGCATAAACTTGATCGGGACATTCGATGGAAACGAATTTTCGAGATAAAAATCAACTATTGAATTGATATAAATAACGCTGAATGATATAAAAATGTTCTAACTGGTTGATCGCGTCAAATTAGTTTTATTTAAAATATCCGTTCCTGAGAATTAGCAATAGCGAGGCAATATTTGTCGATCAAGTTTGGCTCTCCCATTTTCCAACACTAATAGACGCGCAAGCAACACCAAACAATGCAGTCGCGCTCGCAACCGTGTATTTGTGCGATTCCAAATATTCCGTTATTTTATTTTATTAGAATACACGCCTTTGGCGCTTTCCGGACACTTTCTCATCGCAGAAATGGGAAACAAGAAATTGCGTCTAAAAAAAATACGATCGTCTTCATTGGCGGCATTCAACAGATACTCGCGACTCGATTTCATCTCTTCAACGTTGGCAGCTCGACAGCAGACAACGAGACGACGGCCGCTCGATAGCTGCTGCTCGTTAATTCAATAACCGTAAGTCCCCCAGCAGAAGAGTGATTAATTCGAGCAGACGCTTCTTAATTTCCATGTGCGCGTATCTGGGTTATGCGCGCGCACCCTAGCTAAGGTGTCCCTCAAAGAGTGAATTCCGCTCTTGGAACCATATTTGCGCGGCCAAGTGGATGGCCGTTATTTTCGCCTGCCCTGGCCGAGAACTCATTAGGGCCCCTCCCCCACGACCTCGCACTCGCGCTACGGTCAACGTGGCATCCCGTAAGGATTTCAAAAGCGCGGAAGGGCTCGGGCCTTGCAGGACTATTCATATTTTACTTCTTAAACCCCAAGCCAGGCTTACACCGCCGAGGAAATGAGTTTCACTTTGAGGAGCGCGACAAAACTGGGAATGAGCTTTTGCGCTCTTTGTTCTCTTTTGGCGTACTTTTTCACCTTTCTCAGCTGTGACTATATTTACGAACGAAATTGCAAAGCTTCAAGGACTCGAAGGAGTGAACTTCAAACTCTGCGTATAAATTATTCGCAGCGACACGCCAGGAGGACAAAGGCGTGGCGAGTTAAACAAAGCCAAATAAGCTATCGTTCGTTGTTCGGGAGAATTGAACTTTTCTAGTTTTCAAATACCAAAGCTCCTTGGGATTACAACCCGTTAGCCGGCAATTGGACGTAATTGGTACACGGGAGTTGGTTCGGCTTTTTTAAAATAAAATTTCATTTAATTTTAACGCGAGAAGGGTTGAATCAAAGTGACTCGCTGCCAAAACAGATAAGAAATATAACATCGAGCAGCGTCGTGGGAAAAATTATAACGTCTAGTGAGCTATTGACGACAGCGAGTAAAGCCCATTTCCCTGTTTCCCTCTTCATCTGTATAAATAATTGTATAGATGGCGCGAGTCACCCTTGTAATTTCAACACTAGTTCCGTCCAATTCCCGGGCAATTCTGGGCCATGAACGAGAACCACGAAACGCTCTTACTACATATTATTGTTTAAGGGCGCTCGCGGAGTACAATTTTACTCGCGCATTAAGCCGCGAATAAATGGCGGCGTCGTATCGGATGACGGAGCCGCGCATCGACGCCCATAGTCTTGTTACTTTTCCTTAGCAAAAAACTCGGTGCCTTCTTACTGCTTTTCGGCTCCCGGAGCAGTTATAAATTGTAGGGAAGATTTTATATTGATTCTCGCGTCTGCGTGACGGAAGTCAGATACAAAATGCCGTCGTATTTCACGTCGAAGTTATCAGCAGGGATTTGGGGCATCTTCAGCTTAAGCTTTGACTACAATGCTCAGCTCGTGCGAAGGGCTCAGCGGAATCCACTTGTCGCCTTTCAAAATCTCGACTTCACTTTGATTTGGCATTATAACGCGATAAGATCGAGGTCCTCCCTAGACGCGGAAACAACCTGCGCGTGCGTACACCCGCCAATAAATGACGAGGACAACTTTTTCGGCCAGTTTCTTTTCCGTCGTATCTCATTCGAGGTAATTTTCTCCTATCCAGTGCAGCTTCTCCCATTAATTATCCGTAAGCGCTAAAGGGTGTAATCGCGCTTACACTGCTCGCGGACTCGGGCCACGTTTTCTGATACGATTCCGTTTTGTAAACCACGACCCGCATAATTCATTAGCCAATTTCCAATTTCCGTGCGATGATCGTGCGAATTTCCCGCGCGGAATTTCACGATTGTGCGAGATCCGATTCGAGGAGCGTCTTCGACCTCGACGATCTCCGACAGCGTTGACTTTCAAAATTTCAAACCGGCTGCCAAATAAAAAGCGCAGCCTCCGCATAAATCGCAGCATCTTTTCATTCTAAGATCAACCTAAATAATATTCGAGCTCGGCAAATGTAAGTTTAAGCTCCGGCCGCTCGACGCGCCTCCCGTATTTCAGGAGCAGCGGCGAGCAATTGGCGTCCGCGAGGCATTTTCTGCCGTCGATCCATCCCAGTTGGCAGCATTCGAACATTGCCCGGTGCTCCAGACCGACGTCGAGAAATTTTCGTCGATTTTCCGCGTATCAACGCGGAGAAGATGGCGCCGGAAGATGCGCATCCAACTCACGTATCCGCCGCTCGACTATCGAATTTCAAACATCTAATACCGGCGCGTTCCGTTCCCCGCGTCCGCGACGAGACTTATGTTCCAGTTTACGTTGAAAATATTTCGACGGAGGATGCGTTTCCCGCAACGTCCGTATTTGGCGTGGGGGCGGCGTCTCCGCAGAGCCAGGAGTCGACGGGCGCGACGCTACGTCGTGACCAAAGCAACTTGGAATAATGGAATATTTCCCTCGTTTCAGCGAGCGACGAGCAGCGAAGTCCTCCGGAGACGTCCGAGTTGGATGGACTTGTTTACAGGAGCGGCCAGATATAGAGGAGGGAAAATTAACGTATTTTGCAAGGGTCGTAATTTCGATTCGCCCACATTCGATTGTTGAACACGAGTTCGCGCGCGCGGCAGCAAACGCCCGAGGAGCGTTGCGAGTCGCGTATCTGCACCCACAGACTGGCGAAGGGACAAAGAGAGGTATAAAAGGGACCTTTTTCATCGCGCAGGAGTAATTTCTTGCCATTGGAAAATGCGATGCGCGAGAGCCGGGAAAAGAAGTCGAGAGGATGCGATCGTCTTCTTAAAGTCTCGTCGGCCGAACTCGGAGCTGAAACCAGAAAAGTTTTCCCCGTCGCCCTATCGAGATTCCTCGTTTGTCTCTGGCTCTGCGAGACTCGACGGACGGAAACGGCCCACAGCCACAGCCGCTGATAAATGCAGCGCGCGATCCAAACTCATCTTGCGAATTGTGTCTCGCGGCGGCGGCGGCGACGAAGAAGGGGGAAAACCGAGCCGAGTCAACCCCTCACCCCCGGCGGGGCACCCCATTGCGCCTTCGGGACTTTGCTCGGATGAAAAACCAGGGAATATCCATTGGTGCGGGGAGGCGGCTACTCACCTGGGGGACAGCCACGCGGACAAGAAAGAGACGCGACAATTGTAAGTGGATTAAGGAGCTGCGGGGGCGGGGGCGCCCCATTGTTTGGAAAGTCTTGAAATTACAATCGCCTTTATTACGGCAACAACCTCATTATTTTTTAATCACCGATGTGCGGGAACACAGATTTTCATTAATATACGCGCTATTTATTCAACAGCCCACATTTCTCATTTAATTCTTCCAAAGGCGAACTTACGCTTTATGCTCGATAGAAGACTTTCGCACCTTCGGCAATTATTTTTATTATAATAAAAGCCTTACCCCGCGCACGAGTACCGAATTCGAATGTTAAAATGAAAAATTCTCGTAACATTATTTGCCGCCGCCGCAGAAATACGAGCGAAAAGCAAAAGAAAAATTTAAATCCAATTGCGTGCTCGTTAAGTGTGAAAACTTGACGTTTGCGGGAGGGCACGCGCATATTTCGCTATAAAATCGAGTGCATATACTAAAAAGATTGATCGGAGTTGTATCGCCTGTGCGTTTACTCGAGTGGAGTCGCCGATAAAATGACGTGTAACGCTGTACTTCTCTCCAGCCTTATTTCATCGTGCACTCGATGCATCGTCGGGGCTCCGATGCAACTGCGTCCGAGAGGACAGCCGTCGCGGCCGATGATGACTTTGGCCCGAGTCAAACTTAATAAGCGTGCGCCGATGGCAAATAAATAGACTGGCGATGGAAATGCTTGCATTAGAAGCAACCGCTAAAGGTGGAAGGCTCAAGTGTGCGTTTAGAATTCGGAAAAATATTCGCGATCCCGAAGTTGACGTTAAAATACGTATTTGTTTATTGCAAAGGTAAAAAGCTAAGCTTTGAAAGATGTGTAGAGCGAAAAATAATTCTAGATTAGCATTGGCACAAATATGGCCACTGCGATCTAAACGCTCCTGTTGTGCATAAATAATTTTTTATCGTAATTACGATTTACTCTTATTTCGTTTACACGCACAGCTTACGTTACCGCCACGGATATCGTTTGCCTTGGTCTCTAATAAACTATACGACTTTCGTTTAATTTACAATTGGCATCGCACACACACACACACGCGCAGCAACTAACAAATTCGCAAATTTTTTGTGCTTAAAAAACAGTCGTAAAAGACGCAAAAGTATAGCGCGAGCGGCAATTACACCATGATCTTTTGCAGAATTATGATTGCGGAAAAAATTTGCTTTTAGCGCCTTCAAACACACTCGTGTAGAAACATTTTGAACATCATAAAGAGTTTGCTTTGAGCAAATTCACGGGAACCGCAAATTAAAATTTGTTCTCTTTATAACGCATTACGAGCGCGTTAAAATATTTTTCATTATTCGCGAATAAATATTTAATTAAAAAGGGAGCATGAAACAAATTCGAGAAAGCGGACAGAAGTTTATCCGAACCAAAGTAACTTATCCAGTCCAAGGGCTGATTGGAGTTTAAAAAATTTTTTAACGTCTACTTCGTTTTCGCTCAGTTTTCTCGCTTCAAATCCGCAGTTTTCGAGACTCGGCTTCTGAATAATTTTAGGCGAGTCTGAAAAAGCTTCGGCGCTGCGGCGAAATATTATCGCGAGCAGCAAATTGTCGCTCTGTTAAAACGAATGATTCATCGAAGGAATTGCGAAAGCAGTTTGCAAAATATCGAGAGGTTTTTTATCTTTGAAATTCAGTAAGAACAGCAAGATAAGTTTCTACGCTCTAACAATTACAAAGGCCGAGACAAAACATTTTCGCCCAGGCCAGCCGATGTTTTACAACTTTTCGCAATTTTTCGTAATTTAATCGCTGTTGCGCGCAACTCGTCCCGACATTCCTTGGAAGTAAACAGGCGCAGCTTCACGAGGGAGATGTTAATCGGAACTTTTAGCGCATTCTAGCCGACACGTCTCGATAATTTACTTAGATGAAATAACAAACGTATCCCTAATCATTGTCTCGTATGTCATTATTCACTTACGCGGCGCTGCGCCGAATGACGCACCACTCGCGGCTTCTCGGTAATTGTCATCTGACTTGCGTAACTCGACCCTCGTGAATTTCTCTCGCGCTATAATCGGGCCAATTAGTTCATTCATTTCTCTCGCTTCATCTGCTGTAAACGAATTGTCGCATCAGATGCAACTCAGTTCTTTGTGCCCCTCCCCCCGTCCCGCAGCACCGCCGCCAGCAGCCCGTGCCCGTCATACGTCATGCGTAAATTGAGAGTCGAGGATTTCACGTTTGACTCGCGTTGAAATCTTAACGAGTTTTGCACATTCCGTCGCAAGCCGAGCAGCCGAGCGCGCGCCTTAAGATCTCTCGAGTTGTTTTTGATTTTCTACATTAGGTCGTTGGCTCCGTTACTCGCGCAATGACTCTTCGCGCTGGCCAATGAAAATTACCTCTTTACGAACGAAGGTGAGCCACGCGGCCGAGCGTGCAAACTTAACGACGGAAAAAATCAGCTGATCTTAATTTTTTCGAGTTGCCGAAGTGAGTTAAAAGCGCGCGAGTCCCGAGGGGCAATTATGTCGTCAAGGGTTGAAACGCATATAATCGTTAAAAATCCAAACGAACGCTCGTCGAGTTTTAACGGTATCAGTTATCGCCCGCCGAGCAACTAAATTGAAATACATAATGTGCAATTCGGCTTAGCTTGCATTAATGTCAGATTTCACATTTATGCTTTCAGGTTGGCTTAAACAACTAGCGAGGAGGGCAAAGTCCTCCCGGCTCGTGCTTTGTCACACATTGTTCGCTGATTCCAGTCTTTCTCAGGACGACTGGTGAGTTTTCTTTTCCAACGACGACCGCGTGCTCTCCGTTTGCGTCTAATAATTGCGCGTGTCTTCGGCCGCCGCACTGGAGGAGTTGCGAAAAGCAAAGCGCGTGCAAGCCGAGGAGCCTCTTAAACAATCGAGTGCCCACTTGGCGTTTAATGACGCGAGTAGACCAACGCTTAAGCACGTAATCCAAGGCCACTACTGTATTACAATGCTGACGGAGCATTACAAGCTGTTGGAGCTGCGGAGAATCCGTTACGTTGCAGCGCTCACGTGACTCGAATGCACCCGAGGTTGCATAATGGATTATCGATGCGTCGACGTTCCCCTCGGACGGTCAAATCAGTCTGCTTCCGGCCAGCTTCCGTTCACCAAAACGAAAGTCAGTCCGCTTGCAATGTCGGATGAAAGTCGAATCGCGCGAGGCTCTCGGCGGATCGTCGCCGTCTCCTTCGTAAAGCGATTGCGAAGAGATTCGATTTAATTCAGAATAGGATGCGCGAGTGCCGCGATTGCTAAAAGATGTTGTGGCGAGAGCCGGAAGCAACGTTGGAGAGCGGCATCGTAAAGCGCAACCGCCTGCTCAGCCAGGGATGCGGGACGGGGGTTTAATAAGGATGAAAGGGTTAAACGAGTCCCGCCGCCAAAAAATCTCAAAAAATCTCGGCTCATATGCGCACGCGTCTGCATAAATCCGAAGCGTAACGGCGCTTTTCTCTCAGACTTCCGATACGGCCGCGTGAGCCTCGTTTCGCAACAACTGCACACGCTTGCAGTCGCAGTGACATTCTCCGCTGCTGCAGAGAGAGAGAGAGAGAGAGAGAGAGAGTCAGTGCGCGCTCTCTTCCTAGCGGTCGATAAGTCAATGTTCCTCGACAATGGCCATCGAGAGAGCGAGAAATTTCTTCCCTCGCTCTCTCTCTCTCTCTCCCTCGCTGCTCGTGGCTGCTTTTCCGGATGCACTCTCTCTCTCTTTCTCCCTCTCTCTGCGGCAATGCACCTGCAGGTGGGGGCTTCGGGGTGAGCGAACCTTAACAATGAAGGCCTCGGCGACTGCTCTCGAGATCGGCACTGAATCTTCTGGCCTCGCCGAAGGAAAATATCGCGTTGTTCGCGACGGCGGAGAAGCGAAGGCAGGAAAGGGGAATGTTTTCTACAATCGAAGAAGAGCCCGAGCCGAGGCTTTTATCGAAACCGGTAGATTATATGCTGGATTATTTTGGTGTCTGCGCGGACCCAGCAGACGATTTTCTAGTCGAGCTTTTGCTCTCGTGGCCCATTGTTGGCTATCCGGCAGCTCTCGAGGACTTTCCTGCCGCTGAGAAGAAAGAAATCCGAATTCTTGCATTTTAAATTGCAGCGAGTAACGGCGCGAGCGCAGACCCGTATTTGTACGAAAATCCAATCGTCGACCGATCGTACCCTGCAACTTAACCATTTTCTCGCTAATTTTCAGTTTCCGAATTTTCCAAAATTGTTCACATCGACCTCGGTTCGGGAATCTGCTTGGCTTTTCCGAATAACTCGCCAAGCAACTCTCGATGTCGAAAACCATTTTCAAAAAGTAACGCAATTTCACTGTTGCACTTCGCAGCAACGTAGCAATGCTCTACAGTACGCGAATGAATCAAGTCGTGATTTTGTGGTTATTCTCGATTGTTCGGAAAATCGTTTGCAGCGCGTAATTATAAGCGGCGCACATTTGTCGGACTTGTTAAATATTGACGCTATTGCGTCTGAATCGGAAGACGACGATTCGAGCGAAACGCAGCGTTGGACGGGAGGATAGTGCGCGCGGACATTCGCCGCGGCTCAGTTGTTCCACGTGACGACTGCGCCTGGATCGCTGAGCTTCGTAACGACGCGGTTGTAATTGCGCCGCGGAAGCGACAGCAAAATATGAATCGTAAGCGAAACGAAGCTAATAAGATATTTAATCGGTCGTAAATGCACTATTATTCGAGCGTCGACGAGGACGCGAATGCCTCGAGATTGAGTTGCCGGATAAGTAAATAGATCGAGCATTCGTAATTCTTTATGGACGTTTAAAAATTCAGAGCCGAATCGGAATGCCGAAATAAAAATAAAGAGTAAGGCGCCTCGCGCAGATTGTCGTAAAAAGTAAAATAGTCCGGGGGCCGCGTTAAGGCGATCGCCCGGTATTCAAATGCTGGCGTTTCGCGTCGCGAATAAAATATATATGTCTAACGAACTGCAAAGATCGACAATCGCGTTCGACTGCCGTCTGTCTTTAATGAGAAATCGATGTGTTTCCTCGTAATTTTCAGTGGAGCGAATGCAATCCGAGAGCCGGTATTAAGCAGCAGTAAAATCTCGGCTTTAAAAATATCAACAGCGTTACGAAAGCCAACGCGCGTTTCCAACCTTTGGATCTCCTTCGTCCTTGCACTCCTCCCTTCTCCCAATTGAGTTATTAGGAAGACGTAAAAATGCGATTGGAGAGAGGGTCGCCAGAAAGGGGAAGGGCGCCGACAGCGGGAAATGAGAAACGGCGCGGAGCGAAGCAAACGTCGGAATATTCGAAGAAAGAAGCACCGCTCCGTCGCGAGAACTTCCCCTTGGTAGCTCGCGTTAAGTACATCCCCCCGCGTTCGCTCCCCCGGCACTCGCTTCGTTCTCCGAGCGATGCTATCGCGCACGACTGATGGAAGCACCTGGAGGGAGGAGGGCCAAGCTGCTGCTTCTAGCCGGGAAATTAGAAAGCGCGTTTTCACGGCGACGACAGCCACCCCCAAATTGATCTCGTCGCACGCGTAAGGACGCGATCGGCTCCTGTGGAATTTCGGAAGCAGCCTCGCTGCGATCATTGCCTTATGAGTGCTGTTGGACACGAGTGCACTCCCCTTATTCGCGTGCAAAGCTCCGAGTCAACTTTCGAATCCCCGAGTCATTGAAAGAGTTCGCAACTTTTAAAATCGCATTAGCATCCATGAATACGGAGAGCGGTCGAGCTTGCGACTCTCCCCCCCCCCCGGTTTCGGCTAAACATTTTAATCGACGAATACCGTTGACGTCGCCCTACGAATGCAGCTCTCGCAGTGCATTATATGGTATTAAGATTAATGGCGTTAGTATTTGTGTTCGGGGATTTCGCCATTTCCTCCGGAAGCGGAAGGTAGCGACGGGGACTCTGTATTTTTTTGCGCTTTCGAGAAATTCGCGACTGACAGGGACTGTCACAAAATGGGCGGAAAAAAGAATTCCCGAAGACGTTTTTCAATTCATTGGTTAAACTCCAACTTTCGGAATTCTACTGTTTGCGCGGAGCTCTGGTTAACTCCAGCAGTTGGATCGCATCCAACTCCCTATTTTCATCAGCTTGAGGTTTCCGATCCGTCCTCGCACACAGGTTTATTTTGTTTTCCGCTTGACATTTATGTTTACAAAACTCGACTGGCGCTCTCAACTTTGCCTGTCGTCCTGCTTAGCGCCTTTGTTTCCTATAAACGAGTCAATTTATCGTTAACCTACAGCCTTCAAAGTGAAAAAAGATTGGATTTCCTTGGAATCCTGAGTAATTGCCCGTTCGGTGCCGTCCGATTCAATTTTAAAATAATTCTGAATGACTTCTCGAAAGAAGCGAACGATTATTACTCTCCACGAATTATGCCGCTAACTCTTGGCCTATATTTTGCATTAATTTGGCAAAATAGCAACGTACTTTGCCTAATTTTATTTAAAATATGGACGCTGTCGAGTGACTCGAATGCGGATAAAACTTTACTTCGAATGTCGCTTGCGTCTCGAATGCTTAACGTTTACCATCGCAATTTATCGGATAATTTTGTTTTGTAACGACAAATAATCGAATACGACGAGATGATTTGCTTGGAAATAGTTTGTCAACGATACTAAATAAAAGTTTTCAGAAGCTCGAGAAAACGCTATAAAATAACGATCGAGATAAAAATAAAATAAAGCAGCAAGTGTTTATCATTGCGCGGAGCCCGAGGAGGATTCGAAGAGCCGCAAAAAGAATAAGTCGGAGAGCGAACGGCAACGATAACAACAACGGCGCTGAAAAATCAAGTAAAACGTATCCAAGTTGGCAAACCTAGAGTAGGAAATGCTCGTTTCCGCAATTTATTTTTAGCCTTGGCTGCGGAGCCTTCTTCGGCCCTCCCCTCTATCTCTCTCTCTCTCCCCCTCCCCCGCCCCTCTCCCAGCCGGAATATAGATCAAGGTGTGCAATCTAAAGGTCTGGTTGGTGCAAAAATTGAATCGGTTATACGTACGTGTGTACGTGTGAGAAAAGTGACTTGGGCGCTGCAAGGGGAGACGAGGACGAAAAGCGTATCAGGCACCAGAGCCGGAGCGAGAGAAGCGACGGGCTAAAGCGATAAAACGATAGCGCGAACGAGTACGTACGAAAGAGAGAAGGCGAATGGGCAGAGCAGCACTGAGACGGAGGCGTAAATTTTTCATTACACCCTGACACATTTTGCGAGCGAGAAAATGACGGGGTTGCTCACGTATGAAATTGAAATACGTCTAGCGATCGAGATCCATCGAGGACGACGCGCACACGGCCTGCGAGTCGCAACTGCATATAACCCGAATTCGCTCCGTCTGCCCGTGGCTCTCGAAAACCAGAGGGTCCGTCTGCCTCGGATTCGTTTTTCCTTCCTCGTGATTTGCACTGTTAGGCGCCGCTCGCCCCGCCCCCCTCCCCCCGAGTTCGCTGCTGAAACCTTTATTCGTTGATATCGCGCTGTTCAACTCGGGGGACTCAACAAGTGTTGCCGGCGAAATTTTCCGGGCAAACAAAATTAATTCCCCGCGCGACAAAAGAGACTGCGCAGCTGGAAATTTCCGCAAACTTTTAAAACGAGTGCGCGCCTAAAATTTCTCACCACATTATAATACAGATCCGCTCCGCGCTTGCATTTTTATTCGCCGGCGGAAAATTCTCTATGAAATAAGAATTTCCAGCCACTCGCTCGCTCGTAAATCCGAAGGACTTTAATTTCTGTTTTCGCTTTTATTCCGTTAATAAATTAGTCGCGTTCAAAGGTAAAAACATCCCCGGAAACTTGATCCTTCCCGGACTTTAACGCGATTAAAAATGAAAGGCGAATTCGAGCGGCGAAAGAAGACGAATGTTACGGCCAATGTTGAATTGTAGCAAACAATTCGCTCGCCATCCAATCAACGGAAGCTCGCGCGCGATACACTTTTCGCCGGAATTCCATCGGTCATCGCCGCCGCGTGGATTTCTCGCTCTCGTTACGCGATTTCAAGCAGATCGCGGCCGTAATTAGTATCCGGGGCGCGCGGGCACTCGGAAAAATATTTACATAATTTGGAAAATCAGGGGAAATTGAAGCCGCGGAGCGAATTTAGCGCTCGACGCGACCGCAAGCGCACTGCGCGTAATTCGATTTATTTCATCCGTGGATGGAAGGCATAGGCGGAGAATAATTTTGACGAGGTTCGCTCTTCGGGTTACCCCCGCAGCCTCCACCGCCCCCCCCCCCCCGCCCCCCCCCAACAACCTAAACGCGGTGCGCTCAGCTGTATTAATAATCCGCGGAATCCGCAAAGCGATCGAGTTACTTCCCAGCGAAGGAGGAAATCGCTCGCAATCCGTGCGGAGAATCGGTTACTTCTGGGGCTGCACCTGAGCTCCGGGGCTCCACCACGGGTTACGAATAACTGCATAACCGCCTGCCGCGGAACCCACTTCCATTTCCTCCTGCTCGATCTTTCTCGCGCTACGCCTTACCCATCCCCCTCCCGCCCCGGCCTCCGCGCACACAGCGCAATCATTCCAAGCACCTGCTCTTAATTCAAATAGGACGACGACGGCGTTCCGTGCAAAGAGAAATAAATTTTATGATAAGCTCTCGGATAAATGGAGCACATCGACGTACGTCTCCTTTATTAATAATTCATACGGCCGCTGATGCCTTAGTCAGCAGGGCATGGATAAACGTTGTTGCTGCTACTTTATTTTTGAAAGAGTCCCGTGCGCTCGAGTCGTCGTCGTTCCATTTTCTCGCGCGGAGGGTAACGGCGATGCAGAAGTGTGAATCATCGCGATCACGAGCGGAATTGCGGATCCGGTGGGAAAACTTTCGCCGCCTCGGATGTATCCAGTTTTGGGGGGAAAAATCCCCAATGCCGAGGAAAGTAGGTGGATTTTCAGGACATTGGGGACGTTTTTGAATTAACTATATAATACATTTGGAATACTAATTTGTACCAACGTATAAATGTAATTCCCGCCGATGGCACAATGCGTAGACCAAGAAGCACGCAAATATCGGTCAGCCGTGATTACGTAAGAAACGCCAACGAGAAGCTGAATTCCATTACGTTTCTAGCGTAAAGATCAGTGTTTCGAGTTGTTGATACGCGCGTAAAAGTTTCCTGTGAAAATCGCCGCAAAATCCTTAATAAAAATTACCATGGAATGCGCGTACGACGGTGCGTCATTGCAGAAAACTTTGCCGGTACACGGAACCTTTTATCGCACTCCACGATATAAGTTACCCCCTATTAGAGCTAATTATTCGTGCTTTTACTTTAATAAAGTCTCGTGTAAATCAAAAGGTCGATTAAAGGCGTTATTTATTCTGTTAACCTTGGTAAGAGAGAACGAGATGCCGCACTCGGTCGCAAAAAATGCTCCATCTAGTCGGACGACTCGATAATTTGGAAGAAAAATTTTATCGTCGTTCGGTAAACATTTAAAAAAGTGTTTCATTACGGAAGCTGTTCGCAGAGTTTTAATTATCGAAACGAGGCTAATTCCGTATTAAATAAACAAATTTAATTAAAAGTGTGAAAAATTATTGGTTTATTCGAAACGCGATTTTATTGTAAACACGGCCGTTCGTAGTTTACGGGGGAGAATTCGCAGCGCAGCGCAAAAACACAGAAGCACGTACAGTTTTTCATTAGACACGACACGAAGTTTAACACGAGGTACATTAAGTTGCAAGATGGAATTTTAAAATCCAATCTCGCTTAAGATTTTCGATGCTTTAGCCGATCTTGAGTAACTAAAAATAACGCCACATACGCCGAAAATGACTATTATTTGCAACGCCGTGTATTCGTAGGGGACGGAAGCTATTCAAAAATACAATGAAAGTCGTATTGATTTTCGTTTAGGGTGCAACAAGAATTAACATTCGAAATATGAGCCATCGCAAGTTACGGAGGGACTGGAGCGAATATCGGCAAAGAGGATACGGGATCTAGGCTTTCCATTATTCAAATCCAATCAGACGTTCTTTATTTTTGGTCTGCGCAGCGCCTGATCCTGACTCGCAATGCGTGCGAGTCGCTTCCGCTAAAGCGTCGGCGATGACGTCGCAGACGCGCACCGGCGCTGCTCTTCAATCCAGCCAGCCCCTCCCTCTCCCCGCTCGTATAAATTTAAAACGCACTCGTAAATAACAATTAAAAAGCTAGCGCCGTCTCCGAATCGCAGACCAGCGAGAGACGCTCCGAAAACGGGGCTAATGTCGCAAAAATAAATGCAAATTGCAGCTTCGTTTCGAAATTTAGCAGGAGTGTCTTTTTCCACCCTCTAATTTTAATATTGTTCTCGGAAGCTCTATCGATTAATTTCACAAACAGTAAACTCAGAGGCTCGTTTGCAATTCGTGGCTCAATCTCCGACGTCGCATTAAACGATTCGCGCCGTTAAAGAGCTGCAAAGTTCACGGGAACCTTTTTCGGAGGCTTCGAACTCAAAAACACAGCCACTGCCTCGCTCGCGTCACGTGCCCAACAGAAATTGCATTCGCAGTCCCGGTTGTCCACTGCTGCTGGGGAAACGAAAATCAACTGGCCCGAAGAAAACGCAGAGGGGAAACGAGGCCGAGGAATAAAAATCAATCCCTTAAGAACTACAGATTAGACTTGTCACTGGCCGTCGGCTCGAACAAACGCGATATTAAGGATTCGAAAAGACAGTCATTTATATGCTAATGAAAAATCTCGAGCGAAACATTTAAATATCTTATCTGGAAAAACGCGCGCTCCGGAGCGTCAAACGGAGTCCGGGCTGAGCTCCTCGAACAGCCCGAGAGGAAGGAGTCGCAGCCGTTACAAACGAGAGAGCAGATAAAGGAGGCGAAAAGCCGGGGGCAGACACGGGGACACTTGCAGCCCCACACCCCTTGACTCGAGGCGTGAGTTTACTCGCGTCTTCTGTTGTCTGCCGCTGCCTCTGCACTTGGCGTTCCAATGAAACGGCGTTATTCAATTACACTTTGCTGTTGCCGTTGCCGTTGCCCAGGAATTGTGTCAGAATTGGAGAAAGCGAATTTCGCTAGGCTTCCATTAATCGTCGACAGCTGGAGTCTCTGTCTCTCCAGGTTTGCCGGTTTCGTGGCTTTTACAAAACCTCCCTCCTAACGAAATGGCTTCGCAATTTATCATTCGTACTTTATTTGGAAATGTTTTCAAGCGCTTCCCTCCCACTGTTAATCGCTTATTTGCGCGACTCACTCGCGAGTATCGACGAAAGCCTCTGTCAATTATTTCGTAATCCCGGTTGGACCCACGGGCGAAAAGTCTCGTTCGACTGCATTTGCACGAGAGTCGCACCAGATATCATCGTTTAAATTTGCACGAAACTACCGAATTTCAGCGAATTCTTCGAGTCGAGCGGGTAATTTAAGTTTCTGTTTCTATTATTATTTCCTCCGTAGCAACAACCAACGATACGGCTTGGTGTGAACTTTGATCGCATCCGTGTGTTTGAATAAAGTACTCGTTTTCGAACGTAATTCTGTCACGACTCGAATCGGAGCTCTTGAAAAGTTTAGTGCCTAATTTTACGAGCTTCCATCACTACTCGTTATTGTCAAATACAATGATGAAAAGCTGAGAGGCGCGAAGGCTGCTCCGACGTTTTATTTGCGCCCGGAACCGCTGCTGGCGTCGAAAAGCTATTGTTGCCCCGTTGCCTCTGCGGAGCGCGACAATTATTGCTGGAATAAACGACGAACAAGCGAGGTTAAATGCAAAAGTGACTACGCCCTTGAGAGGGAGGGAGAGAAAATTAGGCGGAGGAGGAGAGGAGACAGGACGCAAAATCGAATGGCGACGAACTGAATTTAGACACTTTAGACACTGACTCCGGCGCTCGTCGTGTGCATTGCGAATTTGCCGACTCATTTACATTTTAACCAACACACCGCGAAAGTTCACAGCTCCGGGAATGCAGCGGCGGCGGCGGCGGCGGCGGGGGGGGGACAAATTTTACGCGCCGCAGATTCTCAGAATTACAATATTTTACTCCGAAAACAAATGAAGTCTGGGCGAATAAAATTGTATTTGCGCAAGCGCATTAAATTAATTACGGCCGGGCAGCGGTGACGTGGAATTCCTCGCATTTTCCGGCTCGAGAATAACGAATTAACATTCGAAACATTTTGAATTAACCGGCAAACTTGGAGGGCGCGCCGTCTCTCTTCTTTGCACCCAAGACTCTGGCCTTCGTTTCCCTTTGACCGCGATCGCGGCTACCTTCAGGATTCCCTTTGTTTTCCGAAAGTCTCGTTCCGAGCAGCCCGTGGCCCCTGACCATCGCCGCGGTTCGAACGCTGGCTAGCGCCCGAGAAATGCGATAAGATAAAGACGTATATTTTCCGGGGCGCAAAGCCGCACTCTGCTCCAGGTGGATTTTATTCGAGCTGGAGTCCAGTGATCTTCGTTCCTGGCGGTCGTTAAGTTTTCATTTTATCTCAGCGCCATTCTGGCCGGTAATGGTCAAGAGCGAAAGACGTGGGTGGTGGACGGGGCCGACGCTCGCCGCAATTTAAGAACAGCCGTGACCGGCTTTACGCGAATTATCATGTATTTCCGTTGCGGCGCGGAGTCGACGATTTTTTATACTACAACAATAGCTACACTGTTGTCAAGACGGCGCCGGCGCGATAAAACTCGGGGTATCTTTGTTGATTTACGGCCGAGATACGGGATTTTCACTCATAACGATATAAAGCGATGAAAAGAATTTAACAGGTGACGATATAAGGCTAATATAAGGCAGGGAAATTCGCCAGCTCTGCGTTTTCAAAATTGGCCGAAGAGAGATATAAATTTCATCATGGATCGCTTGCAAATGTTTAAGGGTTAATAAAGCAATCCTGCGAACGGGGTTCAATTTTAGAAATCCGCGTCGTAACTCTGGCGCAGTAAAACGAACTGATTAGAGGGGCGTCGCGGAATCGGCCGGAGAGACAGACGCAAGCGCGAACATAACCGAACAAGCGTCGCGACTCTAGCGCGAAGACGAAACAACGGCCGGTTGCGGCCGGAGGGACCGATTTTGAGGTGCGCGGCTGAAGGTCGAGTCGTCGAGCGTTTGCCTGCCAACGGTGACGATCGCGCAACTGCTCCGTAAACAAGGAAGCGGCTAATGTCGTGCTCGTTAAGAAGAGGCTCAGCGCGTCTCTCCGAGTCGCCGAACATGCAACCTAAGACTGTTCTGTCGGGGAAATGGAAACGCGACTACTGGTTGTTGCCGAAATCGGATTTGGCCCCTCCCCCGCGCTCCCGGCTTCCAAGCTCTTAGACACTGGATTACATTCCAAGGGATTAGGACTTGCGTCTGGAAAGGCACGATACGTCAACATTATTCTTGCGAGCGCCGCGGTACGGGAATTAGATCTCATTCGGAACGATGAAAGAATGCCGTCCCGGAGCGCACACTTGGCCTCGCGCTCGCGCATTGGCTCGAGAGAGTCTTTGCTCCGCTATCCGAAAGTCAAATAAAATACTCGCTGCAAAGCCGAGCCAAATATTTCGAGATGCTGTCGCTCGCGCAGCATTTGCACTCGACATTTATTTATTTATTTATTTATTTATTTATTTATTTATTGCTAGGCTGGCGCTCCTTACTCGCGCTTACTTTTTTTATCTCGAATCGCAGTTCACTGGCTAATCGTCTTTTACAATAATGCAGTTTTTGAGAAAGGAAAGACCATAGAGTTTTTCTTACCCCCGATCCTCGTGATAAACGCGCCTTTACTTTTTCAAAGATATTCGTTGGCCAAATTATTGAAGAAAAGCGTGCCTTTCGATCATCGCTTCACAGAACCTCATTCCCATATTCTATTAGCTAGCAAAATTTTAATTTCAATAACTGGAAAATGTTGGGCTGCAGCAGCGAGTGTCCGTTACTCATTTTGGGTAAATTACCTAATCGGCTCAACCTTCGAGTTATGACTCTGGTGTTAACCAGCAGATGGTGTCCTCGAAATGAATATGGAAATTTTGATACAATATACAAGTCTCGTTCTATTAAGAGGAGACCTGATCGAAACTTTCAAGGTATAAAATTATCTTTTTCAGCCATTTCACCGTCTCTTTTATTCGCAACATAAAATACACGATACTTCGAATGTTGCAGTTGTAGCTGAGGAAATTGGGTGGAATGAAAGTTGAAGAAATTGGAACTTGCATCGTTCGATGCGTAATAAATAAATCTTACACGCTAGAGTTAAAAAAATTGCTTATTTAATAATTGTCGTCGTTTATCCAGCTTTAAATAATTTCGCAATCCAGGCGAACGGGAAATAATTTCAAAATAACCCGCAGACTTTCTCACGGTAAAAAACTCGCGTTTCAGCATCTTCCGCCCTTAAACACGATTGATCTTACGAAACAATTGAATAAAAGTCACGAGTGAATACATCCTCGAGCGGAGAAAGAGCGGAGCAGTACCTTGATATTTCTAGTGCATGAAAATGCATTTTTCCAAGCAATCCGACAAGAAAACAACTTCCTCCAATGTCGAACGAAAATAAAACTAACGTCGACGCATATATTTTCCCGGAGTCTGTTCCCTTGCTCCTGCTCGTGCACAAACGTATCAGCGGCCCGGGAAACGGAGACGTTAGAGGCACGGAATAAGAGGACAACTTCATTTTAGGTCACACTTTCGCTCGATTTCGCGAGTCGAGCTTAGAGGATATGAGTTTTCCTGCCTCGCGTCATCCTTTTCTTCACCCCGTTTGCATTCGCTCGGATTCTCCGTTTTTTACGGTGCGCGGGCTGTCGAAGCGGCTTTTCCTTTTTCCGCAGTTTCTTTTCCTTGGACATTTCCTTCGCCATTTTCTTTCGAAATAGAACAACTGCTCGCCCGTAATCACACTGCCTTTTAAAGTCTTGCAGGAATAACAGACCAAGTAATTGTTTATTCGTTTTTCAGACCGAGTTATTAGCCGACATTTCGAACCTTCCGTTGTATCGATAAACTTTTTTTCAAACTTCTATCGAGACGTTATCCTTTGAAGCGACGATACAAACGCGTTCAAAAACGCCCGCGATGCAAATTAAGAAAAAAAAACTAAATTATCGGTTGTTCCATCGACAGGTTTTTGCGCGCTCGAAAGTTTGAGCAGGAGTAGCGTTCGATAGTTATCCGAATAAGTTTAAAATTCTGGTCGCGATCGCACTCCAAATTAGAGAAGAATCGCGATGCAGTTGGTCAGACTGACTACTGCTAATCTTTCTCCTCGAGCATTCGAATTCTCTTGTTCAAGCCGAATCTCGACGAGTGCTCGGTCTTTGTGAAACTTGAACCCATCAAGTGTCTCATCTTTTCGATACAGATTAAACGCGTGTGCGTATATTTCTTCGACACACGAGAAAGGAACCGAAAACGCTGTTGGTATTATAGCCGAACGAATATCCACGCCAAACACTCGTGCGACTGCAACTGCAAGTATGCGCATTTACGAATTCGTAAAGTCCTAAGGTATTATTATTTTAAAAAAAAAAAAAAAAAAAAAACTTAGACATAGGGTAAGTGTGATTGAAAGCGAGCTGTTAGGCGACGCCAACAATTTCCCTTTTTGAAGCAACATTTGGTCTGCGCTCGAATTCGCTCGCAAAAAATATGCAAATATTTAATGGCTTAAAAAAGAGCCGGTTTTTACTACAATTTTAAACTAGAATGAAATCGTGACGTAAAAAGGTTAAAGTACAAGGGGTAAAAAGCGGCGAGATAACGAAATGTACACATCGTGCGTATTTTTACAAAAAATCAGCTTAACAGCGAGGTTAGCAAGCTTACCAAGGTTATCCGCGATAAAACGTTAAAAGATTCAGATCCCATAGCGCGCCCGCGCATACGAGCAAGAATCGCTGGTGGTTTATCTATTTATCGAGGGGTGGGTAACCCTATACACACACAGCCAGCGTACGCGGCGGCCATAGTTGTGTACACAGATTTACACAAATGGACCGACACAAATCTGGCGAATGTCTTTTCTCCCGTATTGTGCAAGATGATCATATTTGACTCCGGTGAACCGTTATTACCACCGAGGCTTAAAATCAGTCGAACGAAAAGTTGGGTATTCCGTGCACTTAACCTAAATAGACAGACAAAACGGGAAGAGGAGAGGAGGAGCGCGACTAATGGATAAATTGCATCGCACCGAACGCGCCTCCGCCATCGGCTTTACGTCCACGACTTTTTGGCGCATCCGTCGTTACTCCAACGACACTAATATGTATTTATCAGTTGATACGACTGCGAAACTTTGCGACCTTTTTCCTTGTTTTGCACCAGAGAACGTGGAATAGCCGACAAGTCGATACTTGTCGATGATTCTATCGACCAAAATAATTAATTCTTCGCGATCGCGAATTTTGTAAAACTTACGTCACGGATGAAGAGATAACTAACGGAATTCTAAGGTTGCGGTTGTAGACACCACGAGTTGGAGATAATATTTCGAATTACTCGGAGCTTCGCGATACATTTAAACATTGTGCTTTTAAATAATCTGTCTCTATCGTTTCGAAGTACAAAGTATATAGTTTTATAGAAATTCCAAGTGTTCGTCGTTAATTTCCGCTGGACGTTTATTCGGCAGGCGTATTTACCTTATTTGGATCGGAGTAGAGATGCGATTTGATGCGATAGCGAAGCAGTTACACAAGTTCTTTGGCTTACCTGAAATAGAACAGAAAACTTGATGAATATTAGCCGAATAAGTAGATTACGATGATAAGCTGAAGCAGCAACGAAAGATTTGCATATTTTTATCGATCTGTTGAACATTTTTTCTCGTCATACATATTCAATATTTCATATCCTTATCCCGTAGACAAAGTATAAAGTTGCATAATCTTTTAAACGTGACATTCGCAATAATGTAAAACGTGCAAGGAGAGAAAATTCGTGAAATTCATTTTTCTCCTTTTATTTGTAAAATGTCCGAGAATGGATACATCAAGTATTTAAGTAGATAAATAATAGCCCCGGCGATAAATCAGAATTTATATTAGGTTATTTATTAGTTCATTGGCGCATCGGCGAACGGGAAAACGAAAAACAAATTTTCGTCCGCTGTAAATCACGATATTATGTAACTTGAAATAATGGCGTTCGAAACAAAAGGCCCCGCTAAACGCGGAGCATTAGAACATTGCGCGTATGTAAGACGCACCCGAAACGGGAGCAGTTTTTCACGCACCATTCGATACGAACATTACTGCTCTGCGAACGAGCTCCAGCTCCAATAAGATCTGTAAACTAATAATTTATGCTAATTGCGCGCAGCCGAGAATTACAATGCAGCAGTGCAAAAATAGCGGTAAATCAGGAGTATTGTTTAAAAAATCTCCTTAAGAGCTAGTAAACGAAGCCAATAACTTATCTGCAGTTAATAGAAGGGAGGCGATTCCGTATAAATTATCCGAATTATTTGTATATTTACAAAGAACACTTTCCGTATCCCGTGGCGGCGGCGCCATGATAAATAGCGGCGAATAAATTTGCCGATGTGCGCTTTAAGAATGCCTTTGCGCAATAAATGTAATAATAAAGAGAGCAGTCGATGCGCCGGCATTAATCAAGCGAGATTATTGCTAATAAATTAATTGCAATAGCCCCCCTGCATTCGTCAAATTAATCGCAAGCGCGGCGGCGCGAATTTAAAATTCCATTAGGCGAGATTAAGCATTAGCCTTAATCAGGAGCATTAATCTCGATCGATAAAACTACACCGCAGAGGCTGAATCTGAAAAGTCCGCAGCTGATTTTCCCGTTTCCCTAATAGCGAGTGGCACGTATTAATTCGACCGATAAATAAAGGGCGTCGGCCAGTGGCGAGGGCCGGGGGCCGCAATAATATGCTCCGCAGCCTCGACGGATTCGAGAGCCCCACAATCAAAGCGAACCCACCCACACAGAGGAAAGGCCGGGAGCATCCGAAATCCCGGGAACGAGCGCAACCCGAGCCCGGCCTCGGCAGCGGACCGAAAGACGTAGCGGCTCTACGTGAACCATTTGTCGTGGTTCGCCGGCAGTTAGTTGCCGCGCACACGTCCGCAACGTGCGCCCGAGCGAGATGCCAGACAGAGAGGGAGAGAGCGGCTCCTCTCCCGAGGAGCAGATCACCGGAGCAGCCCAGCAAAGCGCATATCCGCCGTCGCGATTATACGGCGCGTTCTTCCAGGGCGCAGAAATGCTAATCGGCCGGTGCACGCGAGTGCCGCCGTCGCCGTCGAACGATCCGAGCCCCAGATACGGCCGCTCAAGCCACTCGCCTCCGGCGCGCTACCCTTTAGGAGCCTCGGCACCGGGGCCAGGTGCGGCCTCCTCTACGTGTCGCCGCTTTTCGGCTTCCCGACCTTTTCTTCCACTGGCCGCAACGGCCTGGCGAAGGGTGTCGGCAGCCAGCAGCCTTTTCCCGCAGCCCTTCACAGGCGCGGTGAGTGCACGCTTCCAAGGGGGGGGGGCGAGTATCACTCGGCCCTTTAACTTATCGTTTAACTGTGTCAGTTGTACTGCACTCGGGCTCCGGTCTTTTTACTTCGGTCTGATATTGCTTTCGCCGTAAGTGCAGGCCTGATACGAGACACGCAATTATAACGATAAAATAGTAATTTACCACTCATAGATCTGGCGGCGTGTATAATTTTAAAAATTCTACTTCTCCTCCTCGTACGTTTGTTTGCACGCGTGCGTACACTGCACATTTGTAGGCAATTACTCGTTACACGTTGCAGGCTTTTACTACAAACTCGTTTCTTCGTCGTCCACGTCTGGAAGCATTCCGCAGTCCCCCTCCCCTAGACTCCCTATTTTATCTATATTAATAGTCGGCGCGATAGTTGAGGTTATCTCCGCCGCTTATAATAAAATAAATTTCACGTTTACTCACGCGATCTGGGGAAAAGGGAAAAAATAAGCCTGTGATTAAACTCAAAATTGGCTTTTCATCTATATTTTGACTGTTTTCAGTCCCTTTTGTTCTTCCCTCGGTAATAGCGGCCGCATGCTTATAATTTTTACCACTCGAGTACAAGCGCGAATAAATTGGGAGTAACGATAGGCATTGCAATGCTGGTGGTAGTTCGACCTCGAGAATCGAGTAATTCGACTTTGAGCGCACGTCAACGATTTTCCTGGAAAAATAGCTCCTATTCCCGTTTCCGAACTTAAAATTCCGTCGAGTATCACTTACGAGCAGCAAGGATAAACTTTTCACAATCTCACCCGAACACTATGGCTTGTATATTAATGACTGCAATAAAAAATATTCAAAACTTGAGAATTTATGGGTTCCCGTTCCTGTTTCGGGTCACGAAAAAGATTTAATTTAACATAATTCCGAGAGTATTAAGTTCGGTAATTGTTTGATCGGGGAGCAGATAACCGGTGGTGTAATGAAATCCGATCGATTTTACCGTTAAAATTGCAGAGGAGCGTGCGAGCGCATTGCTTTATCATGAATAATAGTCTTCTTTACTAAACATAATAATATTTTACTCTCCTTCTTTAACGGCCTGCTCTCGAGATATCTTTTATTGCTCTTGAAAATGTCAATAACAATGAAGGAACGAATATCTTAAAACTTATTATCCATCGATCTTTCCGATCCTGAAAACGGCCCTCACCTTTTATTAGCTTAATTACTTCTTTATTTCGGGTCGTTACTCCAACGCGACGCGTCACAATTTTACAAACAGTTACGCTCGACAAAAATTTAATCCAATATTTATCCAACTGAGAGATTACAATTAATTGCAGAGAATACGAATCGAGTGGCAAATAATATTTCACGTTTAATTAAATAAGGATGCTGTTGTCGCAGCCATTTCATACTTTTTCCAGTAACTTTTGAAGCAGCGACTAAATGGGTATCAAAAACACCTCCGGTCATAAAACTACCCCGAAAATACAGCAAAGCGTTTGGAAACTATTTCAATCGACCAAGCAGACATTTTACTTTTTAAAAAGTAATATTTTTCGATCTGCGCTCGACTCCTTTCCAGCAACTCTTAACAATCAGCAATGCTGGATCGCAGCTCAAAAGTAAAATAATAAGCTCGTCTGTCTGTAATTCTTTTCGTGCTACGCTACGACACAGTCTATCCGAATTTTAATTTATCACAAATTAATTTCTGCAAAATGCTGCACGAGGGTACGAAAGAAATTGTCTTCCGTTGGCTTTTTAAGCAGAATCTGGATTAAGTACAACTAATTGTGGATTTAATCAACGAAGGCTGCTGGGAAACTGATTTCCTTACAATGTCATATTGCAATTCTTACAGCGACTTTAGCGGTAAAATATTTTACCAGTTAGTAATAGTTGCATTGTTTAGCAAAGGGACGAGGGCTTTCTTAATGAGAATGCGAGACATTTATCGATAAATAACAATATTTGCAGTATCTCGTAATACTGCATTAGCGGATTTCACTTGTTCTATCCGTCTAACAAACCCTCGTTATTAAAAATCGAGGCAATTTTTGCTGCTACATCGAGGAACTTGGACTCGAGTTCCCTTAAAATTGAGCGTTGCAGACTCGGCGGAGCGACACGAGACAATAAATTACAACGACGCGTGTAAATTTTAACTTATCTATTTGTTCCGCCGTCGAATAAAGTCGAATTAATCTGAAAAACTCAGCAATTTCACTAATCTCGAGAGCAGCTGAGAGCAGCTGAGAGAAGCTGGAAAGGTAAAGCCCGGCTATTTATTTTTATCAAAGCAATAAGCGCACGAAAAATATCGCGAGTAATTAAGGCATAAAATAAAAAAGCCAACCAATATAAGGAGCGTAAAAATTCATTAAACCGATAATCGATAAAGTTGGGCAAAGCAACGAAATTGTCGATTACACAATATAAACACAATTATTGTAACGAGTTGGTTTTGTAGGAGCACGCGAAGCAGCTTTTTTCCTCGGCGCGCTACCGAGTTCTTCGATCATTAACAGCTGTTTGCCTCGTGGAGTGGGTACTTATCGAGAGGCCAGAAGACGGAGCACGGAGGAAAGAAAGCGCTAAACAAGGAGGGAAAAGAGGCTCCCGAACGCGTGTAATTCTCCTCTCCAGTTTCAAGTTTGGCTCTGCCGTCCTTTCGACCGGAGCTGCTCTTTCTTGTGGTCACTTGACGGCTCGACACTTGACAACTCGAGTCCGGATGCCGGTTCGGCCAACTGCTACTACTTTCGGTGTGATTCGAAGCTCGGAAAATCTGTGCGTCGCTGGTCGCGCGTCGGAATTCCACAAAGGCTGCGGATTCATTGTCAGTCGAGTTGCTCCTCCTGCTGCTCGCAATCGAGCCACGTTATTCCGATTCCGCAATTCCGACCGGCTCCTCGATCTAATTGACCCTTTACCAAGGAAACGAGAAATGCCGACAGCGAACGAGAGTCGAATCGTTCCTCGGCTCGACTTTTCAAATATTCCAAACGAAGGGAATTAATATTCGAGCCGCGATTAATTGCCGTTCGCTCGTTATTCGAGAGCCGGATAATGCCGCTGAACTTGCAGGCGCTGGTCTTTGAGTCGAGAAACCGAAGGTCGTCGTCGCTTAATTCGATCCGCCAATAATGGAAATCCTAGACGCGTCTTTGGCGCCGTTGGGATTTTTTCGAGGCCCCGAATGGGGCAAAGCGCGAAACCGTAGTAGTCGTCTTCTTAATTTACACTGGAGCCCTTGGATTTCCATTGGCGGCAGCTCGTAAAACGGGATCTGATAACAATCGCGGAGGCTCGCGCCCTCACCGGGAGGTAATTGTCCTTAATCTTGGGGGGCCCGCGCTCGGAAATGGTGACGTACGAGACGGAGGAGGAGGAGGAGGAGTCAGGCGCGAATCTAAAAACACGACGTCTAGTCGTCCCGTTGGTGTTGGCGCGCGCGCGCGCGCGTATATTCCATATTCTATTACCGCATTATTACGCGTGTACGGCTTCCTTTGACACACTCTCGAAACTTAAGCCGATTTTAAAATGACTTCCGCGCTCGCGGAGCCCGGAGTTCAATGGCCTAATAATACGGAAAGCGTCTCGCCGCGACTGAGAGCGCGACAGCTGCTGGGCACGAAAAAAATTATTTATGTTCTTCGTGCATGATCTGCTGGTTCCGGAGGGGCTTCGGAGGCTCCCAATTCTTTCACTCATCCATCTCCCGTGATTTTATGATATTGCACATTAGCGCTTATCCTCCCGAGAACTAAATATACGGCTCGACTCGCTGCGCCGGCGCATTTAGATAAACTCAATTTGGCATTTGCCTATCTAATTATATTAATCCCGCCGGTTTCCTTCGGTTCATCTCGAGAAAGCAGTCGCTGCATCGGATTCGTGTTCGGTCCCAGTTCCATTTCTCCCAACTCTAGTAGAATCCGGCAGCGAGGAATGCTTTTAATTCACATCGAATACGAAAATGAAGTCTAGAAAATTCTACTCTCGAAGCCGCCAACGTTTAAGTAATAAAGCACTGCTCGCTAATTATATAGGGGACTAGAAACATACGCGGCCTGCACTTGTTGAATAATCGGTTGAAAATTTTAATTACATCCCCGTAAAGCGTAATGATAGTCAACTTCGAAGAGGTTCGGTTCGAGGTTTGCCTTGAAGATACGTCGATAAAAAAGACGTTCGCAGCGAAGGAGTTTTAAATCAAACTAATTTTCTCGAATAAGAATAGGCGAATAACTGGAGATTTTATTAACGACGCTATACGAGAAAGCCGCTCGAACCTTTATTTGGTCGTGCGCTTTCCCCCAAACTGTAAAGATGCGCCAGACGATGGACGCGGCGATGGGCGTTTCGTATCGTAACCGCGCCGACGAGTCACCTCCGCGTTCATCGAATTGCTGTTAGCCACGAATAAATTTGTTCGGCGGCCAATTTGCGCCGCGCTTAAGCCAAAAGATAACGTTGGCCACATCAGCGTAATTTATTAATTAATCGAATTCCCCGTCTTATAACGAGCCGCACGGCGAATCCGCAAATTAATTAAATTTCGCGCAGAGGTAGAATAAATGCTGCGGGAGTGCAAGCGACTCGCGGTACTTTTGACGCCCAAAAAGCTGCGCTCGCGCCATTAAACAAAATTATTGCAAAACAGCCGCTGCAAAGTTTACACCCTCGTTAATATCGAGCGACGCGCTTGTGAAAAAATGCAGCTTCGAAGCGCATTACTTTCGTCCGCTCGAGACGATCTATTTCGAGTATTCACATTTTTCAAACTTAACGAATGGTTAAGAAGCGGTAGTGGGGGCTGCCGGCTGGACGGAAGGGGAGGGCCGGATCACGAAAACGTCCTCGTCGAGTGCAGCGCTCGGAAAGCGTGAGACGCGGTGTAATCTGTGGCCGCTCGTCCGAAACACCGGGAAAGCCCGGAAAATGGCGCGACAGAAGGAATGCCTCGAATGATGGGGTCGGTGCCTCGGCCGTCGACTAAAAAACAGCTGCACTTCCAAGACTCGGAAGACGAGCCGCGAGCGGCGGACGAAAGATGCTATTTTGAGGAAGTCGTGTCAACTGCGCGACACTCACTCGCATGCGCCGGCGAGCGGGAGCGAAGCGAGTAATTACGCGAGCGCAAAGTTCGGCTCGACGACGACCGCTGGCTGGCTTTCGCGGCTTGTCACCCATCATCGCAAATTCGCAATAGCGGCCTCGCTTAGCACCATTAGACGTTGCAATTAAGGCATGCGCGCTCCACCTTCTTCACTGGCGCTCGCTCCAATCTAGCTTTCGTAATTGCGCTTCACCTTGTGCGGGTTCCCGCGCTCGCAATCGTAATCGGGAATGGCGCCGAGCAGCTGCCAGTGGCACCGGAGCCCAATCCCGCATTATCGAGTCGCGCCAACTCGTTTCTGCTCGCCGCGCGAAATATTAATTGTTTGGCGAAACGAGCCGAAGGGGGACGGCTAATTAATTAGCTTCGGAGCTTATCGCGACTAATTATTCCCCGTTAACGGCGACTCGTCTTTCCTCCTCCTCCTCGATATTGCTCCTCGACGAAACGAGTAAAAGTGCAGTCCAGCTTTTGCGGGAAGCCCGAGAGGCGCTTTGTTAAAAAATATTAACGAATAAATCCGGGTTAATTTGAAATTATAACGAAGGTCGAAAGCTTTCGTCTTTCCGGATCGAAGGAAAGTCGAAGCGAAGTGCCGTAGGCTAAATTATTAAATTGCAGCGAACAACGCAGCGATTATTAAAATAAATGTCGAAAGGCCGAGTTCGGGGTAAGTAAAACGGCTTTGTGATTCCAGGAGCGCGTGCGCACTATTCCGCGTCTCGGGCGCTGCTTTAGCGCAACTTCGAATGCCGAGCGGAGAATAAAAATAGCGAAAGCGCCGATAAATGTTGCTCGAACGCGTCGGTAATGATGCGCGTGAAAACGAGCATCGATAACATCTCCGAGTAACTGCACCTTCAACGCGCTGCCTATAAATTAGTTTTACGTCGGTCCGATACGTCAGCTTTTCATTAGGACGTCACCCGAACGAGCCTCGTTATTATAAAAGTCGCTCCACCCTCCATAACTCCCGGGCGTTACATTCGTTCGCACTCCCGCTATAATCTTACATCAGCTTGTCGATAAAAAATGAGCTCATTGGCGCGTCTTATCCACGAACATAAGGGAGCAGCGGCTCTTGGCGCGATGCTCCCAATTGAAATGTTTAGCTATTATTCTCGAGAGAAATAGCTTGGCGGATTAAAACTCGGGGCCCCGACGCGTACAAATTCCGCGATTCATCCTGGTGGAAAAGCTAGAAAAAGCTAGAATGAAAAGGAGAAGGATGGAGGGAGTGCGGCCAGGGCGCAGGACGATTCCCACATGGCGCGTGTTAAATAGAACCACATACGTTACGATTAGGATCACGTGGGAAGCCGCTCGTGTTCGCTTGGTCATTCACACACGAAACGACTTGGTAACTCGACGTTCTATTTTCCTTTCCTATAGCCCCGGGACACGACTCACGAATTTTTCCCATTTTCCTTGACCGGTTCGCCGCCGCCGACCCGCCGCCCGTCCGTCTGTCCATCCGACCGCCGGCCGTATAATTACATCGCATTACGGCTTTTCCGTTATTACGTCCCTTATTAGCCGCGGCGTCTCGTCCAACATCTGCTGTCGTCGCTGCGCCTCGGGCCTCCGTCACTTTAAGTATTTGTTGGAACAAGGGCGCGTCTAGGCGAGGGATCACCTGGCGGCGGCCGATTAATTCGGAAAACGCGCCGAGCGATAACCCCATCAGGGGGGGGGGTGGGGGGAGGCCTCGATTTTCGAGTCTCCCGGAGCGCGAGCCTGACGCGTCAATGTCAGCCAGCGTCTTCTCGAACGACGCGAAGCACGAGGTATCCACTCCAACGTCGAGCAGCGCCTAAGACAACCGCGCCACTAACGTCGTAGCATCAGCATTGGCGGATCTGCGATTTACGAGCCGGAGTCGATGCACCACCTCGAGTCCGGACGCGCAGCAATGCGAGATCCCCGAGCCGCGGCCTCCGCTCCCCCCGTTAATTTACTCGCGGAGCCATAGATTCGGGCGGCTGCTGTTCCGGACAGTGCGCCTCCAGGTCCAGGGGGGCTATTAGCCGGATACAGGCCCCTCGGAAAATCAATCGAGCCGTGGCGTGGGCGCCGCGTTTAAGAGAAGCGTAATTCATGTCAGTGCCGCGACAATGCGACAACGCGACAATGCCGCGGCGCGTCCTCCCACGCGCCCGTTGCGCCTCCAACGGCCGAGCCACTTCTGCTCCCAACTGGACGCTTCTGGGGCCCATTGTTTCCCTCTCGCACCCTTGTTTCGGGCGGAAGTTTTCCTCATTAGGAGCTGACGTTCCGCTCTCGCGTTCCCCTTTATAACCGACAGTGTAACGAAAATTCAACGAAAATTCAACGAAAACTCAACGAAAATTGTGGATCCCGTCACCGGTGCGTTTCCCGGTGCCTCTGCGCGCCGACGGGAAGTCTCCTCGACTCGGCCGGCCAGCGGAAAAGTGTCGAGTAAAACCAGTCGGGACTCGTTTCGGTTTTTGCTTTCCCGCGCAATGATTACACGTTTTTCCCCCGTTAATTACGGAGCGCTTGAGCCGATGCCCGAATTTCGTGCAATTGATTCAAAAGTGCCGAGTTTGCGGAAAACGTCATTACTCGGAGGATATTCCTCCTGCGGTACGACGATTTGTCGCTGCCTCGTAAATTATTGTTTTAATTTTATATTTTCATTTCGTATTTTTCCCCGAGTGTAATAAGCCCTGAGCAAACTATTTAATAGCTCGTTGTGAATAAGGCGCCGCATTTTCAAAACATTTTGATTTATTAACGCGCGCAGTTTCGATGGAGATAAAAATTGCTCACGGTTATTAATAACAGTCCCTGCCAATTATATAAATCATCGATAATTCGATCTGTTTTGCAATACTCGTTAAGCCGTAAATTTTCCCCGAAACCGAAATTCGGTAATGTTTTATTTAAATCTCGGGTTCTCCGGCTGTCGCTTATCAACGCGACACCATCAAAGCTCCGCTCGTAAAAACGAAAAGCAAAACAACCGTAAATCTAGAAACTCGTCCTCAAGATTTTCCGAGTCTCCCCTCAAACTTACTTTTATTACAATGTCAATTTTGGCACTGTAAAAACTTTAATAGCCGGCGGTAAAACCACAGTTACATTTATATAAAATCATAATTGCACTAATTTTTTGCCGCGGAGGAGCGTCGATCGGGTTTTCCGTTGCGCCACTACTCGACGGCCGAGCGTAACAAGTCCAATATTCGCCATTTATACGGACTTAAATTGTATGAAAATTTTACGCGAAGAGCATTGCAACGGAATCTTTAATGACGAAACTCCAGATTTAATAAAAAGGCCGCGGACATCGTTAAATTGAATCGCAGTGTCGTTATATTAGCGGAGGTTAGCCCGGAAAGGGGAATAATAACTTTCCGTAACGAGAGCCTCTCCCCCGAGCAGCGCTGCTTCTCAGTACATTTAATATTCAAGTCGATTTAACGGAGTGATTTAATCCATTGAGAATTAAAGCCATTGGCCGAAGGCCGTTTTTGTCAACGCCAGCCGTTCGCGACTAAAAACTAAAAGGGAAACACGCCAATTGCGCTGCCGCGAGAAAAGTCGGCTGAGGTTCCTTCCAAGACGGGAGTGAAAAAGTTTGCCCGGAACGAGTTGGGGGAAATTCATAAAAGAAATTAATCCCGATCGGTGCTCCGGCGCGGCATTGATCTCGGACCAATAGTTTCACACTTTACGAGTTTCCTATGCAAATGCCGCAGGCGAAGAAGCAGTCGGGAAGCGCAATATCGCGATTTGGCGCGGAGCCAGTGCTTATGCTCCTTACGCCGCGAATCTTGCCGACATGACCTAGAGCTCCGGGGCGCCGCCGCCGCCGCCTTGTTACCGGAAACGCCGGGGCACATTAAACGCGGGGGCAGAACTTCAAAGCGGAGCTGCTCTGTTTACAATTTGCCGCGGCCGCGTCTTCGCGTTCCTGCATCTGGAGGGGCTCTTTTTAGGGGGCAACCGCGTTCGCTAAGATTGCCAACCGGTGCTGCGCGGGGACTCGCTCCTTTCGATATTTGTCCGAGGGTGGGTCCTCCTCCAAGCCTGACAAACCGCGCACTTCCCGGCTATCGTCTCGTACGCGTCTCTCGCAGGAGGACCGAAATTTGCAGTCACTCGGCCGCGCGAATCCTACACGTACGGACACCCTAACTGCGAGTGTGCGTTATCGCATTCGAATGAGACGTCGTCGCAAAAATTATGTTGGTAGCGTGGCGGCTGGGCGCAATCCGAGCGACGATTTAAGAAAACATTTCCCCACGAATTTACGCCTGCAGTCCAGTTCGACTATTCCAGTTCCACAATGTCCCTGCTGTTTCCCCCCATTCGTTTGACGAGTTCTTGTCGCTTGTGTCGTTGTTTGGGTAAAATCTCGGAAGGCCCTTCCCCGACGTCGGACATTTTTTAAAACTCGCGATATTCGATTCTCAACTTTCTATTCGCTGCTACTCCAACTAGCAAATTGTATTAACAGTCTTTTAAATCGATTTCGTTCGCTTCCACTGAAAACAATATTGTTCGCGCGTTCAACCCGAGGATGCGGATCATTACGAAAGGAAATTCAAACTTTGGAATGAAATTTTAAAGCGCAACCTCAACATTCCTTTTAAGTAGCACGGAAATTCATTCTCCGAGTGGAGGAAATATCTACTCTTAATGGAATTATTATGTCGAGCTCGTAAAAATTAAGTATGATCTTTCTCCTGCGACTGCCTCTACATTTTATTCGCGAGAACCTTTAAGAAATGCACGCCAATATTACAAGGACAAGTTTATGAATAACGAAAGTGTAGCGAAGCCCGCGTTACCCGGAGTTGGTATATTAAATTAATTTAGCGACAGAAAAATCATAAAACAACGCTAAACTCGGTGTCTGTTGAGGGCGAAACGTAATTTACCACTCGCCACTATGACGAGTTATTCAAATGTATTATTAAATCAGCGCTACGCGCTTTTCCCCAAAAACATTTGTGTTTACGAGCGATTTTATATTTTATCCGAAACTCGAGATTACATCGTTCTTAAACTTTAAATCTAATTGTGCACACACTTGCAGTTGCAGTTGTATTCTTGCGATGCCAGAATTCCCGTAAGAATTTAATGCTTTGCCGCTCCAAGGGCTCTGAACTCGAGTTATGCATGTAATGAAGCATGAATTTCTATTTATGTTCCCTATAAGTTACATAACTTGCACTTGAGCCGAAATATTATTAGTCTAAATTGAATTAGAGTTTTAAATTATAATAGACAAACAACGTTGCCAAGTATCGCGGCGAATCGCCAGCTCTCCTGTTAAATTAAAATTCTTTGTTGTTTGTCAGTAGGCGAGATGAATACTACATTTTTAATTAGCTGCAGAGATAAATAGAATGTTCGTGTGAACCGCGTTTTCAAGTAGTTGTAAGAAAAAAACTATAATTAATTTAGCTGTGAAGGTAGCGATAAGTCGACTAACGCTAAAAATATTTATCCACGTTAAAGTTTTGTGGATTTTTCCTTCCTTTTGCAAAAGCGTAATCGATTACAAGCGACGACTAAATTAGAGATTAAATAATGGAGACTTAACTGTGGAAACGAACTGTATTTTTATTATTTCACATTTCACGGTAAGTCGATCGAATCTCAACAAAGTCGTTCTCACAAATTGTGCAATTTCATAAATGCAGAGACAACGTCCCTTCTATTAGATGTAAATTGTTATAGTTTCGTTCAAGGCACTTATTAAAACGTTTTTTATAACCTTGAATATCATGGTAAGCAAAAAAACTCGAGTAAAATAGAAACAAATATTTTCAGCGTCTGGCATTTGGCAAAGATGCAAAGTAAATTATTAGTAACAAAATAAAATATTAATTTATCATGCTTACTTTTATAGACATTTCTTTGAATATTGCAAAATAGTTGTCTCGATAAAAGTTATAGCTTTAAGTGTAAAAGAAATGTATATGCAGTAAAAAGGAAAACGAGTTTTTTATTACAACAATGTACGCAATTTTTATGTCGAAATCGTGATAAATAAATTTTAAACTCATTGCTAAATATATCAATTAAAAAATTAACGTGTATCGTTGCATTTTTTTACCCTATTATTTTACAACTTCAAGAACTTGTTACAAGTCAATGTGAATGCGTAAACTTGTCCAAGGGCTCGGCAATACCAACTTTATCGATACTCCTATTTGCTGTTTATGATTTACTAAAATTAAAGAAAATAAATAAAGATGACAAAAAATGTGGACTACGTTGCAAGCGCCATTTTAAGCAACATTAAAATTAACGTCGGCAAACTTAAATGGAGGTGTAAAATAAAAATTTAATTCAAGAACTGATTGAGAATTTGAATCAGTATAAGAATAAAAAAACTATCGATAAGCACACAAAACTCGTAAAAACATCAACCACGTAAATACGTTAAATCACCCATTAAAAGTATATCAATTAATAAAATGAGAACCAATATTTTATTAATTTGATAATACGAATGTAATATTTCCATCGAGATGCATTAAGCATTGAAAAATTAAAATTGCACATTTCGCTTTTTTTTACAATTCAATGTCTCCAGTTTAATTAAAAAGCATTTCCTTTCCGTTTTTTACTTTTCGCAATAATTTTTCATTTTTAATCAAGTTATTATACATTTCTGACTCAATACGACCATTCATTGCAGTAATCATGTCATTGGAGTGGTTGGAAATTTTTGAGGAAACTGAAAATGGAACTTTTACAATTATTTAAAAACTTGATTGAAACAATTAGTGCAATGGTAATTTTCCGATTAATGCTTAGAACGGGGAGCAAGAGTAGGCGATAAACAAATTATACAATTTGAGTCCAAAAAAGGGGGGGTGGTGGGGGTGAAAGCGGGTCACCCACATCTGGGCATCGATCGATTCCTCGCGGGGGCGTGCACACACAGTCAGACAGACGTGTATGTTTATACGCAGAGGGTCGGAAAGAGGAAAGCGAGAAGAAGAAGCGAGTGTCGCACCAGCAGCAGCAGCAGCAGCAGCTCATGTCAATCGACTGAATTGCCAGAGCGAAACTTGCACTCGCGCACGAGAGTCTGCAGAAACGCTTCCCGGCACTTTAGAGCTTTAATGAACGGACCGGATCAGGCGGCCTGCCACGCAGATCCTGGAACGACAAACTTAAATGCCGTCCAATGTGCCTTCAGGGAGCGCTTCGGCATTCAAATTCTGGACTCCTGGACGAGCCATCACCCGGCCTCCCCCTCCTTCTACGCGAGCGAGCGCCAGGGAGGCCGGGAAGAAGAAGAAGACGGGGGGGGGCTCCGTCAAACGGATCGACTCGGGCTCCCGTCGGACTCACGTCGCGCAGTCGCTCTCCATTGTAATTAGGGATCCGAGCTACCACTGCGAATTTATAGTCTGCCGCCCCCGCCCCCGCGCTCGCGGTATCCGTCTCGCATCTACTCCCGGATGAATTTAGAGAGCGAACAAGTTTCTCGCACGAGGCGGGAGTTCGGAGATTCGACTTTAGCCGTCTCTCCCAGTCCCCGTTCCTGACTCGCGCTCGGGGGTAAGGGATGGTGTCGCCGTGGCGTTTATTCGAAAACCATGTAAGACCCCCCACCGCGGCGGCAGCACCATCTCCCCACTCCAGCTCCGAGCTCCGGCCCAACATCTTGGGAACGAATGGAGCAGCCCGGAACGCCGTTCGCGATATCATTAATGAAAGATAGGGGGTGGGGCTGGATCGAATCGATTAGGTCCACCGAAGGAGACGTCCTCGACGGCTGGGGCTTCTTTCTCCCTGGGCACGCAGAACATCCGCTCGGCTCTCGCTATTTTTTCCGCAATTCGGGTTACGTGGGCGGCGCCCCTCGCATTCCTGCAACCATCGTCTTTACTCCATACTTATTTAGTTGTCAACGTCGGCACCGATGAAAATAAGCGACCTCTCGAGTTCGCCCCACCCGATTTCCGATATTATATCAGATGTCTTGGATTTGTCGCAGCGTTCGCTCGCGTCCAAGACGTCCGAGGGCACGCGTACCTGCAACAGAAAAATAAATCTAAATTAGCTTGCAAATTTACTCGACAACTACTGTTTTGTGCGCCGCGACTAATAAACCAGCCGAGCGCTAGAACGCGGCGATATTTCACAAGCACGGAGCAGCCATTTTATTCTGGAAATAGTGGTTGTTCCAAGACCTGGAATAGTGCGGATCGCATTGTAAAAATTAATTGCCCCCGCGGAAGAGGAAGGAGTAACGCAACCCGACGACGCGGACTCGGGGGAAGGCGCCGAAAAGACGAACGAACTACTCGGATGCGCCGGAAGGGGCTGCTCGCGAGAGGGGGTGTAGCGTGTCGAGGTACGAGCTGCAGACACGTCTACGCGGCTACTCTTCGGAAGCGTATTAGTCACGGGCGGAGATACTAAATGCACCGGAAGCTACTGGAGCAGCAGAATTACAATCGCAGTAGTTCCTGGATCGAACTTAGCGACGTGAATTATGTATTGGCAACAGCGGGACGACGGCTCCTGCTCCGCTTGGCACCATTCGAATCTCGCGATGACTCTCTTTTTCCCGTGACGGCGGCGACTGCGCCCCCGATTTCCACCCTCGGCGACGCTTTGTTCAATTAAGTTCGGCGCAGCCTCGCGCACAGTAGGCACTTGCAGTTGCCATTGCAAAAGCGCTAATTTCGCAGGATTTATCGGTTTTTGCGCGTGATTTAAGCCGCCAAAAATGTGAAACATAGCACCTGTCTCGAGCTCAATGTTCCAACTTTTATCCTCCGCAATTTAATCGCTTACTTTATTTGCTTCGCTGCTATTGCGGCCGACAGATATTTATTCCAACTTTGTTTTTCCGAATATTTGGCTAAAGAATTTATCCGCTTCAGCTTCAACTCGCTATTATTATTTTACGCAGTTTTATTTACCCATTTTCGTCGCTCTGAGAACGTTCCGTCAGAGATCGATTTCCCGCCACTTGTGCGTTTTTTCATTTTCATCTATTCAAGCAGTCAAACTTAATTTTAAAAAGTCACGCGAAGCTTTTTCGTATTCCTCGTTATGGTGAAACTCGTGAGCCTGAATGTCAACCGAGTGATTATCTCAAGAGAGACTTTTTAAATCAGAAAATTCACGCATCTTATTCATCGGTATCCGGTGCGCGAGAAAAATAATCGAAACTGTTGAAATTATTCGCGCGACACCCATCGCTTCGTGTCCTCGCTCGTCCAAACGCACGAGCTCTTCCTCGACTATTCGTTGAAAAATCAAGCTTCGAAGCTGTAAAGTTGACTAAAAATGCTCGAGATTGGCAGCACGGAATGGAATTGGTGACGCTATTAAGGCTCATCAAGGAATCGCGGTAATAAACAAGAAAGCGTGTTGCTAAAGGCGACAAATTGACTGCTAAGTTGAATAACTAAAGAGATCAACGCGGCGAATAAAATAAGTCAAACAGGGACAAGTCCGGCGGAAGGCGGGGGGGGGGGGCAGGGATAGGAAGTGCGCACCGCCAGCGACGCACCGCAACTTGTTTACTCAGAATTTGAAATCTTGACGTTTATTTGGCTTCCCCGCGGCAGCAGTCGAACTGCATAACTCTGCTTAGTCGCGAAGCACGAAGAGACTGTCGGAGTCACGCGTGGGGAGAAGTTCAGCTGCAGGCACCGCGACTCGGATACACCGAGCGCAGCCCTGAGCGATTTCCTCGACGTGCAGAGTCCCGCCCCCGCCTCTTGACGAGGCGCAACGTGCGCGACGTGCGCCTTGGATTCCGGTGACGGCGCCGAGACAGGAGGAAAGAGCAACGAGCTCTTCTTGGCGAATGCCGCGCCAATCCAACTACTTGGCGAGCGCAAAATAGCTCGCAACTCCCGATCGACTCTAATCTCGTCCGCGGCGACGAATCGCGAGTCATTAAAAACTCGGCGGATTCCGCGAAAGTGGCGTTGCCGGTAACAAAGGAACGATAACTCTTGGAGTGTCGTCGAGCTGCTCCACGCAGTCGAAAATGCGCTTTCGACGCACTTTCCTTTCGTCGACACACGGGCTGGGACGCGTCGCGGCGACGTGGCGGACAAAATTTACGCACTTGCTTAGAAAGCACGCGGTTAAAGTTTAACGGCTAATCGTATTTTCTGAGTTATCGAGACAATCGTGGTTTGCTCTAATTATAACGCTGGGCCACGCGAATTGCGCGCCGCTTGATTTATCCTCGCGCGAACTCAATTTCGTTGTGAAATAATAAACGAATCCCCGGCGGCGGTTGTCGAGCACGTGAAAATCTCCCGAATCGAGAGAGCGGGGGGGGGACTTGAAAAACGACAAGCACACGTTTCGATAATGGCGCAGTGGCGAAGAGATCCGTAAATTAGGCCTCGCTTTCGCCGTCACTCGGCGCGACGTTGATCATCGCCGTTCAAAGCTTTAACGACACGTGTATTGTTGTCTCGTGTCGACGCGCGGAAGGAAAAAACGCGACGCGAAATTGTACTCCTGTCCGCGAAAATCCCCGTGTGATGCATCGGGCGCGTTTCTCGGTAACGGCTGGCCGAAGCCCCGATCCTCCGCGACACTCGGCCCTGATTCAGGATCGGCACGAGTAACGAATGAGTTTGGTAACAACTTTGGTGCAGCAACGGGACTAATGCCCGCAACGGCGGTCCCTTCCGACTTGGAGCGGCTCTCGAAAAAGGCGAGCAACGCGTGCAGATACGAAAGGCGGCTTTTGTGTGTTTCCTCTTTTTTATAGCGGTACTCAAGGCCGGAGTTGGAGAGGAGGAAAGGGTTCGAGCGCGGCTCGCCCCCCCCCTCCCCGATACCGAGGCTGCGCTGCTTAGGATCTTGACTCACTCGATAAATCCGACAATACCTGTCGTGGCATGATTTTCTAGGGTTCGTGCAGCCCCCGTCGTGATTCGTCCATCTTTTTTCGTTTCGCCGCGCTCCCGCCTTTCATCCTCGTGCTCTCTAGCGCACGAACGCGTCTCTCGTGCCTTCGCTCTTCCTCTGCTTTGCAATTATTAACACGGCGATTATTTATTTAATTACGCTCGGTACCGCATTATATATAGCCCGTGAGTAGTTACTGAAAAGTAACGGGATCTCGCGACTGTTTTTTCCTTTCGCTTTTCTGCTTTTTCGAATAAAATTAAGGTCGAGTTTGAAAAATTACACTGCCGGCCGTACTTTATTACTTATAAAACGGAATTTATATCTGGATTCGCGCAATATACTTCCCTCGATCCTTCAAAGAACGAGAATTTGTACTTCAAACTTCGGCGAGGTTTTGTTCAATGAAATATACGCCAAGATTTACACTGATTAACTTGGGCATGCTAATCTTGGCTCATTAAGCGTAGCCTCGGATCTGCACTGAAATTTTACTGTAAAATCTAATTTGAAAGAATGAGCTTTATCAAGCGTAAACGTAATTTTCCCATCCTTTGAAATCAGTTTCGCAACCATCGTGGTAAAAACGCGTTCTCGGGATTCGCCATCGCGCCGCAGCTCCAAATTAAGCATTAAAACCTTTTGTATCGCAGCGAGCGTCGAGCGTCGCCTAAATGAGTTTCGACAAAAGGGGGCCGCTGCCGCTTTAAGGTGCGGAAAAGTGTGCAAATCCTTAACCGAGCGGACATTAGACGTCGCGCCACCGGCAGCGATTCGTACTTTTCACCCGATATACGACCGGGAAACGAGGGACGAGGCGTTGCAGCGATCAAAGTCGCAAACGTCCAAGAGCTTCTTTTATCGGTCTGTAGTATTGCGACGGTCAAACGGCGACAAGACCTCGAGTGACGCGCGGAGAAGAACTGGGCCCGAGGAGTAGCGGCACGTCGCGCCACAAACGGCACGAGAGACAACAAGCCGCTTTTCCGCCGAGTCCGAGAAAAACGCTCTCCCTGGTGTGAATAATCAATCGGTCTACTTTTATTACTCGCGTAAAAACCGTCGAAACGCCTTTCAAGTTATACGCGCGAGTAATAAAGAACGGCTTCTTATGATCCGGAGTAAATTATTTTTCTCCAACTTAAATGTCCCGAGCTCTGAATTCGCGTCACCAAGATCTTCGTGCGCCCGTCGAAGCTCCATAATTAAAGAGCCGCGTAAAAAGCGAGATAGAAGTCCGCGCTATCCGAAAGCCTTCGAATGACGACTAGAACGGGGAAGCGCGAGTATCGCCTGCCTCGAGTCGCCCCGCGCGCAGAATCGTGGGCTCGAGAGAGCGAGAGAGAGAGAGAGAGCGCAATCACGCTTCGCGGGACGCGCCGGGACTTTGGTTGGAGGATGCGATTCGGTATTTAGACTAAAGTTATTAGCTCATTTCGCACAAGCAGCCGCGATCGATCGGATAAAAAACCATTTTCCGAGAAATATGAAAACTCGTTACACTTTCGCGAGTGCCGTCGTCTATTTCACGTACAAACCCAATCTACTTCTTCAAATTGTAATATTAAATTATGATTTCTCTTTCGAAATATCGCTTGAAATCAGTGCAAGCCGCTTTCGATCTAAACAACGTTCCGGATGCTGCTGTCCGCGCTGATTTCTATGGAAATCCGGAGGTGTTTATAGTCGAAGCCTGATTTTCTACGTTTTACAATTTAATCGAGCCTCGTGTTCGACGCAACCTGTTCAAACACGTGCATTTCGATCGCAGTTTACGGCTTCGTTAATTTTCAAAAACCCTTTGTCCCGTCGGATTCCAACTTTCGCAGAACACCTGCGACTAAACGCTCGTCCGCTCCTCGCGTTTGCTCGCGAGTTAGTGCGAATCGCAAAACACTAGGCGTCTTTGGGAGTTGAAACGCTCTTGCCAGCCATTCGCGTACTTTTGACAGCTCGAATTTCGCGAAAGAAATTGCCAAAGAAACGTATGTGCTTATTAGTGGAATAAAGCAATTTCTCGAGGGGCAGGGGCTGGAAAATCCTTTCCATAATCCCAGGTGTCACGCGATCGAGCCGCTCCGACTCGATGTGCCGAAAAATCAGATTACACGTGCTGGTATCTCGAGCCGAGATCGGCCGCTTTTCCTCTCTGTTTAGTTTTATTATCTTACCAAGTGCCCATCGTAAAATGATCGATCTCTGCCAATAAATAGCAGATTCGGAGCGCGCGGCCAAGATCCCGGAAAATCATCAGCGTCGGACAAAGAAAAATCGCGGGAAAGGCGGGGACGGGGTCGATCGTGAAAAATCCATCGACGACCTGATCCACGGCTGGAACGCACACCCGTAAAAGCCAATTACTCCATCAAGTTTTTATTCGGCTCGCAGCAGGATTAGGTGCTGGGCGTCGCGCGTCCCGCTTCTCCTCTCTCTCTCTCTCTCCTCTCGTTAGTATGAATCATCCGTAATGGGTATTCGCAGTCTCGGTCTCGCTCTCGCCGTCACCGCCGCCTCCATCTCGCTCGTGCATCAGCGCTCGCTTTTACGATAATGCATCGTCCGAGCCGCGCACGCAACGCCACCGCAATAATAATAGCGACGCGTGCACACGAACGCGGGCAGGTGCTCGTGTGGGTCGGCGATCGCGCGCTCCTCCATAAATAGCTCGATGATAGGACGACGCCTCGCGCATTCCGCCGTAAACACGCGAGTGCCCCCAGCCACCCCCGGGTTTCCCGGACTCGCGCGCCCGACGGAGCTGCACCGGATTCGTAATCGATCGCAGCGAATTAGGCGTGTCAACGCTCGTGCATCAGCCGCCCCGATCTGATTCGTCTCCACTTGATCGGACGCTCGGAATACGATTAAGGATTTACGCAGAATTACTTCTTCCGGGGCTGCCGACTTTGGATTTTTGGCATCGAGTGGCCGCTGGCTAAGCCGCTTACGAGTGCAGTTTCACCGGATGAGAATCCGAGCTGCCAAGACGTAACGCCGCGCCATCGATTGCTGCCCATAATTACAAGGTTACGCGCGGATTAAACCCCACAACTGCCGCATCGGCTCCTGCCCAACTTGTTTCTCGCGCTTCTTCCATCCGGATGAATCGAGCGAGGAGTGCTGCAGTGCGCGCGACGACACGTACGTCGTAACGGGTTCCGCCAAACCGGCGATAACAACGCGCGGAAAACACCCGAGAACGCACATTCGTGGAAATGGCCCGAAGAGGTGCTTCCGGGAATCTCGGGACGCTCTGCGACGACGAGGAGGCCATAACTTACGTTTCGCGAGTTCTGGAAAATAAAAGCCCGATGCGGTGCATTTGATATTCATAGGTGAGCCCGTCTCGCAAAGTCGGGGAGTCGCAGCGCGGATCCGCGTGCACGACTCGGCTGCATTTCCACGGCAGCGGGATCCTCTCGTGCGTATTACGCCGTTCGTAAAATCTGTTTACACGTCTGAAACATTCGCGCAACGTTCTTGGGCGAGGGCGTCGTTTAGTTTATTTAGCCAAGACGAGAAAGCCCTCGAGTTTTATTAGCCGAAAGAGACGGCGCTGCGCGTTTGCGTAAGATCCGCGAGATTTTGCCTCCGGGGCTTTCGGTCTTTAGCGTCGCCGATTGCTGCACCGGTCGAAATCTCGAATCAGGGGAAAAACTCTGGAGCGCTTGGGATGGGCTCCTACGCTTAGCCCGGATTGCCGCTGAATATTCGATTCGCGGTATTGAATCGCAATGTCGCCGTTAACGCGCGTTATTAATATAAGTACGGAAGCGTACGGGAGCTGAATAATTATAATCCGATTAATATAGACGTGGAAATTTGTATTCGATAAGTGCCGGCAAATAGCTCGTTAGGTAATTACGTTTATAATTTCGAAGCCGCGGGTAAAAAGTAATTACTTTTCGAAATATAATACAGCGCGAGTGGAGCGTTAATAATGCACGCGGGAGATACGTACAATCGACTTTTCGTCACGCGCATTAAAATAAAGGCTAAAATTAATTATGCGAAATTGTTGGCCGTTAACGTTTTCAGTTGGCAAGAGTCATAATTTAAAGGCTAATGCCAAGCATAACTCTAGGTGCACGCACCTTAAGCTGATGAAGCATGGATGCGCGATGTGTCGATAGAATTTCGCATTACACAGTTTATCTCTCTCGGATAACTGTTACATAATTCATTCTCGTTGAAAATCCAATTTAACGTAAATGAGCGATTCGGTTGACTGTTTCTAATAATGCCGACTATCATTGCCAGAAATTAAGAAATTCAAATGGCTGCTAATTCGCCCACGCGAATTGATAATCAATGCATTGATAAATTTATTAGTCTGACAATTGGCACGTTGATATACGCACAACGCACGTTGTCTATGATATTGACTCAACGGAGATACAGTGTATTGCTTCAAAAGCGTCCTGTTTTTGCCAGCCCGGACTAATCCTGAAAGTAAAGAAAACCCTTACTCATCCCCTTAGCCACGCACTTGTGAAATTTTCATTCTGCACTTTTGCAATGAAATGTTCGGGGAATTCCTCGCTACTTTGCCCTTCCATCCCGTACCAACAAACTCTGCTCTCGCGCATCCCTTCGCGGTCTTGCGTAGATCAATATTCTCGAAACGAATCTCACGAGTTTCCTCCAGGAATCGACGTATCTTTGCTTCGATTATCAGCGCTGAACTCGAGCTAAGCGAAGCAGCTTGTACAGTTGTTGTTACGAAGAGACCAAACGTCAATTGTGTGTGTGTGCGCGCGCGTGTTCAATAGCCTCCAAGGAGTTTTATTACCCTCGCGTCAATTCTAAGTTTGGCTGTCATTTATTTTCACGACAATCTGGTTGTAATTAGAGTCGTTGAAAGTGCATTTGAATCCGTATCTCGATCCCAATACGATACACTCGCTCTCGCTTCTTCATTCGTATTTGCTGGTCAACAATTTCGCGACATTCGTCGTTCCCGTAATTTTATGCTTTCTCACGTAATTTCCGATGCCCTAACACAATAAACTACTCGCGATCGTTGTTATTCGGATTCTCTCTCCTCGTTGTAGCAACGCTCCTCGCTTTCATATAAATACAAACCGTCGTTATAAATATATTGGAAACTGTTGTGCCAGTCGTTTCAGGCGTCGGTTACCAAAGGGCATCTGCTTCCGTACGTCGGCAGCACTTTTATTTTTACGAACTGCATCAATGGCATTAACAATCTTGATTTCCGTTTGCGTCGCGTTTTACGTTGAGAATTCACAAATAGCACGAATAATGTCGGAGCCACTCTCGTCATTTATGATCGCTCGATGTGCAATGTGCAAATAATGTATTCAGGTTTGCGTCGAACATTTCTGGCCTCGCGACTCGTGGAAAACTTTCCGAGTCGATTTTAGTTTACAGCGAAATGGCGAAGAATTACTAAAGACGTCGGTCAAAAATTGGGATCGAATCGGCTTGTTAAAATGTGATTGAAAGTAACGCATTGCTAATATTTGCGTACAGAAGGGGAATTTAAAAAAAGCTCAGCGCTGCACGCGACTAAATTTTCGCGCTATTCCGATTATTTGACTTTGACTTAAAGCGTTCGCTCTTCTCTCCGAGCTAATATCCAAATAATATAAGAGTTTACGTGAAAGGGAAAGACGCGTTTGGAAAAAGAGGGTCGAGGGAATCACTTGGAAAAACGGACGCAAAAATCGTGGCAAGTGGCGGAGAGGAAAGTATTGATTCGGAATAATGAATTATCGGAAAGGGCAGAGTCATCGCGCGACAGTCGGCATTGGAGAATCGACGAAATTATTGCGCGCGGATAAATCAAAGTTTCTCGAAGAAGGAAAGGAGCCGAGAGGAGGGATGCGGGGTAAATTTATCGCAAGGCCGATATCCAACTTTGGATATCTCGGTAATCTCGGGGCACGGCTCGTTAAGCCCTCGGACAATTAACGAAATGCCTATACGAGCAGGCGAGGCTCCGCGAGGCTGACCCTTTTTCACGTTCACAGGGATTTGAGATTTACGATAATTAGCCGGTTTATTATTTGATTTAGGTGCCGAGTGGATAATGAGGGAGGGAATTGGCCCAACACCCACCGCGCCTTTTAAATCATCGATTATTTAAACTCGAAACTCGAGACTCAACTCCAAGATCATTTCGCGCAAAGTGCAGTCTCCTTGCTTTTCCTCTTTTGCGGCTCGTGCGTACGTCGCGGCTCTCCGCCGAAAATAAAAAGTCGCGTAATCGATGGAGAAGCCGATCTGCTTAGCTAATGAAAAAGCCAAAGCGTAGTCGATGGCAAAAAATGGCCGCGATTTCGATTCGCCGCTGGTATTTGCAGTGGGTATTTTCAACGACTAGACTCGTCGTCGAGCAGTTCGGAAATATTTTTTTTCAATCTTTTCTGATGCCGAAGGTGCGAGAGAAATTGGAAAATTCAACGTTTGAAAAATATAGCTTTGGGCATCTTTCGAGAATTCGTTAGTGTGCGTATAAAATAACAACTAAAAATAAGCCTCCGTGGAACGAGTTAATTCTACATTATTGGTTTTGCTTTCGCGCGTTTTCCACCGCTCGAAACGTGTATTCATTTAGTCGCTTACTCGAAAGTTAAGCGCGCAATACTTTAACGCATTATTATCGGATCACGTTTTTTCCTCTCCTAATTTAATTTAAGTTTTCTAGCAATTTTTATATCACACTCTCGGCGTTGTTGCTGTTGCTGCTATTACTAAACGTGCAGAGCTGCTGGACGTTTCGGATGTGACGAACAGTCCAATCTCTCAAATAGGGTTTTGTGTATTTGCCAGTTTTGGTTAGCTATGATTATTAGCCCCGTCTGTATCGCCTGCAGCTTTTAAAACTCTCATGAATATTCTAATAATCGATTTTTCACAATCGATGATAACAGCCGGTGCTACGCGGGCACTTAAATTCAAAAAATTCCCTGCTCTGCATAAGTTGTATAAATTAGTGTTATTCCGGTCTCCGTGTGCGTTCTTTGTTCTTGTTATTAGTGCATTCGCATACAAATTGTACAAAATTTTTCAATTTCAAATAATCGGAGAAAAAGTATTAAGACTAACAAGAATAGAATAGCAGCTTTATCGAGCCTTTCAGCAACATCGGTTTTTCCAAAATAAATTATCCAGAACTCGGTCGTGTAAACAAACTTTAATAACTCCCAATTTTCGTCCCGATCGCAATCCCAAGACGAATTCCGTCTCTGTTTTCATTTTTCATGTTTTACATACTAACGCAAAGCATACACAAACGTGGAAAGTAATTCTAAGAACCAGTATTGATTTTCTACTTTGCATAAAGGAAAACACACAAAATGCAGAAAATGCACTCTTATGCGCGCCAACGCTAACGAGCGTTTTCAAATAAAAAAGCCAGAAATTCGATTAAAGCCGCGAGGATTGTTCGCGTCATAAGCGTCGTCCCGAGGAGGCCGGCGAATTCAGGGGACTCGCATCCAAAAACACCTCGTGCAGCTAACATTTAAGTTCAAGCTTCCACGAGCGTCGAGAGTCGCCTTTCGGACCGGAGCGAGACCGAGGCGCATAAAACGAGCTGCAATTTTTGGAGGGCAGGGCTCGCGTTTCTCCGCACGAGACGAGATGCACTTGCGCCCGGACACAGGGGACTGCAAGGACAGACCGGCAGTGCCGAGTCCTGGGGGAGGAGGCGGCTCGGGTCGCGCGCGCGAGGCGCCGAGACAGCGAAGAGCCCGACGCTGATATGTGCGGGGGCGCGGGGGAGTGTAGGGCTCACTTGTCCCACGTATATACGGCGGGGCTCGTCATTTGGAGCAATATACTTGGGCTGGAAGCCGAGTCCATAAATCCAGGCCATTATACGAGAGCGGCGCGCACTGCACTGCCACCGCGGAAAAATTATCGCCGGGCTATTTCTCCGGTGTGGGGCAGTGGCCGGTAACTTCCGAGCAGCCGCCGCTCTCGAGGCCGAGGAGAGCGGCCCCGCGTGGGTGGGAGCCGAGGGCAGGGATTTTTCGGGCTTCGCAGATACCTCGCGCGATAATAGCCGAGGCCGAATGCCGCTCGAGGGCTTGGATTTGGCCTCGATCCGACCGCCCCCCCCCCGGCCCGAGTCGTGGCAGATTCCATCGAAATCGGACGCGACGCGCACTAAACTTTTTGTTGCCCCAAGGCTTTTTCGTCCCACCTTGTTTGATGGCGACCTTTGTTGCGACGAACTTTCTCCGCGAGGCTCCTGCGGATTCCGTGAAATTTCGCAACAGGACCGCGCGAGACGGCCGCAAAAACGCCGAGCAAATGTCGGAGCCGAGAAAAGCCGCCGTTTTGTTTTACTTGGAAAACTGTTTTCGATCGTTGGACGGCAACAGCGCAAGAGTCAAATCGGCGACAAATATTCCTCGAAACTGGTTTTTGCGTTCTATGCTTCTGCATTCGACTTTAGCGTCGGCTCGAGTAGAAACGGGCAAACGTCCTCCGGATACTCGTCGACTTTGGCACCGTCGTTTATCCGCGTACGTTAATTATAGGTGAAAAGGGAAAGGGTTAAATTTCTCTGTGGATCGGCACTGATCGCCGACACTCCGTAACTATAATTTTTGTTTTCGTACGCGCGTACTCGGAATCACGAACTCGCTTTTTTAACAAAATGATCGCGGGAAAAATTATCTTATATGTATACATATTTAAACAGTGATAGAAGTTAACGGTCAAATGAGAAACGCAACGCTGTTCCGTTCATTTAAAAATACGATTTTAATCAATCAGTTTTAAAAAAGTGCAAATTTTCTAACTGAAAGAAGGAGGAGACAGGGGCTCGAAAAATAAAACCCTCGCAGTGAATACTGTGGCATCTTTTATTTAGAGGATAATTGCGCGCCAGTGCAACGTTAGATGTCTGCTACAGTGCGAACCTCGCGCAACGAATATGTCCGCTCTCAAGGAGTAAAGGCGCTTCTCGACTCAACTCGAAAGAGGCCGAAGTCCAGACTCTCGGAGGCTCGTGGCGCGTGTCAGGCTTTCGCCGAAGTTTCGGTATAAATCACCGGCTCCGCGCCACGCGTCATCCCGCTAAACGGGCCGAATTTGTCACGCACAAAAAGCGACGCATCGATGCGAAAATCATCGGAAAATCGGGCTCAATTTTCAACAATTTCCACGGTTCCCCTTTGTTCCTCGATAATAATAATAAGCGCGGTGGTGGTGTTCACGAAAACACCCCCTGACGTCAGCTTCATTCTTCCCCTCACCTTCGCCGAAACGTGTAAAATCAATTGGCCGACCACGAGAGGGAAGCACAAAGGGGGACTACTCCCGCCCCCTACTGCTCTATTTTCCAAATTCATCGCAGATGCTTTTACTATGGCCCGTTAATCTCACCTGCAATAAATTGCAAACATTGTAAATACCGTTTGGCGATATATCAGAACCTAGGAAGGAGAGGAGGACACCGGTGTGCGTGTGTCCGGCCGTAACAGTGCCGGAAAACCATAACCGGACGCAAAGTGTCGTCACAGCGCCCGTACCTTTGTCCTCGTCCGTGTGTGTTGCGCCCGTAGGTGTCCCGAACGGTCACGTCACACGTGACGCTCTTTACAGCGGGGCCTGTACAGCGGGAGGACGAGGGGGCGGCCGGGGGGCTTTGCGTCGCGTGCGACAGATAAATAACGAGTTGGTTTACACTTTTACGCTCCTGAGAACGAATGGTGCCGAGCGAGTAACCACACTTACACTCCTACAGCTCGCGCTTAAAAACTTGACGCGGACTCCGATTGTGCACGTGTGCGACGCACCACTCGAGCCGGTGGATTTTTCCCGAGCCGACCTTTCAGGATGAGTTCAACTCGCCCTGGAAAATCTGCCTGGACTCGGTTTGCTCCGCAGTGCTCGCGACTCGGCCGGGGAGTAACCGGTGCCCAGATTTCGGGAAATGCCAAAAAGTACAACCTCGACACTTCGGTTCATTCAAATACTCTATAAATAATACGATTTTTCCGAACTTTAGCAATTTTATCTAGTCGGAAAATAACTTTTAACAATGCGCGCTCGGTTTTGGGAAAATAAGCAAAACCCACACGCGGGTTTTTCGGTTTTTTGATAAATCGTTAAATGGAACTTGGAATTTATCGATTTCAAGGGAGAGTTGCTGGAACGCAAAGCCAAGTTTTTGTTTTCTTTTGTTGTCCAAAATTACTGTCCCCTTTCCGCAAAGTGAAATATACGGGAAAAACCTGCCTGTCTAACGAGTAAATATTTTCCCCAGCCCTTAAGATCTGAGCTGGAAACTTGTGTCTTTCCCTCGAGTTAATATAAATATAAGGTAATTGTTAAAAATTGCTAACACTGATAATGGTAATTATAAAATTTCTTGGTACAACTTTAATTCGAAAGACTCTATGTTTCGGTATCAACTTTTTTACTTCTTTAGTAGAGTGCATTATCTCGTAATTAAGCTTTTCTGCTTTTCTGCTTTCGCTGCGTAACTACTAAAAATTATCCTTATAAAATCTTTTATGTATAATTTCAGTTTGTTCATTGTTTGTCTAATATCGTAAAACTTGAAAAATTATATCGGACTGCAATGAAGTCTGCAATATTAGGCTTTATTGGTGTTTAAACTTTAGCGTAGCGAGCAACTACAAAAACTTTGTAACTTATTTTAATCGTTGACGAGTCAGTTTATCGACTGATTGTCATTGATTTTTTCTGGATAGCTAAATGTTTGTAAAAAAAAAATTACGCGTCAGCGTGACGGGCAGAAACAATAGGCTTTTCAATACAACTCGCAAAGAAAGGTCGACGATACAAACGGGCATTCGGAGTCATTTCGCGATGACTGAGACTTTATTGGACTTACGCAGGAAAAACTTATGAGATATTTAATTATATTAGCATTAAGGAAGTCGAAGAGAAAGTTTAAAAGAAACTTTTGTTCATCCGCGACTCGAGCAGCTTTTACGGATAATTGTAAATTTAAATATAGACTTACACAGCGCAGACCTAATTTTCGCTTTATCCCTAGTTATGGAATAGAAGGTCTTTGAATGTCCGACAATTTACTTTAACTTTTATTTCCATTCACTTTATTCGCCCCGAAATGGCCGGATTACTGCGAAAATGATACTAAAAACTTTATCTCGTGCACACCGATACAAATATCTCGAAGGCAGCATTTTAAAAACCCTTCCGTTACTTCGAAAACAGAAGCCCGCGAGCGCCAAATCTATTGCGGCAGATTTTCAAATCGCACCCGCAGAGCAAAATTATTAATACAAAGGGGCTCGTCGTAAAATGGTTTAGTGCCAAGCCACGAAGATCGAGAGGAAGCGGCCATTTTTAAAAGGAGAATTGCAAGTGTTCGGACCACACGCCGCAAAAAGTCGTTAAAAGCTAAGCAAAAATCGAACGCGTGACATCAATCATAATAATTGCAATTGGCCAAGTTGGGTTAGTTAAATCCTCCCGGTAATCAATTTCCGCCTCGGACGCGGGAATGGAAAAGCTACGGGGATCGGCAGGGTGCGGGGGGAAGACTAAGTCCCGCATGTACGGACGGATCGACTGGATGGAAATTTTGCACGTGCGTTCGCTAAATTAATTTCCTCCTCCTCCTCCTCCTCCAGCCCAACCTCGGCTCATTTCACATTCCGAATATATGCCCGCCGAATGGCCCCGGACCGACGCGTCGATGCACTTACTTTATAAGCCCAAGTCTCGAGCGCGCAAAATTTACTTGCATACCCCCCCCCCCAATAACCCTGTACATCAATAGCCGTACAGGTGTCGCCGAGCTTCCAAATTCCCACTCGTTTCTATTCGGATCGACCTCACCCGGGAGCGACGAGTGCGTTTTCCGGTGCAGCACCGGTCCCGAGCAAAACAGTAATAATCGCGCGAGTCTGCGGCGTGAAATCCTCGGCCTCGCAGAATTAGCAGCAACCACTGCGAGGAGATCTCGCTAATAAAAGAGGAGGGACTTTGGAATCGAGCCATCGGGTGTTCCTGTGCGCGACGTACCTTTCACCTTTCACTCTACCCATGCGCCGGAATAAAATCCGTTAAATAAAAGGCTTCGAACTCAAAGGCTGAATAAAACAATCCTCGAGAGAAGGGTTTCCATTATTCGTATTCCACGCGTCCCCACCGGCTCGGCGCCAAAGTCTTGGCATCAATTCTCGAATTCTCGAATTTTGCCAAAATCTCGCGAATCCGCAGCGCGCGAAATCTCCATTCGACGCGATGCACTTATGCCGTTCTAGCGCGTCCCCGTCTCTCTCTCTCTCTCTCTCTCTCTCTCTCTCTCTCATCTTGCGCGCGTGGCAAACTCCATTATGAAGAAACGGAAAATTATACGAGCAGTCGGACCAAGTCGAACGTGTAATCCGCCGAGGGAGAGCGGAGCTCCTCCCCCCCTCGCCCTCCGCGGCGAGCGCAAGCAGTCGGAGATAAAGACACGAGGAAGAAAACGATTGCACAATGGGATCGCGCGTCCCGAAAATCCCTGCAGAGTGGAAGAGGGACGGGACGAGCGCCGCTACTAAAGAAAAACGCGATTTCGAATGTACGTAAGCTGGGCTCGACCCTCGGCTCAGGGGCCAAAGACCGAGCGGCGTTTGTGCGTTGATTGAACCGAAATTCATTTTGTTCGCAGCGGCTCCTATTCGTGTTGTACGCGTCACGACCCATCCCCGGTCCGTACGAGTTATCCTCCCCCGCTTTTAGAGCGCGATAACGCGAGCGAAGCTTCGGATTTTACGAGATTTTAAGAGTCGCTCTCTCGAAGGAATCTTCCGTCCCTTTAATTCTTCGACGGGCTACGAGCCCTTGGACTGGCGACGTGCACTGGCATCCGAATCGGACGAAACCAGCGAAAGCCATGAAACGCGTCGGCGGAAGGGAAGCAGGTAGGGTCGGTCGAGTGCGGAAGAACAGCCCGATAAAAGAGATAGGGAAAAAGCAAAACTTCTATTACAACGATAAGAAAAAGGGTGATGAACATTGAACATTGGGGAGAAGGAGGCGTCGTCTCGACGTTGAAAAATTATTCCTCCGGTCGCCCCCCCCCCCGATGTATATACGTCATTCTAGCGTTAATAAGTTGCATTTGTGCACGGAAAAGTGCAGAAGCAGCTTATGGCGCTTGTGGCTCTTGCCATATTAGCGGCGCCAACATTACTTTATTTCGCTTAATTCATTGTTTAAACGAGGTGATCTCGATTAATCCTCAAATGCACTTTTCAATTGCATTACCGGAGACGCACGACTTGGTCAAAGGGTCGGACACTAACGAATGGAGTGACGGAAAAAACAGCAGCCAAGAGACGAAGAGGGATCCAATAGATTTTGGAGCGAACAGTTCCCGTCCAGTTGGAAGTTCCATCCAGATGTCATATCCAGAAATCTCTTTTTATGGATGCCTAAGCGAATGCCCAAGGACTCGTGAAAAATTTCGCATTTGTGATGGGAAAACGTTTAATTTTCTATTGTAACATCTGCGAAGGATGTTGACGCATCTCAGAAACAGCGCTGACTTAGCGACGGATACCGATAATTTTTCTAAATTTTATAAATGTGCGTGTTCCTCCGAGTAACAAACCGAGGATAGCCTTTGCTTTTTGCGTCCGAGCATTTCACGATTGTCGAACGACGTTCGTGCAAAATTCGAACGTGACGTAAAAGTGTTTACAGTACTGCAGAGAGTTAAATACAAAATGTTTTAGAGAGCACAATTTGATGATTTTTGTCGTCAATGCTTAGTAAGTATCGAAAAGTGGCAGTGCCTCGGTACCTCCGCTTAAAAATTAATTTGAATCGCAATTTCGTAAACTCGAAACTGGCTGATGACAATTTCAATTTTAATTTAATAAAAAGAAACTAAACTGCTCCGGATAAATAGCAAACAATAGCAAATGCTAATAAGTACTAAACTGTATTAAATACCTGATTGGAGTGTGCCAATTGTATTATTTATATTTGGAATAGTAAAAAAAATGTATTTCTATCTACCGGGAAAATATTAAAAGAGTATGTCTTTTTCGCCTCATCGCCGTAAACGTAAATGGAAATAAATACACTTATTTGCTAATGTTAATTAGTCGTTCGATTAAATTTCGAACTCGATTATTCCGCTGTTTTTCGCGTATTGCGGAAGGTGCGTTGTAAAATTTAAACCTCATTAATGAACGCAAAGATTTTGAAATGGAATTCAATCAGCAATAGTGAAAATAGTCTCCGGCTACACACGGCGATAATTAGCTAAATGCCATTAAAAATTCTACAAAATCAGAAAGACGCAAATAGAGGCGGGGAAATATTTGCTTGCCGGCGCTGAGAAAATATTTAACGAAAAACAGCGCAATGCATTCAATTTAACCCGATGCTTTTCTCCCATGAATGTTTCAAGAGCGAGTCGCACGAATATTTGAAAGCCGTAGACATCGTAATATAGGGAGAGACGAGAGCACGCGGAAGGGAAAGTAACGAGACCTATTCGAAAGTTACTCGTGTCGTTCGCACCGAAGTTTGACGAACAATTTCCATAACGCGCAGTGGATCGCTAATTAAGAAATCCATTAATTACAATGTCACCGAGTTTAGATTGCGGAGAAAGAATAATCAGCCGCTGCTTCTCGATGGTCGCGTCCTATAAGGAGAGAACGCACTCGCGGTTTTTCGCCTTTTCTCTTTGCGCCCGCGCGATCGCTCAACAAAGCGAGTCGTTTTGCCAACTCGACTTCCCGCCCCCCCCCGTCCACCAATTCGGCTGGAGATCGAAAGAAGCGACCCGGGAAATTTAATCACAGAGTTGGTTCTTTGAAAACGTTCGTGCGCGGGAGCGAGCGATAAATAATGGAGACACCAGGCGAGCCGCAAGTTGAAGAAAAATAAAACGCGAGGGAGGAAAATTTACGTTTCGCGGCGAAAGCGAAGGCGGTAAAAAGGAAAAAGGCCGATGGTGTTTATAAATCTCCATAGAGCCTTATTTCTCGCCCCCAAACACAATAATACGGGGCGCAGCGTCGCCCGAGCGACTGCGATTTATGATTCAGCGAGCAACGCGAAAGATATGCATTCGGTGTATTACGTAAGCGCTTACTCGGGCTCGGGGAGGAGCAGAAGACAACGGCGCGGCGGCGGCGGCGGCACGTGCAGCTCGAGTAATGGAGGAGAATATAAAGCCTGGGCCGAGCTCTTACCTGCGAGCAAACGAGGTATCTCGTTATTTTTCATCTTAGGAAAAGCGAGAGTGTCGGCTAAAAATGTAGTTTCCCTTCAGGATAACTCATTAAGCTCCGACGAGAATTTATCTTCCGCGTCTCCGTCTCGATTAAAATTTACCATCTGCTGGGAGAAACTGTTTTCTCTTTCGGCTCTCGGACTTGCACTACTTTTGCCAAATTCCAAATTAATTCAATGAATATCAAGCGCGGGCCCTCGAATTGCAACTTCCGCTCGCCCTTTCTAATTGAACGAGCTCCCTTGTTGCCTCACTTATTTTATATCCTTCCGGGTGAAAAAAATAATTTGAATTTCAGGAAATCGGCAAATTGAATTTCTCTTTTGTTTTTTGCGCCTTCCTTTGAGAGAGAGAGAGAGGGGGGGAGCCGGGGAGGTTTGAAAAGACATACCGTTTTAGCTTAGCGCACTTGGTGCAAATTAATCGACGCTTCTTTGGCGCGATTCGCGACGAAACCTTAAACTGCGACTCGAATGGAATAGACTATCTGGCCCTAATCTATTTGAAATTAAAATTTGCCGTACCGGCTGGATCTTACGGAAAAATGGCGCGTCGAGGTCAGCAGCGATGCTCGATCAAGGGATCGCGAACAGTAACACGCGATGCGCTCCTACGCGTATTGGAAAGGAAACAATGGCGTATAAATCGCTTGTACTTTTTACTATTCGCTGCACCGACGCCGCGGGAATTCTTTCCCTTCTCCAATACTCCGATAGACTGCAGTTGAATCGTATTTTAAACTATTTCCAACCATTTTAAACTATTTTCAAGTCGAGAGTGTTATTTTGAATTTATTTAAAGCGAGCTTGCTAATTTCTGCCAAGACCGCTGATTTTCCGCCCTGAAACTAATTTTTATTTTATTCGGATACTTTTTGTATTCCACTCGTACTGCGAGGCATGATGTAGAGACTATAAAAAGTGCAATCACAAATTTTAACAGTTAAGCAATTTGGTTATACGTGAAGAAAGTTCCCTTTAGCGAAGATAATTAAAGTTGCTTAATGAACTGCAGAGACGCAGTAAAAGCATTAATTTGGTAGATTTTATGTAATGGTGAAACTATAACTGCAGTTCGTACTAATACTTGACATTTTAATTTTTATACTCGAAAGAATACAGTCGCCAGCTTGAGCGGCTGCATATTCTCCGTAATCTTCGAGAGCAAATGTTGTTCAGCGCTCGGAGCCTCTTGTCGCGTAATCAAACGACGTCTTTTTGTGCACTTCGCGCGGCGCGAACAACGCCAAACTTAATGAATTAATTTATCACTCGATCTTAATTTAATCTCTCGGCGCTAAAATTTTCGCGCGTTACGTTGCTTATCGCAATCGAGCGCCTGACGCGAAAGAAGTTCCAGACCCACGCACGCAACATCAGTTTCGCATCAGCGAGGACTATCCGACTCTGCGACAAATTGGTTTTTTGGGCATTTTTATCGCTTCCCGTTACAGAACGCAAAATGTTTGGAAAACAGAGAGAATTAATCCAGTGGTCGAAGCTGCAAAAATAGTGCGCTCGCGCGTGTAGATACCGATGATTAATTCGATCGAACGACGAATGCTGCGCTCGTAAAAGCTAAACGAGAAATTCGACGTTTCGGTACATTTTGCCGAGAGTGGAGGAAACGTGAAAAAATCGGACGTGAAATGCCGTTTCGTCCGAGCAAAGTATCAATGAAATCAAGTTTGATTCGGTGCTGCTCTTACAAGCGTAATAATAAAAGTGTAGTTGCACGCTATAAACAGCCAAACAGTCGCGCGCGAGTGCAATAATCCGGCAAAGTCTGGCGGAAAGTTGCTCGAGTTGGAATTTAAACGAGTGCTAAAATGATGGTCGCACTCGCAACGATTTCCTGCGCGAGCTGGTAACGCAAGCAGAAACAGAAGACAAACACGTAGATACAAACATAGAGATATCCCGCAACGCAAGAGCGGCTCCTGTCAACGGGAGCCACCGAACCGATCTAATTTACAATTTACTCGGCCTGGTACAGGGATCCGAGGGGTGGGGGACCGGTAACACACCTAAACACGCCAAGTAAGCCACCCTAAATCCAGTCAATGCTCGTCGGACCATCGTCATCTCACCAGGTGCTGTCATCTCTCTCCCCTCTCGCTCGCTCTCTGCAACGTGTCACTTTAGTCGGCGAGATTTTGACCGCGAGAGAGAGAGAGTGAGAGAGAGGGCGAGCGAGCGGGGAAGGAGGTTTAACGGGCCTGTGCAAACTCACGTGACTGGAAAGATGCGCGTGCAGCCGAACTAGGGGAGGGGCTGCGAGAGTAGCCAATGGATGGAAGTCAGATCGAGAGCCTCTCTCAAACGTAAATTGCGCAAAAGGGGTGCAAAAAATGACAATTCGAAAAGACAAAGTGGCCGGGGGGAGAGCCGACTAATGAAAAAATACAAGCAGACATTTTTCACCCGTGCGGACAGACTAATTTTAACGAATTATCCTTGCAAATTAAACAACATTGCCGAGGTATTGGGACGAACGAGCCGACACGCCAGCTCTTGTGTATCGTCTTGTTAATTACAATCGCTAATTGCACTTTGTCAGCGGTTGAAAAGCACTTTCTCGAGGAAATGCAATTGTCCGCGGGCTCTCCAGCACGAATTTGTCATAAAGCGATGAAAAATAAGAGATTGCCGAGATAATAATCGCGCACATTTGCGATTAACCAAGTTTCTACCGTTTATGACACGAATGGGATGATAAATTTGTGCATTTGAATAGCAACTTCTGCTGGTAGCAACATAATTAGATCCATTCGCTAATACTCGTGTTTTACAAAGCATGACGAACTGCAGGCGCGAGCATCGATTAATTTATAACGAGCGCTAAAATTGTGTCGCGGCTCGATCGAGAATGCAAAGGTGGAGACTGTTATAATTGATAGTCCGTCTGTGGCCATTTTGGAACGGGAAGGCAATGAGCGAGTTTCTACTGTCCGATAGTCGAGTCGAAGGATTATCAAAAGGACGGAAAAAAGAGGTGAGAGAAGAGGCGAATATCGATGGACGGAAGCACGGGCCAGTCGAAAAGAAAGGGGGGGGGGCGAACGGGAGAAGCAGGAAGAGCGCGCCATCTCGTTTAGCAAGGAGAACAAACGAGCTAAAAAAGGATGGAGCGAATCAGAGAAACACAATGGAATTTCGCGATTGTGCATCGTCAGCTAAAAGTTGCGTTTCGTCAGAGTCCGTCAATGGGATGATAGTCAGCTTTACGGCCGATGAATTCTAGGCCCGTGCGCCCGACGAGGTCCCGTTCACTGCACCCTCCCTCCCCCTGCCCGCCCTATTCTTTGCGTCTCCTCATCACCCAGCACGCACATCGCCCCCTCTCTCTCTCTCTCTCTCGAAGCCCCCGAGGGTCGCGCAACGCCGCCTTTTACCTCAAATTGCGTAATAATATTACGCGAGTCGAGCCCCGCACAGCCTCGAGCTGCTCCGGGGGATTACACCGCAGCCTTCCGGTCTCTATCGCGCGATGATAAATGACGTGCGCCGAGCCCAAGCAACATGGGAAAGGGAACACTAATGTGTAAAAAAGGCAATGTCTTGCTTTGTCGGGCGATTACAGCTCCTAACTGAAACGAGGAACAGATGTATGACGATGTAATTGATTCGGGCCAGCGGCTCGGCTCTGCAGGCGCGCGTGCAAGCGCGTCCGTGTGGGTGAGCGCGTATTTATAGCTTCGTTAGATGCTCCGAAAATCATCGTTCAACTTTCCCAACGAGCGCCGTCTCATCAATCAAAAACTCTCACGCGCGTAATGATCCCAATTGTCGCGCGGTAAATTTTTCCTCCTCTCAATCGGGACGCACCCCGACGGGGATTTCCAGCAGTTTCGCCGCTCGCGACCTCTTAATATTCGTTCCAAACGTTTTCGCGGCAAACGTTTTTGAAACCTTGAAATCCGCCTCGCGTCGCTGCCCTAGTTGCCTGTTTTCCCGAACCATCGACGCCGAGTACTCGATTAACAAAGTCGCCTGTGCCGTTGCGAATCCCCAAGTTCGATCGTGAAATCGAAAGGGCCCGAGGCGCGTATCCGCGGAAAAAGATCCGCCGCGTTCGATAAACCGAGGAATTGGGAGTGCAGCGCGACTCGGCACGCGTCGGTGCACATGCGCCGATCCGAGGGTCCGCGAACGAACTGCTGCTCCACCACGTAATGAGGATATTAATTAAGTAACTGTTAGCGCCGTTTAATTATCCGCGCAGTCGCTCCTAATGATTGCACGACGAAAGTAATTTCCATCGCTCGCGCATCGGAGAAACTTTGGCCGAGTTACGCAATTCTGTTCGCCGTTCAGTTTTAATACAATTTCGAGAGACGGCGTCTCGTTCGGCTCGGACTACTCGCGCGATCGCGGTTAATCGAGTTCGGTGTAAGTCTGCGTATTTCTTGCAAATAAGCTTACGTCTCCGTTTTGGAAATGTTGACCGAGCCTTTAATCGTTTACGTAAATTCTCGACTGCGCCGATCGATCGCTTTCGACGTCGGCGCCCCAGCAGTTGCCAACGAGTCCGGTGGCTGCGACAATTGGTTTCGCAGGTTCCTCGCCTGGTACTTCCCGAGATCGACGCCCCTATTTTCTGCGCAGCTTACGTAATCTGACTGCAGTCGAACGAGATTATTCGCGAGCTGAATTTAAAAAAAAGTTTCAAAGACCGCGGATCGGAAGGTCGGAGTTGGGGCTCGTCGGAGGTGAATCGGCACCGAATCGCGGGGCCATAAATCATCGGACGGTCGCGGCATTGGGAAGCGCCGGCGCGTTAAACGAGTTGTGAAAACAAGCATTCGGGCAGAGCAGCGCCGAGTCCTGAAGCGGAGGAGAGGCGCGCGTGTCGCAGCCCGTCATTGTGTCCGAGGATGGCTGGTGGTGGCTCCTTGGACGGATCCACGCGCATTCATCTTGGGACGGAATTTGAGAATAAACGAGGGGTGGCCCCGTCGAGCGAAAGATTGAGTCGTAGCAGCGGCGCAGTGGCGTCGGTTACGGCGTCCACGGAAATTCAATAGACTCCGTCGGCTCGAGCGACGCATATGGCGCAGACGATGACACGCCGACAAAATCCAATATATCCGAAAATAACAGCCTTTTTCCAAATATTGTCTCTCCATCCCCGACACGAGGATCAATTATGCCACCTTTTCACTCGTTGGCACGCGCAGCTTCGTGTGCGTGCGCGCGGCTTTTTTATCGACGCGCGCAACGGCCCCTCGCCTAATGGAGCCCCGAGATGTCCTCCGGAGCTCGAGCGACGGGCTATAAATTAGACGGACAGCAGCGGGGGCTCGTATTTTGCGTCGAATCTTAATAAATTCGGCGTTTGCATTGGCGTCGGCTTGCGCTCGCCAGCTCTTATCTCTGCCAATAGTTACAAAAGCAGCTCGTCGAGTGCGCGATAGCGCAAAAACTTAAACGCGCCATCCTGCCCGGGCGAATAAATTGATTCTCGAGCAGTCAACTATTAATCTTGAGCATCGTTCATTCGTCAATTTATTATTAGCGTGATACTCGACTTTATTATCGAGGACTTGACGCTGCAAAAACGGCATCCCGATTTCGAGGCGCATCGAAGCCCCGGCCCCTGCGCCGGCAGACCAAATTCCCGTGTAAGATTAAAGTTTTTCAGGCCAAGATTCAACGTTGCTCGCTGGAAAAAGCTGCAATATCATTTCGATTCGCTCGCTCCGACTTTTTCGCGAGGCTCGCGCGTGCGTGAGCTCGGGGATGGCGACGCAATAAAGAAATCCATCGCGGCTCTTCACGGCTCGTGAGTTGCGCCTGTACGTGTAATGTATGCGCACAGACACACACAGTCGATCCTTGTCCCCTATCTCCTCCTTGTCCGTGCTTTTCGCTCTTCCTAAATATACACGCGTGTCATTTATATAGCACTTGAGGCTTGTTCCCTTTGCTCCTTATCTCGATCTCTCGCCGAGTCCCGGAGCTGAATTCGACTCGTCGCGCGCCGGTACGAGCCGGCGATGTTTTCTCCGCCTCCGCGACCCCGAAAGGCCATTTCCCGTCACTCCATCCCTTGCGCGGCCGGCTCTCCCTCTCTCTTCGCTTATCTATCTGCAGAATTTATTTAGCCTTCTCATCCCTGACTCTCTCCGTCTCGCTTCGTCTCGGTTTCTTTGTCGGAGTCGCGCGAATCAACGCTCCCCAGCCCTGGCCTCTGCGCTGCAGTCCTCGGCTCTGGTCCGAGAGCCCGCGCCCTCTTTCAGCCCCTCGAGCCCTCGCCGAGTAATACGCGGCAAATTAAGCTGCTCGTTTTCGCCTTAACTCGGTCGCCGGAACGGGACTTCCTATCTATAACCATCCGAGCGGAAAAGGCAGAGCGGGGGAGGGCGAAGAAATCGGGAGCAGGAGGGTCAGTCGGGATGGGCCGTCGACCATCGGGCTCTTCACCCCTTGGCTCCAAACACCAGTGCATAATAAACTCGACGTTTCTTTTAATTTGTAGCCGCCGTCGCCTGTAAATTGTATTTTCCTATTTCCTCGGAGCGAAATCCGTGCGGCGCAGCGCTCGATAATATCGTAATCTCCGAATTGGAAACGATAATTTTTTGTTGTTGTGCGTTGAAAACGTCCGGAAATTTATTTGATTTGAATTTAAATTGAGCCAAGTGGCCGATGCCTCTCGAGGCCTTCCCCAATAAAATACGATCATCTTGAATACCGGCTTATGCGCGGGGAGATGTTTATCTTGGTATATTATTTTAGAATAAATCGCTCTCGCTCTCCTTGGCGCTCGTGGTGCCGCGAGCTTGAATAATAAAAATAGTATTTAATCTGCTTGTAAATAGTTGTCGAGCAGAGCTCCGCCGGCGAAATTGCCCCGTCGCCATTGTTATTATCTGAAGTTGCTCTTATCGGGCCGCGTAATAAATCAAAGCTCGTCTGGGCTCAAAATAAATCCTCGGTAAATGACGCTAAGTCGTTAGATTGAAACAAAGGTGGACGTGCGTTGAGCATCGAGGGCAGAAAAGTTTTTCAATGAGAGGATTAGAGGAGTTTAAAAGAAGCATTTACCAGCGTTAAAGCATCTTTCACGAGTTGACCAGCTGCTACTTATCGATACATCTTGGGGCGACGGTCGCTCTGCAAAAGCGCAAGCCGCCCCTCCGACTGGAGGGGGATGCAAATCAGCGCGAATAAGCCGGGCTTCGACGTTGGAAGTGGCGCAGGCCTGCCCTGGGGCAGATAAAGCAGGCCTCTCCTCCAGAGCCGCGTCATCTTCGGCTCGCGCGCGCACACACACACACCGGGGCTCTGCTACTTAAAAATCGCGCCCGGCATATCGCCACTCCGCACGAGAGCGGGGGGTAAGAGACGCTCGCATCGGCGCACCCGCGATGGATCGCGCCGGAGATAAGGGCAGTTGGCGAATCTGGTTATCTTCCGAGTTGGCGCTTTGAGGGTAGATTGGCTGGTACGCGTCCGCGCACCGCCGGGGGAGTCCCCGGACGCGTCACAGAGCGTCAGTTTTAAAGCCCAGGCTACGGAAGCTTTTGATCTTTCCCTGATTTTAATCCCGTTATCGGACTCTTTCTCTTTCTCGGCGCAGCTCGGGATCGGCCGATGCCTCGCTCTTTGTTTGTTTTCTTTTTCGCGTTGCAGTTAGCTATTACTTTACGCGAGCCTTTTCAAATGGAACGCCGCTCGCTGCCTTTTTGCTTTTCTGTCTTCGTTAGGTTCAAAGTAATTTGTAATTTATTTTCAAAGTAAGTCGACCAAACTTTGTGCTTTCGCTTGCTCGTTCTTGTTCTACTTGTTCTACGCTTTTTCGCTGTTATAATTTTGTATTGTTTGCATTGTTGCTGTTGGCTTTACTCCTCTGTTAATCTATACGTCTAAACGCGAGATTGTTTGTTTTGTTTCACGGTGAATGGACGCTGTAATTTTAATCGAAGCCAGCGGATCTTTCGACTCTCAAAATGATAGCTCACTCTTTATTTGACACGGACGACCTTTTTCAAAAGCTTCTCTGCGCGAAGCAAAATCTTGTCCGTCGAATCAAGCCATTGATTTTTAAAATAGCATTTGAACTTTTTTTTTGTTTTTGTTTATCAAGTCAGTTTTGACGTTATCCCGCAGGTATTTGTCAAAATTTTTGCACTAACCATCGCTGAATATCCAACTAAAGAGTCGATAGGCGCCAACTGCCTACGAAGCAGCCAGAACTAAAATATAACAAGGTATATTCGAAAATATAATAGCCATTCTAGGCATTAATAATGTCGTAAATATAATTACTCTTTTAATGTCGCGTTTGATTACTACGGATTTTAATTGCCGCTGCATAATCCACCGCTTGATAGTAATAAACGCTTTGGAAAAAATCCCAGATTCCGTTGAAATTGCAGCGATTGCTCTATTGCGGGGAAAAGATTTTAAAATTATTCAAATGCAGGCCCCGATAAGTATGTGTAATAATCATTGAGCGCAATGCGGAATTAGTAAGGAAGAAAACGGTTAATCCGGGCATTCCAGGCATTCTCCATGCTTCCAAGCTTGAATACACGCAACCGGAAACGCGCATTTACAATTACCAGTTATTTCGGCCATAGAGTCGACATGGGAAATCTCGCGGAAAACCGACAAAAATTTTTAAGCCAACAAGATTAGAGATGTTTGCTGACGCAAATGAATTAGTGATGCGTTATGCCATTAAAGTTATGAGATACACACATTTGTTGATTCTATCAAAAAGTTTCGTTTCGGACGCGAAACGTTTTATCTTGAATTCAGCGCACAAAAGGTTCGCTCAAAGGAATTCTGATAAATTTCCATTTAAATTTACCAGTTTTATCGATGATAGGATTGGAAATTCATTTTTTAATCCGCTTCACTCGACCAGAATGCGCCAAGAAAGTTCGTAGAGCGCGTCTATTATTATCGATATTTAATTTCGCAGCAACAGCTTCGAACTGAATTGAAAAAAACTTATATAAATGTGCGATAAATTGGCTGCGATCGGTAAAAGTAGAATTTATCGCATTTAAAAAAGTGCGTCGATATATCACGCACAAATGCGTACACATATATCGGAGTCGATTATCCGCGTGAAAAATCAATGAAAGCCAATAGAAGCGCGCGATAAAACTGGCAATGATGTAAAAAAACAGGCGCAATATTTCAGATGATTTTTTTGGAGGCCACAAAGCTTTTATCCATCTTTGGCTCCTAATCTAATTGTAGAGTAAGGGATCGCATCGAAGATTGGCTGCGGTAAAAACGAAAACAATTTTTTCCCTCAGCACCGCAGGACGATTTTTTGTCGGTCCCTCGTCGTCGATCTCCCGGCGGTTTCTCTTTCTATCCGCAGCCTCGAATCATCGGCCCGTGGCGCGCAGCAGCGTATAGTTCGTGCACGGGAAACAAGTCTATTCATTCGACTAGTCACGCTTCACAGTCGCCGGTGTTTTCAGAAAGGGAAAAGGGACGAGAAAAGAGCCGCCTGTCGGTGTCACGGCTTCGACCCCCCCCCACCGCCACCACCGCCACCAGCACCCCAGTCCTCTTTCTCACGTGCTCCATCGGCTCGGGCCGCACGGATAAGCAGTGCAGCCAACACCCACGGCGAAAAAGGTCCCGAGCTTTGCGGCTGCACCGGCCTTTGTGCGTCGGCTGGCTGTCGCTGCAACTGCACGCACCGCTGCTGCGACGGCCAAAGAGTCGATGGCCGCCGACTGGCCGGTGCACGTCGCGTGGTATCGGCTTCTGCCGTCCCGCTGCACCAAGTTTTTATTTTCGGCCAACTTTGTTATTCGGCCCTTTGAGACTGCCTAGTCTCGTGCAACCGGCTGCACTCGCTTTTTAGTCGCCGATGGCCCTGACGCGCCGCGAATGAGCAAAAACCCGCCGCCGCCGCCGCCGCCGCCGCCACGGGCCGATTATCACGGTTCTTTGCCATATTGCATTCGCGTTAGGAGCCTGTCGGCGCGTGTTGCCTCGCAAAGTGCATCGGGAGCGATCAAATTCCCTGGGCGCAGAGTCCGAATTATGCGCTCGAATATGCTCGACTCGCAGCCTCGAATTTCGCTCCGCAGACGCGCAAGACCTTTAAAACAAGCGAAACGCGCGTTTTTGCTCCTCTTGTTGCTGGACGAGCGCCTCGAAAACGTCGCCTTCGTGCCGCAGAAGCGGAGAAACGGCGTCTTCGTTCGTATCGAAGGGTGCGTCGTCGTATTGCGAGTTGAGTCACCGACCTCTCGCGCGACATTGCGGTTGACCTTCGCGAACTCCGGGGAACTCGTTCCAAAAGACGGAGGAGCGACGATAACAGTCTCATGCATATTTCTGGACGATTACCGAGCCACGAGTGCGAATCGCAATCGCGTGCCGGAATGCCGGGGTGAAACGAGCCTCTAACGCCTGTCGTCCAAAACAGGAGTCCGTGCTGCTGCTTGGGAACCTAGTGGCATAACTCGTCACGTGCCGGCCGCCCCTCTCCCTCGATCCTTATCGACGAATCATCCGGGCGCGCAAGTACGACGCGCCTCTCCCCCGAGGCAATAAAGTCCTTCTCCGCGTGCGGTTCCGTTTTCCAACGCTGTTTTCCCCCTCGGCGACGACTCGCTGCTGCTCGTCTCGGCCCCGGGCGCGTTGCCTGCGATATACGAGTACCCGAAATTGGCTATTTACAAGGGCTTTTCATCTGCCCGCTGATTCCCTAACCCTCTGCGGCGCATCAACGTCTCCGGCGATAAAGAAGGAGACGCGTTACGCGAGCGCAGCAGCCCGACCGAGCAAGGGTGCCTCGAATTACTAGTGGCCGAATCACTGGCCGGGTGGGGGGGGGGGCTAGAAGAAGCGAGACGTCGCTGTGTATTCGTGGCTGTTCATTTGTCGAAGAAAGCCGTTCGACTGCTGTAATTGGGGAAAGAAGTTATGACGAGCCCGTGGATGCTCGGCCCCAAGAACCGTCGCGCACTCCTCGATTCCGGATAAATTTACAAGGATTAAGGAATCTTCCTCGAATGTGGGAAACAAATTTAGATTTTGTGCATCCGGTGCACGCGCACTCGGCCAATCCGTTATTGTAAAAAAGCAGCAGCTTTCAAGGATTAAGAGTCGTCACTCGAAAACACATAATGTACACAAATAGTCCAAAGTTACAGATTAACAACAATTGCGGCGTTAACGAGGAGTTAAAATTCTCGAAAATTTATCACCTCCATTTTTAGAACGTTTTATAATTCATGGCGATAGACCGAAAAGCGGGACGACTCGAGACTGAGAACTGGAACGACCAGGAACCGCTCGCGGTTTTGAGCGAACATTGACAATCGAGAAACGCGTTGACGGTCATTTCGAGCGAACGTGCTTCAAATAGTCAACTAATTTATAAGTTCGGTTTCAATAATATCAACAATGTACGCGAGCGGTGTTTTGACTCGTCCAAGATCGACGACCGTATTGAAAAGAAGAAGGAAGAATGCAAGCTCGGCTCGATTTTTCAAGACAGGCCTCCCCCCCCCCGCCGCGCTTTTAGAGATGGACAAAATACCATCCATATAGTTCGGCTATGGAGTGAAAAAATAAACGCGCGCGTTAAAAGCCGAAGCCGTGATTGAAAAATATGCAGCGGTAAAATTAAAAGCTTTTGAGGCGTTGGCCCCGAGCCCCCGAGCGCCCGAGTGGTGACAGGAAACGTTTCCAGATGTGTTCTTAGGAATTTATTTAAAACTCGGGCCCGCTGACGGAAACTGAAACGTGAAATCACACTTTTAATTATGCGTTTTTTGCTCTTCAGCCATGGAAAAGACTTGTAATTTTCGTCGGGCCGCCCGTGTTTTCACAAGTGCCGGCGTTTGCTTAATAGTCCCAAAGAGCGGGATTAATTTTATAATAGCATAATAGCATAATAGCATAATAGCATAATTCGAAGCAGCCGACGCGTGTCGCGCTTAGCAGAGGCGCGGCGGCGGTCCAGATTCGACAGGGGAACGAATTAAGCTAAAGATCGAGGCCCGGCGCATGTGTCGCTGTCGCTCGGAGGAAGGTGTTGCTGCAGCCAGGAACACCAGCAGCAAGGGGGCAACCTCGACTCCGAGGCGAAATCTATAAGCAGCGGATAATGGGGATAAAAATTAAGGCGAGTTAAACCGGCGGCATTCTTCTTCATAACCGAGGGCCAAGAACGCGGAACGGCGAGTGAATAGTAATTTCGAAAGGCTCGAAACGAAAGGGAGAGGGGAGGGGTTGTTGGGCTAAGCCCCGCGTAAGCCCCGCGTAAGCCTCGACGCGTGCGTCCGGTTAACCGCGGCGGTATTCCCCGCAAGGCCCAGCCCGTCCGTCCGCGATCTAATCCCCGGTCTCGTATAGAATGTGAAACGGCAACGGCGAACTTGAACCCGCGAGAGCCTCGGGCGGCGACTAGTCAAATATTTTTTCAGGAGAGCTCATTTGAATTTGCCCGATCGCCGCTGCGTGGCTCTGCCAGGGGTTGCCAGTGCCTGCGCCGGAAAACGAAACCCTTTCTCTCTCGCGCTCTGAACTGTCCTTATCGCGTGCGCCGCGACTCCACTCGTGGGTGCGCGCGCGCGCTCGACGACTCGCTCTACCCAACGAGACCAGTAATTGCGAATTATGTTTTTCTGCTTTTTGTCCAATTTGTTGGGCTCGCTTATTATTCGCTATGTAAGAAAGGAGCCACTCCTGCGGTAGTCAAATATCCCGGCCACTGTCTCAGCCACACAGACTCGGTCAGTTTTCATCTTTCTCTCTCGGGCCCCCCCCCCACCACCACCACCACCTCCTTTCTTCCAATGCGCAATCTGCAATCAAATCCTCGCTCTAGCAAGCCCACTCGACCTTTATAGGAAACAGCCCTTATTTACGAGGGCTCGTGAGGGGGTGAGGCAGTTGGCGCCCTTCGGCAGACAGAGTAAATGATAGAGAAAAGGAGACAAATGTGCAAATAGAGAGTAAAAGAATCGAGTAAGAGAGAAATAGATTATAATAATAAATTAAAGATTGGCGCGATGGCATATGCTCGAGCGCCTAAAGGCACGTAATTTATGGCTGAAATACTGTTTAAGACTTCCAAAGACTTTTTAAAACGACAGAAACATGTTTAAAGAACGATTGCGAGTCCAGCTTTTATTGGCAACTAAAGCTACATTTTCCATAACTAACGAATAGGAATGGAAAAGCGACGAAAAAATGAGGAAAAATTAAATGTTCCAAAGGCTGAAGCGAACGTTACGAGCTGTTCGAAAATTACCGATGTCCAATTTCAAAAACATTAGATCCGTTGATCGGAATTCGTTGTATTTTACCGTCTGAATATTTTATTCGTGATAGGTTGATAGCACATTTTAGCGCCCAAATTACGGCTAATTTGCATTAAACGATTATGTCGAAGAGCCAGATTCGATTAAATCGACGTTCAATTTTTAACGTAAATAAAATTTTAATTATCCGAATACTCGGCAGCGCTAATAACGTACGCTACTCCCTTTATAAATTATCGAGTTAAAATCCAGAAAAGTACGGACGAGCAACTAGAAATTTTACAAATTTTAATTTTTATAACCAATAAAGCACGAGCAGGTATTATTAAAGATAACAAAGTGAAGCTATTCTTCCGAATTGTCAGAGTAAAAAAATGAGAGAAAATAGACTGGGCTTATTACTCGTAGATTAATTTTTCGAGCTCGAGCCGTATTCTTAAAAGAACTTTGTTCCGTAAACTTGTTAATCAAATGATGTACAAAAAAGCTGTATATAAAGTATAAAATTCTTGACTGCGAATAAAATTATTTCCAACTTTCGCTTCTGCGCGATCTTATTCGTATAAAGCCGAGAAGGCCGAGGGAAAAGTATTGCCAGAGAGGGAAGACGTCACGGCTTTATCCGAGCGCTGCCGTCCTTTCTTGTTAAAGATTGAGAAAAGGACGGAGAAGAAAGAAGAAAATATTTGCCAATAATAAAGAGAAAAATGTTTGCGATAAAACGATAAAATAGAGCGTTGCTTTTTTCGCTTTTCCAAATTTTATAGTCATTGTCTACTGTCCGTGGAGAGGATATTATTAAATTAAACTATTAGCACGTTTGCAGGCTAATTTTTAATTAGTAATTAAAAACGCACACCAACCTAACTTTGCAAACAATTTGGCCTTTGCTAATTTTCTTTCTACAGCCCGCACTAAACGATATTATTTTTTAATTTCACCAATTAGTTGTCTTGTATTAAACACTAAGCACTAACGAGAGCCCGGCAGCTTCGACATTTATTTCTGTTAGGTTGCAATCCACGAGTAATCACAATACGTTTCGTCAACTGCTTCGACTGCTTTTGTACCGAGACAAGTCGTGTCGCTCTCTATTTCGTCAGGTACAAAGAATCTATTTTCGAGAAGGATAAAGCATTGTGTAATAGTCGTACAATAATCTGGCCAACCCCCGAGGCTGAGCTTCTATCTCGTAGTCAAATTCGATATCTAAATTTGCCCTTATAACAAGCGTGCATGAAAAGACTCTTTCATAACGCAATGCTTTTTATTCCTCCAATTTATTTGTCGGCTCTCATCGTTACACGCCGACTAAAGCGCATTTAAGGCGACGCGTTTTCACTCAACGGCGCGAAAAGAGAAAAGGGAAAATTCCCCGAAAATCACGCGTAAACTTATGATCAAAATAACGACTTCAGTGCAATAGGGAAATTTAAGGCTTTTTCAGAGGAGGAAGCTCCAAAAGTGGATAGAGCAAGAGGCGCCTCGATTTTTCAAAGTCGCATTAAAATTAAAAAAAGTGTTTCGTTCGACGAAATAATATCAACATCTGGCAGAAGCTGGGAAAAGACGGTTTTCTTCGTTTTTTCGGATTTCGCGCCGGCGATGCGTAAAAGGAAATGAGAAATCGAAATTAAAAGGGAAGCGCAGCCAACAACGGAGGGGCTGACGGGACGACGAGTCCGGGTCTCTCTCCAAGTTCCGTATTGGCAGAATACGCACACGCTCGGGCAAGTTTGGGGTGCGCCGGGGGGCGGGGGAAGAGTCGCTGGTTACTCGAGCCAGCTAATAAGCGCCGCTCTGATCCCGAAAGCTACGCCAAACTTACCACTACACCAGATTTCCCCTTCTATACGCCGCTCACAGCTCGCCGCCGCCACTTGTGTTTGCAATGGTAATTAGAATTGGAGAGTAATTGAGGAGAGCGCGCGGAAAATATGAGCCGCTCTCGAAACGGGGGAGAGCGAGAGAGGGAAGGCGGGACAAGCTGCGACATAATCATCTCGCCCCCGCACGACTAAGTGAGCAGCGGCGCGTCGTTTAATGACAAAGGGGCTGTCGCGCTTCTTCCGACCAGATGCGTTCGCTCGCTCGCTCGCTCGATGTTTACATTTGCCGAGACGCCGCCGCCACCGCCGCCGTCGCCGCCGCCTCCTCCTCGAGTTGCCTCTCGGGGGCGCACGAGACGTCGCGGTGGCTTTTTTCGGTAGATTTACGGCAATATTATGGTTATTGGATAGACTCCTAGATTTATGAACTTGTTTCATTATATTTAAAGATTGCTAGGGGGAGGGGGTGAGAGCGCCGCTCCCTTTTGATGAACGAGGTTCGTTGACTTTTACGAAGGTATGCACCCGAACCCAGGCTCCGCTTCGGGACTACGCATTTTTATAGACAGATTAAACATATTCAAGCTTTAATCTTGCGAGTTTGAACAAGTCGCTCGGCTCCTGCTCTCCTTTTTTGCTCCCAATACACGAGTCAGAATAGAAACTGTTCAATGGAATCAGTCTTTTCGAAAAGCCACTCCGGAAGCTCCGTTTTGATAACTCAATCGCGGAAACGTGAAACGTAAAAACACGCCCTTTTCTCGAGGCTCGACGAGGATGCTGGAGCGAAGCTAAAAATAAACCGAGTCCACGGGAGCTCGGAAGCCGAAACTTCGAGTCGGATCGGGGAAACTTATCGGCGGAAACGCGGAAGGGAATTTTCTCGTACTTTGGAAAAGATAATGAAACGTTATAACACGGGAGGATTTGGTCGGGGGTGTATCGAAAGCAAAGTCCGTCAACTACGCACGATGGTGTTACGATGTTTGACGCCAACTTGCAAAAGACTCGCGAATCACACGACAAAGTTATTCATCTCGCGTGTAAAAAACTGCGAACCAAACATTTCGGAGCGTTGCGCGTTACGTAATTATCTCGAGTAGAATAATTAAAAGCGAAGTACCTCGCAAGATGGTTTTAGCCTCCTATTTCCTGTTTCCACCGGCAGCGAAATTATTTAAAAAGTCCGCCGAAAGTAGATGTTGATTATAATTTGCAGAATCACTCCCCGAGCATCTTGAGTGCAAGGTATTAAAAAATAATTTACCGAACCGCTGCGAAAGTTCTAGTTCGACTAGTTTTATTCGCGTTCGCCGGTTCTTGCCCGTGTCGAGCAGCGCTGCATCGACTACATCGCTAATATTTACGTCGGTCCGAATGTTATAATTTAAATCTGAAACGAGGCACAATACGCCCAACGGAGTAGTGTGTTCGAGATAAACACGCGGCTCAAAGGTAATTTATGCGCAACAGGACGTGCTTTATAATAACGTAAATCGAATTTAATGAATTCCTCTCGCGTTTAATTTATTCGCTTGGCTTCGACGGGTCGAGCAAAGGAACTGCAAATCAGCGGGGAGTTTATAAAACAATATCTTTTTGATGTCCGTCCCGAAATTGATTGCGACAGTGGAATGCGCGCGCGCGCGCGCGCAAGAAAGAGCGACGCCAGGGGGAGGGGGAGCGAAGCCCATTGAAAAAGTACTTTGTGTCACCGAGTGCTCGCGTGTCCCCCGCTGGCGTTCGGCGCAGCCACTAGCAGCGGCCCAGAGGGTACGACGAGCCACGGCTCGCAAAAAGCAATGGAAATGGAAAAAAATTTAATCTCCGATTTGCGAAACGTGCGGGAGGAGGTGGTCGCGCAACGTTGGCCCGCTGCTCGAGCATAAAAGCTTAAAATTACAGCTTTCGTCGGAAGGTACGCCTAGACCATCTGAGTCGGTCCGTGCAGTCATCCTGAAAAATGCCGCGAGCTACGGCGCATTGTCGGGCGCTCGACCCTCCCTATCAGAATCGGAAGGCGTTCGCGCGCAACCCCGCGCGCCCCCTCGTAAATACATACCTGATGGCTGAAACACTAGCCCCGGCCGTTACGCCCTCGCAACGTCATTACATATCACTTAATACGTTGGCGCGTCCGACTCGGCGGCTGACAAATAGTCGCTTCTGAGTCACGTGAAATTTTATTAGCCCCAAAGTAGGTGTATACGCGGACGGCCCGGACGTATAATCGTGGCGACCCCTGCGTCGCGCTGCCCCCGGGGGGAGGCCGAATTTATACGTGCGCGCGCGTAAGCGTATTCGCGTCTGCCCGGCACCGAGCGGCTCTGCGCAATAATGTAGGGATAATAAACTCGGGAAATATGCCGGACGGACGGACAATTTCGCCTCATTGGTCCTTTGCGGAAAATTAAGCAACTCCTATAGAAGTTTGCCAGTTAACGATGCAATATTTATTGCCTTCCTCTTCGTGCCTCGTTATCGGGGGGAGTCGAACGCGGGAAAAGTAATGCGCATTGTACGAAACGAGCTTAATGATTTCTTTGGCGATTCCTTAGTCGTGAACGGCGGACCCGAGCCATCCACTTATCCCTAACAAAATGGCATTTTTTCCCTGGTGCTTCGGTTTAATTTCGCTGCTCGGCAAACGAGGCATTCATTAGGCGAATAAGAAACCGCGCTTATATTTATTATAGCCTTCAACTCTCTCTCTCTTCACTCGTTGACATATTGGCTGCTTCCTCTCGAAATATATTTATGTCACACCTATAACGTTCGCGATGCGTTACCTTTCGGGGGGTTTGATCTAAATGTTGCAAGCCCGAGATTTTTCAATGTGAATGTACACAAGGGTTGACAAAAATAAAAGGAGAATTGACGTCGGGAGTCTCGGTTTCGATTCACTCGCAATTGTCCGAAATTGGGCGGCGAAGCCTGAGTTTTCAGAAAAAAACGGAGCTCCGAATCGGCGATCGAGAAACTACCGCGGAGCTCGCGCGAACTGAAAATGACGTGGGAAAGTCGGAAAACTGTAATCGCCTCCGTGACGATAGCGGGTCCTTCGTCCTTCGAACTTCTTTCATCCTCTGATGAAAGCAGTGGCAAGAGCACGTTTTCCGGCGCACGCGTACCAAGCGAACGTCACTTACATTCTCGGCGCACTTTCCGGCCCCGCGGAAGAAAAAACAGGCCCCGACAGCCACCCAGATTTTGCAGCTGAGCTCCAGTTGGCAGGACCAACGGGCAAAGGAATCTCGAGTCGCGAAAACAGCGTGAAATCCGCACGTGAGCGCAAGAGCATAAATCCTTATTAACAAGTTCGAGGTCACTCGAGCTGCGCCCGTAAAGCGAAACTATAAAGACGATGGTGAACAAGTTCTGGATGCCGGAGGACGGATAATACGCGCGGAGGAGAGAAAGAGCTCCGGTCGAGGAGGTCGCGGTGCCCGGATTGATGCCCTCGCTATCTGCAGTCCGCCTTCGTCCTCGACATTGGAACTCCGAGTTTCTAATCAATGGAGAAATGCTGAAAGCAGCTGGTCAATCGGCTGGCACGCGAACGATCGATCGAGCGCGAGAATGTGTTTCGTCGAGAAAAGCCAGTCTTACCAACTCACCCAGCCGTCCACCCGCTCTCCGGTTATATCCTATTTGCGGGTGAGCGCGAGTGACTCTGTGCTTCGTTAAAAACGCTGCTATCCTGCGAAAGAAATGGAATATTCCAAGAAAATCAATCGCCGACTCGTAGCGACGTAACCGAGGGAGCAGCGATCGTTTCGAACCTTCCGGTATTACATCGCGGCTGCCGAGGAAGCCAAAGCTTTTAATAAAAATTAATCAGAGCGCTTCACCTCGTTGGAGATTGTTAAAAATCGAGCCTCGGGGCTGCAATTTATTTCCAAGTGCAAAGCAACGCTAATGGTAAACAATTTCTAGCAGTGGCCACGTCCCAAAAACAGAGAAAAAAGTTCTGCGCAAGCGCGTTGTAAAAAGCTTAAAAAAGATATGATAAGACAGATTAAAAGGCAAACTGAGTGAAAGCACGAGAAGAATAAAAAAAATAGTTGTACTGCGGACACCCAGAAATTTACAATAGGGAAAGAAAGAAAATTGCACAACAGAACAGTGAATTAAAAAGCATGTTTGAAAAGATAGACAAAGGGAAGATGGTGATATTGGAGGAACTACGGAAAGAAGTACACAAAGAATTAAAAAATATATCTGCCCATATCATGATCTTGAGCGAGTTCACCCAGCAGACCCGCACTGAGTCAAATAAAAAAGTACTAGTGAAAATTATGAAGGAAGGGGAAGGTTTAAATGGAGTAAAAGATGGATTAAAATACAATAAAGAGGTGAAGTCTAATTTATTAGAACAGTAAGTGTTTAGGAAAGAAGTATAGGTCAAGGTGCAACAAGTCACGTGTGAACTGGAGTAGTATTGAAAGCAAATCTGTATTTGAAGATTGAGATATTTTCCAAATGACGAAGAGAAGTAAAACGAATATGATGGGCAAACGTTTGAATATTAAAATGTATCAGAGGAAATTGTAGTGTACCATAGCAATTATATTGTTCAATAAAGAACTTCTTTAAATATCGTTTTAAGCTTTTAAAATTTTCTATTCACTTGCTAACACTCGTTGTTTTTGTTCTTGCAATAAATGCTGGATAATATTTGCGATTCTTAAAGAACTTATATTCGAACGCTTATTCGAAAAGTAAAGACCATAAATAGCAATTAATCAGTTTTACCTGTGACAACGCGTTGATCGACTAGCCGCATGCGATTGATGATAAAAATCGATTTTTCCTTACCTGAAATAAAATTTACAAGAAAATTAACGAACTATGTAAATTACAAATGCATATATGCATGAAGTCATAAATTAAAAATTTAGACATAATCTGGCAAAATACATTTTCATCAAATTACAATGAAGGCGATTTGAAAGTTTCAAAAGGACATCCCGATTAAAGATCGAGGCTCTGCTATTTTCTTATTTAGTATCAAATCATGCGAAAGTCTAGGCAGTTGAATTAAAATATCAAATTAAAAATTGTAACGTAAAGAGTAATTTAAAAAAGTTTCAAGCCCAAGTTTTTCGAAAACGTATCTTTTCTATTATAAAATAACAATAGTAATAACAATAATAAGAATAACAACAACAACAACAACAACAATAATAGTAGCGGTGATGATGGTGTTTTATTTACCTATTTATTTAAAATTTAAACGAATATAATTATTACTATTGTTATATCAATAGCAGTCAATATTAACTTTATGATTGCAATTGGAAGAGATGAACACGAGCAATACACAACTGTTTTTCTCAACTATTTATATAAATCCAAGTCTTTCAACCCACGTCAAGGTTCTGTAACGGTCAATGACTCAAAACAATTAATAACAAGTTTTTTAAATCTCCGTTCTGTTGTATATTATCTTATCGTGTGAAAAGATCCATATTATTCGACCGACAGTCTTTAAATGCAATGGGATACTCGAAATTTAACGAGAAACTTATGGCGGCTATCCACTTTTGCAAAAACAGTTTATATAAAAATAAGTTGGTACTTAAGAGTATTACGAACAAACAGTTAACTTTTCTAAAGGTAATGGTGTCTTAATTAGTAACAAGATAAATCATAAACATTCAACGATAAAAATACTTGCCAAGGCAGGTGTTGCGCGAAGTACAAGTACCACAAGTTCGTGTATCACTTGCGACGATAATTGCTCTCTTGTACAAAAGATTAAGATAATGAAAATCCACCAATATAATCGCTATGCCGCAGATGTTTTAAAAAAAAAAAAAATTAACCTGATTTAACTTTCGTCGATAAATAAATAAAGTATCTAGCAACGTAAGGGTAAAAAATTAAACCAATAAAAGGTCGTGTCGTGTGTTTTTTCTAATTAATTAGGTCAGATCGAGCTGAAGGCAACAGTTGCATACGAATGTAACAAAGAGAAGCGAAGAGAATTTCTTCCCAGCTATTTTAATTTAATTTTGGCTCTGACGCGTTAACAGTTTGCGCATCGCCGACAAAAAGTTGACGCGCTCTACGTTAGACAATGGAAATGAGGAGATTTCGAGGAAGCAACTGGTTCAACTACGAATCACTAATTGGCCCAACAAAGACGTCAGTGGATGAGTCCGCGAAACTTGGTTAAGAATCGCTTAGAAAACGACTAATAGTAAATAAGCAAACAGAGCGGGGGAGGATCGGATTACAGCAACTGTAGTTCTCGGCTGTTGGGCGCATCGAGTTTAATCACCGTCTCCGCAGAATCCGCCTCGTTTTATTCCGTGTTCCATAAGCGCTTCCAGTAATCGGAGTTATCCGTTTTCGCGCGGAAACCTTAAGCACCTCCCGTCCCGGTCCCGGTCCCGGTCCTCTTATACAAGCTGTTATTATGCGGCGTGTATTTTAAAAGGCAGCATCGCTTTCCATGAATACCGAATCACGAGCACCGGCTTTCGATGGAGTACGGAGATGCCATTAACCCTGGCTCGTCGTCGGCGTCGTCGTCGTCGTGGTCTTGGGTGAGACGGCAGCTACTCGAGGCTGTGTGCGTGTGTGGGTGGATGCGCGTCCGGGTCGCAGCCAAGCCTCGCGGGGGGAGTCGCGTCTGGGCGACCGAGAGGGTGTCGCTTCGGTTCGGAGACGTCGCGTTTGGCATTCCTCCACCGGAAGTCATTAGTCTCGGAAGAACGAACTGGAAGATGCCTTTGCAATCGATGAGTTCGAGAAGCAAATCCGAGAGCTGCCGGCCGCGACATAAATTTCGACGCGTAGATGGGAACTCGGTGCCCGCACCCCCACCAGCAACTAGCCCAACGAAAAACGGGGCGCGGCGGCGTCATTATGATAAGACAATTTATGAAAGCTGCGGAACCGTATATTCGCGAGCTCGGGGTCTCTACTTTCTCATGGTCGCCGCCGATGGAAGAACCGGCCGACCGAGGGGAGAGCATTTTTATTAAGCCCGCATCGATCCCCCTGCCGTAAAGCGTAGTCGAAGCAATATTTCGCCGGGCGCTGGGGTCGTTCTATGTACGCGTACCACTGAGTCACCGCCGCCTTTATTGCGTACGGAGGTGAACTCGACGATCCGAGTCCTTCCTCTCCGAACCCGGGGCTGCATCGCGCCCAGCCTTTAAAATATTTACGCACTGGCGGCACCCCCACGAGCCTCTTCGGCGGGAAGAGAGGCTGCTCTCACCGGGAGCAGCGCCGCTCGGCCGAGGCATCAATCTCAATAAAGTTTCAATTATTCGGCCTCGATGCCGCCTATTATCATTTCTAATGTAAGGGCCCCGAGCCGCTGCGACTCGCAAGACTTTTTAAAAGATGAATTCGGGTGTCCGGGTGTTCGTCAGCCTCCTCCTCTTATGGCCGGAAAATGTCCGCTGCGCAGTGTCAGTTTGCGAGACGTCGATAAACATTTTTATCTCGACGATTGGCCTTTTTACTGCCTTCTGCATTAGGGATAAGAGCGAAGTCGGATGCGAAGTTGGATAGATCCCTCCCGAAGTCGGGAGGGATAAACTTTGTACTCGATTGACGTTTACGTCGCATATTTCGCGAAATAATTTTGGAGAAAATCGAGCGAATCAGCTATTCTGGCAAAGCGCTGAAAAGCCGAAAGACGGGGAGCAAATTTTAAATCGAAAGCGCACGAGGGCTCGGGGAATTACGTGATTCGCCGGTGAAAAAAGTTAATTCGTAAATGTACCCAACAGCTCACAACTATCTTACATCGTTTTTAAATTATAAATTCAAAGCTAAGTTTTTAATAAGGCTTTAATAGCGGCTGCGTATCCGCATTAAAATATATTTTAAATTCAAATGAATCCAATTAAGATTCGCTTTAATATATTCGATTCGGTTGATGTTACACGCAACAAAATGTAGTGGCAACCCATATTTTTTCAGCGGCAATTTATGGCTTAATGCAGGCTCACACTTGGTAATTGAAATTGCAAATAGTACGAGCGATTAGTTTGCAATTTTTCCATTTTCCATTGCCCGTCAGGGCGGAATATATATAAAATTGTTTCAAGAGAACTAGTTTATTCCGTCACACGCACACGCGCGTGTCTGCGGCATAATGGATTTCGATAATGGAGACTCTGGCTGTGGGAGACGCAGCGGCGCGAATAGCCGCGCAGACTCCACCGGCTACACATTTTCCCAGAAGGCGATAGGTAAGAGGCTATTAGCTGCCCCAAAGCGCAGAAGAGATCCGAGCTTGGGAATCCTTTGTGATTCCGCAAACGACGCCGCCGCCGCCGCCGACAGCAGCAACAGCAGCAGCGATTCGCCCGAAATAAATAGCAAATTCGTAGACGCGCGCACACTCGTCCTTGCGAGATCCGTTTCTCTCCCTTTCTCGCGCGCGCGCACTTTCAATATTGATCGGTGGCGATATTTACAGAGCCAATTACAAATTACTTCTCGAGCGCACGAGTGAGTTTAGGGGTCTCGATATTTCTGCGAAGCCATTTAAATTTAAGATCGTTTCAATCGATCCCGTTCCCGACCTAACCGATACTAATCCAAATGAGACATAAATGCGACCGCCGGGGAAAAGGACAGGCGGCGGAGGAAATCGGTTTAATGACAACAACCTACGAGCCAGCGCTTAAAAGATTTTTATAGTACTTGTGCTGAATAGACGGAAATGAAAAGTCCGACTCGTTTGATGAAATTTGAGAGCGAAATATAAAAAGGTAGCGGCTCGATCGCGGAAAACATGAAAGACAGGAATACACTCGAGTATAAATATGATTACGGCCAGGGGGACGGGGAGAGCGAGAGAGCGGCTTTTGCCGACGTCGCGCACTGCACCGGCCGTTTCCCCTCCCGCGACTCACGTGGCCCCGACGCACAATTGTTGCTCCCCGGCACTCGCGCGCACACGCCCGAGCGCAGCGACAAACTCCACCTGGCCACTATCACGGCTGCGCGCGCGACGCCGCGCCGATTACATTTTCCATTAACGGATAAGTCTGGTTCCAATTTGCCGACGCTGCACTCGCACTGATTACACAGAGCGGGTCACTTTTAACCTGCGCGCGCGCGCGCGCTACGCCTTGTTCAACTTGCAAATTTTTCCATGCGACGTGTGCGCCGCGAGATCAATCCCTCTGTCGCGCAATAGTCAACCACGCGAATAATGGCTGCTTTGAAAATTGACTATCGGATTTTCCGCCGCCGCGCACGGCTAATGCCTGCAGGCTTTCAACGCCGCTGCTCGGCTCTCTATCGCGCGCACAACCGCCCCGAGACTCGTTTCCACATTTTAAAACAGCCGAAAAAGCTCCCTCTCCCACCACCTCCTCCTCCAATTCGCCTGAGTGCTTCCTGTGTTCGCCACGCGCACGTGCGGCTGCGAGCCTCCAAAGGAGCCTTTCTTCGAGCGAAGAAACTCCGTGTCCAGGAGCAACGGCAACGCTGTCCGAAGTTGCTTCTCTCGCAAATGAGAAAGAGCGCCGAGCGCTGATCCTCGCTCGGCCCCATTGGCCACGGGCCCCGCCGATTTTCGCGATCGCAGTGGCGCCCCTCGGAAATTACTCGGCATCGATGAATTCGCCCGCGTGCAATAGAGTTGATGGATTGGAAAATGGCGGAAAATGGCCTGGCAAACAAGCTCCCGAGCAGACGCGATTTAATATAACGGCCTCTGCTAAAACTCTTGCGAAAAGACTTTCGCAGTTGGCAGTTGGTAGGAGAGTAACGAACCCCCCCCCCCCATCTATCGAGTATTTCCTCGGTAGCGCCTCGATACTCGCAAACATCAAAGGCCTCAATTTCATTTCGACTCGTCGTCCTACATCTTGAACTTGACTGAACCGCGGCGCAATTAAAGAGACGGCGCACTGCGATGTTTGCACGCCGAGAACGACAAAACGCTCCTCCCGTCGCTCGGAGGCGCCCTTCGCTGAATCCGCTCGCACGCTGTCTGCGTCCTCGTCTTCGGCGAGCTTAAATTACGCACGCGGCAAAGGAGAGGCGAGCGCCAGGCGAGATTTTAATAGATACAGTCGCCGAAGACAAAAAAGTTTCCCCGACCTTCCCTCCGGTGCGCCCCTCGCGATTTTACCGGCCAAGCAAAGACTCTCGTTCGTCGTCACCTAGACAACAATTTGCGCTCACCCTTCCGATGTCGCTACCAAAAACGCACGCGCGATTACGGAGGGCAGCGAGAACTCGTGTTGATCAGTGTATTTCAATTATGCATATTACAGTGATACAATTATAATAATATGAATGAGACTGTGAAATATGAAGCCATCATCCGATGGTCGAATTATGTTCACGCCCGCAACGTCCAGGGCTGCCAAGCGCAGTGAAATGTTCATCTACAAACTAGCGCCTGTTCTTTTTCAATTTTGCGCGTTAATTCGCTGAAAGCGTGACTCGATTAATATAGAATCATCGAGGGTCTTCTCCTTACGAAGAAATCATTTACGGATCTAGAAAACGTGCACTAATTTACCTCGGACTGATGCGTTAATTGCCAATACTTGCATTCGATCATCTCCAAAAACCCGCTCGTTAAATTTCATCCGCCTAAGTTTTCGTGCTAGAATTCAATTTCGCGTAGCATTGCAGCACAATGTAAATCAATTTTATTAAGATACTTGTAATTTTCATACCCCCGTTGCATAAAGCTAATCAAAATTCATAATAATTTACTTTTAGAGAGCGTAAATTTTTGCGCGTCATTAATTCTTTTAGAATTAATAAATGTAATTATAATTGCTTTTGACAATTATACAGTCACTTTGGCTGGCAACGTATGAAAGCTTCATCGTTCTCGTTTGATAAATCATATTTAAAGGTAAAATATCTAACAAAAAATTGTAATTATGGTTTTAATTAAGTTGGAAATCTTTTGCAGCAAAAAGCGAACAATTTTCCCTTGCGTGTTAATCCATAAAAACGAGTAATATGTGCATTACTTTTAATTCGAAGGATTTTAATCGCGTAAATCATAAAATAATTCACGAGTAATAGAACTGCAATTGAGTATTACATTTCAATTACGCTCGTCCTCTACGAATAATAATAATAGAGATATTCCGGCATCAAGAATTTACTTAAGCGCGCGCACCCAAGCACACACATTCATCAACCGCGATTCATCATTGTTGCTCATTTGTTCGGTTCAAAGTTCTGCTACAATAAATGGACTAAATTGATATTTTAAGAATTTTACGACCCCGAAAACAGATACGTGCGATTTAGTTTTGTGACGTAAAAGCAAAGCCGATGCAGTGGAACGGTGTAAAAGCCTGTCATTGATATTACATTTGAGCCGAAAAACTTTATTGTAAAATTAAAATGACTCGCCATTTCGTTGGCTCGTTTCCATTTCGCGTTCTTTTTAAATTTTTTCTCAAAATCGAGAGGAGCGTCGATAAAAAATTTATAAAAAAAATGAGGATGAAAAAGGCAAGCGAGCGGCAGCGAATAAAACCGAATATAAACAGAAATTCGTTCAAAATAATCTCCGGTAATATCGACGTGCGTGGGTGGCCCAGGATGCACGTGAATTCACTCGCCAAAGAAGTATAATTCGGGGGTCGTTTCGATGAAAAATGTCCGTCCCTTACGAATACACAAGTAATTGACGTACTTTACATATGGAACACGACATTAGAGTTTGTATTAAAGTTGCGCCATAAAGAAATGCCAACGGGTATAACCGTGAGTTCTAAATCATGCGTCCCATCGTTTACGACGTGTAATATCTAGGCATCATCATGGGCTACTTGATACTTTTGTAACCGCATACATTACCCACGCGCACGCGCCTCACCAGACTATCTGCTGTTCCATAAAACACAGCGGCGTAAGTCAAAATTTGCGTCGGATAACCTCCAAAGTACTTCAGCTCGACTAAACTGGATTTCTTGCTAAATTTCTTGCAGCGCCTAAATTAATTTAGGTGTTAATTTATTACAGCAACAATTTCATTACACCAACAATTGGCCAGTGAGTGAGTTTGCCACGTAAGTGTGCTTTTTATCGCACTGCGAGTTCGCGGTCGTCTTATTTTGCCGACAGCGAAAACGAAGAGAAGCGAAAGAGGATTCCGAGCGCAGCGCGTTTGATTCGAAAAATTCGATCCACTGGCGAAAAGGCAGATCGCGTGCGCACACCCAAGAGTGCAGAGAGAGAGAGAGAGAGAGAGAGAGAAGATTTCGGTGACGTATTCCTGCGCCCGAAGAGGCGCTATTGCTCATTCGTAATCGAGGGCTCGCCGCCTTTTAACGCGAACCGGAGTCGCCTGGAACGCGAGTAAACAGCAGAAGATGAAAAATACGAGGCAAAAAGCAAAAATTAGGAAGCTGCGGTCTAAAAGGAAAGCAAAGAAGCGAATAAGGAAGGAGAAAGAGGATTGGCCCGTTCCAGCCACTTAGCCACTATCCGCTTTAAGAGACGGGAAGCTTCGTTATTGTCTCTGCGAAAAGTTATGAAAATTACGTGCTTCCACGGTTGCGAGAGCTTCGGAGTTCCGGCTTTCGTGCTCCTCTGGGCGCGCGCGCGCGCCGCGATTTCCTTCTAGTTTTTCTCCGTCCAGCGCTTTCCTCCTCTTTTTCATCTTGACCTTTATTTATACATGCCAGGGCAGGAAACGTCGCGAGCGAAACTAAAATGCACTGCCGCCGCGGTCAAGAGAGCAGACGGACACGCGCTACGGAACGCGGAGTAAGTTGCCGCACCGAGTCGCCCGAATCGCACCAACTCTTCGCTGCTGCGAAAAACATTGGCACTGAATATTTGGCGAAAGCTCGCTCTCTTTTACTCTCCTTCAGCCTCCCCCGCACTCTGGATCGCAGCTCGACGAACGTCATCGTCCCGCCTCGGTGGTTAATGATCGCAGCTCTTACAAAGGACGTTCGATCCAGAAACTGCATTAGCGCGATCGATCACTGCGAAACAAACACTTCTCCGATAGAACTGCTGTCCATTAATTTTAATCGAGTCGATCGCGACTCGGTGCGCAACGAAAGCCCCCGCACGCCTACAAACTCGTCCCCTCGGAGCCGCGGACCGCGTGCGCACGCGCATATCGAGATGCAGAGGACCGAGCGGAAAAAACGTCCCCGACAATAAATCGGCGCGATAAAGTCCTTATCGGAGCCGATACTGCAAGGCTGCGCTCGCGTGTAAACGCGTTCGTACCCAATATCCGCCAGAGTAGCTGCGACCTCTTGGCGCCCCCTCCCGCCCTCAAAACTGCCCAGGTCGAAAATTAGGGCAGCGAAGCCCGTCGCGATAACAAAAGAGCACCACCGCAAAAATAGAAAAGTCGTCTCGTGCTTTTGCCGTAGATCGACGTTTGATCCGCCCACCAGCGGCGCCGTTGCGAGCTCGTGCCTCGCATCAGGAACGTTTCTTTCAGGGGAAAGGCCTCGTTCAATATTAAGGAAAGCGTCTGCCGACGAGGGCATTCTCGACCCCTTCCTCGCCCATCCGTCAGCGAAATTAACGACACCTGCACGCGTGTGCAGTCGTACACGTGGGCCGCAACCGCGAACGTGCCGGATAAAATTGCTCCGGACTAGATTTTTCTAAAAATTAGCACATTACACTCGGCGTGCGTCCTCGTAACAGCGTATTAACAATGTAATAACAACGTTGCTCTCGGCTTATCAAATCCGACGATCCAAAGTCCTGGCCGGCAGTTTCCCACCAGGGCTCAACGCTAATCTGCGTTTTCATTTTCTCCGCGCGAAACTTTATCGAGCTTGGCTTATCTGTGACGTGTACACTGTTGGGCCCGTGTCATAGCCACCATTCGTTCACGACGGATTGCGTGTGATAACGCACGGGAGGGAGTGTGGCGGCGACCTCCGACCTCGGCACTGCGTTCGCGAACGCTGCACAAACAAAGCACAACTTCCATCCGCGGGGAGCCGTTCGTGCCCAGCCGAGAGGACGTATCCGGAATTTCGGCCGCGATTCGTTAAACACACGAGACCGTTGGCTCGGTCCTCGGCGTGGCCTCCTGCTTCTGCGCGACGTTGCCTCGAGCGCCACCGTCGACGCAACCCTACGAATTTATGCGTACTGCTTTAATTTATTTCATCGATGTTTCTCGAGTCGTCGTTTCTTTTATTACGAGTCCCGCTAAAATCTGTGTAACGCGCGTATTATCACGCGAGGCGATAATTCACCCTTTTATCGTGGAAAATTATAAAGTTTTTTTACAACCGCTGTTTCTTTATCGCGCGTTATTAATGATTTAATTTAGCCGCGCACTCGTAGCGTTACTTATCACTTTTAGATGATACAATTTAGTGCCTCGCGGCTCGAGGAAGGCCCGAGGTGGCGCACGTGAATATGCATATTTCACGCCGATGCGGTTAATGTCAAAGTCAACACCCACGCACGGGCAACGCGTACACGCTATGCTTACATTCCGAAGCGCTTTTCCTCCTCCTCCTCCTCCTCCTCCTCGATCGTTGCTGGTTTGCCAAACGCACTTGCCATTTGTTTTCATTTTTTAATTTTGCGCCCAAAACTGCGGGGGACGAGGCGAACCAAGCGCCTCTCGCGGCATGAAACTTTAATTCGGCTTTCGGTTCGGGCGCAGCCTCGTTAGCATAGTTCGACCCTCCTCCTCTCGAGGAGCGACGCGACAATCCGTCCCCGATGCACGCGAGCGAGTTCCGAGAAAAATAGACTCCCAGCCCAAGCCAAGAAAACGGCTTTTACCAGGGAGGGACGCGTCCACCTTTCCTCCCTGCTGCTTAGACGCTCTCCGGGCGGGAGCACCACGTGTCTCCTGAATAATTAGAGCCGCTTTCTCGGAAGCGCCGAAACCGCCCTTCGGCACTCGGCTGCTGGTGATTCGCGAGACTCTCGTCTCGCTGTCAGGGCGAGTGTGTCTACGAGAACGGTGCTGAGTGACGCGCGCGAGATCCTGCGACGCTTCACGGACGAACACACGCCCAAGCCGCGAGGCTCTCAGGATTACTTCCGCGCACCGCAGCTCCAGTTGCTGCTCGAGATCAGTTTTACTTCTGCCGCGAAACAACGTTGGAGCTCGCGTTACTGCTAACGACGAATTATTCTGCGTCGGCCGGTAATTTTCAGCACCTGAAAAGGTTCGCTCCGGCCGATTATCCCCTGATCTTCCTGTTCCCGATGCCATTTTTAATTCGCCATCAGTATTACACGCAGCAAACTACCGAAGCTTATCGCTCCTCTGTGTTTTGGGAAGATGGCGATGATCGACGTGATTGAACATCAGCTAATTACGAGCGCTCGTGTCAATTTCAGGATAAATCTAAAACCCTCGATGCGCGATTTCAAATTACTCGTGTGATTTATGAGGCATTCGCGATACTCGGAGTCGCGTTTCTAGGCAACTACTCCATTACGTCAAACGCAAAAATTTCTAATAATGCAGCAGAGAAAACTGGGGGAGTGACGCGCAACTCGCCTTTCTACCAGTTTTTCCGAAAAGCCAATCCAACTGCGGCCGACATCCGTGTCGCGTTGACTGCTTGCAAAGATGCAAATGAATTCGAGTGCATGATTCGAGTTGAAGCTGCGCGCAACGGGAGAAAAGAAGAGAGGCGAGTTCCAAGTGGCCCTTGACACAACGGAATCGGAGACTCCGATTTCGCTCGCGTCCGCTCTCACGATACCATTTTCGGTTTTGCGCGATTTCGGTTTGAGTTTCCGACGCCTCGTGACACGCAGTGCAACACTAGGCCACTCGGCCACCTGTTTAATCGCTGGAAGCAGAAACACGCGTACGCGTATCTCTGTTTGTGTTTGGCACACAAGCTTATACGGGCGGAGCAGCAGCGGCGTCAATTATACGCGCACGGAAACTAGTAGTCCAGTAAGTTATGCGCAACAGCGCTGCGCCTGTGTGCGCATGATAATCTCGCGTGTCTGCTTGTCGATGGATGCACGTACTAAAGCCGTACAATGTTTGGACAAATAATATTAAATTTGAATTAAACTTGTGCTTGCGAATCAATTTTACGAATCGCAACGGTGACATTTGTGCTGCGAAATTGTCGTTGTCCGTTAACTTTTGCAGCTTCGAAAGCACCGACTTTATTCTACTCATCTTTACTAGTCGCGTTCGACCGATTTTTGCCACTAGTGCTATTTATAACAAAATCGCCCAACGCGTCGCTCCTTGATCGCTTAAATTTCAAAGTCACTGACACCGCCGATGCGAGAGAACTAAAAAAGCGAATCACAACGAAGCGAAAAAGCTCTAAGATACCGCAAGTGCAAAAAATGCACCGCGTTGTTTTATCGCCCGCTTGCAGATTCGTATTGAGCGAAACTTGCATTAGGATCACGAGCATTAAAATGCGAAATGCAGGTGTAGACTACCTTTTCGTCTGATTCCGAATTCTTGAAAACTAGAAAATAAAATGTGAATCTCATCACTTGGCTCGGGCAAAGTTCGAGTGATTTGCGAGTTAAATTCAAAGTTTCAATGACACTTGCCCGTCGCGCTGTGTGAAACGCTTTAACCAGGCATTCCAATTTAAAAAACAATTTTAGCAGACATTCCGATTTATTCAAAGAGAATAAAACGCAATTATTGGATTGTCGGAATAATGGGGTGGAAGATCGGCCGAGGGTGGCAGAGCCTTGAATAAGCGTTAGATAATGCCGGGAAAGAAGGGGATTACGTACGCGTGTGCGCGAGGAGGAGTGGAAGGTTCGCCGCTCGCATTCCTCGTCATTCGAGAAATCACCAAATGCTGGGATTCAGTTTTGGACGGCGCGCCATAACGCAAAATAACTCAAAAGCGCGCCCGTGGTAATTTTGCGCTAATATTCAAGGTAAGGCCGAGCCTGGACGAAACAAAAAAGGCAACAAATTTTCCAAAACGCTTCTGTCGCTGGTTTTAGCGCAACACTAGGCGGCCGCGGTTCGTTTAACGTCGGTCACGGGGACGGTACGCGCTGTCGCAAATCCGGATTCAGCGACTTTTTACGCTGAGACGGAATAGGAGAAGCAGATTAACGCTGCACTCGCACTCGGGCGAGCGTATAACGAATCAAGGGAGCCGCCGTTGCCGGGCCATTTAACGAGTCGTTGAATTAAAGCGAAAGCTTCTTTAAACGATGCGTCGGTAAAGATGCTCTAATTAATAAAGCTATTCGACGTTTGCTTGGTTACAGTGAGCCAACCTAATTCCGCTGAAATCTATTCGGACGATGAGCTCGAGCTATTTCGGCACGGCCACTGGCGTTATTAATAGAGATATTGCTCGATTAATTAGGCGCGCGAGGGCTCGCTCTTGCACTCGGATTTAGGGCGCGCGGGGGAGGAAAGCCGACTCGGCGGCGGCGGCGGCGGCGGTTCTCCTGGAAAACGCGCGGAAAGCGTAGCGCGTGCGCGGACCACGACGGAGGACAAATCCGCGAGCGCGAAAAGCCTTTGTCTCTCGAGAAAACGGCTCGCACGCGTTAGGCGAGTGACCGACCGGGTGAGCAGCCTAAATGACGGGACTCGTTATAATTAATCCGGATCACGGATAGATGATGCAATTCCGCGGCGAGGGGTCACTGCACGCACGCGCACGCACACTAGCTCGCCTCGCCGTTTGAGCGCGAAAGCCGATAGACGCGCGGCACGAATTGATCGCTGCTTGCGCAATCGCAGATTCCGTTTCCATTTCTCGTTTACAATCAACACACGGCGATGCATGCGAATTCGGAGCCGAGTGCATCAATCGTGATGAATTAATGATATTAAGCGCCGGGCAGCGACGGATTTTCTCCCCCCCCCCTGCGAGGCGTTTTCAGTGGAAAATCCAGAGGGTTAATTGTGTCGTTGCGCGTGACATTCGGAAAGGAGGCTTATTATTACTCGGAGCCTCGCTACCATTGCTTTGGACACAATAACTGTTTTGTTCCTGACGATGAACCGGCGATTCGGATCGTTTATAATCCGCTGGAATAAATGGACTCGTCTTCGCTTGAAAACGTCGAGGAAAATGCCCTTCGAGCGGCTACTCGTTGCAGCGTTGCAGTGTCGAGCGAATAATTAGCTCGTGTCGGCTCGAGCGCTTGACGTTACTGCTCCTGCATCGATGTAATCAAATCAGCTGCATCTAAGTACAAATAACGGCAAACGTAAACCTCCGCCGAGGGATCCCATTTAGATACACTCACACGTACGTTAAGCGGCTTACGGTGTGTCCTGAATTGCGAATGATTCGAAACGGATTATAAATGAAAATTATAAATGCTCCCCTCTCCTTTTAACAGACGCGAGGCATTGGAATCTGATAATAATGCCATCACTTTTTAATGCCGAATCACAACAGAGAATAGAAGAGGAATTCGGCGCACGACTATAAATTTTCAGTTTTTAATCTCGCAACGCTCAAAGGCAAGAATCGACCCATTGTGCAACGAGGCTCACAAGTGTTACAAGTGTTACAGGTGACAATATAATATCGAGTTTAATGATGCATTGCGATCGAAGCAATTAACCGCGTCACAATGCAATTACTTACTCGTAGACTTGAAATCGCAAAGGAACATCGTAAGGACGAACGCTTACCTGAAACAAACACAAGAGACAATTATCAGATGGTTTCACGAACACTTTTACGCGCAAAATATGCAGTTTTCAAATCAAAAGAGCTTTCCACTTAAGGAAATGAAATAATTCCCCCAGCCCCTTTTATCCGAAGCGCGGCACATTTTTAAACTTTACTGAAATCTTCAAACGTATCACACACGGAGCTTACCTTTGATAACATAAAATATTACGGAACTAAAGTGTGGAATTTTTCCCAAAGGAATGCACTTTCTAAAGCAAATCCAATTTTAAGTAAATAGTCCCTGACATGTGGATACAACATTGCATCTCACGACGTAAAATGAACTACGTATTGGAAAAACGTATGCCGAGGAATTTACTTATTTTCTTTCCCGCATCTAAATATTTTATAATGTTTAATAATGTTTCAAAAAGCAAAAGAAATTCTCGGTTGAAAGGTGAATAAATATTTCGAGCGTCTGTTTCAATTTTCATCTGTACCAATTGGAATTTGCTTTGCTAAATTGCAAACTCCATTATCAAATAATCTAGTAACACTGTATGCAGTCTTAGTGGAATTTAGCATTTAGTAAATAAGTTGCCGAAATTCAAAGACCCCCCCCACTGCACGTCCCCTTTAAGTTCTTGATTTCGCGGCGATAAGTGCATAATAATAATTAGAAGAAGCACTGCACGAGCGTCGGCGGCACTGGCAGCCGTTGGGAGACCAAAAAATGGGAGCGATTTTATTAAACGAGTGGAATAAAACTTGTTACGGCTTTTAAAGAATAATAACAGAAACAACGTGTGTAGCGCGAGGAATGGGGACTAAATCGCGCTGAGATGAAAAGCGAAAAGCAAGCGTTCGGCAACATTCGAGACATTAATTCTTTCTGCTCAAGTAGGCTAATTAACGATTGCATCGTGCATGCGTATTCAGCCTAATGAAAGACTTCATTGATGACGTAAGCTCAATGTGCACGTCCGAGTCCCGCGTTTGTTCCGCTGTTTCTTTTTTCTGTAAATTTCGAATCTCGCTCTTAGTGTTCGCTTTGGCGTGATTAACAAAGTGTACGATCCATCGATCGCCTCCAATAGGATCCGCCTACTTTTCTCCTTCTGGATGTCGTTGTAAAAAATGTTCGATCTTGCTATTGCAACTAGATTAACAAATGGACCTTTTAAGCTTCGAATGACCAATGCGCGCTCGATGGCTTCGTCGATACTGTCATTGAATTAACAACCAATTATTTCTGTTTGATGATATTCATTATTCCTTAGAGTGTAGAAAACTCATGATTTTATTTTCATAATCCAATTTTAAAATTGAATTTATTTCCCGAAGCTTTCGGTAAAATCAAGCCAACGCACACGATTAAACTTGAATTAGAATGTAAATCGTATTATCATCTAATGTATCTCGACGTTAATTAAATTAAATTGCAGTCAGCGATGACTGATTATTTCGGCAGATAATGCATTTTAATAATCTTAACCGATCGCTTCTTCTTTCGTAACGTTTCGTTTAATTCGTTAATTTGCAGAAAATATTTTTAAAAACACTCGATGAATACGGCCTTTATACGAAAATTCGTACACAGTTAAAATAAATATTAGCCGGCCAAAGTGCGTCGAGGGCGTTTTGTAGCGAAATAACCTAGATAACGCCAAAATCAATTAATTAGCGGATTAGACTGCGAACCTGATATCGCTAATAATTGATAATACAACTGCTGCAGGTAATGACGTGAATTTTGAAACAATTCGTCGAATGTCATGTTCGACTGCGGATGTTTTTAGCCGGAATCAGCTTACCAAACGTATAAACTCCCACTCCAGCAAGAAGAAAAAAACTGCACGACAGAATTGTGAAAACGTTTTGCAAATTTAAGCTCGGAGCTTCATTTTCCAGGCTTCCAATGTTATTATATTTTGTAGATTCGAAATATCAAATGCAATTAGAGTTGCTTATTGGAGAACGTTTTTGTCACGAGCATGTTTATCGCAACAATGACGAACGTGCGATGAATAATTGATTCGGGACGCATTGGAGACTTTGATCATAAAGACAATTAGCCTTTATTCAGAACTGCAAAAAGTTGGATTATTTAAAGAAAGTCGTTACTTTCTATCAACGTAAATTCCGCCCATTACTTACTCGACGCGACCCGTGGAATTAATCATTTACGCAATGGTGCGTGGAATCGGAAAATTCGTTACCTCCTACAAGAATAAACATTCGATTAAACTGAAACTATCTCGTTCGGAATCTACAGGCTTGGAGAACATCGGATATTTTCTATTAAAATTAGAAGCAGATTTCCGGAATCGCAGGCTGGATTACCATAAGCGATTCTCGAACGCGCGTTCAAACTTTGTTATGTTTCAAAAGGTCGCGCGGCACGATAGGATCCATTAATAAAAATATCCCTCCGCAACATCAGCCTAGGGTTTCATTGTGTTTTACATTCGTTCTAACAGGCGGAACTTTAACGATGCGCCGTTGAACAAGTTGCAGATCGGAGCAGTGCGCGCGACCCATCGAGACTGGCATCCGAGTTTCGGTGTCCCTCTTCCTGTTTAAGGCGGCAGTAACAGCAGCGGCAACAGCAGCAACAACAACCGAATCGCCGCACTCCCTCGACCACCGCTGCGCGCCAATTTACAGAGCGAGATGCCCGTTAAACAGTCTTAAGCTCGATAAATGGCCGAGAGGGGGCAGCTGGAACTGACAACGGGGGTCAAGGGTCGAGCGCGAAAACCACTCGCAGGAGTGTCGAGTGATGCTGTAATTTACGCGGAAGCCGGAAAAAACGAGAGCCTCGAGCCTCGACACTCCGCCAGATGTCGCACCAGCCGTAATTGATCCGTTTAATTTGCGGATAAAGCGTTTGCGGAGCACGTTGTTATTCACTCGGCCGCGCTGCACGATTCTGTAAATTTTCAAATTTCATTCTCACCCCGACGAATCGACCCTAATGCACTTTCCTTATCACCGCACCGCTCATCGCGCTGTTTTCGATGCAGCTCATCCGTTACTCCAAAAAATCCTCCGAGATGCGTTTAGATCGAATGTAATTGTCGTTGTAAAAGTTGGCGTAAACGTTTTGAGAAAATTGATTGCGCACAGGTGATAATTCGAAATTTTGCCATTCGCTCCGATTAAATTATCGTTAAGCAAGAAATTCGAATAGCTGCGTTATTTAGAATCGAAGCATCAACTGCTAATTAGCTTCGTTGAGTACTTTTTGCTCGAACGAACGGATCAAGGAATATACGCAGCACAAGGTTGCTTGGAACAGTCTTGAGCTTATTTATTTGCTTACCTACGAAAGACGAGCGGTTACCTCAGAATTGATAAAAGTACAACATTGCAGACGCAAAAATGCAACGATAATTTTTCAATCTCAATGTTGAAGAAGAAAAATGCACTAAAATTCCGATTGAATTTAGCGCAGCGTTTTGAAGCCGTTTGAGAATACCAGAGAATTTGTTGTTGTTAAAGGAATGCATACGGAGTGCATAAGAAGAAGTTTTGCCTGCAACTCGAAAGGAAAGAAAACTGTCGCTGACAAATTCCTCGCAGTCCTTTTGTTTACCATCGATGCAGTGCAGTCGGCCTCCCCTCGTTCCCCTCGCGAGCCCCGACCACTTTCATTCGCGATAACTTATACGGACGTATCCATCGCATCGCAAAACAGATGAGCGCTGCGGCGTTGCATCTTCCAAGGAAAAAGGAAGCGGAGAGGTAGTAACTTTTGGAAAGTGTATTACCGCCTGGCATAAATCATCGAGCGCCCAACGGCTCTGGGCGCGCGCGTCATCTTCCGCCGGAGTCCGCAGTATTGTCGCGCGGACATTTTTACGCCGTGACTTTCACGCATGGATCAGTCGATAAAAAGAATCGAGGCGCGAATAGACAAAGAGGGAAATCCACGAGGATTTTCGCAACAATGGCTCTGGCCGCACACGCGCCTTCGATGTGTGACTTTCGGTTATCAATGCTCGCGCGGGCGGGGGGGGGGGAGGCGAGCAGAGTCGAGCGCGCATTTTGTAAAGATAAATGCGCGCACAAGGAACAATTGCACGGGCTGTTGAGATTTATGCGACTTGTGACGCGAAGAATCCCCAAGTCTCTCTTGTAAATGCGTTGCAGCAGCCAAGTGGAGTCAATGGGTGCATCGCAGTCGCCTCCTCCTATCGGCTTTCGGCGTTTTCTCATCTTTGCTTCTTTGCTAATACACTTAAGGGCTTTTGTTTTTCATATTGCACGTACACAGCCTCGCAACGTATTTTCGTTTTAACATATGTTGCCGAGCACCAAACGTCTCTTTGAATAATTCATAGCACCTGTTTTTCTTCTTTTACACACGAATTGCGCACCAGGCGACATTTTATTGTTTCCGCGTGTGAGAGGCGTCGTCCACTAATTGATCGACAAATAGACACCGGCGTTCGAAAATTAATGCATTTTTTAAAAGCCTGCAAGCGCAGCAGTGCGCGCGATCGAAGATAACTGTGTCAATGCACTAACCTGCGATCGAAATACAATGGCCAACGTGCAAATGAAAATAAAGACGTGCGTTGAGGAAAATACGCTTAGTTGTCACACGTTATTTTCAGACTTTTAGGAATGTTCTTTATTACATCGTTAATGTTAGACATTGAGATGAGTTTTTTTGAAAATTATTTATATGCAAATTTTAATGCACTTTTATAAAAAGTATCCCAAGAAATAACACACGAAGTGCAAATCGTAGAAATAACTTGGAAAAGTTAAGCGATCCGGGAAATTTTCGCTAAAAAGGGCTTAACAATATTCATACATAATGTAAAAGGCATGACAAGTTTTTTTTAATTTTGAATTACAAGCAGAAATGTGAAAAAAGCGAAATAGCGCCTCTCTCTCTCTCTAGGATTGAAGATTATAATTTGAATGCAAGGATGTATCGGAAAGGTGTACAAATGGACAATTTAAAGCTATTAATATAGATGTGTGAAAATTAAAATTACGAGTAACTATTTCTGTTGGAAATATTTAAAACAAAAATTTGAATTTTGCCTGTAAATTTGTCGGAAAAATCAAGAAAGAAGACGACCGTTGTTCGTATCCCTTAAAAGCAATATAAATTATGAATGAAATTCGTTTCGTCTAGGGAAAAGTTAAAGCCAGTGACGCGCGACACATCTTTAGGTATAATTTACGCGATATTTAACGAAAGCATTGCGTCGACTTCTTTCACTTTGCGCGTTAATTAAACAAATACAACTGGTCCAGCAGACATTTCCTGCAACTGGCAGTTTTCGAAAAGCTCGTTTTGAATATCAACGTCGAATTATCATCCAATTTTTTAGATTTCACTCAGCGGCAATTAGAAGTGCGCGCGCACACCTGTGAGTAATTTCGCAAAAAACTCAAGAACGTACCCCAGGGGTACGTAAGGGTTCGCATAAGCCGAAGACCATAAGGGAGGAACTGTTATTGCCGTTATTTTTCGAGATTCCTCGCGATTTTCAACCCCGTAGCTATCGAAACGAAAGAGACTCGCAACTCTCCTCTCGAGCTCTTGCGAGTGCAGTTTGCTCGAGGCCACGCGCGCACTCCCCGCCGCATTAAGGAGGATCGCTCGGGTTATCGCACCAGGTACTGCGATAATAAATGGATTGTCACGTGCGTTCGACACGAGGCGGCGGTTCCGCGAGCCTCGACGGAAAGACGGAAAGAGGAAGGATCCAGGGCCAAGCATATAGATCTATGCGAACCTGGGGAGGCGGAGACGGGAACCGACGCCGTCTCGTACTGCTCCCGGAGGAACGGAAGCCAGAGCCCGGGCTTTTATCTATTCGCGCTAGCTTTTCCAGCCTTATCTTTCGACTTTTTATAAGCGGCCCCCTTATCTCACTTTGTATTTTCTTAGACGAGATTATTTGAACTCGAAAATACGAAAGCTCAGGTTCGCTCAAAGGTCTTGGACGCGGTCGGTGACAAACTGTTTCTTTCGGGACGTCAACTATCGAGAAATTTTCAAACTGCGAACGGCTTGAAAATCCAGCGGACCTTTTTGAATTATCCGAAATTTGCGGCGGACAATCGAGAGCCGCCCTTTGAAAAATGTTGCCGCTGCGTTCCGAAATTCAGGCTAAAACTGGAGAGTCGGATTTTATTTAGGACGATGCATTTTTTCAAACGAACCTCCGTTGAAGCTTTGCATTTTTCATTACATAGCAACGTTAGCAATGTAATTTTAAAGTTGTAAGAAAAATATTTATCTATCTGTATATTTCCCGAAAGTACTCGAGTAGTTATACGCAGGTCAAAGTATCTCTGAGAAAAAGAGGAAAAGAGAAAAGTGGCGCGCAGGAGGAAGTGACTCCAAAAGAACCACTGCATTTTCATAAAAATACGATTAAACTTTCAGTATCGGTTGCGGAGAAATGCGAATTATTTCTCCTTGAACTTTGACTATTCTATGAATTTTTATGCTCAAAGGTTTATAAAAATATCCTTAAAACAATAATAATCGCGAAAGCGTTGTAAGCGCAATATTTACTCAAAATGCTCCGGTGCGTTTATCTGTTTATTTAGAGTTCTTTGCAGTACGTCGGTTAGTTCCGCGTGGCGAAGCTCAAACTCAAACGAATACTGCAAAAGTTGGGCCAAAGGTAAAGGACGAAATTGCAAATTATGATTTACCGTAATCTGCTTAGCAGTTTCTTAAATTTAAGTCATTCAAAAGTTTGCGAGCGGTTAGCAAACATATTATAGGAGGCTGCCAAGTGAATATGGCCGATTCGACGCCGCGTGCGCGCCTCGTTGGGAACGCGACCTCGAGGACGAGGACGAGGACGAGGACGACAGGCCACCAAGAGTTCGGGTACTTTATGGACGGAAGCGGAGCTTTGCAGAAACCGCCGAGAAAAATAGAAAAGGGATATAAAGATAAATAAGAAAATTGCACATATTGAAGGGAGCGGGGCTTTCAGCTTGAAATCGAGGCATTCCAGGGTACTTACGTACGTCTGTCTACGGCTGCTTCTCGATAAGCAAACTCCGGGAAATATTGAATATTGACTCTTAGATGCAGTCAACGAGAATTTTATGGTGAAAAGTAACGCTTTCGGAATATAATGCCTCTCGAGCTTTTATTTACGACCGGGCGTCGCGCGAGGAGCGACTGACCAACAAAGACGTCTGGAAAGCGTAATTTTCATTTATCAAAAGGGAAGTTTGTCCGTGCGACTTCTCTTTCTAATTGCAAACGTTCGTAGCTCGCCCCAGAATTGCATTAACTTTTACACGCAGCTCTCGAAAAAAGATAATAAATACGAATGCGCGCGAAGGTTCATCCATTTACAAAAACCAATCCAATTGGAACGGCCTCTTTTTATTTTTAAAATTCAGTGAACCTTTTTTTAAACATTTATATTTAGAAACTGCAATACCGACGAGGCATTTTACAATACCTCTTTTTGCGGAGCAGTTTTTATCGTATAAACAACGCGATATCGCGTTGAAATTCGCTTTATTCCGTGGCGATTTGGGGGGAGCAAGCACTTTTAGTTTGTACCTCTTTATACCTCTGCATCGATACGTACGTAAGGAGCAGTCGGGAATCGCTCTTGTCGTAAAATTTGGGATATTTTTATCCCTGAAATGTAGATCAATGCGTATTCCACGTATCTGTCTCGGTGTGTGTATTCGATTGTCAGAGAAATTCCCAATTAGTTGCTCGATAATAAAACGAATGTCCAACGAAATAACTAATGTCTCGGCCAAAATAACCCATCGTTCAAAAATCGAGGCAATGCACGCGACGCGTATTACTCTGGAAGAAAAAGTTACCTTTACTCTAAAAACAGCCGAAAAATGTTTAGCCATCTTTCCAGAATGTGCTTCCCTTGCTATTTTGTCGAAGACATTTTTTGGCACCGCGTCATATTATAAATTTAAAAAAAGTATTTTGCTATTCACCAGATAGTTTTCGTTTATAAAATAACACTCGGAAATGCACGCGTAAATATTGTAATTTTCACGACGAATCTCTTAATCCGCACCAATTCTAGTGCACGCGTTTATCTTGTAGCGCACTTAGAAGCTTTCATTCGAAACGAATACGTTAAAAAATTTTCACAGCGAGTTAAGCCGCATTTTTTCTCCACATAACTCGTGCTCATACTGCGCTAAAAAGGGACACAAAGTCATTGCAATTATTAATAGGTTCTTTGATGCACCGTACCAAAAATATAACGCGATAATTCTAAAATGAATATAATACTGCTAGTAAAGTGTAAGTGATCTATACGATAAAGCATAAAAGTAAAATATGGTAAAACGTAAAAGCAGCATATACTGCGTGAAATATGCTAATACGGTGCACACTTTTCAAACCGAGTACTGACTGCATTTTTATTTTACAATTATCGCGGAAATGATGAATATTACAATACTGCTGATGCGAGCGAATATATCGAGTTAGCGACGCGTGTTCGGCAACATTTAAATATTCATCACTGCTCCGAAATTTAGAAATAATGTGCGGAATGGGCTACTCGTATCGTTCTATAACAACAACGCGACATCATCACGCGTCGCATTTTCCATCCAGCCAAGTTCACTTGTAATTACTCGACGATCTATTTTGGTTGTTCTTTTGCATTTTCGTACTGTCAACAATAGCCCGCAAGTGCGACCCTAAATTTGGCGGCATTTTTATAAAATCGATCGAGCTTATGGGTTTTTCGAAGCTTCTAAAGAAAGCAGATCGAGCGTGGCAAGGAAACGGCAACTCGGAGAGAATTATTTGCGCATAAATCCGAAAACAATTTTGCAGCGAAATTTATGTCATCTGTGTGCTTACGCTTCCAGTCTCCTTTGCAAGATGTTCAGTATGGACGATCGAGTGTATCGCGGAGCACCACACGTAGCAGATTTGCACGGGTATAGCCTGTAAAATATTTGAGTTTTTATCGGAGGACGCTGCGCTCGTAGCCGCACAATACCCGAAAAGCGGGGTGGGGGGTCATGAGCAAAAGACAGAAATGGGGTGCAAATGGGGCTCGGAGCTAAAGATTACGGCACCGGCAACACGATACGCCGTGTCATTGCTTTCGCCTGTAGAATAAAATCTATCTTCTCATTTCTGACCCACGTTTTATCGCCTTCTCTGTGCTTCTTCCTGGATTCGTCTGACTTTTGCACATGCGAGAGAGAGAGAGAGAGAGATTAGGTGACAAGTTCCAGGCTTCGCACAGCAATGCACCGATGAAAACAGAAAGACAGAGAACGCAAGATGACGAAGTTACATTCATGAATAACTCAAGGGCAAATCGGTTGTGTTTCTTATGAAAACGCCCCCGTTGGTGTAAGCCAGTGCCGACTATCATCTCCGAGTGCATGTGCTAACTACACACACTATGCCGGAGTCTTTGTTACTTTGGATGAGGTAGTTGCCTCCGGCTCTTATATCCTTATCGAAACGAATTAACGAAAATGAGATTATGTCGCACGATGTTGATATTCGTAGAAAGAGAGCGAGAGAGAGAGAGAGAGAGAGAGAGAGAGAGAGCCGGAGAGGGGCCAATTTCAACCTTCGAAGGCGTTATTTATATGCAAAGTAGAAGATTTGTTTGGGAAGGCGAGATCTACACGGATAAAAAGCATAGAAGGGCGACAGGAGATTTATTTACTTTTAGTTAGAAGGTAGAAGCTGCTCCCAAAGATGCACCCAGATAATTTTCAGCTTTTCGCCTTCACACTGCATTAATTCATTAGCTTTTAATGTGCTTTTATCGGAAAAATCTCGCTGAAGAATTAATAACGCAAGGCTTCTGGAAAATTATGACTCCGACCTAATAAACGGTTTTACGAAATTAATTTATCGCGGCGTAATAATCAAAATACATTAACCGGTACTTTATCACAAGCATTTGCCATTAAAATAAAGTACAAATTTTCCTCAGTAGCGCGAAATTATGCCCGAGCAAATGTCAAAGATAAATAACACGTTTGAGTGATAAATATTATTTACTACTCGACTGCTTGCGACCCTGCAATTTTTCATTTAAAATTCGATAAGAGTATCGATGTTGGTTCGGACGAATTCGACGAAAACTACATCTCCGAGCACAAACGAGTGAATTTAAATTTTTTAACGTTTTCTTAGACCAGAGCGCGTAAACGAGTATCATCATCTTAGCCAGGCGAGCAATCGATTAATTCGATCGACAAACATCCTTGTCAGCGTTCACCCACGATTCTCAGCCCACAGCATTTCATCTCGAGAAAAACTCGAAATTTGCAATTTTAATTTTTCCGCAGGCAGCTCGCGAAAGGGGAAATTGGTAATTAATTTCGGCGCGTGGATTCGGCCCGAAAGGAGGAGGAAGCGAGGGCCTCGGCAAAGTCGATAATTCTCAAACTCGACTCGACGACCTTCGAGATGAGTTTGTTGCTGACGTCAAGATCAGAGCAGAGCAGCGACACGTAGGAGCCATCGGCGGCTGCAGCCGAGCCAAAATCCAGCCGCCACGACAGCCGAGTTTCGCACTCCCCCACTCGACAAAGTTGTCTGGGCGCGGTCCGTATCGAGAGACGATTTAGTTTATGCGCGCGCTCAAAGTGTCCCGCGCCAGCAGAAACGAGCTGCGACCTGCTACTCGAGTCGGGGAAGCCAGCGAGGAAGTGCCTCCATAAACGCGGCCGACCGGTGTTTTCTCGCTCGATCGTCGCCAGCAGAGCCTCGCCAAGGGATGGCGAATCGATGCGACAGGGGGTTGGGGGATCGACGATGTCCGGCAGGAGGCACCTGGACCGCCTCCGGAAAACTCCCGTGCCGTAGCTTTTCCCTCCGGCTCTACCCTTTTCTCCTTTAATCGATGCACAGCTGGTGCCGCGGCGATGCTTCGCCTATCACCGATGCCAGTTGGAAAACGAGGGTTTTTCCTCCTTCTTACGCGATATTTCCTCCTGCAAATGTGTGTAGGAAGTGCCGCGCGAAAGCACATTACCATCATCGCTATACTTGTACAAACGAAACTCACTCCGAGGCTCTCGAGCGCGCGTTTTTTAATCTCGTGCGCGGCGGCTTTCCGCCAAATTAACAAAAACACTTAATGCGCGAGATTAGCGCATAATTTCTAACTGATTTACTATAATTGCGCTCCTAATTATCCTCTTTCCAGCTACTTTATGTAATTAATAACGTTCTTTTTAATGCTCCATATTTATTTTAGCGAGAACTTTGCGTTTCCTCGAAACGTGCATCCGTGTATGCAGATTACCTTTTATAAGCTTTTGCTGCATTTAAGAAAATTCTCGAAAATCCTCGACGACTTTCCCGCGACCTCACTCTAGTTTTTAATTTATATCGCCTTTCATATCGGGAGCTGAATTGCCAGACTCGGCGCTCTCATTAAAATGCGATAAATTAGCTCGAGTCGAAGCGAGGAGGGCAACAATTTTTCAAGAGCCTGCATCTCAAGCTCAACATTCCAGTGCAGGATATTCTTCCGCGTCCAACTCGCGAGAGCGCGTCTGCGAACCAGCGATCATTTCGTGCCGATTGTTCTAGAAAGCGCCTGCCATAAAAACGCGGACCATCTGGTAAGCGAGGCCTGAATTTTATCGTAACGTCTTGCGATAAGCAGAGCGTACGAAACGCCCCCAGCGATCAAACTATCAAACAACTCGCATCTCGTTTACAGATTAAAACTTATATCAAGCGAGCCGACGACTTTCCGCGCGATTAAAAACAAGAGCAGCCCGTCCAGCTCGAGGCAGCGGAGCGTCTTCAGTCTCGGTCCTGGGCGTCGTTCCCGAGAAGCGACTACTGGCTGTCGTCGAATAAATCGCGGAGACGAGCAGCGATCGGGTAGTTGGGGAAGCGCGAGCATCGGCCCAGCCAAAGTTGAGGCTGATGCAGGAGTCCCTCCCCCCATTGAGCTGCTCCGCGCGCGATTGTTCGGGCTCGTGTGCAGGACGAGGGCGCGACGCGCACCGTACCCTAGTTATTCTAGTCAACGGAAATCCCCGGCGACGGCGCAGTGCCAGACAAAGGAGTGCTCGGGTGCGCGGCATTGTCCGGGTTAAGCCAAGCAAATCAAACGCTCGCCGTGCGTTTGTGGCAGCGCGTAACCAACAGATGCGGAGGGACATCGAGAGGAAGCAGCGGAGAGAGTCTCGCGCGGGCCGACCCACTCGAGGTAAACGTCGCCCTGCTCCAATGGAGGGCGGGCGCGCGTATTATCATTAAACGCGCGCGTCGCTGAATTTTCTTACGGAGCCGCGCTCGGCGTCTTTCACCGACGAAGATGTTGATTTAGTGCCGCTCTCCGAGCATTCAGTGCCGCGCGAGAGGGAAAAACTGCGAACGGGGATCCTCTCCGAATTGACCGGGTGCTGCTGCTGCCTTTAACTCCGGAGCGCCGCGGAAATTACTTTGGCCGTGGGTGTATCCAGCGATAATGGGTGTGATTCGTCGGGGTGTCGTCGCGCTCGAGTTGCCGAGTGATTGATTAGACTCTGGCCAGTTTTACCGTTGTTCTTGTCAATCACAATCTTTATCAGTCATCGGGGCTTCTTCCGAGCTAACGACCTACCCACCATCGGGGCTGAGCTTCTTCGAGAGCGCGCGATGTCCTGCTCGCATTTTCTTTACGAACCAGTCGACGAAACGCGTGATTGGTTCAAATTTTTCAGAATTACCGGTAAAACAGATGCTCGAATCGCGATTACCCGCTTACGTTCTCTAGCTTTGAATACCGATAACCTGACCTTGATGACCAACCGGCTGGAGAATTAGTCGGGTGTCGCAAATGAAAATGATTACCTAATATCATTGAGGAAAAAATCGACTGTTGACTGCTCGGACTCGTTAGCTTCTTTATCTGCTAAATAATCGAAGAACCAAACGATGTATCGTACACACTTTAATGATTATAACCTTAAAAATCCTTATGTTACTCGAGAATATTTGTATTTTAATTACAAAGCATCGCTAATGTAATTTCTGATTAGATAATGTATAATTTTTTTCCGCTAAAAGTGCAAAAAAGTTTGCAATTACATCGTAGTTTTCGTTATTCGCAAACATAATAATAATAATGATAATAATGATACGTCTCTCGAAGAGAGACCGAAGGTAAGATTGGATATAATTATGGAGAAGTTAATTAAAATGTCTTCAACGTCGAGTTTCACATTGTAACAATTCATAGTCTGCGTTCAGGAATGAATTATCGCGATTTCGAAATACTAAATTATTTTCTCGGTGCAAATAATATATTCCGCTGTTGAATGTACACTTAGGTTCACAGATGTGCATCTCTTTTTAGAGAGAAATTAAAATTTATTCAGCAATTCTTGTTGGAAAATCACTGTTAGCAACACGAATAGAGTCTAGTGTTAAACAAAAAACTACTTGAAATAAAAAATTATCGACTTTTGTAAATTGCTCGGGGTGCAGGAGCTCGAATAGTTTCGCACAGTTGGGAAATCTCGTTCGCGACGAATGAATTTTTCGCAAAGAACCCGTTCAAATAACTCAATACGTTAACAATGGCATTAATAAAAGAACGCGTCATAAATGCTCCCCCTTCCTCCCCTCTCTTTGGACGTCAAACACGAGGGCTCAATGCAGTGTGTTAAAATAGTGAAAAAGCTTTGTTTCAGCTGTACGCGCCACTGGGTGTTGGAGTTGAAGAGGAAAGGAGTAGCGAATAAAAGCGAAAGGCGCGAGAGCGAAAAAGGAAGAAAGTTTCGCGTGCCATCCAGAAACAACCAAAGCCACACACGGCAAATTAACCGAGCAGCTCGTACGCTTATTCATTCCGCAAAAGAGAAACACGGCAAAGAACAAAGAGCGGCGCTCGCAGAAGTAAAGAAACGGCGAGAAATTGCGTAAGCGCACGCATTGCAGAGTTCGCATGCGGTTTTCAGGTGTGTGTGTGGCATTTACCTGTTCGAATGCGTGCACGAGTCCGTTTATGACGACTTGTTTGCATAAGCTTGCGAGTCCACGGGAGAATACACATCGATGTGCAGAAACCGAGCTTTTACGAGGAAACGGCGCTCGGTCAAAGGGTACTTATACTTTTGCCTCGAATTCGCTGCGACGTAACGTGTGAAATCGGCGATTTAAAATTAGACGGCGACGCGATCGGAACAGAAGAGCAGGGCAGCCGCAGGTGCTTGAAACACGTTGACGAGTCGACGACAATTCCCCCGTAGGTGCGCGGGGGTGAGCGACAAATCCCACACTCGGCGCCAAATTAGCCGCGTCGTGTGATACGCAACAAATACGCGGCGGCTTGATGTACGATTGCGATCCCCGGGAGCGCAGCTCCATAGATCGTGTAACTAAAAGCATCGGTCGTGTCGCGGTCACAACTCGTCCCTAACTGGACAGATTCGAGGTTCGAGGCTGCGAGTGCGCCAGTCATTTTCTTCGTCCCGCAAAACGGGCAAATTCAAGCACGATTATGGCCACTGAGAAATAAGCCAAACTTTCGTCTGCAGCGCTGCGCACGCGACCGTCTTGTTTCGGACGCTTACCGCCTGCATCAGTTGCACTTCATTTGGACAGCATTGCATAGGCACACGAGAAAAGCAGCGGAAAGCAATTAAAGCCCCGATCCGATTGATTTCGCTCGCGCAACTGAAGAGTCGCTGTTTGCGAGCTTCCCGGGCGAAATTCCTGCCAATTTTTTGTCGACTTGTTTGCAATTTTCGAATTTTGCAAGCCTCGACTGAGGATGTCTAACAGCCTCAAACAAAGACTGTCGGCGATTCGCTTAGCAACAGCAATTTTTCGCAAACACCAGGAGCTCCACAACCGTCGGAAATACCTTAAAATCACTTTCAGTTCTGTACGACGAGAAGTGCTGATCCACTATGAGCTCGGGCTATAATAATTACCCAGTAAAATTTCGAGAATTAAATTCTACAAAAGCCGAAATCATTAGCGAAGCTGCGGCGGATCGATAGACTGCGCCGCCCAAAAAGCACTGTATCGCAAGCACATCGTCGAGAGCCCCGGAGGATGAATTACTAATTACCGCGCATGCTCATAATTAGTTGCTGGCGTCGGGCTCGGCGCTCGACTCTAGCGGGCTTTTTTAATTCAAAGCATTCGCCGACACGCACTCCCGAAAACATCGGGCACTGAATTTGCCGACTGCCCGAGAGGGAGGGGGTACGTGGGTGCGAGGGTCCGAGATCAGCAGCGCGCATAATTCGCGCTAATGAAGCCACTCGTGGGCTCCCGCTCGGATTTTCAACGATTCTCGCAGTCCTGCGGCGGGGAGCCCATCCGCAGTCGCCTGCACGCCTGCACGCCTGCACGACTGCGAATGCAGGGACTGCGAGAACAGTGCGCATGCCGACTAATCGTCGATCAACGGCGCGCTGCTGCGAGTCGCGGCTTCGGGTAAACATTGATCTTGCTTAATAGGAAAACGGGGGAAAGCGGAAACGGGGCCGATGTTTGATCGATTGGGAGCTGATGTAATAATGATAAAACGCCGATTGCCAACATTTTTCAGGTCCGCGATGTTTTTTGCGATCGTTGCGCGCAACTCGGGCGCTTCCGCGTATTGCGTAACCGCTCGGGTAACAAGGATGTACCAGTCAACGAGAAGACGAGAATTTTTAAAAACAGCCGTGTGTTTTTCGAAAACAACGTGTGATTCATCGGAGAGAATTGTCATCTTAGCGGCCCTGAGATGCATCAGGAAGCGTTAATCATCTGCGTCGGGAAAAACGCCGTTTTCGTACTCCACCTCGGTCCATAATATTAATTTAATCGCGTGTTTCTTTTAAACGGACAAATTCATCCGAGACATTTCTGAGCTTTTGCCACTGGCGCTGCATTTTTGTCGTATCGATAATGTAAGTGTGCATATTTCGTATAAAAGATTGACGACGACTCTTTGATAAAATATATTCTTAGAAACTATCACACGCACTCTTTACATTTAAATATTTTCATATTTATTAGGTATAAAAATAAAATCGGGTCGGCTTAAAATACACTCGACGCGTAAAATTCATGAAAGACTATCTCGGCAACGTTTTTAATGAATTTTAAAATCTGTGTTTTATTTTTATTTCTTTACTTGATAATACCTCCATGACCGTGAGAAAAGATGTTGTATTTCTTCAACTTATTCAATAATCAATTTCAAAATACTTGCACTCCTCATTCTTCATTCGATCGGCATTTCATTGGTATAAATTTAAAGCATTCAGTGTTTATTCTATTTTAAACACAGTTGTCGCGTTGAACGAACCAAAAACAATTTCATTTTCAACGGAAAGTTTTATTTTTCATTTTTTTTTTAAGTAACCAGAATGCACAATTTATGCTCGATTAACCCAAGATTTAAAAAACTACAAAAATTGAGAAATATCTCCAATACTTTTATTTCACAGAATTCCATTGACTTGAAAAATTCCAATTATTCTTACTGAAATTGTCTTAATGGAACACTCGGATGGGAATAATGTAACTCTTTTAAGACTGCGATCTCGAGCAAAATTATTTTTAGATAATTATTTGGAAAATTCGATCAGCGGACGATTAAAGTGCTTGAAAATTAAAAATTTACGTTGCATCCTCGTCCAGTATAAGAAGACATTTGCTACGACAACATTGTACAACAACTTTAAAGGGGCAAGTCTCCTTTTAATTGATCGAGTTAACGGCTGGAACGGGGTAATCGTAAAACCGGCACTTCCTTCAACATTCGGAAAATCTTCATTACGCGGAAAAACACACGGACGCGGATAAGAAATATTTTTAAAAAAGAAGGCGACACTTAAGCTCCGAATTTCCTCGCATTAAATCGCGTGAAATCCGGGGCCGCGGTAATTTCCCCTCGAGCGTTCGCCCAATTACGCGGGAAGCACAAAAAGTGCTAGACTTGCCGATCGAGGCGTCGCTCGCGCACCCGGGCAGAGGGGGATTAATGAAATGTTTCGCCTCCCTCTACTTCGGCCTCGAGTGCACCAAGGAGGAAGAAAGGGAAGAGCCCGCGGCCGAGGCCGGCTAGGGAGAAAAGCGTTTTCGTAATATGTAACGTATTTTCCGCTAGCAAGAAAAAGGAGCAATTGCGTGGCGAGCGACGACGCGCCCGGTAGCAGCAACGGCGCCAACCGGGAGAAAGGGTGAGAATTGATGAAAAACGAAATCCAGGCGCGGGGCCCGCAGGGGAGGGAAACGAAGACGCACGCACGCGCTACACGTGGAGGTTTCCTCGCACGATGAAAATGGAAATGAAAATGTGGGTTCGAGGTCGAGTCTGGGTTATCTACTTAACCTCCAAGGAGCTCGAATCGACGCAGGAAGCCCAGAAGGAGATCCCGGAAGCGAATTTTTTTAAAGCTCTTTCTTTTTGCTCGGAGCGCCGGCGCTTATTATTTGTTTGCCGAGCGCGCGAATTCAGAAGGAAACGGCGGAGGCGCATTTTAAAACGAATATGAAAGCCAATAAGTCGGGCAAGTGGCTCGTTTAATTTATATTATACGTCGGCGACATTTCCGTGAAAATTGCCCGTCCGTTTCAACAGGAGCGCAGCTGGAATAACACGAGTCTAATGCATCGACACGAAGAATTACGTATCAGTCGGGTATACGCCGTTTTAATTCGGAGCAGACAATCATAGAAATACGGCACAATAAACATCGTTTTTTATTTCTCTCTCTCTCTCTCTCTCTCCCTATCTCGAGTTATTATTTCGGGCTTACGGCTGCACTCGTGTGCGCCGACGCACCGGATCGTTTTCTCGTTGTCCTTGTCCGTGCGAAGTCGCGAGCCGCTCCGGAGTAATGTTTTAAGACCCCGGCGTCGAGGCTCTCGAGCACCACCAAACTCATAAAGGCAAAATTAATCGAAGTCACAAATGACGCCTTTCCTCGTGCGTTGGAAAAACACGGCTCCTAAAAGTGGATCAGGGGGAAGCTTCGCGATCCTCTCGAAAATGACAAATTAAATTTCCATGCCTCCTCGAAGAGTCACGTGTGGCGGCTTGTCCTCTTCGAGTCCAGTTCGCCTGGGACTCAGAAATGCAGTAACGTTAGTGCCGCCCGGGCTTCGGTCTAATACTGCAGTCGCGTTTCGCGTCGATGCACCCGATTTTCGCTCGCAGAGAAGCTGAGCCGAGTTTTTTCCGAGCTGCGTCTCCTCCCCCGCAGCCGCGCCCTTTAACGACGTCGCTTTAGCCCGGGTCAGCGTCGCCACCGTCACTCTCAACGCTTACCCGACAGATTCCCAATACTATCGCAAGATCCAGGGCCGTATCTTTGGGAATATCCTCGCTTGCGACAATCGCCGTCAGTCACGCCGCCGCCCTCCCTTATCTTTTTCCCGATAGTGTGCGTCCTCGCGTACGAGGATCCGCTGAAAATGGGCCAATACCGGGACCCATAATTCTGCGACAATATTGCTATTTACGAATGCTATCGGCGCAACAGCCATGGGTGGGCGCCCACTCGGGTATGCCGGGCCCTCCGCGTGTCCTCTCCTATCGATCATCGGCTCCACGAACTCCGGTCGATATTTCACGCATCGGTGTAAAAAAAAGTTAATAAACACGTCCTTGTTTCGCTTTGCTATTATTTTTGTGCAATGTCTGATAGTAACGTACGAGGCTCGGCTCTGCTCGCCGGCGTTTATTACGTTATAACTCGTATTTCTAGAATGTGTCGGCTGCATTCCTTGGCCTCGACGGCCATTTCGCCTGCAGTCATTAGCCATTTATTTTTTAAGCGGAGGAAGAAACGCGTGTTTTATGTTAAATGTCGCTGCTCGTGGCGAGTAAAAATCTTGCAGAGCCGAACCGCGAGTCACTGGCACAAGCACCTGAAGGATCTTGAGACGCTTGCACAGCGGCGATTAGAAAGAGGATCAGCGACGCGTAAAACCAAGTAAAGAGCGTCCGCGGGGTCAGTCGTAATTCGGGAGCCTCGCGTTTGCCGAACCGAGTAAACCCGGGCAAAATTCACCGCGTCATTTCCGCATATAATTATCGGTGCGCGCGCCGATAAGAGGACCAGTGCGTGCGAAGGCCAAGTAATGACTGCGTAACGAGGCCGAGAACAATGCGACGCGCGACGTCGTGTTTCGCGCTTGTAGCCACTCGGGACAAACGCGGCCAGGGGCTGGAGGGGCGCTTCTGCGGTTGGAACGCGGTTTTCGTCTCGGGAACGTGTAACAACCCGGGCGTTGCTGCGGCTGCCAGCGCTGCAATAGGACGCGAGAGGAGGATTTTTTGGAATTTATAGTCGATTCTAGTGCATTTCCCAAGAGCGGGACTCGGTTTTTGATTTTCGCGGAGCCCAACCAAAAGGGTAGAAATCAAACGCGGACCTTTCAAGGGTGAGCTGCAGTGCACTTGTAATATTTCGGCTTGGAATTTCACGTTACGTTTCATCCCTCGGGATGCACTTGAGCCCGCGGTGAGGGTTGAAAGGCGGTGCGGAGTTTGCTTTTGAGAGATTCGAATTCAGCCCCGAAGTTTCTGGTACGAATGCCGAGCTCGAGGTGTCCGGGCGTAATTAGAAAATGAAAAAATCAACGAACTAAATTTCGCTTTTCCTCGAGGAAAGAACTTTCTCTTGGGCATCAGACATACACGGGGTTGCAATGGTACAGAAACAAATGGGCAGTACTTACTCGTAAATAGTTGGATTTAGTTCAATATTGCTTCTGGCGAAACACTTACCTGAAACGAAAAATAAGAAAATGATATAGAACCGCAATTTTTGTTGAGGGTACGCGAGTTTAATTATTTCCAAGTGATTGGCGCTTTTTTCTAAAGAAATTTCTAAATTCTCTTCGCATTTGGCTTTCTAGCGTTTAAAATTTTCAGGAACAACGGCTTCAATGCTAAATAATTATTCGATGCTTTAACATTCTCCTAATTGCTTGTGCATTATTTCCGAATTACGATAAATTAAATTTGGTTAAATGTTAACCATTTGATACAACACTTGATATTTATAAATGTACAATTTCAGTTATATCGAGTACTGCAAACTAGATCTGCAAACATTTGATAAAAAAATGCGACAATTATAATGAAGCATAAATTGAAATTACTTTTATTTTTGAGTAGAAAATTCAAGTCTGAGTGTACGAATATAAATTGGTAGTGACGGAAAATGTTGTCTTTGCGTTTAGGAATAAATAAGCCCCGATTATTCAGCACTTAAATTTTTCAAACAGTCAAAGCAAAAATCTGCCTCTGTGCGATGAAGAAAAATATGGCTCAAACGATTTTTAGAGATCGCGTAATGCAGTTGCATAGTTAGCACATCACAAGCAGAAAACGCAAAAGTTGCAAGTAATGGCGTGTTTGATGCGCTTAGTGACCATCAAAGAGAATAGTTGAAGTCACAATTTGCTTTATTCGTCAAAAACGCCACCGAATTCCGATGCAGTCGCGTTGTTTTTATTAAATAGCCTCTTACGAGCGCAAATAAGAACAATAGATGCGCGGAGAGAGAGAGAGAGAGAGAGAGAGTGGGAGAGGGAGAGGGAGCGAGAGCAGAGGCAGGGCAGAAGACAGCGAATCGAGTCGAGTCAAGCTCGAGGCATTTTAGCAAGATTACGAGTGGACGTCAAGGAGAAAAGTGTTTTTAATTTTACGACGCGAAGCATGCGTCGGGAAATCTGCGCACGTAACCGGTCAAAATAAAGGTTGAACGTGTGCGCAAAAAACACAAACCCCCGCATAACCGCCTAGCGTGCGGAGGCGTACGCACGTGCACGCGGATCTCGAGTATCGGGAAGGAGGTTAAAGTTCAGATGTGTGCGAGTGTGCACGACACGGAAAGCGACGCATGCAACAAAAATTTTATCGCCGAGAGATCTTCCGAGTGCATCGAGCCTATGCACCTCTGCTCCTTCGACTTTCTAATTGAAACGCACCGGCATAGAGGGAGAAGAAACGTTGTGGACACATTTTTCGGGCTCCTCTCTCTCTCTCTCCCCCCGTTGTTTCCTTTCTCTTTTCATTTTCCAAAAGCGGGGAGCAGTTCGAGCCCGCGCATCAAATGTGCAATAACAAACGAGCCCGAGGTGTCGGTTGGTTCCTTTTTCCAAGTCGCCTTTCCAAACTCAAAATCCTCCCAACTTCCTTAGGGCATAAATAATATATCGCATGCGCGGAAACGGAAATTGAATCCCGCCCTCTCGCATTTATGTAAAATTAAAACGCATAAAAATGTTCGCGCAGAGATTATCGTTTTATGGATTCAATCTTAACGTGGAAACAAAGCAATGAATTTTAATTTCCTTCTGCTCGTAACTGGAGACAGAGAAACGGCTTCCTCGGGAAATAAAATTGCTCTCGATCCATCGAGCGTCAAAGGCGCTGTTGCTGGCAAAAGCGACAACGAAAGCGCAATTATTCAAATAATGACGCGCTGCGCCCCGACCTTTTTTCTCCCATGCGGTCTGCGCGCAACACTGCATTTGCTTGCCCACACTCGGGCTCTATTTCTTTTCCAGTTTCGCCTCGGACACAGCGGAAACAGCCGGCCAAGTGGCTCTCGGCAGCAACGAGCCAATCTTCACCCACGAGCGGCGGCCATTCCGCTCAGAAATTCCGGAGCTGCTCCTCGGACCGGCCGGACGTAGCGCGCGATACATAGAACCGGGCCGAGGAAAATAATGGCCGGGGAAGAACCCGGAAAGCTATACCCGCGAGAATGCGTGCAGCCGTGTTCTCGCGCTTTTTCCGACACTACTTACTCGGTTTTTTCTCCGTTCCGAGCGGCCGCGATTCGTAACGGTTTCGCGGCTTCAATTTCGAGACTCGCTGCTCCCAGGGCTCTAGGCTCCGATGCGGATGCTCGCACGTACGCGCGCAGGTGTCTGGGTGTACGTGCTCGCGATCCCGGAGTAGAAACGAGTAGCGTGGAAATCGATTGATAAGCGACTCTCCGCGAGTCCGAGGCCCGTCCTTCGCCTTGTGCGTCGCGGCGGCGACCCCTGCACTTCCTTGGGCGCGCGTTTGACGGCATCAGCCGCTTAAAAATGCGGCCTCGCTTGCCTGCGTTCGTTCTTTATCGGCCGCGCCATCTTTATTCGCCCGAATTCCATGTTTAGCCGCACTCTGAATTTTAATTAGCAGGTTTCGCAACGTAAAATACTGCCCCCCTGCCCCCGCCGCTGCCCGGCGAACACATTTTACGCGAGCATTTATAAATTGTGCAATTTATCGGCGGCCGGCTGCGGCGGAGAATTCGAGCTTAGGAAAGTTTTCGATTTCTGATAAAAAAACGTTCGGGACACCGAACCGAATTCGCGGCCTCTTTAACGTTCGAGAAAATTCGCGGAGCTGCCTGTCCGTGCGTGGGAGTGCGGGAAAACCGACGTTCGTATTTTTGCGGCGATTTCGCCGGGGAGCCAGGGAATCCGGGGAAGAAAGGAGGAGAGGGGAGAAGTGACGCGGGCGTGTAACCGCGCACACCCACCCTCCAACCCATGTGTCAAATTCATCATCTCGCACTCGCTTTATTAGTATAGTGAACTGACGACTAAAATTACGGACACTTATTATAGGTTTTATACTAGCCGTGCTTGCATTTTTCTCGTATCCATAAATGCATAGTTATTACTTTGAGATTTTACTATTATAATGGTATGTTACTTTCTGATTAAAATTTTAGATGTGCCATTAAGAAAAACGACGACAAGTCTTGTACGAGCGCACGTGTGTACAGTGAAGTATGGATATCGTCGTAATTCCATTTATAAAGAAATGTGTTCGAACAGATTAATTATTTTCACTAAAAAGCTTGGCTTATTATTGCTGATTCGATAATCGTTTTACAATTTTTCAAGATCGAATTTTTGATCCTCTCGTGTACTTAATTCATTACGAAAGGAGAAAGTTACAAAGATTATCACACTTGCAATTTAATTACGCGCACAGCTTTTTGTGCGCACTACTTAAACGGCCTAATAAAGAAAGTCAACGTTTTTATTTCAACTTTTTTATTCGCTTTGAAATGAAGATTTTAATGGTTTTAATTAGGGTAATTTAAAAAAATACTACGAAATTGTATTACAAGGCGTTACAATTTAGCTCGAATTTTTCTTTTCGAACCTCTTAAAGCCTTGTAGCGTTTACTCGTACTATTGTGCGTTTGAACGCTTAGTTCGATTAAAAACAAAGGTAATTCTATCGAACAGCTCGGATTGCTAATATATACAATGAAAAGATCTTATTTGTTATGCGAATTGCAATTTCGAGGAATTCGCTCGAGCATTAATAAAAAAATCTTAATTAACGATCGCTCGCAATCTCCAGCAGTGAACAACTCGACGATTAATGCATACTTTACATCGTGTAAAATATGAATTATACGATAAATCAGTTTAAATAATCGTGGAATTAAACATATCACACGTGTGTAATTAACTATTTTTTGATAGGTAGATGTTGTTTAAAAATCTAATACATAAAAATGTACATTTGTTACACTCCTTATCTTCAACTCGGTGCGCGTATTTAACTTTAACTATAGAATTCGCTAAATATTCCATTTTCACTTTCCTTTGCAAAAAAGTTATTCGTGTCTGTTTTACTTTGAGCACGGATTGAATTTAATATATAATCGAATAATAAAATGTGTACAAGTGCTGTGATCATAATTAAAAATGGGTTGATTCTTTTCTAACTTCATAAATAAGTACTTATCCGTCAAACTTTAAAAGACGCAAAGTCGAAATACAAAATCCGAGAATGTGCTTATCGTTTCTTTCAAAATTTCAAGAAAAACTCGATACGCATAATTATTGTATAAAATTTCTAAAGCCGCACTTCGGAAAAAGTGTACCAAGTATATTTGACTCCAAAACCGGACATAATAGTGAACAATTTCTTCAAATTTTATCGGATTTTAAAAAAATGCTTACATTTCGTTCGAAGGACAAGTATAATAATTGTTTAAACATCATTATCACAAATTGGAACGGATACTTTGCAACTAATTAAATCACTGGCCGCGAAGGGCAGCAAAATGAAAATCCTTGTTTTATCCGGCGATACTCGCGAAGCGTGTTTGCGAGGATAATTTTCTAGTTAACAGAAATCTGATATCAGACGAGAAAGGTCATTTTGTAACGGATACAAATGTTTTCCTTCTTAGATTAAACTATTCCGATAAATGTTTAAGCCGGCGTCGAGACTAGAAAGTGGTGCAATATAATAAATTTCACAGCGCAGCTCTGCGTCTGCATAAACGAAGTATCTCGAATTCAAAGAACAGGATAATCCAAAATCCAAAAAGGGAGCGGTGAAAGGGCAAAAAGCTGAAAAGGCGGTTACAAATTCACTGCTTTTTAAAAAAGAGAGCAATGCAGATTAAATCAATCAGGAGTTTCGCTATTTTCAACGACGGAAAGAGTTGAATTTGTGTTTTTTGATTGGTAAAAAAACTTTAAACTCCACAGACTCTGCGGATAATAATCTGCATTGGGCACGAGAGTTGAATGGGCGCCGCCTATTCCGCTGCTGTTGCAAGCAACATATTGGTTTTCAATTCTGTAAAGCAATTTCTTTTGAAAAACACGTGATCTTACGGCGAGCGATCGGCACATCACATGTTTCGTTAAATCAATACGAATTTAATCGAGAACAAGAGTGATTTACGAAAGGTAACCCATTTTATTGTATTAAAATTTTCGACCTGGCACATGATTTCTTCCTCCGTAGAGCACGAATTTTAACAGTGAAATTTATGTACTTTTACGCGCACGCGACCGAAATTCAGTGGGAAATATTACGAGCGTTCGATTGAAAAAAGAGAACTTTCGTAGAAAATGCACGGGAAGAGCTGCAAGTAAGAGAGAAACAAGTTGAGAATATCATTCGCAGATATATCTTGGATCTATTTAATGGGACGTTAATCCGAGACTGGGAGCGAGACATTTCGGAAAGTAAACAAATTTATTCTCTGCAAAGAGATAATTAGCGATAAATTAGATCGGAAACGTGCATGTATTTACTTTTCTAACGATTTCTTAAAGCTCCAATTAACATCGTGTAATTTCAATGTACAATTTCAAATACAAAAAATTCCAAGCACTCGTAGAGGTATAAAACGCGGAATCTTGAGGAACGTAAAGAAATTACGTAATAGCAAGATCGGTTAGCTTCGAGCTTCGTTACATATTGCACAGAGATAATTAAATTACGCGTATTGACAGTTTTATTCGACACGGAGCGACAATTGCAAGCTTAAAAGTAGCACAAAGGATTTTGCAGAAAAATAAAATAACTCTGTAACGTGTGTTAATGTGGAGCAGTGCGACTTAACAATTGTAACGCAGCGCAAGCATCGGATGATCATACGTGCCTCTAACAACGGATGAAACTCCATGCTAATAATTAATATAAAATTCTCCGGCGGAAAAAACAAGAGGATGGTAACGATGCAGGCGCAATTTGAAATATCGATGAAACCATTTGGAATTGAAATTGACTTCTCTTCTCGTTCTGTTCTCAAGGTCGTAAGGCGCGACGTTGCTCGAGTAAAAAATCTATTCGAGTTATAATGAAAATTTGTGAAACTCGAGGAGCGCGGCGCGAATTTAACGACGGAGATAAAATTCGCTCGGAAGATGTAATTGTAGCCCAAGAGCAGCGCGTGACATCAACCAGTGGTAGCCTTCGAACGGTCAATTTTGCATTTTGCATCCGAACTTCGGTAGCAATTTTGAAGGTTCATCGGAGGTCAAAGTTCGCGATCCCGAGCCTCGAAGGCGCGCGGCCATTCCCCGAATAAAAGATCGTAAAGCGCGACAGGCGCGTTGCGAGTGGACTTTGGAATTCTCGAGTGAAGAATCACTCGTCCATCTCCCGACAACGAGATGGAGACTTAAAGACCGGCGAGTGCAGCGGCGATGACGCCAACGCGGACGGTGATGGTAAGCGATACGCCGCTCGTGTTTCACGCCAACGACCGGCGCGCCAGCACATTTGTTCTTAGGAAGCGCAGCAGCGCTAAAACTGCAAAACCTAACGGGACGTTCGAGCCTACTAATCGAATTATACGCGCAGCACACGACCCACTTGTCGAGTCCGTGCAGGTCAATGGGACCATTAAAACCGGATAAGGCCTCGGCTCATCGCGCGCTCTCTCTCTCTCTCTCTCGGAGCCGCTTACTTGGCCGGTGCCAGCGAAGCTTTTCGCTCGTCAGTCCCCGGTCGAGCTGCTGCAGCAGGAGTCGCGCGACACTCGCAAAGGCCGAGAGCGATAATGACAAATGAGCGCCGCGTGAGGGGCCCGGGGTCCATTCTTCGCGCAGGCCGTCATCCGAGAAACAAAGCGTAGAGGAATTCGGCTCCGGAGGAAGGTATTAAAGTGCAGAGGATTGGCAACGAGCTCGGTTTCTCCTCCGGTTCGTCCGAGAAGACGTCCTCCGCGACCTGCATTCGCTTCGGCGCATTATCATGAAACTGCAGCGACCACGTAGCCTCCGCTCCGGGCACAAGGTCAGAAGTGGAGGAGGCGCAAAACGAGAAAAGAGGGACAGCGAAAAGCTGCGGGTTGGCCTGCGCGCGAGCGACTCTCCTCTCGAGGAGTCGAGGATCCGAGCGGGCGATGCCTATTTCGAGTAAAAATTAAGCTTTATGACCTACATACCTACGGGGCGCGTCGTTTCACGAGACATTAAATCGCCTAGCGTGCGCCAGGATTTTTATTGCCTCAGAAGTATCGGCGAAAAGAGCGGAGGAGCGGAAGAGCGAGCGGATCGGGGGCTTCTCAGAAATAGGAACTTAAACACGGGGCGAACGCGACGACGACCTTTAAATTTTATTCTCCGTACAAACGTAAAAAGCAAAAATTTTGGTGCCCATCTGATTGTTTCATTGTTTTTGCTCTTTCTTTTTGGGGTTGTTAAAGTTTTACTTCTTGTGGGAAAAGTCATATTTTACGACTCCGGCAAAAAGATACTTGTAATAATTTCCATTGTTTCTTTCTGCTTTTCGAGCCATTTTTACTTCCACTCTTAAATACAGGATTAAAGTTAATTGAGTGAAATTAGAAACTGCATAATTTTATTTTCGTGCACTTTTTACTTTTACGAAAATAAACATTGCTTTTTTCGCGAGCGAACTTTGCAATTGAAATTGTTAAAAAACGACATAAATAATATGCAAATAAAGACTGCGGTTACCATGCTTTTTTTCCATCCCTTTCTTCTTCTGTTTCTTTTTTTATATTTATTAAAAAATGCTAATGTTCTGCAAATTAGATAAAAGATTATCATAAGAAAGAATTTTTTCGGGCGCGTAATGAATAAAGAATGCTAATAAGTAAGAACCGAAGAGGAGCTTCGGAGGAAAAACTCAAATTTAATGTGGAATTTGCAACCTGTAATCTCTGGTTCGCAAGTTTTATTGCGTGACAAAAAGCGGCTGCAGTCTTATCGCGAGGCTTCTTTAAATAACGATGTGCGCGTAATGAGAAGCGGAGCGATGGAATTTTAAAGGCAGTTTTATATCAAAAAATCTGTATCGCAAAACATTACGATACCTCGGTAAGATCTTAAACAACTCGATTTCTAAACTTGAAAAATGTACCGGCTTGCCGAATGGGAAATACGAGACGCGTTTTTCCTCAAATAATTCACGAGTCCGTTGTGACTCGCAACTCTCCAAGCATATTAATAAGCTCACCGTAGAGCATTATACCGATTATTTTGCACTGGATAATGAAGTTGCCGAAACTATTTTTCTGGCCCACGGGCCGCGGCTTATCACGGCCACTCCACCGGGGTGAGGACGACCGCCGCACAACCTCAACCTCAGCTTTAGCGAGCGCCGGGGAAGAGACTCTCCCAAAGCAAACGCAACACCTTCTGCAGGACTTGCTTCGTATGCATAATAAATGGAGCAGCGCTTGTAGCGACGCCGGGGACTCGCGCGCGCCCTGATTCGCCGGTTCTGGACGCGGCCGTCGAGAAAAGGCAGCTCGGCAGCCGGGGGATGAGACGTAATCAGCGGTGCTCCTTCGGACGAAAAAGCGCGAGCTATAAAAGTATTAGAGTAAAAAATAAAGGCCCACGACATTTGTATGCAGCGCCGCCCGACGTCCGTCTTTTGCTCCTCGCTTTTTCCCTCTTTTTACCCGTTTTATGTGTTCATCCACGACTAGTGCGCCGGAGCCATGCAATATTAATGCAAATGTCGAGGACGGCGACGTGCACACCTACTCGTGCCACCGCGACCCAACGACGCCCCCGCACGCGTTACCCATACTGCACCAGCGAGCAGATACGAGGGACGCCACTTATCCCATCCGAGCGACACTTTCTTGTTTCTGCTGTCGCTGCCGCCGTTGCTGTTGTGTACGCGAGCCAAACTTTCGCCTATACTACGCAGGAATTTTTTCTCGTTTGTTCGCTTTTTATCCCTCTTATCCTTGTCTTTATCTCCGTATTCTTTTTGCGCCAGAGAGTACCGATGAAATTGTGATAAAATTTTATTAACATTGTTCGTTAATTTTCACCGTTTCTATCTCCCTCTCTCCACTTCTCTTGCATTATAATGAATGGCTGGGCTTTTCCCGTATAAAAATTCTTTCTTTCGCGCGCGGAAACTCCTATTCGATCCCTCAAAAATCTACGGAAGCATCCAGTGTTATTGATTTAAAAATGAACACTACTTTATTCAACGATATCTTAATAAGCATAAACGATCGATCTGTTAACGCAAACCTAATTTCAACCGCCAACGGTTCTACCATTGGAAAGCACGAAACGGTTAACGAGCAACTTGACCTCTGAATTCGGACAAATTAAATTCTTATTATTAATTCTCGTTAGAGCATCGCTAATCGGAATTAAACGAACGCACGCGAAACGAAAAGAAGGATGAAGATTTTAAAACCTCGAATTTGTCGGGTTCTGAATTCGAGAGCAACAAAGGGAGCGTAAAACAATCATAATTCCTAATAGCAGAGCAATTTCTTACGCTGTAACAAGCAAACGACGCATCCATTTAATCGTGCTGGCAGCCAGCAATTTTAAATACAATGAATAAAGAAGCAATTAATCACGCACGTAAGAAAGCATAAATGCGAATGTTGAGCATTTGTTGCGTAAGTCGAAACAAAGTCGAGCATTTTAGAAACATCTAGGGGCTCCTTAGAAGTAGTGGTGCAACTTGTCGATGAAAATCATAGAATGTATCCAGGAATTCGTGGATCGTGGATTTCCTGTTGAAAGAAGTAAATCCAAAGGTCCCGAAAGGTAAAATTGGGGCTCGCGAACTGTGAAAAACGGAAAATTCCAGCCGAGAGCGCCGCTGGATTTTACAGTCCATTATATTACTAAACGATGCTGCGAGAAAGCGACGTATTCGTTGTCGTTGTCGAGGAGCAAATCCATTATTCGCGAAGCTGCAAAAAACCTCGGACACTCGTCGCGCGTGTCGAGGTTCAGCTGACTATTGACGAGGGCTGCCCACGATTAAAAGAATTACAACTGTCATTGCGAGTAGCAAATACTCGCCTCTTATCCCTTTCGCTTTTTTGGAAACACTTTGCCGGCGTTTTTGCAATTTCTGCAATCGCGACTGGCAATTTGGCTGAATTTTTTCGTCGGGCATAGGCGTAAAAGTCAGAAAAGATGAGCACCTCGAACCGGAGTTGTTTTGCCGAGGGCAGGGGGGAGGAGCTCGGGCTAAACGAGCTCGTCGGATATAATTCGAGCACGACTCGAGACCCGAGAGAGAGAGAGAGAGAGAGAGAGAGGAGAGAGAGCGAGAACGAGATGGACGCGCGCGAGAGCTTCGGCGTCGCGCATAATGCGAAAAGCGATCGACGGAAAGAAGCAGACTGACTCGAGCTTCCAATAGGTGCATGCGTTCGGAGGTCGTCGAACCCCCGCGCACTCGAAGCGACTTTGGATAGCTTTTCGTGAACCGCCAATTAGCATCAACTTGCCGGCGAAAAAAGTGATGATCAATGCGCGCAGCATTTCGAGTAACGAGAGCGGAAACGCGCGTGTATAGAAATTACGAGCGGAGCTCGTTAAAATCGGCGCTGATCGATTCGAGTGCCGGCAGGGGCAGGGAGGGGGTCGACTGGGTTTTATAATAAACGTAAGACGGGGCTGGGTTATCCTCCGGAGCGAACCCCCGGATTTCGGATTTGGACTCTGGCAATATGTAGTTTCCGCCCTCCCCTCCCCCCAGCTATATCGGGACTGAAAATTCTCCTTGCACAATGGAGACGGCGGCTCGAGTGGCGTCGCCAAGGGGAGGAAATTTACTTCACCTCCGTGGGGGAAAAACGGAAAAGCCAGTTAACGACGTTAGCGATGTTAACAATGCAGTTCCGGTGAATTATAAACGGTAAGCTTGCGAATAAGTGACGCAGCATTCGTTTCAATTTTTAAGCGCCAAGCGTATCAAGTATTGAGTAACTCCTTCACCCTGGCACCGGAGCTGCCGCGAGGCGTTATTAAAAATCAAAAAATAAATAAAAAATAAGAGAAATACTGGAGGACGGAGCATTACAGGCTCGCGGTAATCTGCTGTAACGTTTCTGTCTTTGGCCATCTAAACAATTAGCATAATTCCGCGCATTATTTACTCGCTACTCTCGATGACCGCGTAAAAAGCAATTTATCGATGCGCGCGTGTAAGGATCTGCCTCACTCGGGTTAGTTTATTGCGCCTTTTGCGCAGCTTTTCACAGAATCAACCTTCTTTGCAATGAATTTCCATTTATATTATGCAAGAATAAATAAGTTGGAATAAAAATAAAAATAAGCAAGCTTCACTTGTTCCTTTATATTTTCCACTGTTAAAATAATATAGCATAGTTATTGCACTATAAAATTCTGGAAAAAAATGGGATCACGGATCCACTACTATAAAAATATGTCATCTGTACTAGATGCGCGCAATCAAAATGTAAAATAAAGTTTTAAAAAATACGGCAGTAAATAACTTACGGGGATTGTGCAGTGGCATCGGTAAAATTAAATGTTCCTGGAAATTTCATATGTAAAAATTTTATTTACATTCTTACATAAAGCCATTCGATTTTTATAATAACTCGAACGCCGTGTTCTGGAATTTTTCATTTTTTCGCGCGACCCTTAATGCGCTTAGAACCGGTATAAAGTCAGCGGAGGGCCTTATTGTTATTGCGCCCAAAAGCAAAAGCCCGCAGCAAACGGACGCTTGGCTGCGTAAAGAAGCGTCGATGAAATGGTTCTTCCGAGCGGCGTGATAAAATTATACAACAAAAAAGGGGGAATTGTTGTCTTTTGGAGGGAGTGCTCAGGGGGAACGAGCGATAAGTTACCTTCGCGATGATTATGTCCACGTAAGCAAGACGAAAAATGCGCAACTTTTATTAAACTGTCGATGAAATTTGCAGGAGAGTTAATTTAAAAAATCTTAAAGCTGAGCTTGATTCGGTGCGCGATAAAATCTATCTCCGATACGAGCGCCGAACGGGATCGTCATTTCTTCTTCTTCTTCTTCTTCTTCTTCTTCCCTCTCATTGGATTCAATTTATGCTCGAGCATTTTCAATTACGTGTTCAATAGTTCCAACAAAAGCAATACCTTTCAAAGGCCGGCGATTTTCCAGAAAAACTCGTCTTAATTAACACGTCGGACATAAAAATTCTGCTCTCGAGTCACTTGGTTCTAAGAACGAGCGCCATTCGGCCGCTTACGAGCTTTTCCAGGCGCCAGTCCACGATTTCATAGTCGTGATTTTTATGGGCCTTGGATCGAGCGCATTATACACATTCGGCTAGAACAAAGAAAATTACGTCGCCTTGCAAATGTGCTCTCGGTCCATTAGCTCGCGCGAGTCACTGATTAACTTTTGCACTTTGCCTCGCTGCTGATGATGGAGCGGGGGAAAGCTGAAGGCTGAAGACTGAAGGGGCAAGAGGAAGAGGCCCGAGTCGACTACTGGACGCGCGCAAATTCTTTCGCATCATTTGCCGGCGCGATCGCTTGCAAAGTAAGAGAAAAAGTCTTGCCCTTGTAATGGGATTTACGCTCGCGAGTCTGCGGTGCAAAACTGGGAAATCCTTTGGGGAGGGCAACAGCCTTCCACGGGGTTTCTTTTCACTTTGCAGATGAAACGAAACTTTCGCAACTTCATCGGGGGGCGCGAGTCCTTCGAAAATGTTGCTTTTCTTCGCGATTGATTCCCTATTTATCGTAGCGTGATGTAATTTTTTTTACGACCGCGCGCTCGTATCTTGCCAACTTTTAGCGGAAAAGCCATCTCCTGCTTCTCCTCGTGAAAAGCCCGAGCGGCTTGCCTCGTGCGCCTCTTCCGGTTAACCTACCACTAATGACGATGCAGTTGCCAATTGCTGCAAGACGCGACTGCGTCCCCCACCCGCGCAGCTTCGATCATCTTTCCGATCGATATGACGAATCGGTTGAATCGGTACAAAAGCAGCGCAATGTGCTGCGCTACAGCAGCTTATCATTGCACGCGAGTCACGGTGATAAAGCGGCAGAAGATTTTCGCATAAAATACGAGAAAGTCGTGGCTGAAAAGGGTTGCGCAAATTATTTTAAGCGGTTGGTTATTTTGATGAAACGAACGACCCAATAAATAATTTTAATATGACGCTTTTAATTGGCCGTAAACTTCATTTTTACGACCCATATATTACCAACTAAAAGGTTGGAAAAACTTGAATAGAAAAAATGGAACGGCTTAAGGATCGGGCAGCGCGATAAAACTTATCTCGGAGAGAGCAACTTATTTTCGATGGCATTGATTTTCGCTGCTTATTTAAACGATCGCAGCTACAAACTTAAGAGTTCCAAGCGCAATCGATATCTCGAATATTTAGATTTTTGATAAGTGACGCTTATTACCAGACACGCGGATCAATATTGTTGCCGCTACCAGATAGCAGGCGATCGATGCTCCCACGGCGAAATTCGTGGACAGCGATTCGAAGAAAAAATCGCTACCCCACACGTCATTAAACACGATCGTTAAAAGGCAGCGAGGAAAGCTGCTTCTTCCCACGGCTGTTTTCCCCTTCGAAAGCGAAGAAGGAGTCAAACTAGAATCACGTGGCTCGCATACAATTAAGATTCTCCTTAGCTACCACTTAATTTTCCGGCTCATTTCGCCGATGATCCATCATCTCGCGATAAAAAGCGGGGTTTCCGCGTTGCGCAAGCGCAGCCGGATCCTCGCGCTCCTCGCAGCCGGTCTAGTGTTCCGGGCGAGAATTCCCATCTCTCTGGTTGCGGCCGCACGACCAGGGAGGCGGACCAGCGCGTTCGGAGATCACTGGGCTAATCGATGGGCTTTCTACGTGATTGCACCGCAGAGGCCGGACTGCTCTTCCCGATGGAGGAGGGGCCGTCCGTCTACCGAGTCCTGACAGCCTCCCCAGCAGCTCTAATCGGCCATTGCGGCTCGGTGAATTGCATCTGACACCGAGATCGAAATTGTCCGGCCGGTCCGCGCCAACTTAAACAGATGCGATGTGACACGCGCCTTGTTCTCGCTTGCCCGTCTAATCGATTCCTAATCGATTGCTCCGGCTCGGGCGAGTCCTCGTTGCTCTCCTTCCTCTGGTTTCTCGGTTTTTCCGGCGCCGCTGCCTCCTTACAACAGAGGCCCGCTCCTCCTCCTCCTCCTCCTCCCCCGACTTGTTGCACAACGACGACTCCAGCGAAGTTCCCGAATTTTCAATTTTCCGACCGATCGGCTCGTTGCGAACTCGTGTTCCTCGGTATTCAGACGCGGAGCGGGGCATGGACTTATAATCGTTCCGTTCTCACCTGAGCTGGCAACGGAAATTTCTCGATGCTTATCGAGCAATTGAGTCAACTCGGAAAAGCACTGAAATGGCTGAATCCACATTTTATTTTTAGCGGCAGGTGAATCATCGCGCACCCGATGCGAGACCTAACACTCAGAGGACGTTGAAAGACAAATCGACGCCACGAGGTGCGCGATGATGATTTCACGGATGAATACTAAGTTTTAACGACACGCGCTTTCGTCGACATTAGCGATCCGTGATGTAATCCAGGCGTTTATAGCTCCGAGAATAACATTTCGCTGAGAATGTTAATCGAGCCTCGCAGCCAGTTTGTTTAAATACGAACTTAATCGAATCCGAATCGCTCGGATCTCACAAATTACCAAGTTTGAATTGATATTACTAATAAAAATGGTGGGTGCCGCGCCATAAATATAAGAACGAAACGAAAACAGCGACTTGACGTCGGCATAATTTGCATAATTTATCTATACGTCTATTGTGATCTGCCGGAACAAGAATTTATTTGCATACGGGGCGGGGCTACGATAACCGAGCGAGAACCAGCGACAAATGTTCGTTGTTATCGGTGGCGTTCCGAAATAAGATAAATCAGATCGGGCGCAGTGTCGCGCGTCGCGGTCGGACTCTTCTTTTCAGAAGCTTCTCTCGAGAGCTCCAGGGCCTCTTCGACCTTTTTGAAATAAACGCTCGAAAGTCAGTCGCCCTTGTCGATGCTGCTATAGCTTAGTTATTGCCCGACGAGGAGGACGGGGCTGCGCGAGACTCCAATTAGTCCAACAGGCTCGGCTGATCGAAAGCGCGTTTGTCTCTGGTTGCAATAGCTGGTGGGATAGTAACTCGGAGCCGAGCACAGCCACGCACGTGTTCGCGCAAACGCGATCGATTCCCAAACGTTCTGCCGTGCGCTGGAGCACCGACGACGACGACAGCGACGCCGATCGCCAACACCTCACTTATTCATACGTATATCTAACATGGATCAGCACAAGTTCCGATGACCTCCCATTGTTTTCGATTTGCATTGTCCGATAAATTGAAAATTTACGCATCAACTGTCGACGAGGAATAATTTCCCTGTTTTGTGCTTTATCGACAGCCATACGATTCGAATATGTTTTCTGTATCGAAGCTGCGCGTAAGTTCGCCTCGAGCTATTCCTGCGAGTATCAAAGTACTTTAATTTCCTCGAATTCGCCTCTGCACTTGCACCTATCAGTTTACAGAGTACGAATTTTTCTTTTATACGGAACGGGAATACTTTCGGTAATTGATCGTCGAAACAAGCCCAACGTTGGCAATCATGATCTTGGTAAAAAAGACATTGCAAAACATTTGATGTTCTGGGAAGCAACTGGTGAATTATTTCGCGATATTTTATTATCGTTAAATTACGTTTTGTTCGGTGTCTAGCCGATCGCTTTGAGCGAGATTAAAATAAGAGTATTAAAGCGACGTTTCTCGCGCGCAACCAACACCTCCGTCGCATTTGCCTTTCATTTTTCAACTCTGGCTCCGCACAAATGCGTTATCGACGATTATTCTAAGTAATAAAATCCGTATCAACTGGACTGATTCGATTCAGTCCGCTGAAAGGAACAAAAAACAGCCGCCAGCATTGACGAGTAACGAAATGGAAAGCAGCTCTCAAAATGTAGCGGCAGTCGAGAAAGGATCGATATAACGCAGGACCGCGATAACCAAGTTCAGGAACGAGATCCCGAGGCATTCGCGGTTAATAAATAGCTCCGGCCGCCCAAACAATCGTCAATTTTTCAACGCTCCCCGACAGTGAGGAGGTGGAGGCCGCCACCCAGGGATTCCAAGCGAGTCTGGGCAGCGAAGATGCTCTCGCGTGCTCCTCGTCGTCGCTTCCCTCGAACGTCGGAGGAAGCAGTCCGCGATCAGTCGGCTCTCGCCGAGTGACGTGCCGCCGTGGATCTTCATTCGACCTCGAGCCTCTAATGCGAATCGTGCCCATGGCCCCAGATCCCTAACGCGTTTCAACTTTATCATTTATTTATCTGCCGGGCATTCACTGCGGCCGCGAACTTTCAGCGATAAATCTTTCGCGGCCTGCCCTCCCCCCCCCACCGCGAGTGAGTAATATTTTGACTTCTGCCCGAGCCTGTGCAACGAGGACCTCCTCCAGCTTTCGCGTCACTTCTTACACCATTTTTCGAACGCTGTTTCGAATAAAGCAACGATCATTTGTAAGACTGTAGCCCCGTTCCTTTACTTCTAGTTCCACGTAGCAAAGCTTCCTCCATCTCATTTATCAGGTACTCGCGGCGTTCTCGGAATGCGCTATCAGCAATGCGCCTAAAGCCCAACATCTACGCATCCATTTGTTCAAGGTATCGCCGATCCGACGATTTCAACTCGTTAAATACTGTATTTGCGTTTCATCATCGAGGAATTCGTTCTTGTGTAAATTTGAATTGCCTCGCTAACAAATTCGGATAGCGGTGCGGTTTAGTATCTCGCTATAAATCTGATAACGGAATAATAAAGGAGCTGCAGGCGGGGGGAGGAGGTAAGAACGGGCTCTGAAAACACGCGTACATTCGCGTAAATGTCCACAAACTGATAAGAGCAATAACGGCGGCAAGCCCCCGACAGAGCGAGTGTGCGCGGCTTACGCGAATCGCACCATAAATCCATGCGTCTTTTGGGGCGCCGTCAATGTCTGCAGCAGCCGAACCATCCGAGGAAGTCGGACTCTCGTTGCGAGGAACAAAGGACGAAATCTTGGTTTGCATCGGTGTGGCTGGCAGTGGCGGTTTCGCCCATGGAACTCGCAGGAGGTGCAAATTAGGTCGCGCGACAATGGTGCGTTTCATCCGGTGCGGGCTATTGACGGTTGGCAATTTGCAGAGGGCGGGGGCAACGTTTTGGCCCCTCGCTCTCCCACCGAGGGCAACTGCACCGTTAACGAAGGCAGACCGAGCGTGCGCGAGGTGCAAAGAATCCGAGGAGTCGCTGATATAAACGAGGTTGCTAATGCTCGAGCTCCCTAAGCGATTATCGTCTGATCTCGGGCTGCGGGAAGTTTCGCAGCAGCTTTCGGCGCAGACCTCGTCGTTCCGCGTTCGAACCGAGTCTTTGCCTCGGACCGAGAACGCGTCTGCAGGTGCAGCCTCCCGCGCTTTCAAGGCGCATACAAATACGCGGTAATAATAACGTCGACAACGAAGACGAGGACGACAATTAGGCGGTCAGAGCGAAGGTTGCGGCTTTGCGCGATCGCAAGTATTGGCGAAGAAATATTTCTGCAGTTGTCTCGGCAACTTCAAGATTTATTAGTCCTCGACGCGTCGAGTGCAACGAACGCGCGAGCTGAAAATGAGTTATATCTCCCTCATTCTGAAAATCCAAAATGGCTTTAGGGAATAACGAATAAAGCTTGTCTGCGGCGGTGCTCGTGCTATTGCTGATCGATCGACGTACAGTTGTTGATTCGTCGAATAAGTGTTTTGGGTTTTTTTGCAAACTAGAAAATAGCCGAGCGTTCGACGCGGAGTTTAGGTAGAGCAACTTGCGAATAAAAACCTTCCCTCGATGTCCGCCGATGTCCCTTCGCAAACTGCAGTCTCTCTCGGGCAATTCGAAAAAAGCAGATCTCTAATCCGAGCCGCATTTCGCGCGTTCGAGTGCGTAAATTAGGGTAAATGCCGAAAACAACCGGAACCGAGGCCGCGAGTATCGCGAATACCAACCGCAATCCCACTCAAACAGCCGTAAAACTACGCAGACGAGTTAACCTTGACTTTCGATAAATGAGCAGCGCTCGAGGCTTTGCGCGCCGCTGCGTATCCTCTCTCTTTTGCGAAACACCAGCGGAGCAATTTTCCAGCTCCACCCAGGCGTGATGGGCAGCCCCGGAATGCTTTGCTCGCTTCTAATCTAAAATCAATGTGCCGTTCGCTGCGAATCCGGCGCCCAGGGGGTCTGGCGCTAGAAGCAGCGTCACGGGCGTCGTCCACGTGACACGTGCGTCCCCGCGACTCCCCTCCCTCTCCGGAGTAGGGCTCGAGGAGACGCGCAATCGACGATCAGTCGCGAGGATCGCTCGGGAGGGGCCCGAGGGAAAAAGTGCCTCCGAGCCGTGTCGCCCGGAAATCCGAACGAAAGAGAAACGAGCGAGGCGGTGCGTACGCGACCGCGGCACCGGAGTTCCGCTGCCTAAGCTTCGTGTCCGTGTTCTTACACCTTCGGCTCGGTGTCCCCCCTTTCAAAGACGAGATCGCGCGGCGGCGCTTGGATCGGATGTGACACTCGCTGGAGCTCGACTTTTTTCTTTTCCCAGTGCTGCTTTTCCCCTCCTGGGCGCGCGTTACCGTTATAATTTGCCGTTAATCCGTTAGACGGCGTCCGCTCGCGAGCCTCGGATTCCCAAAGCCAAACGCACTTTGTCACTTTGCTAGCTCGTCACGGCGCCTGCCGTGGGAGTGTGCGTGCGTTTCCGCATCGAGCGGCAATCGCGGCTCCAATTTTGGAGGTGGCGGCCCGACGAAATCGTAGACCAACGCGCGCTTATCCGCATCTAGGATAAATAGAAAAGCGAGTGGGATTTGGGGAAACGAAGTTTGGGTAAACACGTCGACGGGGGCGCGTTTGAGAAACGCATTTTATTTCTTCTTTATCTCGGTCGGCCGATAATTACGTCTTTCTGCTTCCTCCCCTTTTGCCCTCGTCTGCCTTTTTGCGCTCGAGAGCCGTTATCTCTCCTCAACTTTGCGGTATGTCCTACGTATTTGTTTCTTCCGAAAGGATACGATAAGAAATCCTTTACTCGCCGCCGACAAGATACAAAATGCCCGGATAGATTGCGCCACAAAGCCGGCGTCACTCCTGCTAATTCCTCCTTCAGCTGTTCGGGTGTACTTGGCGTCAGTCAGCGAAAATGCAGCGATACGCAGCAGCAGCAGCAGCAGCCGCGACTAGATTAATTAATTTCGAATCATAATTCCGCGCTCTGCTTATTATTCTCGAGCGTCTCGTTTTATCTCGTTTAGTTGCTTCGCGGCGATTACTTTAAAAGGAAATTCGTGTCATACAGATGGGAAAGTTGCGACGGCATAAATCGCGCGCTTTATCGCGGTTAAGAGAAAAGTGGATTAATTAGAATTATAAAATAGTGAAGAATATGGAACTCGATCGGTTCTCGAGCCGCGCGCATCAAAGACGAGCGAAAAAAGAGAGGGAGACGCGCGTTGGAGCGAGTGCGAGAGCCCGTAGGTTGCAATAAATAGTCTGCAATTATCATTCGGGAAAATAGATTAACGCAGCGCGCGATGAATCAAATTTTCTTTACGGATCGGGCACAAAACGTCGCCTTGCAAATTCATTCGCCGCCATTGCTGCAAATAGAACGACGAGCAGACTGCGGATCGAGTTCGCGCGGATTCCCTTCGTAAACAGTTTGCGAGCTCCGAGTTGCGCGTGCACGCGCCTGCATTTTTTTATTCGAGCTCGCACGCGGCCGTTTTATTCGCCGGCGGCGAACTCGAGCCATAAAAAATGTGTTCCACCCCCGGCGTAAGATATGAAGCGCGCGTGTAAAAAAGCACGGGCACGGGCGCGGAATTTTTTCAGTCGCGATTAGTCGGTTTTATGTTGAGCCGTTGTTCGACTCCTCATTTGGCATTCCTCTTTCCAGTTCTGTTTTTGAATCACGGATAATTGGCTGCTAAGGAAAATTGTGCACGTTTTATTATAAATTTATACAACATTCGGTATTTTTATCTACTTTTGCGGAATACGAATTTCAAAAAATAAAACAACTTTTATAATGCGCGTGCGCGCCTGCGTGGAAAGGAGTACACGTTCGGAATTTTTTTAAGGTGTGTTATGGTAATACGAGATTATAATAAAGGAAAAATTTAATATTCACACTAGTGAAGATTTATTACACCGCAGAAGCCGTGGAAATATTTTTGTTCCAATTTTTCGAGTCCTCTTACGTCTTATTCGAAGAAAATAAGTTCTTAAATTGATATATTGGCGCATGGATTTGGAAATTTAAAAGGCTATACCGCGAACCAGTCAAAGGACCTCCTTTTCTAAATGGAAAGGAGGCAAATTTTGCTACGGCGGCAACGGGTAATATACAATTTAATATAATATAACGTGTAAGAACAAAGTGCCATTTTTCAGCTGCTGTTCCTGTGTAAATTTGCGAAATCGAAATCTATTCGTTTAAATAAAGAAATTTTACGAAAAAGTGTGTCGGAAATAATTTGCATTAATTCATTCGGTATAAAGCTATTTGACACACTTTGCAGCGATAGATGAAAAATGTTCGTCACAACAACAACAACAATAATAATAACGACAACGACAACGCGTCGCTTACGAATGCAAAGGAACAGTGTACGTGAGTTAATTTGTAATAGCACGCAACGCAGTAACTGGACTCGTAATAATTTTAGAAACATATCGCTTTGGTCGGCGCTGCTAGTAATTTTTAAATAATAGAGAAATTATTCGAGAACGACGAATAAATGCACCGCAATATAGCAGCTCTAGTCGGCATCTCTCTCGCTTATCTCGCCTATGGCTGAAACGAAATTTCGCTTTCAGCAGATTTCTGCAAAAAAATGCAATTCCAAAAACACGTAACTGCTAAAGCGATTTCATTAGCGCGTGTACGTGCAAATCTCTGGGCGTGCCTAATTCGCACCGATTTCCAAGCCAATTCTTTGTTAACACTTACTCAATGAAAATCGACACAATTGGAATTTCATTAAGCGCATTGTAATAGATAAATTACGCAACTTGGCAAAGAATTGCTTTCTCACGTTCGCGCCAACGAGACGTGAAGGCGGCGCTGCTACGACTTTCGGCTGCAGTTGCACCAAAAGCAACTAAATTCCACGTCTTTGTCCCAAAGTTTCTTGCTTTATAACGAATACACGGGGAAATTTATTATGCGACGACCAAGTTGTGTCTCAACTTCAGCGGCGGCTTTCACTATCGAGGAGCCCGAGCTCGACTATCACTGTTTCCTTTGCACTATTTTGCTCGACGCCGACGCCATTACTCCGCGGTATTTACACAAGATGCTAAGCGATAACATTGATACTTAATGATTTCGTTTATTCGTTCCGAATCCATTCATTCGGAATACCGACGACGGAGCAACTCGAAGCTTGTGTTTGCTCTGCAACTGTTGGCTTTCCCGGCAGCAGCAGCAGCAGCAGCAGCAGCAGATCGCGAGACAAAAACCACGCAACTATTTATAAAAGATTGCTTTGCGTGCGCCGGCCGAATTATTATTGCAAGCGAAAAAATTTTAAAGTAAGATCAGCAGCGCTCCAATCGCATGCATCTGACTGAATATTTAATGGATTCAAATTCAAATCTCTCTTTCAAGAGGTAGGAAAGCCCAACTGTGAATGGAAAAACTGCGGATGTGGCGTGCGTGGCGTGTGATTCACGCGCCGCTTCCTTGGACGCATCCGCGCGAGTCCACGCCGTTCGCGTGTTTTCGATGGTTTTACGCACCTGCAGCGGAAAACGAAAGCGACGAATGCAACTGACTTCGCAGCGAGTCATTTTTGTCGAAAAACTCGAGCCACTAGAGTTGGTCGATCTACTCACACCGAGGCGGAAAATGAAACAGTGGCTATTCATCGGCTCGTAATAGCAGTGCATCTGTTTGATATGCGCGGGAGGCAAGATTTGATCGACGCGGATAATAAAAAGGCGCAAAGTTTCCCCGAGCGAAACGAAGAAAAGGCTTTTAGAATATCAGGAAAGTTTGCTAACCGAAAAGCTCGAGGTTTCTTCGGAAAATAATTAATCACCGCTAGCGGTTGGACCGCCGGTTTTCATTTTTCGCAGCAAAATCAAACTTCTCCTAAAACCAAGTGCCCTCGGCCTTTCCACTTTCTACTTTCTACTAACTTAATCCCTTTGTCCGAATTGTTTGTCTTACCCCATTCCGGAATTCTGGCCGTTCATCAATTAAGCATACGGCGCATTTCATGAGGCGCGACAATAAGGGGCGTAAAAAGCACGAAGAAGTAATGCCAATCGCGAGTGAGCGGATGTTAAAATTCGAAAATTTTCTCATGAATATGTAAAGTAAATAAATTTGAATCATTGAATTAAAGATAAGCGAGCAGCGGGCGGTGCGAGCTAATAAGACGAGGAACGAGATACCGGGAACGATACCATAAACGCGCGCAGTTTCTCGGGCTTTTTCAGCGACCGATAACAAGTCTTGCGCTCGAGAGAAGAGGCGCTTTTACAAATTACCGAAGCAACAACATAATGAGACTGTGTTGTTGTGCAACGTTCGGTAGGAAACTGCGCCATCCGTCTCGCTCTGTCCTCGCGGAGCACAATGAAGCGCGAAATGGGACGACGACGACGACGATTCAATTAAAACTCGAAAAACTGAATGACCTTTCTCCGACCCTCATCGGGAATGGAGGAACACGGATTCCTGGGCTCGAACCCCTTTCGCCTCGAAGACTCGACACTTAATCCCCGAGTTCATCCCTGCCCGATGAGAGATATAATCTGCAAGCCGGAAAGTATTAATATTCACGCTGTCTCGGCTCCCTCGTTTCCATTCCGGGCGGTCTTTTCCCTTCGCGCCCTTCCACCCCCGGCCTGGCCTCTTTACGCCCGCTCTTTCGCTTTTCCTTTCGAGATATCATCGGTAAACCAGCCGCGAAAAGAGCCGCAGTGCTTTTACTCTGCCGCCGATCCCGACTCGAGCACACGGACACGCGCAGCGCGCTCCTGTGGTAGTCGCAGGCTTCTCCTCCTCCTCCTCTTTTTCGCCCGCGTCCACTTTTTACATCCTCTTTGGCTTCAACCGCCGGCAATTTTTGCCTCGTCTTCTTAAATATTCACCCCTCCCGAGGACCGCCCGCGCAGACAGTTCACTCTTATCGAACCGCAGCTCCGGACTTACCTGGCCATCCTCAACGCGGATTCTTTACTTTTAACGGAGATTCCGCGCGAGTGGGGAGGCGCGTCTAATCATTGATAAAACTCGAGTGCCGCTCGGCAGCGGCGGCTCTCTCGGCGCCAATTGATTTATTAAAAGCATAATAAAGGCAAATAACGAAGAAGATGGAGCAGCATTCCGACATCTTGTCCTCGGCTGCGAATTTGCTCTTCGTGTTATTTTCGGCGCTCCGCTGCACATTTCCTCGCTACTCTTCTTACGAATACGAAGTTTTAGAGCGCATTTTATAAAAGTGACGTCAGCCGATTGGAGGAAGGGCGTTTGTTCGCCTCGCTAATAAAAGAGCCATTACAGAATTCCAGGCTATGCGATACTGATCGTGTTTTTTTTTTTTTTTTTTTTTTGTTAAGAGACAACCGCAGATATTGTCACTTGCATTTCTCCTCTCGAGCCAATTCCTTGAACCTCGAGATCTCGAGGATCGTGATTAGCATCGAGAGCAGAAACCGATTGCTGTACCCGTGAGTCTTCCCTGTCGCGGTCGTGATTCGCCCCGACAACTAGAGACCATCCGAGACACGATTTTTTTATTTTTCCAGCGATAACCTACTCGTGCGCGGCTCTCAACCTGTTTATCTCCTCTCCTTTTTCAGATTCTCGGATCCTCGAGTTACTTCGATTGCAGTTTTGCGACTTTAGCTCGCACGCGAATTCGGACGCGAAATTGGCACGAATATTATTTTCCGTTAATTGCTCGAGGAGTGCATTTTGGCTGCTAAAATTCCGCCAACGTGTTTCGCAACAGTTACCCCCGCAGCTTCTTCCGACCCGAGAAATTTGATAAGTCGCAGAAGGCCTCGAGTGACAGGTCGCGCGGGTCAAGTCTGAAGATCGTCGCTCCGGAACTTTATCCAACTTCGATCTCTAATGCCGTTAAGCCGCGCTAAAATTTTTCCCGCATCCGCTGCCGCACAATCATAAATCACTTTCCTCGCATTCGTACGAAGGTAATCAGAATTTTAAATATTTCCTCGAACACCTCTCTTGTACGCGGCAATATTATAATTTTGCATTAGATCGAGTTTTTTCGTTCTCGTCAACTTTAATATGCCCGAGCGCATAATTAAGCCGAGCAAAGCTGGTAATCGTCGTGTAGTGCCGCGCACGCGCACGCGTATCGAACTCGTAAAATGCTTAAAGAACGAGTTTAAATTCCAGCCGCAGCGAAGAATAAAGTAAACAATAAGCGTGTTTGGCACGACATTTAAATCGCCCAGATGTTCTCAGGATAACGCACGCGTGTGTGCCGTTGTAATTTTCAGCGAAAAGTCGATAACATCTTTGAAGAAAAAGGGAAGCCAGGAGCTTGGCTTCAACTTCGCTCGCGCTTCTGCGCCGAGAAGAGAGGAGGAAAACCGAAAGTGCTGGAAAACGTTGGCAACTGAAAATATTTCGAAATCTGTCGAGCGGCGTGAACGCAAAAACTGGAGTCTGCTCTCGCTTTAACGAAAAGCACATTAAAGGGAGAAGAACGGAACGAGCGATTCTCGGGTAATCGTGCGCGGAAAATCGAACGGACGGGAAAAGCTCGAGGGGGTAAAAAGGTTGAAGACAGTGTAAAATTCCAGTGACACAGTTGCGGCTGGCACTCGCACCGCAGCGGCGCTCTCCCAATTACGCGGACGGGTCGGGGCCTCGGACACTTCGGCCCGTCCTCTCGTCTTCGTGACGGCAGGTGCGCGGGCCGCGCTCTTTATGTCTCCGTCTCTCGCGCTCTCGCTCGCACGCTCGTGACCGCTCGTCCGCCCCGGCCGCGACACACAAGCCGCGCGCGCGACTCTGTGTGTGTGCACGAGCGCAGTCGGGGAGACCCGCACCGTCAGCGGCTTCCGGCAATTGTACACGTACGGAACAAGCTTATTATTCTTACAGGATGTACCCTCGTTAGACCATTGCCCCGAGTGCGTGCAACCGTCTGCTGGACTCGCCACATTTTTATCGGGGCCCCGCTTATCTCTCTGCTCTTGTGGGTGCGTCGCGTGCGTCGGAATTCCCGCGGACCGGAGAGCCACCCCCGCTCGGCCGCGATTCCCATCGTGGCTCTTCCTCGTTTTCAGCCTCGCATAAATTTCGCCTCGACGCTCGATCTGCGCGAGTCTCTCGGCCTCTGGCTAGTGCAACTTTATCGCGCTGGTGCAGTTGCAAGTTCAAGGGATTGCGTCGAGCCGAGGTCACTCGCGCCTTCCGGCTCTTGCGTCGAGCTACTCCTGGAGGCATCGCTAATTACTCGCCAGGAGGCGGCCCGAGATCGATGCTCCCTCGAATAACGAAGTTGGCACAGGACTTTTTCGGAAATACAAAAATAATAATCAGTTGCAGCCTCTCTCGCCGAGTTTGCTGCAACCTTTTACAGCATTCCGGGGAAATAAGCGCGACGGCGTCTGGGGAGTCGCGTTGGGAAATGCAACAGCTACGATGTGGCTTCGACGCGCGATAAACAGAATCCGCGCTCAAAAGTCGCACAATAATAACGAAGTAAACTAAGCGAACGAATCCCCGCCGAAGATCGAACACCGGGTTTCGCGCAGGAGATGGCCAAGGAGATGGCGCGGCTCGACTAGTTTTACTGTTTCGAATTCTTCGAGGATTAACGTGTAGCGGAGCAGTTGGAGAGGTGCTGCGCTGCCGCCACTGGCGAAAAGCAGCGAGAAGCCGCAAGAAAACAGCCGACGGCGAGGCTTTTTAAGGCCCTTTTAAAATTCCTGTGCCTAGCCGGAGTTTGCGAGCGTTTATGCGGATGTAAAGCATCCAGAGCGTATAAAGCTGTGCGCGCGTCATTAAACGCATGCCTCTCCTCCGTCTCTTTCTCTCTCAGCGCGCTCGCGATCCACGCTCTCGACCTTGCGCAACGAGTAAATTATCGGCCGAGGAGCAGCGAATTCACTCATCGGCCGCGTCATATCGCGAGATAAGTGAAGTGCACGCAACCCGTGGCGCGCAGGCGGGGGGGGGGGTTTCTTTCGCAAGTGAAACCGATTACGATAGCCGGCCGCTCGTCCGACGTCGTCCGGTGCCAGGGCCGCTCGGAAAATCGGATTAGTAAGAGTCGTGTGAACACGTACGTGCTCCCGCTCGCTCGCACACACACGCGCCTCCTTTAATGTAAACAAGCGGCTCGAGCGGTAGTCCGCCGATTCACCTGACGCAGACTTCTTTGGTTTGATTTTTCGTCGTGTGAATGCCTTCGTGCTCCGCGCGATGTTTGAACAGGTGGAGCGTGTGTGCGAGTTGAAACGTTATCGGGTTGCGTATGCAAGTGTTGCGCAAAGTTTATTAACCTCCAGTGCAGGATCTCAACAATCCGACGGTAATTATGAAACATTTATTTGGAGTCTCTACTCCTCGTAGGTCGTCTCGGGAAACAATCCTCTCTTTCAGTTGCCTCTAATTGCAATAATTCAGAACTCGCTCACAATTAATCGCCAACTTCTCCGATGATAAGCGCAATTACAAAATTAAGTAAACCGAGGCACTCACGAATGTGCTTACACGCGCTCTTTCGTGGTATTGGAACACCTGTGTTATTATCAGCCTTTCGTTTTTAAACGCGCAATCTGTAACAATACACGTGCTTGTTTATACTAGTTCCGTACTGATTCCGTTCCATATATTTCTCGATTACAACCTGTTACACTCAAAATATTTAGCTTCTGTTTTACCTCTTGACCGACCTTGTACTTCTCTCTTGCTCTCTCTAATTATCGCTACAATATTGCGCCAAATCAGCTTATCTATTTCGTAGCTTTTAAATCCGTCGTGTTTTCGTTTAATTCGTACTTTAAGGCACGTAATTCATTGTAATGGATTTAAATAAGAGCTAACTGCAGCGCACGAGTAAAACTTTCGATATTGATTAAATTGAACAACATTATAACTAAAGATTAATTTTTCGTTGCATTCAGATGTTTGATTAAACTGCATAAACAGCACGCGCCACTAAAAATTATTATCGGTGTATTTATTTTTTTGCATTTCAAACAGTAGAGTTTGCACGTATAATGTTTACAAATCTCTGTGCTTACGGTACGAAGTTATTACGATTGCGCCGAGACTTGTACGTACTTGTTTGCACACACGTATAATCGAGTATTTTCAATATCAAACGAAATTCAACATTTTTTAATTTACGTACACTCGCAGCGATAGTTTGAAATGCATCGATCTCTGCGAATGTGACGTTTAATGCGCTTGCAAAATGCGTTCCGTAAACTCGTCCAAGAGCATTAGCGCATTTCGAGCGTAACTCTTTTCACAAACATTCTCCATTGCAAGCGTTAGCCTCGGGAGGATGCTTCGAGAATGTCGGGTCTCCGTGGTATCCCCGAGTTCGTATCCTATACTCCGGGCGATAAATTTTTTCGTTGCCCCTAACCTTGACACTGGCGATTAACCCACCGATAGCCGTCGATATCCCATTAATTAACGGCCCCTAATACCAGAGCCCTCGATGGCAACGGCGTAATAACCTGCTGCTGAATCTGACTGGAAATCCTGATGCATGGTCGGAAAACGCATCCGCCTAACGGTGCGGAGGGAGTCTGCCTTCCACCTCCTTCCCGCGTCGAGCGATTAAGAAACTTTGGCTCGAAATGTGAATGTTGATGCGCGCAGTCGCAGTTACGCAACGCTCATCCGGATCATCTCGGTGCGCGCGAACGCACTCCTTTAGCGCAGCGGGAAGGTGCCTTCGAACGCCGACCGGGGATGTGGTTCGCGACGCGCCGAATTGCACTTTTCAGATTTTCGCGTTTCCTCCTTTAAGAAAATGCCTTGTCGTGCGGCTACTGGAACCGAGGCTTGCGGTTTTTCCGCGCAACTTAATATTCAAATTAATAATGCGCGGGCGATTATTGTTTCGGCCGACGGCCTGCAATTACCGCGTAACTGAGTTTTCGACGTATCGTCTTCCAAGTTCGTAACGAGACGTTCCCCGGTATTGGTTTGCTTACCGATGACAAATGCTTTCGCAAGGCATTAACGCCAATTAGGTACCGATACTGAAACATTGCGTTGGCTGGCAACGTTAAAGAGTAATCGTGAAAACTAATCCGTCTTAAATAGGAGTTAGAGATTTGTAGCTTAGATTCTACTCGATGGACACTCGAGAACTCCAAGTGATTGTATTAAGCCCAGAGCGATTTGCAGATCTGAACAACGACGAACGAGAACTAATTTCGTTTTCATTTTTCAATCTGTTTCGAGAATAGTCGGTAGGAAATGGAATTTGAATAATACTCGAATTAATCAAATTTAATTGCTGCTTTATGTACGCGTTTGAAAAATATGACGTTGATCCGTACGATTATTTAGTTGTATCGAGGATTCTAGACTAGGATTGCCGATGCGGGTTCGATATCTAGATGAAACTCGACAATTTTTTATTCGAGTTCTCTGTCAGCTGTAAGAATATAATTGATCGTTGTAAACAGAACAATTAAAACGAGATAACATACATCGAGTTAAATAGCGTGATAGCAACAGCAACGTAAACGAAACACGCACTAAACTAGTCCCGATTTTTTATTTTAACTCGCGCGTTCACTTTCGTTCCGCAATTATTAACAAGATGCGCGAAACAGGAATTTACGCTTTTTACGCACCTCGTAAATTAGCATTGAGCCAATATTGAAATTTATGAAGAACAAAGTAAACACGAGCAAACGCGCGTCGGTTATTGGGAACAATCCGATCGAGACGTTCGAAGGTGAATCGTTGGTAATTCCCTTTTGCGCCGCGACACCTGACAGAATTCGTTCGTTTGAAAATGTCGCGAGTAAAATATTATCGAATCGGTACGCGTCTCAACTGCGCACCGTTTTACGACGACTACTTTAATCAAAGTTGCTCGATACGCTCGATTGTAATGGGTCATTTGTGGCAACAACAAAATCAATTAAAATTAGTTCGACGACGGCGCGAGTTGTTCGGAAGTTTTTACGCGGAGTTGACAGCTGCGCTTTCTGCGAAGCTCGTCGCCAAGTTTGGCACCGAGTTGCGTAGAAATAAGCTCGCGAAAGCGCAAACGACAACTGAAAAGATCGCGATTAATGGCGCGGTCCCTTCTGATTCGCCGGTAAAACATTCGGGGGCTGGCTGCGTAATTACGAAATACCGAGGACCGGCGCAAGCTCGATTACTCGAGAAGCTTCGAGCGTTTGAAGCGACTCGTCAAAGGCGGATCCTAAATAAAAATGCTCGAGTGTCGCGATAGCAGCCGCTTCCTCGAGCTCTCGAGTACCATCATCTCCGGCATTAGCTCATCCTTTAAGAGATGCTCGATTCGCGAGGCCAAATCGAAAAGCTTCCTCGCTCCCCTTGCAGTTCGAGGGAACGCGGAATGTTTCGAGCGTCAGCCGGTTTTCTGTTGCCGTTCGCCTGTTGACGCTCGCGCAACGAGAGACGAGGCCAATGGGGCGTCGTTATCAACGCAGCCCAGTGCGTTGCGTATGCGCGACACGTCACGGCGCGTCGCGTCGCCCTCTGACCGACTAAATCCTCGGCCCGTAATACCGATTGCATTGGGAAAAGGTACGCGGCCGATGCTATCGGCACCGCGAGGCCAGCGCGTGGGAAATGTGCCGCTGAGGTGTTTTTCGCGCGACGCGCAGCTTCCTTGCTTTAAGAAAAGTGGACGATCGCTTGGGAAATCGCGCGGGGAGTCGGTTCAGCAACGCACGGAAACGACGCCGATTGCGAAAGCCACGGGATGACGCGCCTCGCGTTTACGGTAAAACGTCCGTCCAGCTTTCTCCGAGACCGGGACTTTGCTGCCGCGAAATAACGCGCGACGCCTCGTTCGTCGTACCACCAGTGGCGTTTTTTACGGCGCTTCAAATTTGCATACCTTAATTAAAGTGATAATTGTTACAGAGTCCGAGTGCGCGGCGATAATTATAATTGCAATTCATCTGATTTTGAGCTATCGCGTTATTAAATGTATTAATTAGCATAAATTTCAGCGAGTAAAAAATGTATATGCTAATGCGCGCGGAGTTTAAAAGGACTTGAAATTATTTTCATTAGTTCAACTGTTAAAATTGGGCCAAACGCAAGGAGCTAATGATAATTCCGGAGAATAATACGTCTTTGCTTATGCCGCCCCACTCGGGCCAGGTCTCCTGCTCGTCAACAATAACCTAATTTCGGCCGCCGAGACAAGTGTTCGGGGGGGGGGGGCACGAAAAAACGACGTTGAATTATACTTTAACTAAAAATCTATTAGCAGGGAGATTCAAATTCGGCTCGAGATAAATATCCCAGCGAGGCGTGCAAAGATTTGCGTATTCATGATTCGGTCGGTAAAGTCAGTAAAGTCGAGGAGGGGGAGCTCCGGCTGCGCTCTGACACACCCTCTTAATTAGCCGTGTACTGTTTACGAGAGGATCCAAAAAAGGAGACTCCTGGAAAATTTGTAGGGTAGGAGCGCGGGCCGCGATACTTTTTCCTGCTCCCCGATTACAGTCGCAGCTCCGCGTTAAACAACTAAAATAAATGTAATTTCGCGGATGCCCGCGGATCGTAAAAACGAGATAAGCACCCATCACCGAGTGGCCGGGTTTTTCCGCACTTCTGTTTGCAGCACCGTTTTCAGCAACGGAACGACTCGGAGCTCTCGCTCGCGGGGAGGACGGGAACAAAAAGCGGAGAAAAAAGAAAGTGAGAACTCCGAGTTCCACTTTTACTGCGTGGAATTGCGGCGAGATAAGCGTTGCGCGATCTTCGCGTACTCGGCCGAATCATTCGAACGCACCGCCTGCAATACTCGGTGGTCCGACCTTTCAACAGCGGCGGTGGCGTCGCGGCGAAATGTCAAAGACCGGGTTACAGATCGAGTGCGAGCGCGATGCGATGCCCGCGGAAAGAGTCGGGGCAAAAAGCACCTCGGGGCCCTCCCGCACCCTCCCTCAGTCCCCGTTTGATTTCGCAATTTCGGAGTGCGCAACGTCCTCCCCCCCCCTCCTTATCGATGTTTAAATCAATCGAAACAACGAGTAAATACCCGGAGCAAGTGCCTCGGTCTACTAGTTTCACTAATGCCAAAACAATGGGCTGTGCGAGCAATTTCGAGGGCTTAATTGAGATTCGCGTTATTTATGAAGCTGAGCCCGGGAAATGCGCGTGCGTGCACCAAATTTTCATACCAAACGCGCGTATCGTCATTAATCAAAAGCTAACTGTCGCAACAGCTTGAGCAGTCCATGCGGATCAGTTGATACCGGCTGGATGGCTCCGCCTCTATAATTTCTTATAGAGAGTCGCGAAATTAAAATCGAGCATCGTCGAATTAATAATTAACACGCGTCCGAACATTCGAGTCGATATTTATCGTTTAACGCTCTGCGCGGCCATTGAAATCTGGAAACGAAAGATACCTTCTTTTATTGCTGCTCGAGCCGATTCTTTAAAATTGCAAGCGAATGCAGTACAGCGAGCGAATTTAACAGACTTTTGACAGACTGGGACTCGCGATGATGCAGCGACGCTTGTTTGTCGTCCACACTTGTCGCGAGTGCGAAGTTTGTCGTCGATTGCTGGCCGCTTTTAACTCGTCGACCCTCGCGAATCACAGCAAGCGTTGGGTGTTTGTGCTCGTCGTTGCGTTTCGTGCTTTTCGTTAAAGAAACTCGAGGCGATAAAAGTGACTCGTTAGCAAAGTTAAAAATTGATAAATTGTCGAGCATTGGGTCGTAAAGGTGCGCGCCTTCTGATTTTATCGAGCGCCGTATCTTAAAATAGATGTAAACATTTTCAGCTGATGTTGTGCGGTGGTGAGATAAAATTATAAATGTAAATGGCGTGGCACGAATTAACTCTTCGGCGATAATGTAATTTATATGATACATTGACAGTTTTTATCACTCCCTGTGGGTAAGAGTTAAGAGTTATATTAAACTTTATAGATGTGCCAGAATCACCGTAAAACGCACTGAAAGTTTTATTAAAAATTCTTGTCGTGAATATGTAAATTCCTTTCTTAGTGTGGAATTCCACTCTTTACGTTCATTTTTACTTCTCGTATTTCAAAATTCGTTGTTATTTAAGGGGAAAATGTCGGTAATTATATATTTGTAATTTATTCGCAAAGGTTTTATTTGTAAAAGTTAATTCTCGAGTTTATAGAAAATTATCGGGTTTCCGTTCGCATTTATTTAATACGTTACCTAAGGTAAGCCATCGGCAAATTATCGACGCGTGTACTCGTAAACTTACCTGAAACACAAAACAAACAAAAAATTAAGTCATCGGATCCAATAGAAAATAACAACAACCATAACAACAACAACAACAACAATAATAATAATCATCATCATCATCACTTTTATTGCGAAACAAAGAATTCATTCGTATTTTACGAATTATGAAAATAATTTAAAATTAGTAAGAACTCGACGATGCCTATTTTAAATTCTTGCGTCCTATTGCCATTGCACAATCTTACGATTAATATTTGATAAAAGTTACAAGTTTTTTTTTTCGTAAAAAAGAAGGAATATTACGCCTCGATACAAAATTTAATTTCTCCAACTAACAGTTGATACCGCAAAGGATACCGATAAAAAGGAACGAGCAAACCACGAGCGAGAAGGAAACGACTCGGCGAATAAAAATTCTTCGGACGTACACGTGTGCAGAGATGCACATATATAAAATATAAAGTGCATATATAAGACATTTATGCGCACACATAACCTTAATCGCGGCGACGCGTTCCCGGATATATCGTAAAAGTTCCTTTAGGCCCCTGTCCCTTGTTCCTTCTCTCACAGTATTTCTAGCCGTCTCGTAGAGAGAGAGAGAGAGAGAGAGAGAGGGGGGGGGGAGGGGGGGAGAGCAGGCAAGGTACTAGACGTATAGGATGGCTCTCTCCCTCGCTCTCCTGCGGCTTTTCTTTGACGCAGCCAACATTCCACGGGTGCATCAGCACGATGCCAGTTGCTGCCCTTTAACCAACCATTCGGTCATTGCGCCTTTTCTCTCTCTCTTTCTGTTTGTCCTTCTCAATCCAGTTAAATATAGAGTCATGTGCGCTTCTTATTCGGCGTAGCTCCTCATCGACATTAACTTTAGAAGCCAATAAATGCAACTTTTTGTTCGACTTTTCGACCCAAGCTCCTAAAATAATTTTTGCAAAACGCGCAAGTCTTCCGATTCAAGGCGACGCCCGCGACGTCCAAACCGAGTATGCAGATGCCACCAAGTGAATTGGAAATTCTAGGGATCGCGGGGAAAGTACTTCGCCGCCACAATAGTTTGCGCAACACTTCTTAAATTGTCGTTTCGTTTTTTATCGCCTCTTCTAATCTGCGAGTTAAGAGTTAAAAGTCCGATTGCGGTCCAAACCGTCGAAGCCTCCAAGGAGGCTCGTTTCGCGCTCTCGAGCTCTCTCCGACGTCATCGCCTCGAATTCCCATTTCAGGCCAACGCACGAGCTGTTACAGAACGCAGCGCAACGCCGAAAAGCACCTCTTTCCGGTTGAGCGGCTGCTGGAGGAGCGGAGGCGCCTGCATAAGAATGAGCGCGTGTCAAAAGATCGAGGAATAGGTGCAAGCCAAGTTCAATGCGAGAGACACGCTCTCCTTTGTTTGGCGTTTCAGTCGCCAGCAACGCCTCCCGACTATCCCCAGGCCGTTTTAATATATTTCTCGTCTAGGCAGTTGCCGTCTACCTGTCGTGGAAACGAACTTAAATTCCGTCTGGTGCTCCGGTTGCTTGCATCGGGGCGACGCGGCATGCAAGCGCGCGACTTCGTGCCCCGGCGCCGTGTAATAGCTTAAGGAATGCACGATGGATAATATATTTGTGATGCTTAAGCGTCCAAACGTATCTCTCGGAGCATTTGACCGCCTTTTCGATGTGTGTTTCTCCGTCGTAATGGGCAAGCTCGCCGAGGGGAAAGGAAACGGTTTCCTTCTCTCCTCCCTCTTCTTCTTTTTCCGCTATTAAAGGGCTGAAGTCTCCTTTGTGGGCGGCCTCCTCGGCATGCGAGCAATAAAAATGTCAAACTGTGCATCGGGAGGAAAAGAAAAGCGAGTTGGGCAGAGGACGGGAGAAGAGGATCGCAGGTGTTGCGACATGCGCCTAATGCCTAATGGGAAATGAAATAAATGTTTTCGAATAAAATGGAAAATTTCTGTCGAGTCCAAGTTTTGTTCGGAAGGATTTCGTTGCGCGTAAGAGACGTTAACTTATCTAAAGTGTTGATGCCACGCCACGAGCCCGAGCGTCGAACTTGTCTTTTATTAAACGACCGTTTACTTTTAACTCCTGGACGGCACATACATTACCGCGCATTACCAGCTCGAGAGCGAAGAGGAACGCGCGTTTAAAAATGCCAGCGTGAAAAAATCTATCACTCGAGCAGATAAGATTCAAGCATTAGGGGAAAGTATCGTTCGATTAAAATATTGCGCGCGCAGCTGAGCGGTCTTAAACCTACTTTTACAGCTCTAATGATTTAAAAGGCCCCGCGAGCAAGGAAACGTATCTCGCTCTTTATAGATATTTAGAAATGCTTAACAGCGGTATTACAATTTCCAGGCGGCGCGAACTTCCCTTGGACGGGCGAACGGGAGCATTTGTTTGGAGAAAGAAAGGTAACTTTTTGCTCGTAGCTAAGGTGCCACCAGCGTAAACGCCATTAACCGCTTTTGATTGGTAAAGAATAACTCGAATAGCAACGACGACGCAATGGCCGAATTAAGCGTTATTTATAAAAGGCGAGCAACAAACGGACGTCGAATCCTCCCCCTCCTCTCGAGAGTTGGCGCGGCCGATGTTTTTATTTTAAGCGCCGCTCGAGCGAATTGATTCCCAATCGGAAACAGCCTTGCATTGCACGATTGCAGTCCAAGCGAAGCAGCGGCTGTTTTAGGCCCGTCCATAATGCCCGGCTGGACGATACGCATCGATCGGTTCACTGCCATCGATATTTTACCAACTGATAACGACTCCTTATAACAGTTTCGCTCTCCGAACGGAGGCTGGCCTGCTCGAGCAGATGGAAGGCCGCGCACGAAACGGAGAGATAAGATGCGCCGATAAGGAAAGCCGGGCCCCACTCCTCCGCGTCTATGAGCCGCCACTACTACCAGCAGAGGGTGGGTGCGGGGCTGCGCCAGTGCGCGACTCCGAGAGAACGGTTGGGACGTACGCGCGGAGGATCCCGTGGCAGCCTCCGGCCTCGTCGCGCGCACAATGGGATGCCTCGCAGGCATCTTTTCCCTTCACCCTTCCCTCCCCCGCTCGTTTATAATCTTCGGGATGAAATTTTACTATCGGTCGAATTTTACCGTCCATCAATCTCTCCTTTCTCTGGTGCGTCTACGCGGGCCGCGCGTGGGAGGGAGTGGCGCGACTCGGTAACGCACGGCGGGGGAGCGGAGTAAGACTTTAGGATCCATTTCTCATTGCTCGTCGGCTCTTCGGAGAGCCTCGGAGGGCTCGGGCGCGTTTTCTCGAGATATAATGAGCTTTTACAAGATACCGCGGCGAGGCAACAGCCGCCGTCGTCCTCCTCGTCGGCGACGTAACGCGTGTTACGTCGACTCGGGGCGCCGCGCGCAAGCCCTTGGCCCCGCGCGCAACTTATGAAAAGTTATACATTGTCCTTGCGGCGCATTATCTCCGCGGACGCTTCTGGGAGTCGTCACGCCGGCGGAGCCTAATTTCGAGCAACAAAACCGAGCAGCGAAGTAGCGTCTAAAGCCACCGACGCCGACGCTCGTAAATCTTGTAGCGTCAAATCTTATTTAAGTGGGAATACGCGATTAGGAGCAAACGAACGAGTTGCAGTGCCTGCGCAGTTTCTTGCGCGCAGTCGCGTTACCGGTCCGTTTGTTTGTCAAATAAAATGCTCGCTTCCGTTGGTCATTTTTTACGCATTTTTACGCATCGCACGCGGCGAATTTGTCGCGTAAAACGCTTCTAACTCCTGCCGCGACTCGCTGGGGGAATGTTGGGGAATGTTGGAGAGAAACGTTACCGCCGCCTCGCGTGTGATATTTGAATTTAGTACCGAGGACTTTAATAGTATTATTTCCCGAATTTGAATATCGCCTGACTCCGAAAATACGCACGCCGCGTTCAAAGACGCTCTCGTATTTTAAAATCGCTCTATCAAATTCAGCGTATGCACAAAAATTACTTATTAATATAATTTCAGACGTTACTCCTACACTCGTGTGCGCTATCATAAATTTTATGGTAAATGTGACACCGGAGGAGAATTTCCGGAGCTGAAAAACCCGGCGCTGCATTTTAATTCAAACTTTAATACGGCACTAGAGTGGAACCTCCTTCCCTGCAAAGACGTATGTCGTTACTATTTACCGACTCCGAGTCGCGCTTGATCCAAAATACTTTTTACAAAGTACCTCGTTTGGCCTTTTTATGGTTTAACAATAGCGACGTTACGAGGGAGGAAATTTCGAAAGAAGAAAATTAATTTACCTAAAAAGTGCAGCTTTTTTGGCCACTAATTAACGCGGCAACGCTAACAAAAATGACCAGCTCGTTTTCAGAAAAGCTGGAGAACATTTTACACACCAGCACGGGTTGGAACTTACACAATAGGTCTATACAGAAACATTCGTTATGCTCTAAGAACTACAGAGGAAGAGGACGAATAAAAAACGTAACAGAGGAAAAAGTCGTCTCACGATTACTTTCATTTTTGAAAAGTCCGTTTTCATTCGTTTGATACTTTGTTCCCGTCATTACTCAATTTTCTTTATTCGCCTACATGTTTTGGGCATTCTTAGAATCATTTCAATAGGAAACTTAAACCAATCTATACGGAAATCTCGGATATTACAAAAATGTACATAAATTGTAGGGATATTTACGAGTTCAACTGCGCATTTGTAAAAATCATTACGAATGGCCTCTAGGTCAACGAGAATTAATGCAACCTACTGTAATATTTAGATTTAATTTATAATTTTTACGCGTATTAAACTATGCGCGTGATATATTATTCAAAGTTGTAAGTCGCTCGTTGGGAAAGTTTTAATTTCGAATAATATCACTAATTCGATAAATTAATTTGATAATTTGATAAAAATACCCCGCTCTCCAATTTCATTACATTTACATAAACTATAATCGTTACTATCTATCTAATAGGTAATATTATAATTATCATTTTGGGCATTAAATATATATAAAAAAAATACGTTGTTTATGGAAACAATTTGAGAGTGGCATTCCATTCGTTTTCTCAATGCTATAACTAAGAAATGCTACTTGCATTTCATGCATTTGCTGTATTCTACTTAATGCACTTTCGTTAATCTTTATATTTGAAATATTTATGGATCGTAAAAATTATCAAATAAAAATTAAAGTGCACGGCTAGTCTTTAGTGCGCGGAAAAAATATTCAATATCTGTCCACAGGTAATGATAATTATAATACTTTATTTATAGTATCGTGGATAATACCTTTTTAAATACGCTCCGCTTGTTTTCGCTAAAATACCTTAATTTATGTGACGTCCTTGTGTGTAAATCTCTGCAGAATCAATCAATTCCATCTCTTAAAGTTGATTATACATAAAGTTGATATATACACGGGAATGGTCGTGCAATACGCAGAAAGCGAATCTCTTAATCAGTACATGATTATAATATTCGATATTTATTTATTGCATTGTAATTTTTCACCGTGAGAGAAAAAATAGGCCCAAGTATACTTTAGATTTAACGGCTCTGGTCGACAAGTAGTTTTTATTCCTCTTTTCGCGTAACTCGTATTTTTAATAGCTCATTGTATATTTAATTCAAGTATAAAAATCTATTCCGACAATCTTTTAAGCGGAGCGAAGAAATTTTGTCAGCCCGAAATATCTAGTTATTCGCGTATTTACCCAGTGCCTTCGGAAAAGGAATCAGACAGGTTGTTTTGCATTCGTTTACAGGTGATCAACGAGTGGCTATTTTTTATAAATTACTTCACAACGAAGAACAAAGCGCAGGGAGAAATAAATATTGAAGTCTTAAAACATTTTCGTGGTTTTCTATATGTTTAGTTGGAGAAATTTTAATCGATTACGCGGCAATTTTCTTTGAATACAAATAACAGATTACGAGGTCTAAACAGGTTTCGAACGTAAAAAGGGTAAAATTGAAAAATGTCGAAAGTAAATTTGAAATTATTCTCACCCCAGGTATTGGAACGTTACGTGAGAGTTGAAACGAACGAACGAACGAACGCACGAGCGAACGAACGAATCTCGATTTTGAAATTTCCGTAGGGTACTCAGACTATAGCACAGGATGCGTGAGAGAGAGAGAGAGAGAGAGAGGAGAGATAGGCCTCAAGAGATCTGCCTCTCTGCCCCTCTGCCGCGACTTAACGTAAAGTGCGTTGAACTACGGCCTGGCGTAACCTTGGCTTCTTCACGGCAGCCGTATCCAGGCCTGTCAGGTGAAATTCCCGATCCGGCGGCCAACCCCTGCATGCATACTCTCACTCCTTCCTCGACGAGGCTTCGTTTCCCACACGATGTCCTACGCACTCCTTTAATCACTCGATTCTTCTTTCGATTTGTTTTATTGATGCAGCCGTGGCGCGAGACCTGCGCATTCTAGATTCGATCTTGGGCCGATTATTTTCCGTGCGAGTCCCCACCCTCAGCCCCCCTGCCCTTTCCCCGCGCCTCGTTCGCCTCTAAAATATGATTCCTCGATCGAGGCTGAGGTTAGTTACTCCGGCCGCCTGTAAATTGGATAACGCTTTTACGGGTAGAATACCTCGGAATACCTGCGGGATAAAAAGTCGTATTGCTCGATAGGAGTGAGTCACGGCGAGCACTGATTAACTCTTTGGCTAACCTCTTGGTTCGCGAGTCGACTTTTAATAATTTCCCGACTCGGAGGCTATTTCTCCTCTCGTGGCTCGCGATCGCGTATCCACTGCTGTCGAACAATAAAAAGGAAGACTCGGGGGCTCTTATTAAACGCGGCAATTTCCTTCGCGACTAATGGGATCAAAGATTAGAAGTTGAATGCTCGCGCAGACGCTCTCGAGCTCACAATGGCCCAAAGTTAGCTATTCAAAATTATTAAGGTCACGATAACCGGGAATATACTTTCATTGAAAGAAGATTCGAACCTGAGAGGCATTATGCCATTGAGCTCGCGCTCCCGAACGAGTCCCGATGGAGGATCAAACTTTCCGAATACAACATTAACCGTTTCGCGAATGCACGACTGTTTTAAAATCTGGGCCTCCATTCGGGTTACTTTGTAAATTATTCCCCTGCGATATTTATCGGCTGACTGATGCTTTGCATTGTCGCCATCAGCAGCTCCGCAATCACTCGGTAACGACTGGCAAAGCTCGCAAAACCTGAAGATGTCCAGGCCAATGTCACTAGCCTCGCGTTGTCCACGACTCCACCACGAGGTGCTTAACAAGGGGGGGGGGGAATTCTTTTAATGCCATCCGCGGCACATCAGTGGCTTTAGCTCTGGCCTTTGACACACACACGCGCGCGCGTCGCTTTCTTAGCCGCGTTTAAGCTGAATTCGTAACGAAGGGGTTGACCCAACTGCGCCGCGAGGGAGTCGGTGATATTGCGCAGTTGGTAGAAAAGCGGCGCGGTCAGGTGCCTCTGAGTCAACTGCCCCTGTAACGCCCCCGCCTCGGCGCGAGCGGAGAGAAGATTTTTGACGCCGGATGAGCGGCTCGTGAACGAGGCCAACGAAATAACTGCGAGCGCGTCTTTGGACTTCCCGATTCCTCAAACGTGGCTTCGACTCCTCGCACCGCCTGCTTTTCCAGTGTAACATCATCCGCATTCTAAGAACCTTATTCATCGCGTCCTGCCTTTTTATTTTTTTAGGATATTTTGAAATAATCCTTCTTCCCTATATTTAAAGAGGACAGACCAAAGCCGCGTCTCGAGCGTCTCGATGGTATTCTTTTTAAAAAAGTCCTCGACTCTTTCGACGTGCGTTTCGACGCGGGGGCCACGATTTGTCCTTAAAAAATGCCTCCTAATCCGAGCGACAATAACAATAATAAGTAGTAAATGGCGATTGTTGGAGCGAAGCGTTATCGATGGATTTTAACGAAACAATCTTCGGCACTGATGACTAATTCCCTTCCCTCCTCCAGCTAAACAAAGCAAGCAAAGCAAAAAAGTTGCAAATTTTCGGCGTCTAAGAGCGTCGTCGGGCTGGTGGCTGCGGTTCGTGCATTATTGGCCTGGCGAAAACAAAATGAAATTATCTTTCTTGTGCATCGTAGCACGGATGGTTAATCTTGAATAGGAGCGTCGATTATGCGGTGGCATTTTGAGGATGTCGAGTCAGCGGTTTTAATACTAGAGACACCCATTAACACTATACACCTGTGTACGTTTATTCGGCCTTTGAGCCGAAAGCAGCCTCACGCATCGGCCCCGTGTATTCGCGTCTTTCCGATTCGAGTCCACGAACTTATGCCGGCGCTTTCCAAATAACTTCACGCGTTCAAACATTCGTACGAGGTAAATAATTATTCATTAATGCTATCGATCAATTAATTATCAGCGTGGAGTGGGGCGAATGAAGGGCAGCGGCACAAGTAGCTGTTTAACCGTCCCACCGAATATTAACCGTCGATTAACGCAAATATTTAACTTTCGATCACGCGAATGCAATCGCGGCAGGATTTGGAAGCTGCAGAACATTTTTCATTTGCCGCTCGTTCGTCGATATTACAAAGTTAGCCACGCAACAAATTCAATCCGCAAGCAACGATACGGCGCCAGAGAAAGAATAATAAGGCGTAAAGGCAAAGGAACATTTATCGTGATAAGCGTTGGCTTCACGCGGAAAAGAGAAAAGAAAATGGAGAACAAAAGGCCCGGTACAGACGTTGATACGAGAGCAGGGCTACTGCTACTGGTGCGGCTAAGTGCGGAAGGCAAAAACATAAAAGCAGCGAACAGTCGTCGAAAAGCTATTTGGCCAATCCCGTGACCCGTTCCATCGTATTTCAACAAATCGGCGGCGAGTCGCCCGATAAGAGAACCAGCAGCGTTGCGCGGAGTAGCGCGCGTCCATGGGGAAATCAGTGGCTGCCCTCCCCACCCCGACTTCTTGCCGATTTTCCATGGCGGAGGCAAACGTTACCGATAGTTTAGACGGAAGCGATTATTTGTTTGCCGCGCAAAAACAAATCGAGAAAACGGGAGATAATGATTTCGGATCGCTGCTATTCTCTCCTCGTGAAACTCCCCAGCGACGCCGCCAACTAACTTCCTCCAAAACTTTCCTTTCCGGACAAAATGAAGAAGCCGTGTTTTAGCCGCTAATTACAAGTGCAAAAAATATTCCGTAATTGTCGAAGCTTTAAACTGCTCGACGCGCGAGTGGAGAAAATCAGCTTTTCCCGTTTCAAAACGAGAAAAGCCTGCGATCGGAGTGCAAATTTTTCAAATCCTCTCTGTCGCGTCGAAAAACTTTGATGGCTGCGCATTGACAAACTCTGTATCGGAACAAACCATTAATTACGTATGAATTTCGTTAAGGAAATTTTGGCAGAGGAGTAAGTTGGCAAGCTGCAAAGTGCAACAAGACGAGGAGAAATTTCTAATAGCAACGCGAGATCGATATTCGGCAAAATAATTTCCGTTCGCGTGTTTTCTTGCGCTAGCAGTTTGAGAGATGCTAAACGGCTGTCACTTTTTCGCGATAAGAACTTGCGAAGGGAAGCCAGGCCCCCTCTTTTACGGTCAGGCGCTTCAGACCGAAGAAATACGAGCGAGCAGCGCACCACCTCGGCAAAATTTAACATTAGTCGTATGTAATTAAAAAAATTGCCGCCGAATAATAAAAATAAGGAACATTTTAGCGGAGCACTCGCAGCGCGTATGCTCGCGAGTGCCATGGTCGCAGGTCCTGGACGGGACGGCCAGCTGTTGTAATTTTGATTCTTTGTCGTCGGTCTACTGCGGCCTCCTACCGGCTCGTCGAGATTAAGGCTTTGTAATTCTGTAAAAAAATATCTATTCGGCACGCGGCTTTTCGCGCGGGAATTTCCTTATCGTTCGGCGCATACCTCGAAGCGGACGAGTCAACGGGTTAACGCACAATTCCAGTTGTAATTTTGCTCTTGAGGAGCCTTCGAGTTCGCTTGGAACTGCTAAAAACAGAGCTAAATCCATTGTTCGCGTCCGAGAACAAACTTCTCGTTCCAATGTTTGGCAATTATATCGTAACCTAATCCGGCTTTTCCACCGTATTTTCCTTTTTCCGCTGCAGTGAACCGGCGCTCCGAATGAATATTTAAGACTCGCGCAGCGCAGCGCACTACACAATAGAGCAGACGAGCCGACAACAACAAGCGCGAAGCTCCGAAAGACGATTAAATAAAGTTGAGCTGGCTTCGAGGCAGGGCCAGCAACAATGCAGGAAAAGTCTCTAGCTGATCCCAGGCTGATCCCGATTCAGCGGCTAATTGATACATCGATTAGCGATTAGTGGAGAACGAAAGCGAGAGGGGCGATAAAAATAGCACGCATGCGCTCGCGTGCATGTGTGCTTACCTGTTGCGTGTTCTTTTCTCTGTCTCTCCTGGAACTGTGCGAACTGCCGCCGTTTGTTCTATAAGATACGCCGCTCGCGCTCCATTCTTTCCTTACACTTGTTCCTTCTCCCCACGATTGAAACAAAGGAGCCGCGGGCATTGTTGTGCCGACCTCCGTGTTCCGTAATTTCAGCGGTTACGCCCTTGGTGCATCGAGTTCGCGGAGCGCGCCTGGCGTCTGCCACGAGTCCATTGCAAAGTGTCGAAATGACAAAATGGCGAACATCGCGCTGACCTTCGCTTAGATGATTGTCGCCTAACTAACTTTCTCCCTCCCTTCAAATCGAGCCGCCGCTCCGTGCATGCCAAGTAGTGGCATGGGAATCGAGACCGCGATTCCGCGAAAATTGGGCAACGGCTTTTCCCGTCTTTTCCGTGTGAACGACCTTTTTGTTCTTTGGAAACGCGCCTCTATGAAAGGAATTGCTACGATTAATGGTGGATTAATTTCACCAAGTCAGCTGTCGCAACCAATCGAAAACTTCATTTTTATTTTTGCAAACGCGGCGATATTTCAGTTATTGGGGCACGCGAGATTGGATAATTCGATAAAACTGCGGAGCATTAGAATTCTACCAAGTCTCGTCTGCGACAGGTTTGCTTCGATTAAGGAATATAGAATGACGAAAAACTCGTTTGCGATTCGAGATGGAAAATTTCCATCGAATGCTCTACTAAATGATACTTTCTTAAATGCTCGCGGTTTCGAAAATTCTGATGATAATAACACGCGGTTTAGGATAACTTTGTATTTACTCGAGTAACGTCTTCTTACGAAGAACTTTGCAATAAATAGTTTAATAATCCGCTGCTTCCGACGCTGCGCGGCTATTTATAATAAAATATCGTTTTAAGAGGCAAAACAGTTGAACGGTATTGAAATTCCATAATTGCTACCTTCTAGATCGTGCAAGAATTACAAAACTTGTGCCAGGCAGCGATCAACGTGTGTTTAACGTATCGAAGAGAGCATTTCAAGCTTAATAATTTTCCAGTCCAGTGAAATTGCCCTGTTATTTGAAATATTGATTCTAAAAAATCCTTTTAAACACGTAAGGCCCATAAAAAGTTGTGTTATTATATTCTTACGATAAGATTACCGCGTGTCTAAAATTCAAAGTTTGTCATTGCACATGCAGAGTTGGCTCGAGCGAATGCGTCACACGTGATTATTCAACGCAACTCATACCTGTTCCGCTTAATTGCGCGAAAACTCGAAAACCACTTTATCGGCGACTCTTTTAATGATTCAGAGCGTCGGGATGGAACGCGGCCCGCTCGACATCTCCGGAAGAAAACGAGCCGTTTCGTGGATTTGGAGGTTAGAAAGCGATTAGTCGTTAATAGCCGCAGCTGGACTCGAAGCAGAAAATATCTCGTAATGGAAGAAAGCACGAATCTCGACACGGCGTTTTGCTCTCTAAGCATAATCGAGTTTTACGGTCTAAAAACTCGCCGACAATCTTGCGGCACATTTTTATTGTTTCTGGCATTCGTTCTTTGAATAAATACAGAGTCACCGACAAACGCAGCCTGATAAAGCCGAAGATTTCGCTTGCACGTAACAACTCGACGAGGAGTCGCTTTTGCAACCGCAAGCTTTGTCCGCGCAACGAAAATCCCAGTGTTTTTAACGCTAAGAGCATTGATTTATAGACTCGGAATGTAGCCGCGATTCCCAATTAAAAAATCGACCGAATTTATCCTTTACGAACCGCAGCTTGTAATATCAACATCAGTGGAAAACGTGAATTTATGCGTTATTAACTGGATAATATTTATTTCATTCGAAGCGCGTATCTATTGCAGCTATTGGATCTTTTAATCGAATTAATAATGTTAATTTATCACGAGGACGTTCCAATCGAGTAGCGGTATTACAAACGTGGCTCGTTCCAAGTGAAACTAAATTTAATTAATTATTAAAAGAAAACAGAAGCTACGAACCTCTAGTGCACGGCAACGTGCTTCTTTCGAGGCAAGAATTTATCAACAAATAACACGATATTTCGCTGGCTTTTTTAAGACTTTGAATCGGAGTCGCAGAGTTTTAATCGTCAGCTTGGACATTTTGACAACAACCTGTTGGTCTAATCGTCGCGTCGTACGCACAAACGAGGAAAATGTTTCGAAACATTCGAATCGTCCCGACGCACTCGGCGGGAGGTTGAGCGAAGCGCAGTGTTCGTTACGTATCCCCTTCCTCTCGATTCGCGCGATTTCCCCGATCGGAGCTTGATAAACGTTTTTTTCAAGCCGTGAGAATAGGAAGGGGCGAGCGGGGCCGGGAAATGGCGAGCCAAACGGTCGGCCGATTCGCCCGTTTGAGTCGAGAAACTGGAGTAAGCGATTGCTTCCGTCGGCTCCTCCTAACAAAATCATTCATTGCTATTCATCGTTCTTCATCGTCCCATCGATGTTTCCCAGCTAATAGTTTTCGAGCTCGGCTCGTTAAGCTTCGGGTTTTTCTTCGGCAATACACGCCAGCGCAGAGCCGCGTGGGTGGAAGGGATCGATGGGAGCTTCCCAACCCCGTAGCCTTTGTCCTCGAGCTGTGGGGGCGGCGGGTCACAGCCACCACGTCAATAAACGGGAAATTTTTTATTTTAGGATGTCAAGAGACGATAATGCGTCCGCTACATTGCGGAAAAGCAATCGCGAGATCAATATTCGCCTCCTTTGTGTGCCCACGAGGGCCTGACGTCGACGTTTCTCAGCGCAAGCCTTGCGTGTGTGTGTACGAGTGTAATTTTCCCCCCGAGCTGTCGGGATAAGCGGAAAAACTCGATCATACCGTTGCCAAATACTACAACCGGGATGATTCTTCCGAAATTCGATTCGCAATTCCCGAGCGAGGTCCCGGCACTCAAGGCATCACCGAGGCTAGAAGCGTTTTCTCGTAGCCGCACCGGCTTTCTTAATCAATGGCACGAGCTTCGCCCGAGGAGTTGCCCAAAAGAGAATTCGAGGAAATTTTAAAGCCTTAGCTCCGAGTAGAGAGAGCGCGCAATCGTAACGGCAGTTGCGGGTCGTTGTACGCCGCACGTGCTGACCGAGGACTCGTCAAACGCACCGTCCAGTCCATTGTAAAGGACAGGAGCGTAGAAAGCGCCTAAACGAGCAAATTGGGACGAGTCTTGTAATCTCGCGTCGAGCGGAGTCGAGCTCGAGCCCCATAAATATGCTCGCGAGGACAGTTGAAATTATGGAAAAACGGCAGTTTGCATTCACTCGCGCTCCCCGAGGCAGAGGCAGCAGCCGACCAGAGAAAGAGGATTTAATTCGCAACGATGGAATTATCGTCGGTGCGCCGTCGTCGAGACATTCGTTCGACGATCTCGGCGCGCAAAGTCGGACGCAACAAATCTCTCCGGTGCCGCAGAACCGAATGCTGAGGCGCGCGACAACACGAGACGCGCGCGAGATGCACACGTAGGCAGTCCTGCTTGCTTTTCCACGTCAGCTGCTCGAGGCAACGCAATATTTTCTCGTCACGCACAACAGACGCACCGCACCCGAGAGCTAATGCGCATCCAACAAAGGCGCTGGCCGCGTATATGCGTCGCGGGGACGCTTCGGTGTTGACGCCCTCGTTCGATCGGACTTGGAAATATCGCGAGGCTTGCGCTGCGGCTGGGAAAGGGCAGGGGCTCGTGCTCCGGCATGGGGGAGGCGCCTCGGTTCTCGCGTCCGCGCCCGGATTATCATAAATTACCATAATTAGCGGAGATGATTCATTGGTTTCGAGAGCGGACGACTTTTCTTCCGGGTGCGTTGCTTTTAGCAGAACCCGCTGATTGGAAGGTCGTCTTCGTAAGCTCCGAGAAAACGGTTGCCCAACGCTTATCCCCTTCCGAGAGTTGACAACTTTCGGCACTTGGCCTCGGCCTGGTCCGGATCTGACTTCGCTTCTCCGCGAAATCGAACCATCACCCGGAGAGAGCATTTTTACGCGAAATAAACTAGTTTCGGTTGTTTGAGCGGAGGAGGCCGACGCAACAGAGTCTCGCTCCCGATTGAAGCGAGTGGCAAGGATTCTGTTTAAGCTCCATCCTCTTGTTCCAATTGCTCGAAAGCCCGTAAAATTAAAAAATAAAAATTTAATCGATAACGTATAAAGCGGCAAACTACCGTTGCCGCTTAATAATATCGCTTGCTTAGCGAAATTAATTGATATTACTGCGAGTTCGATAAAGTATAGTTTCTCGGCTTGGCTTTTCGCAGTCCTCGCGTTGCAGGCGCGAGCGCCACTTTTCCCGTGCAATAATAACGCAAAGTTGCATTTCGCACGAAGATTGAGATCGGCAACTTTGAAGAAATAAATTGCAATTAAAAAATAGCAGTGAAAAAATGGCCTCTCGCGCTTATTCGCGTGTTCTCGAAACTACGAGTTTTTTCAACCGAGAACGAGAAGTTTTCCCCTGCCCGCGATAATTCGAGATTATCTGTGCAGAAAAATTCAATAACTGTATTCTAGAATTTGCGACAGGACGCGGGAAGACTTTGCTTCTTGCCCGACTTCTTTTCCGAGTACAGGCTATTTCGCTTAATAGTTTTTGAGACAATAGTTTGTTCTCGGATAATTGTGTTTAAGGACGCGAGCGGAAGACGATTTCCACTGGCAATCGAATCCTCCCGTCCAAATGTATTGCCTGGACATTTTTAATGAAATCGGAAAGATCGATTGAAATCATTTTCATGAACGGCCAAAAAGTATTTCTCGCTCATTGTGCACTCTAGGTATAAAAACAATATCCGTTTGTTTTTCCATTAATAATTAATGCGCGTGCTCTGGATGCGCCCTCGATTTACTTTAATTAATATCGCATTGGAAATTTAAAAGCGGCACGGCACACCCGGTAAATGTAAATGTGGGGCTCGAGCCGCGTGAAATAATTTCGGCCGGCACGGCATACGTGCGACGTGTTCGCGGGAAAAAACATTTTATTTTGCCGTTTCGCTGTATTTGTCAGGTCGCGCAGCGGCGTCTCGCAGCCTTCGATGAATTCGAATGCCTGTCAATGGGAGCCGGTGGAAGCCGGTGAGCACATTCGCCGATCGAAAGTTGCCACAACTCGGCAAGAGGTATTCCATTGTGCTTCTTGAGCGTTTTATTATGCGGATCACAGAGATCGCGCTCGAACTTTTGGCCGGGACTGTACGCGGATGGTCGGTCCGTTAAACGTCGCATTTCGCGGACTGACCGTATGACAAAATTCGAAGGAAGGTGCGTTTCTCCTAGAGAGAGAGAGAGAGAGAGAAAAAAGATAATCAAGGCCTTCTAATCTTACATCTGTATCGCACTCTCGTATACCAGCGGCACGAAAAAAGACGCAAAATTCATAACATCGAAAGAGAGCCATCGCATTGTTCCAAGTACTTTGTACTCTTCGCACAATAGCAGCTTGCATTATTACAGTCTTATAATTTATTGCTTAAGCTCTTGTGAAAAATGCAGTTGCCTTTATCTTAAGAACGAATTTTCTCTAGTTTTATCAATTGAAGAATAGAGTACACGCTAAGAATAATTTTAATCAAGACGGGAGGAATAGTTTCTAATATTTTAAAGGCTACAGCTTCCTCGAAACATCTCGTATTAAGACATATCTGCTTGGAAACCATTAAAATTATCGTTAAAACTAAACGCCGCAGAGTTTGCATGGAAAAAAAAACAGTGTAACCTTGTTAGAAAAAAAAAAATTACATCATCGTCTAAGCATTTATACATTACCAAAGTTTCGCGAGAGTTTCGAATTATAAGTCTGCGCTGTTTATCAATTTCTAAATCAATGCAACCTCGTCTCACCTGAAACAGAAAAGAGTATTTTACATTAATTTTCAGTTGCAATCTTATAATTAAAAAAGGTATTTAAGCAATAACGATCTGCTATCTTTTTCGATTTTATCAATTCTTACAATTCATTGCATTTCTGAAATAACGGTAGGACGGCGTGTCACGCCATTGAGGAAAAAAATAAAATCATTTTGAAATACCAGTTGGAATAAGTTTCCAACAACTTGCAAAACACAATTTTGCCGGAGGAACTGGGAGGAAGGGGAGGGAGTGAGACGGAGAAGGGCAGAGGAATATTAATAAAGGCAAACTAAGAGAGCGCTGAAGCGAAAAGGTTTACATTTATAGGAGCAAAGTGACCGGTGCCATAGCATGAGAATAGGAATGGGAACGGGAACGGGAACGAGAATCGGAATCGGAATCGGAATCTCGAGCAGCGTTCACCTGTGGCGCTGTACTTTTAGGTCTAGTAGCTCTCCCTCGCTCTAATACACCTGCACCCAAACTAGATTATATCTCGCGCTCTTTCCTCTTGCACGCTCGTGCCCGTGTGAAAGGTACACGTACACGCGGCCCATACGAATGGAAAAAATTCTTTGGGACTGCCGGACCTCGGGGATGAGGATCCCGCGTGTGACAAGGCCACAATAGCCTCTAATGCTCCAAAGATAATTGATAATTTGAAGGATATCTCGAGAGATAAAATCTTTACAGCGAGGCCTATTTTCGAGTTCCTAATTATGAAAATATATCTCGTTCACAAATCTTGGAGTTGCGGCCGGCGCTGCGGAATAAAGCACGGATTTATGCGCTCCTCGTGCTTAGCAGAGTCACGTAATGTTTCGCAGCCTAACCAACTTGGTTAATCGCACATTTACTCTTTCACTGCGCTTCCCCGATGCTGGAAGAAACTTATTCGACGCCTGTGGACGCGCATTCGTAGCTGCGCTTACGTGGTCAAATGCGTCCCCCCCGCGCGCGCGCGCGCGCGCCTGTCGGCGACCGACGAATTAGCGGCCGATGTTTCCAGTATTACAATGGTAAATAAATTAGTCGCGATAACAGAGTGAGTCGGATGTCGCGAGTGATTTGTCGCGGGCGCGGACAAGAAGACAATGTTCCCGATTCGGCAAATGGTTTTCCTCCGCCCGGCGAGCGTTATTTTTTCGAAATCTCGCTCCTCCGCGTCCGTCCGAATTTTGATTCGAACTCTCGAATGCTCGAATATAGGAGCAGGAGGAGGAGAGGGAGAAGAAAAAGAGGATGACGAGGAGAAAAGCAAAGAGCGTCTGCCCTTATCCTGCATTACGTTACGTATCTCGAAATATCGCAGGCCTATTTCTCAAGAGCCCAGGTACAAAACACTCCTCCACAATAATTTTTCTAGATTATATACGAGCTCGACGAAATTGCTTTCATCTCTCGAGTGGGCGTGAGAGGTGGTGCCGGTGGAGGAGGGGGAGCGGGAGCGCGAGCGCGAGCGCGAGAGGATGTACACAAGAGGGAGCTGCTTCGCTCCAACGGCAACATCGCAGCGTCCCGAAAGAGAAATAGGCCGGGGTGGGGGAAGAGGACGAGCGGAGGTAGCGTGCGATTTTCGATTTCGCGGGAGAGCGACGGAAACTTCTCGGCTACGCCTGTCCTCTGTATGCAAACACAACTTTTGGCAGATTTCCCGGAAAAGGACGGGACGTGACGGTGGAAGAGCAGAGCGGCGCAGTGTTCGCCCCCTCGGACACGCGAATCCCGAGCGCCTCCCGGGACTTACAACCACTTCTTACCCTTTTTTCCTCTTACTTTCCCCGCTCGCGCCACGACGCTTGTTCCATTTTCCTCATTTTTATCAGACGCAATTGCGCCCGAATTTGCTCGACTGCTTAAAAATAAAGTTGCTCGTTTAAGGTGCTTTGGGTCGTTACTGCGCCGAGAGAATAACCATAGTACGAGCTCGTAGGCTCTTCGTCGCCGGCGAATAAAGTTCTTTATTAAACAGAGAGGAACGATCTGTCCTGTGCAAATTTGCGCATCCGAGCCTAAGTCAAAGAGTCTCGTGCTTTGAGGTTTCGAACCGGAACACAGACTGCTTTTTCGAATTGCTTTGTGTCGAGGATTCAAGTGACCACGTGCCCGTTCAAAAGTCGGAGTCGTTTTCTCGTGACTCACGAACGGACCCTCGGCATCCTAAAACCAGGGAAAACACATCGAATATAGATAATTTTAACGAGCAAGCGCTGCCTTCGAAGATCTTCACAACTTGTTTATTACGCTGTTACACATTCCATTTTTATAAGCGGTAACTAGTAAATATTATTAATCAGAGCGAACTACAGTTAGATTGTGCAGTACCGCGCGCAGTCGATCAATTCTCAGCGCATAAAACAACTCCAATGTAATATGTTTTAATAATAAGCTGAGCTCGAGACGCTTCAACGTTTAAAAATGCCAAGTTGAAATTTTCTCCCAGATCTCGCGATTTATGTCTTTTCTAATTTCCTCGTCGCGTAGCTCGTATTATATTAATTATCGTTTATAAAATTTAATGCATTACCTCAAATGCTCTAAACTATTCTGATAAAATTTATGCCGCGGTTTATTAAAAAATAAATTAGCTTTGTGCTCGGTTTATAAAACCTCTTTACGTAACTACCGCGATCAAAGCTTTTAAAATACGCCACGAATTTCTTACCGGATAAACTTGAAAGGAAAATTGTACGTAATAAGTTGAATACAAGTTGTTTCCAATTATTTATCTTTAAAATCTTGGAATTAAAGTAAAATAGTATGTAATTCAAGGCGATATTAGGCAGGAAGAAAAATATAACGAAAATGAGTCAATTTATTCGTTCGTTGTTCAAACGGAATAATTGATGGAATTTTTTGCGTGCGCCCGTTCGCTTGTAACATCATTATTATCGATAATCACAAGATTAGCTAACGATTTTTATTTTGATTTCGAAAGAAAACGCATTTAATAATATTTATTAAAAATATTTACATTGAATTTTATCGAGAAAATACCAATGTCTTTAAGCGTCAGTTAAGGTTAAGTTGCGTTTCTCTGGATAATCTTTGAAAATGCACTTTATCAAAGTAAATTTCACTCAAATCTCGCAAATTCGCCACAATCGGAAAAATAGCATTGCATTAAAAAATTTACAGAATCGTTTTTACAGCCGAGACTTTTACGAAGAGTAAATGCTCCGGGTACTGACAAACACTTGTATAAATTTATTTCGTCATCGGACGAAAATGAATAAATTATCGAATTTATCAAAGGAGCGACAATTTTTCGAAAAGTGATACGAGCATATTTGGATAAATAATCCCCAATCGGAAAATACGATTCGCGAGGAATCGGAAAGCGTCGACGTGATTTTTTCGAATCGTCATCCGCGCGTTGCTGCTTTTCTCAGCATAAAGAGCAAAAGGAAGAAGACGAGTCTAAGAAGGAGAGAGAGAGAGAGAGAGAGCGACGGGGGGAGTAGCGGGGGAGGAGGAAATGAGAAGAGAGGAGAAAAGAGGATAACGGAGTAGAGGGCTTTCGTCTACTCTCGAGCGAGGAACCTGTCTAACCGGTTCGTTGGGTCACTTCTCCCCACACGAGTCGCCGCCGATCCGCGAGTACGAGCGCGCGTATACACCGATCTAACGAGAGTGCGCGTAAGGCTTCGTCTGCAACGAGCCTCGCTGCTCCTCTCGCAGAGATGCCTTCATTTCAATAGCAGAGGCCAGCGACTCGCGCCATTACCTTAACCGCGCATTTTCCAATCGTCGAGCGCGCTGTTAATTGCGCACACTTGCAGCTAAAGTCCTTCTCCAGCCATCGCGATCGCTCGGAAATGAAAGTTCAGCCAGCGCAGTCGTCGGCGCCCTGGCCGGCCTCCGGCACAAATTATTCGAGCTTCTGCAGGAGTTGCAGGGAGCGCGGATTGTGCAACGGTGTCATAACCGCTGAGAACGGGCGGGGCTCGAGGCAGAGACGCGCGAACGAGGGCCAGACGCGTGCGCGTCATCCTAATCGAGAGGAGGCCGTCTGTTTTGACGGATCGAGGCAGTTTTAAGCCTCGACGAGCTTCTGCTACTGCTGCTGCTCGCAAAAACTGTTGGCTCGTGCAAAAGCGTGCGGCGAGTCGCGAATTGCGAAAAAGCGCTCCTCGGTGCAAAATCGGCGCCCGAGAACGGCTTAAAAATATAATTTTCGACTTCGATCTCGTTGCGACAGCGACGCGCGTGTCCGAGCAAAGTAGGGCATTTTTTATTACCATCAGCAGCTGACATCGGCGCTGAGCGTCGCTAAGCTTTGTGCAAACTTTTAACTCGGATGCTAAATGTCGTTGCTAAACATCGGGGGCGCGATTTCTCAGCTCGTCAGCCATGAAGAAACCGAGGCCCGTAATTTTATACTCGGCTCTTGATAGTGCGGCCGATAAATGAAACGGGCCATTTAATCGCGGCGCATCGCGGCCGCTGGGACTCATTAGGTCGGCGGAGCTCGGCGCGAGTGTCGAGCACTACAGATAGAGCCTGAGTGGAAAGGAGACTCGGCGGCCGGTGTCTGCTGGTGTAGGCTTCTTCGCTTCTGCAGCGCGTTTATACGCTACGTCTCCTCTCTGCTCGGGTCGGCTCCGCTGCTCCCCCCCCCCCGGCCGCTCCTTCCCGTAGGCGGTTTCGCGCGCGTGGCGGCGTCGATGAATCGCCGCAGATTCCGCCAAATACAGTGTACACTGTATGCCGCGCGCTCGGTGCGCACCGCGTGTCCGCTGACGAAATCAGGCCCCGCTGGAATAGCCGTCGGTTTAGGAAGGTCCGGATGACGGGGCTTATCCTTTCTGCGATTCCATTAGCCTTCGTTACGCTGGGCCCGGGTATGCGAGCGACGGACGATGAAGCGTCGCTTTTCGAGACTTTCTCTTGTTACGGACTCGAGGATCGGCTCCGCGTTGCGCTTCTGCCGTTTGTGCCTCTTACGCTCGACGCGAATCGAGTGTTTTTTTTTTATCATCGGATTAATCGAACGCGAGCGAGGGCTATTCAGACGCTTGTGTGTCTTTCAATTTTCACGGAAGTCCTGGGGAACGGAGAGAAAAGAGCGATGCTCGGAACGAACGAGCAGCCGTTGGTAGCAATTGTCATTGTTTGGGCGCGTTATTAAATAGTCCAAGTGCTTATAACAATACACAGATATCCAAATAAATAACGGAGCAGCCCAAACTAACGGGGCATTGAATTTGATTCCTCGCGGACGACACTGTATTTGCTGCAGACGCCGCTAGTTTATTCAGCAACGAGTTTCGCAGAAAAAATATCCGTTCGAGCGGCACAATAACATTGGGGGAAATGGAAATGGAGCTCGCGGAAAATTTATTTCGGGCACCGTTCGTAACCTCTACTGCCAAACATCTAGTTTTAACAACAATCGAACGAGCTTCGAAAGTCGTTGCGACTCGTCACCTTGCTCTTTAATTTCTGTTACCCGTATTTACATCGATCGCACATTGTAAAATAATTGTAAAAGAGTCCAGGCCAAATATTTTTTTAGTATCGAATCGACGCTGGATTCCGTTGGCGTGGATGCGAGCTTGTCGAGATTATCTTATTACCAATTACAAAATATGTATCGATTTCAGCGCAACGGATAATTAACGCGCTCGTGTGCAGCGGCTGCGAGCGCCGGGTAATTGAAAACATCGACACGTAACGCGGACTCGATAAATAGATACAAGTGGTAATTTCTTTATTGAGATGAAGAACGGGGAGAGGAGGGGGGGGGGGGAAAGGGCTCGGGCGGATTGACGGGGAATAAAGCGAAATTCTCTTTGAGCGCGCAGCTAACGACTTAATTCTCGGCACGTCTGCGGCGAGAAGGAGCGCCCAGCCACGTACAATATATGGAACTTTTAAAACGAAAGTGCGCGATTAATGGGCCGCGTAATGAAACAATCCGAGATCGATCAAGTGAGAAGGAAGCGAGAACGAAGTCTTTTGAAAAAAAGGACCAAAAGTGCGGGCTGCCGCTGAGCGGAGATCGGCTCGATTGGTTGACCCCGTGTGTTGCTCGCGACGCGAGCTCGGGTACGACTGCGGCACATTCCATTGTTCTCGCCATCGTTCTCGCGCAGACTCGGCCATTAGAAATAAATCTAATACGATTTCGGCCGAAATTTTAACGTGTTTTTCGCTCCGCATCGGCAATCGAGGCGTTTATCGACGATAAAACACCTTTCGGCGCGCTGAAAAAGCCAAACTAGTATCTCCACCGGAGCTCCTCCTATTGCTATTCAAACGCGTTAAAGCGCCATTTCTCTGATAAAAAAGAAAAATCTTTTTTCTGGACGGGCGATGTATAGTTGCCGTTTAAGAGAAGGAGAATTTAGTCGACTGTTATAGCCTTAGCCGAAAGGAATTTCTATCCTTTCCGAAGTAGTTTCAGTTTTTTCGACGCGAGTTTTTTAATGAGGATTTTTCCCAGTGTAGCTGAGTTAGCCCATAAGAAACAAACCTGTAATTTTAATAAGAATAAAAAACGAAAGCATCAGAAATGAGCCCGAATAAAAACTCAAATTACAACAATGTCTAGTCCGTGCGCGGCTCCATGTTTTTTCAACCTGTGAATCATACGTGTACGTCTCTCTCTCTCTCTCTCTCTCTCTCTCTCTCTCTCTCCGTGTGCCGAAGCTCCATAAATCCAAACATGTTCGCTCTCTATTTTATCATCTCCGTCTATATCCTACTCGAACATAATGTCGATTAAAATACAAGACTTAATTGATTGAAACGACGAGTGCGTTCTTTAATGATATACGGCTCTAATCTGCATACGTGATAAAAATTACTCTCCGATTATTAATATTCCGCTGAAACTTGTTATAATTTAGGCGCGCGAACTTTATTGCGCACACGCGCACGCGCAACACAGTACATTGATCGGGTTCATACAGATTTTTTGTGCGAGGGAGGCCAATTAGACTTGCTTAAAGCAGCAGGTGTCTCTAAAAATCGTCCCACATCCTGCGTCCGAGCAACGCTCGCGACCAACTCGATTTTCACGCTCGTAATTTTCAATATCAATTTGCAAGGCGCGGATCGTTTTTGCAAACATGCAAATACTCTTTTCGGAAACGAAGTGTAACGTGATGCTGATTTATTACGACTTTCGCGTAACGTGCAAAACTTGTCCTCTCAATTTCTTCGAGCACTTACAACAGCACACGAACAATGGCTTCCCGCTAAATTGCGTATTCATAGTATCGGAGAGGCGCTTTTACAAAATTGTAAGTATTAATAAAAGAGCGTAAAAGTTTGAAAACACCGACACCGGTTTCTCCCTCGAGTGGTGGCCTACAGCACAGCTAAGCTACGAAACTTGATTATTTGCCGAGTTTCTATCAGTTTTCTCTGTCGCGAGCTGTAGTTTCTCATTCCGTCAGAGAACAAGACAGAAGGAGAGAGAGAGAGAGAGAGAGAGATAGAGAGGGAGGGAGAAGTACGTGCACATCCTGAGGCCTATGCCGGGCATTTTTCCCCTTGGCTAGCAAACGCGCTGTGTGCGATTGTGCGTTATATAAATAATGTTTCGAAATTTCTCGTGTACATATCGTGTGTGTGTGTATAGGATTTAGGGGGACAAAACGGAGAGGAAGATTTATGGGACGGATAATGAGTTTGCGCGGAAATTTATATTATTGTAGCAATTTAGCTTTTTTATCGCGATATTTCGATTCGTTAAAAACGGAATGATTTTCAATCAATTTGCTCGACGACTCTATTAGAGTTGTCGATTTGAGAATAATCGGAACTCCGTATTGTTAGAGTCCGTTATTATTAAGGTTCGTTGTTAACGCAGAAGCCCTTACGTTGATTGCCGAATTTCCCAGAGCTGAATATTGCTGTAATTATTGCAACGAGACAATCGTGTGTACTCGAAACATTGTTCGTGACTGCAAATTTTGGCAAGAGCTTAGATTATTTTAATTATAATATTCGGTACAATATTATCCAACTATAAATCAGTAATACGATGACGCGATAATTGCCGCTATCTGTAATTCCAAGCACGTCACCGTGTCAACAGTATATTCATCAGTGAACAGATAAGAAGAAAAAACGTTATCACTAGCATTTTTGAACGGCCTAATTTGACTTTGACGAGAGAAAAAGTGACGATTCGTAGGGCTCCCGATGTTTTTTATTAAGTTGTTAATTAACATTCGGGTGGTTTATCGTTGTATTTAATCGTTGTAGGTAACATTAATTGTATGCCGAAGTTGTTTAAATGCTGTATTTAGCGCGTTTGAGAATGAAAAACAAGCAGTTGGTTACAAAGTATGACTGTACGGTGCCATTTTCGCTAGTAGGAAAATCTCTTGAATTTTTCAACCGAATTCCGATAACAATACAAACATCGACAGCCTCAAGGACTTTCGAATTCTTTCTTGCCGAACTTGAATTTCGAACATAATACATTTCGAAGAAATTATTTTGTCGCTCTTCTCGTAAAGCGATTTTCGTCTGATATGCAATCGAAAAGACGCGTCACGGCTTGTAACGGCTTTTTCTGTCAAAACTACATTCCGTTTTTATTTCAAAGGTACCCTCCCTCACCCCCCCCCACGAACCAAGAGTCAATGCTACGAGCAAACAAGCCTTTGTATTCGGTATATTTAGCACGAAAGCACATCCGACGAAAGTTCGAATCGCACACGTAAAACCTTAACAAGACGGACAAAAATATTATATCCTACGATTATATAATGTATCAGTTCCTTGATCCGAACGGGTTCGAGCTGCCCAATTAAAATGAAATAAATTTATTCGAGAAGATTTTTACTGGTTCGACTCGAGGAGAGATTTATATTTGGTTAAAATAAATCTCCTTATGGAGCTGCACAACTAACGAAAGGGGCAATAAAAAATACAAAACTGGAAATAAACGCAAAGCGGTGGAGCGCTGGGACGACCTTCGGCGGGCATTTGTAGCTCGGACTCGTTCCTCGCCTCGGACGTTCTCTTTCGTTTCGCCAGTAGCGCCGGAGCTCCGATCCAGGATCGCTCTGCAAATCCAGGGTTAACGGCTAACGCTGCTACTCCAATAGCAGCCGCGCCTCCGATGCCTCGGAGGTAATTGGCCAAGATTCTCGTGCATAGATCGCCGTTACGCGGAAGAGGATGACGCATTACGCGGATTAGCGCGCAGCAACTTTGCTGGCCTCCGTCTTGCCAAATAAACTAGGCGATAAGAGGAGCCGCGACCATCAGCGGTGCGCTGGAGGACCATTAGCCAAAGACTCGATTACCCGGCGTTGAAATTAGCGAGTGGCCACGTGCTGCTCCAACGAGAGCGAGTGAGAAAAGTTGGATCGTCAGCTCGTGCGCGTTCGGTAACTGCGGCTGCGGCTGCTCGAGTTAAGCTGACAAAACGCCGGAGAAAAATCTCGGCTGCGATTGCCGATACGTAAACGCAGCCAACGATCGCGGATTTATCGGTTGTTAAGTAAGCGTCGACAGGCGGCGGACTCTCGTTCCTCGATAATTTCGGGATCAAGTTAGAAATGCTGGGGCAAATATTTGGGATTAAACTCCGAGGCTCGGCGAACGAAACTTTTACAGCTACTCTTTGAAAAATGAAAAGGACTATTTTACTCTATTTAATACAGCGATCCGTCGACGTTTATCGTCTCGTAAGAAAACAGTAAATATGATTAATAGCCGAAATAAGACAAATTAACAGAAACGCTGCGGAAAATAGCTAATACCAACAAATCTATCACACTCGTATAAATTGTTGCCTGGGGTCTCGGCGGTTAAACAATAAAAGTAAAATAGTAAAATAGTAAAGTAATTGCCGAGTAGAATGGAATGAGAAACAATTTCATAATAGAAGAGAAACAAAAGCCACTTTAAGAGTGGATGCATATTCTCTTACTGGGACGTGAGATATCATTAGAAAGTTTTCAGAAAACAATCATAAATCAAAAGATTTGACGCTTCAATCTTGCGCAATCGTGCATTTTTATCCTTAAAAAATTCCGCTCATTTTTTTTGTGGAAATTAGTTTCAACGCGTTTTATTGCCGAGAAATATCGTAACATTTTTCAAGAATGCTACAGATATCAATGCAACAATGGCGCACAAATAAATCGAGACGATACTCTATTTATTAAGCGGCTGTTTTCCCGAGCATTCCTGTCGCGTTCCAGCCGACGTAACCACGAGTCCGATAGATATAAAAACGCAGGACTAATTGTTTTTTTAAATAAATAAAAAACGGCCGAGAATAATAGCAACAGTCCTCGGTGTTGCAACTATTGCTGCTCGAGAACAAAGTTATTAATGTTCGCCCCTGACAGTCTCGTAAGCGATCCGACGCATCAAGAGTAAAGTCCTCATCCCTCGACGTAGCAATGATTGTGCACTATCTGCGAATCACCTCCTTTATTTCCTGATAAAGCGAGAGCAGAGGCAAAGGGGAAGGAAGATCCGAAAGAACGATTAAATCTTTAATGAGAGCCAACAATGGTTTGGGCGTCGACCGATAATGCACATATGTGTACATATATATATATATATATATTGAAAGACTCGAGGGTGGTGGTGCGCCGTACAGTGGCTTCGGGTCAAGGAAAAAAGTCGTTCCGGCGTTACTCGTTTGCTTTCCCCACGCAATTTCGACTCGCTTGCGTATAAGAGTCGATCCCCATTGACGTACGTTCGCCGACTCCTACGCCTCGTAGATAATAAGATTTGCAGAGGAGCGACACGTTCTGACAAAGAGAGCAGCTCCGTAGCCGTTTTGTTCGCCTTTTTACGACAACAACCGAGAATAACACGTCGAGCGACCCAATTAAACTTCATTTAAATACAACGTCGTTTAAACAAAGCGGCCGATCTTAAAAATATTTGTATTGCTCGAGAAATATAGCGCGAAATGTCTTCGAGACCGACTATTGCTGCTCGTTTCAGATTTATGCGCCTAATGTTAGTAATGCAACGTAAAAAGGAAATTCCAACTCGGTTGCACCTTGACTGGGGGAGGGGGGGACTCTTGTTGTAAAAGACGGAAAAACTAATAATTCCACGATATTTATAATAATAACGATTACGCGTGATTTTTTGCCTCTTTGCTTAATAATTGTATTTTTTTAATTTTCAAAGGTTGAATTAAGTTAGCGTTTAACGTCGAGCAGTTTAACGGTATACCGTTGCTTTCGTTTGCTCGTGCACGTATGTAATTCAAGATACTTTTTATAAAGTCAATTGCATTTATCGGTTGTTAACAAAAAAAAAAAAATCACGATGAATGTACAAAGATACGATTACCCAGTATCTAATGGTCGTGCAAATGGGAGTGTAAACAATTGTAAATTTTTCTCTGATCAAATGTCCTTGTAACGATTCGTTTTAAATAAAAAAATTCGCTAAATTGAATAACCTAAAAGTGGTGGGGGTTTCGGGAAACACGAGCGTAAAATAACATTTTTTTACGTCATCGACAACACTTTAAAAGCAAAACTGACTTGGTGCAAGTTTAATGCTGTGGGGCCGAATAGCAATATTACTACGAGCGCAGTGGTGAAGGACAAAAGTGAATGGATTTAGCTGGAAAACATCCAAGGAACGTGGATACTGAATTTAATAATCTATCTTCCCTCCTCGATCAAATGCAGAAGGATAAATTTTCTAAATTGCAGCAGCATATGATTGTTACAAATATCAATTATGAATTTTACGAGACAGCGGATCATCCACTGGAATACATTTAAAATACATTTAAAAAACGCGCGTAATATTTATGCGTGTTGCTTTTAAATTTATTCGAATCTGCTGCGCTTTCATTGATTTATTCGCCTCCACTCTCGAGTGATTTCATCGCATAATCAGTTTTTATAATTAAAATTTTCTCACGCACGAGCCAGGATACAAGCCTTACGTAAGCTCTAATACCCTTGTCGTATGCACACATGCATTTGCAATTGCGAGTATCGCTGCTACTGCTGCTGCTGCTGCTGCTGCTGCCCATGACACGAACTAAAAAACTTTAATCGACATCTTGCAGAATGACGACAGTAAAATCGCGATAAAGTAAATGAGCGAAACCTGTACTCTTAGGGTTGCATCGATGCTCTCCTGGAATTAATTTCTGTATCGTAGCCAACAAAGCAAACTTGGTTCTACGATTTAATGAAGCTGCATCATAGAAGAAATGCATATTACTCATTTAGTTGAGAGCTAAAACGATGGCCATGAGCATTCGATTCGCTCGGTCAACTCATTTTTATATTTTACTCGCATCCAGGAGAAGTGCGTCGTTACTTTTCGTCGCTCGTAACTGCAGGAATTAAGAAATACACGTGCTGAGATTTTAGAAAGAAAAATAGAGGATTTCATAGGGAAAATAAATAAAAGAAAAATAATGTGTGTGTGTGTACAAGAGGAGGAAGAAAGAAGATTAGAAATGAAAATCTTAGCACGAGATGGGAGGGAAACACTAGTTGACGGAAGAAGAAATATGTAGATTCTGTAAAGAAGAGGAAGAATGAACGAGGCACACCGTGGAAGAGTGCAGTGAAATAGAATTCGAAACGAGTAACTGGGGAAAAGTACGAAAGGGGGCAGAAAAGATAAGTTTAATGTACAAAATACACTGGAAGAGAGAGGGGGGAACAGGAAGAAGATAAATGAATACGAAAGAAAAATTCATATATGCAACTGCGAAGTGTAGTGTTAAGTCTAAATGTTTCATACATGGTAAAACACTTTTTAATTATAGTGAAAATGTTATGGAAGCGTTAAGTGTAAGAAAAAGTGTTAAAATTTAAGCGAAAATAGGACAAAAACTGTGTATACGTAGATTGTAAGATGAGATTAGATATGTAAGCGTTAATGTGAAGAAAAACGTATAAATGAATTTGGTAATACATCATAATAATGTATTATATTACTCGATGAACAAACTACCTAATCGTAGCCCAAAAATTTATCGCGTTGTGTTCACTAAAATTTCAACGTTAAATTTAAGCCTCGATGCGCTTCAATCGTTACAATTACCCTACAGAACATAAAAAACTCACGCTCGTTATTTATTGGTGTAAGTTGGGACAGTGTAGAAACATTCGGGGTATGCCGCTGAAATATAAAAAAAAATAAAAAACACCCTGTATGTCTGCGATTACAGGCTGACAAAATTTCAACCGCGTTTTCCCGTATTCACGTCACACGAGCCACGTGAAAAGCAACGCGTTAAGCGCGAACAAAGAATGCCTTAAAAAAATAGCTATTATCGTGCATCCATTACAACAAATTGCAGTTTGACCTATACTCGTTAAAATAAGATGGCACTTAAAACTTATACGAGCTGTAAACGTGTAAATGAAGCCTGAGTATCGATAAAAACTCATGACTAGCAAATTTGATTAAAAAACTAAAAACACTGAAGAAACGTCGATAGGGAGTCGAATACCTGAATATAATGACGGTGCCGCAGAAATACCTAAAATCATTCAGCAGCTCGTAGACGAAAAATAATGGAAAATGACTCTCGTAAAATATATGGGATTGTGCGTCGGAGCCGAGCTGGGGGGGGGGAGAGGTCAGAGAGCGAGAGAAAAGTATTTGATTACAAGTTTCCTGGATTGCCTTTCAAAATTACTATTTTCAATTCATTATCTAGAGTTAATAAATGCGGCGACGGCCTGTCCTGACCTAACCTGGCATCAGCTCCTAGCTCTTGTCGAATGGGAATAGAACGAAGATGGATGCATCGGAGGGGGAGCGGACACATTTTTCGGGACGAAGGAAGAAGCTGAAGCGGTAAGCGCACGGGCTCGGGAAGAAATTTGAGAAGAGTCGGGGGCCCAACCGGAGAATAAAAAAGGAGGAAGGTGGGCCAGCTATAAGTAAAGGCTGCGAGTACCTCAAAATAAGCCCAAGAGTCAGAGACGATTGTAGAAACCTGTTTAGAAGCCTGGGCGCTTTAGCCGCTGCCTTGGAGAGCCGCACACAATGCCGAGACACACCTGCCACGTAACTTTTCATGTATTCAGGTCGTTTCACCTTCTCTTCCACCAACGGCGCGTTACCTTCTCGGGCGACTCCTAGCGTCGCGAGTGAACTTTCTTCGCGGACATGTGGAGTGCGAGGCCCGGAACGCGGCTTACCTCGACAATCTAATTCACTCGCGCTTTTCTCACCCAAGCTCTTGCTTTTTGCCCCGAATCCAACTTAATTCACCTTCGTAGTTGGCAAGGTGACGTAACGCGGCGCAACCGAGTTCGAAGTTTGAACGAATTTCTGGAATTCTTATCTGCGTTCGCTGGGAACATCGGTATCTCGAAAGCCCCCTCTGCCCCTCTCTGCTCCCAGTGGCTGCACCCTCGTGTGCGTTCTGTTTATTAATTCGAATTGCAACTCTAATCGGGGCTCGACGAAAAACCATTCTGCAAACATCACACGCCGTTTTACTAATGCGCGGGCAAGCGGTTCATTTGTAAAAAAATTTTATTTCCTTTTTTCGGGCTTTGCTCAACGAATACGCGAGACGTGCCTCGAGAGCAATCGTAAGGGTATTAGCAAGTGATTGTTTGCAACTTACGCACACCTCCTAGGAATCAATGAGTTCCATAGACGATAGAGACGATCGATCGTGCTTTATTAGGATGACACCAAACTAATTAACCGAGCTCTCTCTCTCTCTCTCTCTCTTTCGCCTATCCGCTCGTCACGGGTGTTTTATGTGTCGCGTACGCGCTTCCACACTCGCAGCCATCATCTCGTAATGCATGCGTTTCCCCGCGCCCATATGCATTTACGTTGGCACGAAGAAGAAAATACAGTACCTTTCTCGACATGATTATGCATTGAAGAATGCCTTGGTGCGCTGTAATTGGGTCGGCAAGTGGAGTTCTTACGCACACACGCACGTGTCCCAGTCGTTGCTGCGTAACGTAAATTACAACTTTATGCAACGAAATCAACTCGCGCAAATCGTTTGTCGCGACCAAACGCACTCGGTAGATCATAATAAAAATACGCGCGTCAGAGTTTTCTATTATTTACCAGGTGCCTCCCTAAAAGTTAACATTCCAAGCAGCTGCGAGAGCCATACAGCATTTTGGTATCAACCGGATGATGATTTTCGATCAAAAAAATAATAGGTGCAGAGCAAAAACAATATAGCGCCTTTTTCTGGCCAGAAAACGGAGGACACCAAATAATTGATAAGTGTTCGCGAACAATGCGGATTTCAGCGAATCTAAGCATTTTTGCGAACTCGTTACAGTTACGGTCCCAGGCAATTTTCTAATTCAGTTCCGCGGATAAGGAGTAAAAATAATACTTGAAAAATTCTCCGAAAATGAATCTCGAATAAAGAAGGAATTCGGCTTTAAAAGGCATCCGCTGCAAAAGGACGAGTGAGAAATATTTTATAGCGCGCAATGGTATCGTCATCGTCCGATTTGTCGAAGCTCGTGCTTCGCATGAGTCCGAAAAATTCTTTAATGTCGACTGCATTAAGAGTCGTCGTATGTGTCATTGGAAAGGAAGGTGCAACTTAGGCACCTACTTTTTTCGAACTGCGAGTTCACTGATAAATAAGGTGCCGTTACGGCGCGTCTCGAGCTGCGGCAGTCGTTCGGTGCGTTTTCGACGCATTAAATTGAGTACAATTTGAAACCGCCTCTATGCTTTAAATATGAATCTTGAGAATGACATTTATCTCGCTCCAACCGACTATACTTCCATCAACTGTAATTTGCATTATTTCTTCCGGTGAATTTACAGACCCTAAGTTATTATTAGAATTTAAGGACATCTTTTGAAGATGCGATTGATCTTTAGGTGATGTAATGTACGAAAAAAGTAATTAAGATTGTTAGCGTGCCGCAATTGATATTAAGAAGCGTTTAATGGCTGCATAAACCAAGCGAATAAATTTCCCGAACATTCGTTGCCGTAATAGTACAACTGTAAATGCCTACCAACAAAGAATTGGGATTGTCTTAAAGCCGCTCGCTGATAATCGCACAACTGATAAGATTCAGAATATTTACAGGAAAATTCGGGAGAGATCTATGGATCGAGTGGTTTGGGATCACTGCTCCTAAAAATAAAGCACACTGGCATAGTTTTGCACGTTTCTGATCATACCAAGTTAAGGCTCCTGCTTAATTCATGAACTCCAAGGGCTAGGACCACCACCACCACCACCACCACCACATTCATTGCTCTGGGATAATAAAAAGGTACGCTCTTTCATAATTGAAAAACATACGCGTATTTTATTATTTATCACTGTAACGCGCGCCGATGACTGGAGCATATGTTAATACATTGTAGACTTTAATTAAAGCACTTGATTCATGCGGACACTATTGCGCCGTTGTCTTTTATTTATAATCATTAATTATACCAGTGTAGATTTTATTGTGAAAGCCAAAGCTGGAGACCAATTGCGATGCTTTTTTCAACAATAATAATTGTATTCGTACGCTTAACAGTGCCGGAGTCTTGTAACGGTATTCGCTAAATCATAAACATGACGCTGAATAACGGGTCTTTTTAAAAGCTTGTAATTAATAAGGAGTCTTCGTTCCTGGATTGCGTTTTATCATTTGAATGTCAATGCAGATGCGAGGATGAGAAAGCATCGCCAGCGCGACTCGGCATTAATTTAAAATATGTTTAAACGTTCGACGTCAACTGCGTACTTATTTTACGCTATCGATTCAATCTCCTCGAACCGTGCAAAAGTCAAAAAGAGTTGGCGTACGTCGACTCGACCTTTTATTGCACAATAATAATAATAATAACGATAACAACAATAACGATTTGTGTAATATTCGAACCTGTTGAGAAGTCATAAAGCGTCCGAGAATAATTCATTTCTATAAAACGAATTTTAAAGGCAAATGAAAATTTAGTCGCGAGTGATTCATTGCCAGCGAAACCAGCTTTTGAGATACTGACCTTCCGTGGATCGAATACAAGTTCAGCAGGTAAACAGAACTACATGTTATAAGCATTAGTCTAAAAAGTATTCGCACAGGTCGTGAGGGTTTTGCGAAACAAAGAAAAATGTACCGCATTTGCATTATATCGAGTTGGAAACTTTAGATTCGTCTGGCGGCAAAGCGTGTGCGCGTCCACATATGCATAAGCATGCGAGCGAATCAATATTATGATCAGTCGAGGCGAGTAAATCATAAGTTAATTTTTTCTCGAGAAATTGAGCAATGCGCATTCATGGATAACGGCACCGTATCCATCAAAGGGCTTGTCGGGGAAAAAGTTGCGACTCACGTTTTACTTTAATGCTCGAAAGCACAATTACCCTGAATAGTTGAGTTTGTTTGCTTTGAGGGAGGCAAGTTGTAATAGCAACAGTAGCAAAAGTATCAGCAGTAGCACTGGAAATAGTACTCGAAGTAGCAGTTGTTGTCGTAGTAGTGGTAATAGAATAAGAATGTAAAATCAGAATAAACTTTACGTGACTGGAAGTGGCTTGAAATTTCAGCTGTTAACCAGAGTATAAGAGTGTACGGCTCTTATTAGCCGCTTGCGCAACTAACTATGAGAGCTTCCAAAGAAGAGAGAAGAGGTTCGACAACAGTCTTTTTACGCAGAATATATATATATGCGTGTGTATATAATTCATTAGCCGTATTGAAAAATGTCGCTGCCGTTCTCTGCCTCCGGACGGACATTTTTGTACTCGCACGAAAGCAGAACCGGCAACAGCCAGACTCCCGGCTAAGCTCATTTCGATAATTGTGTCGGAGCTTTGCGAGCCACGTGGGCAACGATGTCGATGCTTTTCTCCCTCTAAGCAGCTCACGCAGCGCATCGATTTAATAGGCAGCAATGAGAAACGACGCAGCCTTTATCGCGCGCGTCCCGCAAAAAGTGACGAGCGATGTTGTTTACCCCTACCATATTTTCGGGTTGCGTCGGATGGAAAATCATAAAAAATTGACGCAGCTTACCGCGCAAAGCCGGCGAGACGAAAAATGATTCTCCGATAAAGTTGCCCGAACGCGGCCCGTCAGAAGAGCACTTATCGACCGGGCTCAGCGAAAATTCATTTCGGGAGGGGGGGGGAGAGAGAATCGTTAGCAGCGAAAAATGGACGCCTCGTCCCCGGACTCGAGCGGCAATAACGAATCCCCCCGTGCGAATTGAAACTTCCCGCGAGCGGCGGCGCGAAGACAGAAAGAAAAAGAGCGCGCCCCTGTGTGTGTCGGTGGTATCGAAGGATCTCGGCGCGGAGCTCGGAACCCGCACACGTGCGCTACGCGATACGTAAATCCGCCCTCGCCCTCCTCGTTATCGGCCCGGTCGCCTAATTGAGTTACACATAAAAGTCCGCGCGCTCGTGCGTCCGCCGATCCAACAGGTAACGCGAAATACACGGTCGATGACCCCCGCGCCGAGCGAGAGCGACTACTGCTACTACTGGTACTGCCACCACCACCACCACCACCAGCAGCACCAGCACCAGCACGTACTCCCGCAGATAGTCCGGCAGTTCCTTTCTCTCGGAGAGCAGTCGGCCGTGCGTTTCGGTTCCATGACCCCAGTAGTGACGGTCACTGGCCACCGCCGCGAATCGTACGTGGACTGCCTTCGGGCCGCGCCGGCGACGCTCTTACACGGCTGCGAATCCGCGCGGATACGTCGTATCGAGGAACGGGACATTGCGTACGCGTCCTAGCGAAAGTGTTTACAAATGCGAGGACTTCCCGTGATTAGTGCGTATCGGACGCGGAGGCCGTGCGTGCAGCCGAGTCCCGGGCAACCTTAATGAAGCAGCCCAAACGAGAAGCAACGGGCCAACGGTACTCCGGAGATTTACGCTTCGGAAGCGAGGGCCTCCAGTCGCAGCGACGCCTCGTGTGTTTTAAAGCTCGCGTAGCCGCAGCCTGACGCTGGCAATTGGAGTTGATTAATTATGTCGCCCAAGTTCGGCCTAACGCTTTGCACGATAAGAATTTCACGCCTCGCTGAGCTTTTCAAAAGTCATTTTTATTATTATAACCAACTATTTGGGCTAGTAACTAAGTTGCGATAACCAACTTTGTGATACGGAAACGACTTGTTTAATCTTGAATATTTTTATTTTGAATCCATCGCCGCTGCTGCTTTCCTTTATAGCCGCGATCGCGCAATTTTTTCGCGCCGCCAAAACTCGCGCTGGAAGCAATAACGTCATTTTCTAGTTGCTCGAGTTTGAGTCAGCATTGCTCGCTGTTCGGTCCGAAGGACAACACCAAGGGAACGCGCCTCGGAAAAGCGAACTTGGGATAAGGGAACTACAACAGCCTGACTGTTGCTCGGGCAAACGAAACTCAAAGTTAAACGTCACGATGGATTTTCGCGGATTTTCGCTGCAAGTATTCCAACTTCGTAACCGAGTTTGAAATATATGGGACTCCGAGCGTCCACGTGGACGCGGAGCCGTTCGGACGGGGAGCGAGCGATGCGAGTCCAGGAGAGAAGAGCGAGCGGCGCGACGCTCACTCGTACACACACACACCTACTCGCTTTGGTCGGGCGGACGGACACCGCGACGAGAGCGATCGAACCGATCCTGCACTTGATATGACGCTAACGAAATAACCTGTTCGACCGGTTCAATATTTGGTTTTCTACAACCCCCCACCCCCCTCCCCGTGCATTGCATTCGAAACAACTCCGAGTCGTTGTGCTTTTGCAATGCAAGTGTACAATGTCTGCGCGTACGAGGGAACACTCCAAGAACGATACACGCGCCCTCTTGTATATTGTGACTATGAATTATCAGAAGTGGGGAACGCGTGTATTTATTTTTCAAGGGTGCCCGATTCGAATTATCGAGATTATAAAGTGAATCGCGGTTGACAAAACGGTTTGTCCTTTAACGAGTTCGTTAAACGATACTCGGCCGTCTCGTGCCACGAATGTATTTCCGACTGCGTGAAAAAAGTCGTTTTAATTTGTTCTGCAGTATTAAGAAATCAAATTAAATTTTAAATATCAATTTAAGCGTAGCTTCTTTAACCAGGTGTAGCCTTAATGTAATTTTCAATTATCGCATTAACATTCTTTCCAACAAATATTATTTTTGCAATTATAAATTAACATTTTTTAAAAGGGGAAACATTAAGTTTCGCCGGTATATCAGGAATTTTCGTAAATACATTTTACATAATTTAGAGTTACTTTAATCTGCCACGAGATATTTCACTTTTAATCTTTTTCGAAAAAGCTTTTTGTGCATTCGAATCTCGTTTTAACCCGTATTTTTAACGTTTATTCTCTTTTATAAATTTCGCTGCTTAATAGAATAAATAAATTTTGTATTTATCGAGCGATTTTCACATTTGAAAAGTATGGGTTTCAAAAAAATATTCGTTATTACCGTTGGAATACTTTCAATTTATTTTGAATTCATTTGTATGCGCTAGATTTCTTTTATTTAATATCAATACAGGTGCTGCACACTTTAAAGAATGATCGATACACTGATTGATATTGAATGCTAAGCAAACAATATACATATATACACGATACAAAAAATCAATACTTATGTTGCAATTGCTCCTTCTCCTTAAAGTTGGAGTTCGCGTAGATGTTCGATTGTAATACCGCAATGATGTCCGGAAACAAAATGCAAGGAACGTACTACTGGAAAATTTGAAAATACGTCTCTGCGAGAAATGCAATTAATGACAGTAGAAAGTGTAAGTTCTTTAAAATTGAGCGCCGACATCCCCGTGTGTTCAATTATTTCAATTATTCGCTAAGCAAATTAGGATAAAATACGTCATTCGAATGGCGCTCTATAAATTTCTTGTTTCAGAAGCTCGCATTGATACGATGCGAAGGATTCAATAACCATTGAATTTAACCCTAAACCCAGTAAATGTCCAACAAAGTATTTGTGATCCGAAGATATTCACGACACTTTAAATAGCATCTCATGCAATATTCATGCCGTAAGCCGGCCTACGTAATGCTTATTTTTCAAGTCGACCAGAGCTTAGGGAAAATTATCCTTTAATTGAATAATATTAAAGATGTGCTGGAATTCTGGGTGTGCTGAAAAAAAGATTTATACATGTGTATGTATGCTCACGCGACACGCACACGCGAAATTTGAAATCGTAAATTTCAGCAATGCAGGGAGTTTTTCGCGATTACGATTCGACTGGAAAATTATGAAATACGTGCAAAGTCGATCCTCGTGACAGAAGCGGTCAAATCTTGATAAATAAAAGAGAGCTGGTGTACCTTTTAACATATTCCAAAAATATTAAGAACATTCTCGTCGTTCCGCGAAAAGGAACTTGTGACGCGATTAAATGACACGGTAATCGCAATTGTAATTAAGAAGGAAAGCGGTTGGGATGGTCAGCGAAACCAAAGAAACGTATTGATTTCCAAAAACAAAAGGGCAAAAATAATTTACTTCTCAACTAAAATTATAATTCCCGCGAAGCAACAAGGACGGATGAGTCGTTAATTAAGAGTTGAAAAAAACTCCGTCTAATGTTACTGACCAAGTATTCAATCTTTTAAGATGCTCGCTCTATTCTGCCGATGAATTGTAACAAAAGAAGAGAGCAACTTGAATAAATGTTCTGAAAGGATCGTCTTATTCACGCCGACCGAGTCTTCGTCTCTTCTTTCTTTGTTTCCTTTTTTTATCTCACTGTCTTCGACTGGAAATTCGAGACGAGATTCAAAAGAGAAAACAGGATGCAAAATCAACAAATCGGCAAATGAGCTTAATGAATAAAACAATGCGCCTAACTAAATTATGAAAATAAATCAAGGAATTTATCGAGGTGCGGGCCAATATAAATTAAATTTATCGCAATATCGCCTCTGTAAAATGCCTGCAAATTTATGCCCACTGTAGTAATTATAAGAGTTGTTAGTGTTTCAGTAGCGCTTATATAGCTATAAGTGCCTCTGACTAATTTATTAATATGAAGTTTGCATAATTATTTTCAATTTTGAAAATTTGCACGAAACTCTATCGTATAAAAACCAGTTGCAGAGCTTCTGGTAGTCTCGCACAAACATATTTATAAAATTACTTTCTAATTTATTGGAAATAAATATAATCTTAAAAACAAAAACAACCGTATTATTAAAAAAGTACGCGCAAAAAAGTCGATCAATCTTTCATTATTTGATTTTAATAGCTGAAAATATTATAAAAACGTCGATGATAAAAGTGATTGTCTATGTGCATAAAAATTATATTCGTACGCTTTATAAAATTCTGTATTTTTAATAAATTAATTTTTATTCCGGCTCGTTAGAAAAAGTTTATAGGCGATAAATTTGGTGTGAGCGTATAATAATTACAATAATACAAGAGTAGTTGTTTAGCTGTCAGAGGCTCGGAAATGCAATTGTCAAAAACTTTGCACAAGACGTTATTTTTGTCATGATTTGACAAACAGCTACCTAAAACATCGCTCTTCTGTCCCTCTCTCTTTCTCTCATTTTGTAGCAGTGTTTTGTAAAACGCAATACTTATGCACGTTTCGGCTGTATTTTCCGCAAGTCGTCGTCGTCGTCTCTTGTCTTTTAACTCTCTTTATATTCCCCGAGACATTTCGTCGCGATCTTTCCTCCGAGTGCAGGCTTCTTTCATTTGTTATAGCCTTCTTCGCCTCCCCCCCCTTTGCGCGAATGTGGGCCGCCTAAGTAACGTTATGAATTCTTCATACTCCCATCAATCCATTTCTGGAAAACACTTTTGTAAGTGGCTGAGCCAGTGGCAGTAGCAGCGCAAGCGGAATCGGCAGTCGAGGAGGAAGGTGGAGAAAATAAAGAGAAAAAGGCGGAGGGGGTGGGAAGAGGAAGCGTACAATTACCGCGTCAATAACTTCGGATTAGCGCAAAGTAGTTTGCGACGATTCCAACGTTATCTGTGTGCAGGGGAAATGCATCGAGAGAGACAACGGACAACAAACAGCCTCGGAGACGACCAAGAGAGTAAAAACCAACTACTGCCTTCTTTCCCTCCGCTCTTGTTATTGTGCAACTAACAATTCTTATTATTTCTTAAATACCAACTAACCGCACCAATGCTGCTCTTTTATCTATACGGGCCTCCTTTCTCTCTGAAACTGCCATTGTTCTACGGCCGCACAACGGCTGCACACCGGCCCGGGCGTATGTTTTTAAGATTTCTAATATTTACATTGTTTGCATAACTAATAACTAATTTTGTGGCTGGGCGGATAAACGCGTTATAAGTGGCGCCCCGAGTAGTCGCTCGCGCAACGTTAATTATTTTCCAAGTCGGGCGCGCAATAAAACACCGTTCGAGCAAACGATACCGGGATAAAGGAATATTGAGATAAAGACGGAGGGGGGGGCGGGAGATACCGTTGAAAAAGTAGAGGACAATCGGCGCATAAATTCAAGATCGGTGCTTTTTGTGGTGGCGAGTTTTAAAAAGGTAACACGAGATAATTCGCGGCAAAATCGGGCGCCTCTTCGAACGCTGCCCGTCAATTCATCCGAAAGTAAATAAGAAAAAATAAGAAAGAGACTGCCCGACCTATTTATCGTGATTACATCAAGCCTATTCGTGCCATTTGCACGCCTCGTTTGTCATTAGAAGCTTGGAGCGCGTCGACATAGCAGCAGCAGCAGCAGCAGCAGCATTCCGTCGCTGACCTTGTCCACCATCCTACTCCCACAATCTTTTAAACTATCGCCGTGTGCATTATTAATCGCCGATGCGAATTTTGTAATGACTCACCACCGATTGCAAGTACTTAATATCGGCGCGTTCGAGCGGCAGCCGTAAATTGAATTCACTTGGCTCATAACATCATTATTTTCACGAGCGACTCGACTTTCGCTCGCTTATTATACTCGGGCGATATTTCGAGCGAAACATTTTATTCGAGCACACAAATATTGGCCTCTCCGTCGCTCTTTCGTCGGAAAAGGAGGGAATCGCGCCTTTCAAGGTCAGCAGCGTCAAATCCTGCTTTTATCGAGCGTCCGGCTAAAGGGCAGACGCGGAGTCAAAATAAGCCCACTAGCGCAACGCTTTCGAACACAACTCCTTAGCTTTATCAAGGCTCAACGCGACTGAAACCCCGATTGCTCGAGCAGCTCTCGAAAGCTCGCGAAAGAACAACGGGCCTACGAGCGATTTTAGGGATTTTAGGGACGCACCTGGGGAAATTAAGTTGCCCGCGACCAGCGTCCGAAGTGCACGTCCTGCACCAAGGGAGGCTATTGTACAGGATTTTCGAGCTCCCTGACTCCGGCGAATCGTGCCGGAGGTGTTGTTTTATTTCCCCGAGCCGTCGGAGCACCTCTAGGGGCTATCGAGCGCTACCCGCACACTCTAGCAGCAACCAACTATAGCGGGACGCGCACCTATATTTCATCGTGTTTTCGTCGTTCGTTTTCATTCGCGCCTGCCATTTTTGAGGTCGTGTACCCTCGGCGAGTAAGAACGCGATTCCGCGCGAGAAGAGGAAAGAATAGTTGCTCGAACCTACAGATAACGGCTCGCGATTTAATTTGATATTCGCTACGATTTATGCATTCCGAATGCCTCTAATCGCGATTTTGCTTTGTAGTCCGTTGGACGGGAAACTGAAATATTGCTGCTATTCCAGGGCAGATACATCGCGAACTTTTTAGCGATTGTATTACCTCATCGGATGGGATCGTTAACGCATCGTGAAAAATGATGCATTTAGTAATATCCAGACGCAGTCCGGTAAACTGATAATTTATAGCATCACTCGTGGCAAATGAAAAAGCCGAGTACGCAACATTAAGTGTGATGAATCTGGACTGGACGGGTAAGAGAATCGAAATCGAAGGGCTTGGCGGCCATTAAAGTTTTACGAGGCAAGACCCAGCCGAGCATTTTTATCCTTTTAATTCAACGAAAACCAAGTGAAAACGCGGTCGGTCGATCGGTCATGGGTAGAGACGCGCGCACTGACAGCCAGTGCACGAGCGAACGCGAACGCACTTGGTATTCGCTCGGTATCGTCTCGCTCACGGGGGGAGAAGAAATCCGTTGGAAGGCCGATTCTGGTCGGTACACCTGCACCGCAGCATCGAGCGGCCCATGAGAGAGAGAGAGAGAGGAGAGCCAAGCAACGCGCCGCGAGAGAAGCACCGAGCAATTGTAACGACTCATTATCCCTTCCATCTGCGTCGCCGCGACTTTTCTCTCGCAGTCCCTCCCTTGGACGCCTCGTCGAGATACCGATACAACGAGTCCGAGGCGCTCGATCGCTCGGTAAATTATTTAGCCCGAGGTTTTTCATTTCCTTCGGGAGAGCCCAAAGATCCGCCGCCGTCGGCTCGCTTTTCGCCAGAAAACATGGCCTCCCAATGCTCGAGCCCCAGCCTTTTTTTCAATTATTCTGGTAAATAGCCGCCTGCCTGCCGTTCTACTCCAAGCCTAAACACTCGCGAAAATTCCAGCACTTTACGCGTCTCTCTCTCTCTGCCCGTGTGTGCGCGTATGTGTACAAAGCGCTCGATCGCGGAGACGCGTTACCCAATAACCGTTGTATCCGAGGAAACAAATTCACGGCACTTTTTCGGCGAACGGGGAGATAAAGGCGCAGCGCAACTTTGTTGGTAAACAAATTGTCGGGCAACGCGAACCGAGACGTCCTTATCTCCCTGGATGGCCGCCGATCCGACACCTCGGCCGATCAGCCATCAAAAGACCAATGGACCAACCTTGAATGGAACCGGATCCGAAGAGCGCCGGCAGCGTCAGGAGCAGCAGCAGCCCGTTCACCCTCTCGGTGGATCCCCGAAAGCTCGTGGTTGTCATCCTCGGAGCGGCTCTGCGGCTCGGTCAAAAGGTCGACGGCAGTTGGACACTCACACTAATATCGCGGGGCTCCGCACACCTTCGTTCGAGAAGCACGAGGACCGATACTCGCGGTCGGGATTCCCGAATGCGCGCGCGAGCGACGGCGAAATTGATACCGGAGGTAGGGAGAGCGTAGAGCTGCTCGTGTTGCTCGCGGCGATGGCGTGAGTTGTCGAGTTGCGAGGACCGACGACCGGATAGCTCGACGCGCGAAGACCGTCTGCCGGCGCGCGCTTTCCCTTCGGGGCGGATCGTCGGCGCTCGGCTCTTAGCCGACTCCACCCGAGCGCCTCCCCCTCCCTCGAGCTCTAGCAGCCGACGCTCGGCCTCACGTGGCTTTTCCGCGGATTTTCGATTTCGGCTCGCGCCCTCTCCCCGCCTCTCGCCGCATTGTTTCGCGAAATCTTCTATTAATTAGTAGGTGCTTGGGTCGCTCGATCAATCCACCCTTGACTCGTACTCTGCTTCTGTCTTTTTTCTTTCTTTCTTTTTCTTTCTTTGTAAGTAGTTCCACCTCCACTCCCTGCACCTTCGCCTTAAACGTTGCGTCTCCGCTGGAACGACGTAACGAGTCAGTCACTTATACGTTTATCCGGACTTCTTCTTTGAAACACTTTTTTTTCGCTTAACCGCAACATTAATTATTAATAATTACTGCCAACGGCTCTAGTCGACCGGTAAATTTTCGTATAGTTCGCGTAGCCCTAATTGAGTATACTTAACAAACTTAACCGTGGAAGAAGGACTTTCTTCACATGAATTTATTTATAACCTTTCGCTAACAACAATCAATTCCTCGTATTAATTACCAAAATTATATTAGATTTTCAAATTAATGATAAATCTGCGATTATTTTCAAAAATTTAACTTGCAAACAAATTAATAATTCATTTTTTCCAATATCGCGTATATTCGATATTTATTTGTATTAAATGTAAGAAGCTTTCGAATTATTGTGTAAAAACTATTATACCTGCCTAATTATGATTGCGATTGCAAAATCTTGAATATTTATTTTAACCGATCCTTTATTATAGAAAATATAAAATTTTATTTAATAAAGTTGAAGCAATGAAGAAGTCGATGTTCAATAAGTATCTTTTTGATTAATTAGCCAAGATTTTATTAAATTTACATAATTAATCGAATCTTATCGATAATCTACTAATGGATATTAATTTCACCTAATTTTGACTCAGAATATTTTAATAGCAACTATTTGTATTACTAATTTTTTATAGTGAATATGATTGTATTTACGTTAAAATACTTTATAATTTTGTTATGACTTATCATGTAAATCGTGCTTTTTAAATACGAGATGCTCAAATGTTTATTGTGAAGAAGCTACTCGAAGGTTTCGTACAAAATCTGATAAATTTTGTTAATAATTCATGCGAACTACATAATTACGTTCTGTATAATGTTTCTTAGCATACATTTAAAAGTCTTTTGTTTACTGATTTATTGATTCTTCACGTTGAAAGATTATTTATAATTTTATCAATCTTGCTTAGGTAGTTTAATTATCTTTATCATTTTGGAAAATTTAAATAGAATTATCTAACTCGTCATTGTATAATATTCCAAACTTTTTTCATCTTTTTTACCGTCGATATATTTTTTCGAAATGATTTTTATAACGTGCAATCGCTTTAATTTATGCTTCATTGCAAGATTTAAGATTTTTACAACAATTTTTGTAACACAAATTATTACCCAATTTTTATTCTATTTACTAAAAAAATTCACAATAAAAATGTATTCTTATTTACCTTTTTTATTTACAACGTCATTCCATATTTAAAAATTTGTTTTCGCTTTATTGAATTTGTTAATTTTTTCAAATACTGTTTATATTTTTATCATATGCCATCATATATTCTCTTAATGATATACAAATAAATATATCAGCATTCAGATATTCTACGTAATTTTGTAAGTAATTCTGCTCATGTTTATAAACTTAAACTAACTTAAACTAAAAAGGATTTTTAGAAAATAGAAGTTTTTTATAATTATAATAGAATCATCTCAATAATAGAAGATTAATTTCCTTACACAGATTAATATTATACTATTTAAAGTACATGTACACCAATAATTACACGCCAGCAATTATACAATATACTTTACTTCAAAGATTATGAAAGGCAATATTGAAATAACAACAAATTATCTTGCAGTACTTATTTAAGTTGAAGTTTCGTTTAGCCTGAATAAATTAAATTAAGCAATGCCTGCTGACGCTGTGCTTCAAAAAGTATAAAAACAATGACTATGCCGTATAATGCAACAGAAAGTTATTTTGATTTATATTTTCCTTCGCAGTCATCGTCGCGTACCTCGATCGAACACGCATTCCTCTAATTTCACTCAAATAATAAATTTTAAAAGTGTTCTCTGTGCATTATTAATCGAAGAAGCTGCTGCAAAGATACATATTAGTACTCGATGAAAAACAGTGTCATAATAATTTAATGGATTCGTGATCAGCTATAAATTAGTAATTAATTGCAGAGTCCCAGATATGCGTAGAATTTCATTGAACGAACTATTAAGCGCAGCCATTAATAATTTAAATAGACTAACCGAATACAAAATCGCTTTATCTGATTGCCGTCTTAACTTTTTATAATTTTGGTTAATATACATTTTAAACCTATTTTCTCATTGTTGTTTTCGAGATATTAATAGTTGCCGTAAAATATCACAAGTATTTTTTTTATCACTTTATTACGTTATTATATTTATACTCTCGTGTATCTTTGACATTTTTAATGCCTTACAAATTTCGTTGGAAAAATTAAACAAAATTCTTTATTTGCTCCAAGTTGAGATAAGAAATTATAATGAACCAGCACTGTGTTTCTGGATAGCATAATATTAGTTCTTATTCAATCGTGGAAATTTTACATTCCTGTGATTATATAAGTACATTTATCATAATATTGTTAATTTTATTCATCAAATTCTCAACATTTTATGCATTTTTACGCTCTCTATTTGATTATGAATTCGTGCAAACATCAGAAGTAGATTATTATAAATTTATAATTTGACTCACCTATTGAAATGTATAATAGTGTTTTTAAATGATTAAGTTAAAAATTCTTTCAACTATAAGCTAATGAAGTTTAATTTAATTTTATGCGCTTGAAAAAAAAAATTTTTCTAATATAAAATCATAACAGTCATTATTCGAATCCTCACTTGATCCTCGGTTAGTTGCACAAATTTTTTTACCACACGGAATGTTATATAAAAATAAAGCAGCGATAACTTTTTTTCTTGAAAGAAAATGCTGGATTCGAAATTCATTCACAAAAAGGTGGATTTGCGCATCCGTTTTTGAGATAAATAAATCAGAATGCGGAATTTTACTTCATAACTCGGTTGTCCTTTAAATAATTATTAACACAATCATAACTTGTTATAGTTATTTTTATTCACAATAGTTTTTGTTATTAAGTAATAATGCAATTGTCAATAAAAAACGTGTACTTGATTACTGATTCTGCTTATTCCATGTCAGATTTTAATCTTTATAACGATGCGTGAGTGAGGATAATTAAAATCTTTAAATTAAAAATTTTTCATTAAATCCAAATATAGTATAGATATTTATGTATATTAACTAATTAAGTTATCTTTCTAAGCATTTTATTTTTATATTCAAAGGCTACTTTTATACGTTTTACTTGAAAATAAAAGAATAGTATACAAAGGTAGTAATAACATTTTTACTCAAATATAATTTCAAACGAACGAACTAAATTTAATTTAGTAAACTTTAACAAATTCATATGATCAAAATTATTGTAATTTGTTTGTAATAACATGGAACTTTTGACAACTTTTACATTTAAAATCAGACTTTTTTATCGAATAACATATTTAAATATTAAAATAATATTAAGTAGTTATTCGACGATAGTCTAATAAAAAATTAATTTTAATCGAATATTTAGCCCATGCTTTCACGTGAGCATATTCATTAAATATTATATAAAATGATATCTACATAATTTTATGTTTCATAACGATAATTATTCAAAATTTATGGATGTTAGCTTATAAACTCATAGCTTATAATATATTAGCCATAATTTTATTTATTTAAAAATGGATTACTACTTGTACGACGAATAGTTAAAAATTTAAATTATAAGGTAATTTAGATTTGAAATTTTTTAAATATTTGATTCTTTGTTGTTAACATAATTTCATCAACTTTCATTTGTTTAATTAAATAATGAAAAAGTCAAAATAATTCTTTGTTGATCAAACATACGTATTTTTAGGTAATTAACAATTATTATTAAATTATTTTATTTGTAATAAATACTTATTATTAGCTTATGTTTTAATATTTTAAAAGTGTATTAACCATTTATTATTGATTAAATTTAGTGATAAAGAATAAAAAAGATTTTCATGTTTTATATTTAATGTTTTATAAAATTCATATTTGGTGCGCCGTTTTTTTTTTTAACCGATACATTCATACTATTTCTATTAAAATTTTTAGATTATTATACTAAATATATAAGTATACTAAATGTACCAAGAAATTTTTTTTAATAATTTTTTACTTATCCTTCATTTAAGCAAAAAAATTTCTTTTCTGCAAATATTGTATATTGAGAAACAAAAGAATCAGTATTTCCTAAATCTCAAAAAGCTGAACATTTCAAACGAATATTTTGAATATCATTTTTCTATATCAAACACTTTTTAGAGTCTCTGAAATGTAAAAGCTTGTATATGATTTATTATTTTAGTACATAAAAAATCTTAATTCATGGATAACTTTACGTATTTTAAACCTTCAATATTGATTTTTTTTTATTTAAATTATTTATAAATGTTTAGTATTAAATGCGTAAAAATATTATATTGGAAATTTAAATGATATTTATTTGTAATTTAAAATTTTTTATTATTTTATATAAATTTGTTAGAAAACTCAGATACATAATATTTTAATTACATGCGTTTAATTTATGTAGCTTTGATAATAACAGTATATATCATATTCCGTATAAATTATTACTTGGCACTTAATATTATAATAATACTTATTATGTATAGTAACAATATAAAAATAAAAGTAACATTTTTTTATACCTGACAAAAATGTGTTGTAAATCATAATTTATTTTTTTTTAATTATAGAAAAAAAGAACAGCCCAAATGCTACATAGCGTATAAATATTTTGAATATTATTGGATAAGATTTTAATATTTCGTGTAAATAAAAATTATTGATTTTTAAAAAAATAACGTTTTAAAAATATTTAATATGAAAGTTAATGTTTGTTCATAAATAATTTGTAAGCTCCTTAAACCTATTATATACGGCGGATTATGTATACATTTAATTGTAAATTGGTTTAATTTGTAAACTATGTTTTCACATATCTAAAATACTAATTGTTCACGAATGTAAAGTTTTTTGAACGAACAAACAGAAAAGATTAATAATAAAATAACGAAGAAATAATTTTCTAAGCATTTTTACAATTACCGTTGGTGTAACTAATTTTAGTATTACCATGATGAAAAAACCTCTTCCTTTAATTTGAATCTTAAAATTTCATCGTATTTTTCAGCCTATTTTATAAAAGTACATTATTCCTATTGTACTGTAAACGTTAAAATTAAAATATTTGAATTTGAGTTTAAAATTCTTTATAAAAACCACGTGCATATTGTTATATACAGAGAGAAAATATATAAAGAATGTTGAAAAAGATGGGAGCTTCATCTTATAATAAATTTTCTTAAGGCTAATTAAAAAAGTGAGTTAATTGTTTTACGGATGCTAATAGTTATACAACACAATTTTTTTAGTATCGATAAAATTTTTAGACATGTAATACAACTTGATTATTTCCAATAAATTTTTTTTATAATAGAAAAAGTACGAATATAAAACTGTATCATCAAAATTAGTGTTATCAATGAAATATAAAATGTCTTGTAATTTTTATACGTTTAATTGTAAGAGAAGAATTGGGATTTGACAAAGTGCCGGGTTAAAAAATGTGTTCGCGTATACACAACCATTTACAGCTTACGTAGAATATTTGTGGCCATAAAAATATTGATTCAATTAATTAACGTTCTATCAATTCCATTCCAATTATCTGATTTGTTTTTCTTTATCTGGTTCTTTTTTATTATTGAATCGTTTAATTTTTGTAGATGTATGTATTATTTCAAAAGATTGGTAATGAAAATATATTTGATCGATCAAATCAAGATGTAATTATTGAATAACTACAAGAATATGTAATAAAAGTTATTTTTATATTTTTTTCTATCAATATAGCGAATAAAATCTATATATATAGATTTTTTAAATTGTTTATATTTAACATTCTATTATTGATGAATATACGAAAATTATTTACTAATTTATTTAAAGTAGTAATTTCGATAGTATTATTAATAACTTTATAACTTTTTCTCGGGATGATTGAAAATTTTAATGCTTATTGATATATTGTGTTTCTCAATAATATTTCGTTAACAGCTGATATCTAATATTTTATATTATTTTTAGTCATGGATTAATACAAATACTTGTCCGTTGAATTTCAATCGATTTTTATGTAAAACTTAATAAGATTCGTTAAATAAAGATCTAAAAATAGCATTTATTTTTCAATAAAAGTTGATGTATGAGTATGACAGGTGACATTTGTATTTTATTTTATAATTTTTCATTTAGAATAAATGTAACCAATATTTATAAATCAATTTAAACCAACCATTTGCAAATATATGAGTCAAAGCTTGTCGTGGATTTTATTCAAGTAGCGCCATCTCTTTGATTTAATGTAGATCGATAAAATATTTTAACTAAATTTGATAATAATGTGCTATATTGTTGATATTTCACATCGTTCTCTTTTTAAAAATCTTCATATTTTTATGTTTACGTTTTTCATGTACACAACAAATTTATTTTATATAAAAAAAATATTTATAAAAGTGATACGATTAATTACGATTTTGAAAACTGAAGAATTCAAAATATTGTCACGTATTTCGACAAATATATCTGATTTTTATTTTATAATCTAAATTTTTTATAATCGTCACATCATTATATAATATAATAACCGGATAAATTATGGGTAAATAAATGTTCTAATTATAATTTAATAAAATATTTTTATTTATTTTAATTAAATTTATGTAAATTTAGTTGTAGTTTTCAGTAGCACTATTACTTTTTTCTTACTGTGGAACAATAAGATTACTTATTCTTACTTTAGAATACTTAGGTAATCTATATAGATAAATACTGCCAAAAATAGTAAAGAAAAGCGCAATAACGAATATTTACAAAACAATGTAATACACCCAAATTAACTCAAATATTATGCTTATCAAATACTAATATTTAGCTGTAATTCCAGTACTCTTGTAATAGAATTTTGATTACAGTTTTAACATTAAATATCTTTAAATTTTAAAACCGACTAAATTACGCAAAATCTTGGGCAAGAAGTATAATAAATTCCTTTCGTCGTTATTTTAATTACTGAATTAAGAAATGAGTTATTAATAATAGTAGTAATTAATAATAGTTTATTAATTTTGTTTTATAATAGTAGCCTAAAATATAAATAACAAAATTAGAAATTTTTTGGTGAAAACGAAAAAAATTATTAATTTTATAACTTTTATTTTATTAAACAACAAATGTCTATTAAAAATTGAATTTTTACATTTGTATTATGTACTTAAGTACAGTTTTAATAAAATTTAAAAAAAAATTTTCAATAATCTAATATAAATATATAAATTAAATTATAATATTTTAAAACTGCATGAAATAGAATAAGAAAATACTTGTTCAATGTTTAATTTAAATGTTTTTCTTAGATTCTCATTTTTTAAATCAGTATAAAAAATATATTAAAAATCATTGTAAAGATTATTATTAATGTTACTACAAAAGTATTATTATAAACGATAGTATCTGTAATTTTAGGAAGTAACTTTATAATTTATGCAGGATTCATGAATACAAATCTTAATTTTCAAAACTGAACAAAAATTTAAATTACGATTTCACAATTAATCTGCACTACTTTTGTATCGAATTCATTTTTAATCGTCTGCATTTAGGATAATATCGTTACTAAATTACTAAATTATTATTGATTAAAATTTTAAAAATTTAAGATTCATAATAAAAGACAAAAAATTGCACTTATCTGAAATTGTTAAGACATTTATTACTCGAAATTGGTAATACAATATTTTTAAATATTACAAATTGGATATAGTAAATCGAGATGGGTTGCTTTATTTGTGCTCAATAGATTAAATATTTAAAACTGACAATTATAATTGTACCGCTTCTAAGTAAATAAAAACCATTCAATAGGTAAAAATGAAAAGGTTTTTGTTATCTACAATACCAATTCTCTTTTTTGCAATCATAACAGTAAAATTGTGCAAATTGCTAAACTCATCCGCCAGCTCTGTATTTACAAAATTTGGTACCGTCGTCACTCTTATCTACTTGCTCATTTAAGGAATAACTGATATAAAATAAACTAACATGACATCTTGAAGTTATAGCTAGTTATTGGATAGTTTGCAGAAACAAATACCGGTGGAATATGCATTGATATATTAAACAAGATTACAATAAAAGATAACGATTGCTACAAAATAAGAAATAATAAATTTTTATTGATGTATATTTATCAAATTTATCAAACATATTTTGTATATGTTAAGTATATTGGTTTTTCAAAATTCTAAAAAATATTAATAAGTATATACATTTCATAAGTTAAGAATATAAATAAAATATTGAAACTGATTTCAATAAAATGTTTTTACCTTATTATAACAAATCATCTGAAAATTATAATAATTCAGTAAGAAAAAGAATATTTGTTTAACTATAATGTGTTATGTTTTTCAACTATAAAAGAAAATTAATGATTTTTAAAAATTATGTTTAATAAAAAATTTGCATGCAATTTTTATTTTTTTTTTCAGATTCGTATAAAGTACAAAATTTTTGTAAAATTTCAAAAATTATTGAATCATTTTTACGCACAAACCTTTTTTTAAAATCTTTGAAGTATAAAGAATAAATTATTCGAACAAGTTAACCTTTATTTAAGAAGTTAAAATATGATGACAATCCATTACTATTACCTGCATCGATGTTTGATTGGTGGATTGGTTTACTGCATCACTTTTGATAAAATATTATAAGATGTTATATTAAATCTATTTTATGATAATTTATGTAAACGTAAACTTACAAGTTCTCCTTTAATACATTTTATTTTATTTCATTTATTGCTTAAAAATATTTTTAAAAAATATATTAAATGTATATCATTATAGAAGTAATTATTGAAAATGATTCATTTTTTACCAATTTATATCTTTTGAATAATTTTTTATTATATTAATCAAATAAATCAATGAGAAAAAATTGTTTATAAAATGTATTTTATCAGGTGTACTAGAATGAAAAAAACTTCTTTAAGAACGAGTTATTCCATTTATATTCTTATAGATTTTAAATTACTGTTGCGTTCAACCTAATTCAATTATTTTAATCAAATTCAAGTTAATTCTTTATTATTAATAGAGTTATTAAAATTTGTATACGTACAGAACTAGATTTATAATACGAAAACCCGAAAATTACTTATAAAAAATTTGCTTCTTAGTTTCAAGATTTGACTTCATAATTCTCTTATAAATCAGTATTGTTAAATAAATTATTTATTTCAAACCCAATTATACAAGAATATTGAATTTGAAAAAATAATTCTAGTTTGGATTATAATCATAAATAAATTTATTTACTTATGATTAAATAAAATAAGTATATTGCAAAATAATCTAATAATGAGTTATTTTTGAGCAATTATTACTTTTGCGTTTTATAGAACAATATAAAATAATGAATCTCCTATCATAAAATTTATATTTATTTATTATAGCAGAATTTAAAATAATATATAGTAATTAACTTATTTATGACTAATAAATAAATCTTAAAATAAACATGAAGTTATAAAAATAGATGATTTTATAAATATTTAATTATCTCTTTGTACATTAATTTATTTTATCACATTAAATAGAACATATTTTTGTATATATTGATCTGTTGAAATTATATCATTAAATGTAAAATTTTAATATAAATCTTTAACGAAAAATAACTAATTTATTTTTCAAATCATCGTATGAATATAAAATATATGCAAATTATATTTAATATAACTAAGTTTTTTTCATAATATTGTATAAGCACCTATATTATTACATTATACAAATTGTAAGTAATAAATGATTACTATAAATTATATATGATATGCTTATAAATCATACTTACAATATAAAAAAGAATACATACAGGGTATATACGTGGAATTAAAGAAATTATAAAAAAATTCGTTCAATATCGTTCATTATTTAATATATAATTATATTTTTAAAGTTTTGATCTATTTATCTATTAGTTTATTGAAGGAAATGGGTTACTTATAAATTATAAAGTTCAATTACGTCAATTTATTTGTATATTTTTCATAAATTTTTTTTCAGCATGATTAAAGTCAATAAAAATAGTTTGAGACTCATGTTTTTACAAAATAATGCTAAAAAATAATAAACTATATATAATTTTTCGATTTTATTATCACTAATTTCATTGTGTGCCATAATTACTACTAAGTTCACATTAATATATACAGAAGTATTAAAATCTCCATCAGATTCATAAAAGATACAAGTACATGGTACTCAAAATATGAAGGTGGCATAGTCAATACGATCATAATAAAATAACACAATGCGTTAAATCGATTGACTGGCTTTAGAAGTAATGAAAATGAATTGATTTACGAAAATATGGCTCTCACATAACCAAGACATCATTTTTATGGTATTGATTACCATTTCCATATGTAAGGATACGATGAAGGAAATTTAAGTGATTTTTTGATTCTTTTAATATTTCTATATCTATTTCATTTTTTCTTATACTTTAAAAAATTATTATTAAAACGGGGTTTTCGAGAAAATTATTTAAATACCTAATATAATATCCTCCTTTTTATACACAAGTTGTTTCCAGAAAATAATTCATGTCAACCATATTATCAATTACATTCATACATAATGACTATCATAAATTCTTAACGCATTGTATTTTAAGAAATTTAATGTATAAACGCATAATTAGTAATATGAAATAAAAAATTAAATTTTTCTTTGATCCAGTTTTTCTGTACATTTACTGATTTAATTTTTTGTGAGTTGATATCATTTGTTTAACATTAATATAAAATTTCGTTCCTTAAGAAAATTCAAGTATCAACTTGACCCATTAATATAAAGTTTTTGAAAACACAAAATTTAGGGTTTATAATGATAAACTACATATTAAAAGTAATTTTTAAAGTAAATAAAGAAAAAGTTAATTTTTCATATTAAAATTATTAGTAAGTAGGTTTTTGAATTTTAAAAATACTTTAAGTAAACAGTTTTCAGTATTTTAAAGTAACTTCTCATTTTTTTAACGGCACTGCTTTAACAGCAGTTTTTGTTGAATTCATTTACAGATAATTTTACTTTACACGCTTCTGCTGCCTTTGTCTGTAAATATCGTTCACGGGAGGCGGTGGCAAATCTTCTTCTTCACTGTCATCACCACCTAATCGAGTCCTTTTTCTCTTATTAATAATACTGTTTCCATCCGCTGTCTCATCAACGATCCAATGTACGGATTTTGCCAGATCGAACAATTTCGTATCGCAACCATTATCTGCAACTGGTAACGGTGCTAAAAAATAGTTTTTTTTTTTAAATTGCAACATAATTCTATACAGTCTTACAGGATAATTTAACTATATTTATTATATTTACTTGGTTCAATAATAATAATATTATGAGCTATTCAATCTATTTGAATTTTTTAATAAACTATATATTTGAGTTGTATAATAAACTTTAATGAAATAATATAAAAGTCTTTTTATTTTATTGCAAATTATGAATTATTTTCAATGTATTAAAAGTATATCTAATATTCTTTAGTTTATATTTAATTCTATAATTTCATAATATTAAAAGCATATATGTATTATAGTATGCGATACTAATACCATAACAAAACCTGCCGTACCGACTGGGTATTATTAAAGAAATAATGTAATCGATTAAAAATATAAATATCTCGTTATAGTAAAAACATATTTCTAAATGATTTGAAATATATTAATTTGTAGTTTATCATAAAATTTTTGTTTTAAGAATTAATTTGTAAAAATTTTAATTTAATTTTTATTTTTTATTGATGTAAACTGGTACTTTATATCAATATGAGCACACAAGCACAAATAAGCATTAACAAAAAAATGAACTTAAAAAATTTTGTACACATTTTCTTCGAATAGGTAATTTTACACACAGATACACACACACACACATCCACACAACTGACTAAAATTTAATTATTAAATACAAACCATGATCAGGCAATTGAATTCTACCAAACACGTCTACTAATAAATCAATTGATACGAAAGGACCTCTAAAACATCCTGGTGGTGGCAACATTGTACACAACTGAGCAGCTGCTGGAGGCAATGGGAACGATCCACCTTGAAAATAATTAACAACTTATTAGACATTTCTTACCAGATGAAGAATGCGAATATAATCAAACGCACTGCATATGAATACATAAGAATGGTATCTCTTCAAAAAGATTTCATAATAAAAAATTAGTTTGAAATAATGAAATTTGTTATTTAACAATGAAAATTATCATCATTCTAAAAATATATTTATTGTTATTATTATATTAATTATAATTAAGCAATTACCTGGGACTGGATGTTCTCCTGGTAATGGATTGACTTTTGGTTTATATGGAATCATTTGTGATACATCTGGTCTTGGTAATGCAGCTATAGCTTCTTCTGTATCTGGTGTACGAGGAAGTGCACAAGCTGTATTTCTACTAACACTGGATACCTCCATGTAGCCAATTGACCTTAATTCCATTGGTGTGCAAGGATATAAATCTAAAAATTTGTATCTATCTACGAGTTGTGCAGTCTCTTTACCCTCGAACTCTTTTATCTGAAAATAATTTTGGGTTAGTTATAATCATGATTGTTTTAAAAACGTTAAGAGTTAAAGGTTTTACATAAATTAAACATGCACCTTTTCCAAAACTGCACTTCGTCGTTTTTCTACTTTGACAATACTAGCTAAGTCTCCTATGTTTGATTCAAATTCCAAAAATCGATTCCATATGTCACTGTAAAATGTAACAATAATAATTACGTTATTTTTCTCGGACACAGCGACAAATAAATTTATTAATCACAAAAAAACTGTCTAGATACATACACAGATTTTTCAGGCTCCAGACTACCCGACGACAATACCCGTTCAAAGAGTACCCTAGTATTATTATCCTCTACAGACAAAAACCAAGTATTAAACTAATTTAGAAGATAAAAATAAAAAATAATTATTACGAATAAAATTAGCATACAACGTACCGTTTAAGTGAGATAAATAATCAATGTAGCAAAGTATGTAGTCTGGATTGTCGGCGAACTTTTTCAAACCAAGTTCAAAAATTCGAAATGCTATGTTTTTATCCTTTGTACAGTAGTATTCCATTAGGGCAGCAGCCACGTACACGTGGTGCCTACATCTTTGATCTTCTCTAGCTCTTTTAAAAACTGTCCTTGCCGATTTTATACCTTCAGCTCTTCTGGCAAATTTCATGTATTGAACATAAGCCTAAAATAGTCGTGGAAAAATGAATAATGATTAGGAGTACACCATTTTTCATATCATCTTTAGGAAAATATGTACTAAAAATAAAAAATATCTACATCCTCTAGATAAGAAGTGCTTTGATAAGATTTTAATTTAGAATTTATGTTCATGAGATAATAAAGTTTTTTATTTGAAAATAGAAATAAAGTGGATTAAAATTGGAAATATTAAATGTATTTCAGAAAACGGGATTGGACAATTATAATATAATTGATCGTCATCAATTTATTTGTTGAAAACTTGCTAACACGTTGTCAATAACTGAAATAAATAAACTAGATCTCATCCAAGTTCGGTTATTGCCCAATTATGGATGTATTGACATTATTATAATGATAACTCCGAGATTATACAGTAATTTCGATTAAACACGCCTTTTTTATAAGAATGACATACGGGTAGGAATGGAAGGCAAATGCTTAACTATACACGTACATTTATTTTTAAAATTACGATTTTGCTACAGCAGAATGAATGTATTAATTATTTAACTTAAAATTTATATGCATGTTCGAGGGAAAAGTTTTAAAAAAACGCTTGGTGCTTTTCTGCGTCCATTGTTTATTAATTAGAACTGATAGAGGCACGTTTTATTACTCGTCAAAGACTTCTCGGCAGAAAATTTTGCCAACTGTAAAATCACTTGTTAAATCAACACTTACCAGCGTTGGGTCAATATCTGAAATGTCCAGGAACTTCTGGTATATTTGATGCACTTTTTCGTATTTAACTCGACCTTCTTCGAAATCGGCGTGCGCAAAATACAACAACATATTTTTCGACAAAAGGGTATTAGTAGCACGTTCAAACATAGTGGCAGCCTCGTCGCTCAAATTTTTCGCCGCATTAACGTCACCTTTTTCAGTGAGAATCTTAGAGCTAAGTTCGAGAAAATGAGCGGCTTGATGCCAAACTGCGGGATGATGCCCGAGACACAGCAAACACTGCTCAATTGCAAACATGACTCTACGAGCGACCAGCGACGTATCCTCCGTTCTCAAGGGATTGCCACGTTCCCAAGCTATATATTTTTTCCACAGTTCAACCTAAAATTATTTAAGTTCAATGAAATAGAAAACACATGTAAAATCGGATTTGAACCCTCACCACCTTCAAGTATACCAATCGGTCGCGTTATTCTTACTTATCTAGGTCCATACATTTCAATTTACTTTTGGGTATGAGCGAATCGGGACGTGGGCTAACTGGTATTGCCAACATCGTCGCTAACCCAGCGTTTAGGCTTAATTTAATATTCAATGGCTTGCATTTAATTATTAATCGCAATCAACTAACGAATTGGAATTTTACTTCTTATTACAGAAGCATTTTATATAAAAATAGACCGCTCGGATTCGTTTCAATCTTTGTTGCCCAATAGTTTTTAGTTGACCGTATTTTGCAATCGTGTCCACTGAATTAATTTTTAATTTAGCTCTTCAATTTATAAAATTATATTCAGCCATCTATATATTTCAGTTACACTCGCATATATATATATATATATATATATATATATATTCCTTCGATTCATTTAAAAATGGGGAATCCATTGAAATAATTTATATACTATTTTATTCATAATTCTTACAGTACTAATGCGCTAAAACTATACCGAATTCATTATTATTTGATTTTTATTTCTTATAAACACGTCTGATAGTAATGACGATTGACTAAACGTTTACATATTTTGTAAGACTATTTTCATATATAATACTGATAATTACTTGAACTACAAATGTATTCCATTATTTTATAATGCATGAATTAAATATCAAGAAAAGGATAGAATACAAATGTTTATAACAATATGCAACGATTAAATAATCAATATTTTATTATTAAAATGTTTTAAAATGAAGTAAAGTTGTGAAACAGCTGTAATCAAGTAATTGCGAAGGGAATGTGAAGTTGAAATTTGATCGATATGCTTGTGAAAATCATAGACTGTATTTGAAAATTCAAGTAATAATATACAAGATTTAAAGATTATTTTAAGATATAGCAGCTGATACTTCTTTAGAAAGCAGGAAAATTGTTAAAACTTTTTTGTTAAAAATAATTAGAAAAATAAAGAGTAATTTTTTTCAATAATATACGAGTATTTGAATAAGAAAACTTTAAATTAAACGTGTTACAGAAAGATAATTAGATATTAACAAAGGTAAATAGAATTATGGATAATGGAATAAACTTTGTATTTTTAATATTAGCAAATGAAAAGATAAAAGTTCCACGAAGACAAAGAATTACTTACTATATAGGAAGTTATAGTGAAGCAATTTGCACAAAATTTAAGCACGTCATAATTGAACAAATTGTCTCTGGAGTTTAAAGGTCATTAATCCATTAATCGGAACGTTAAGAATGATGGCTTTCTAAAAATACGAACCTTGGCTCCAAAAAATTTTCCCAGTGAAATATTTATTGATTTTGCTAAAAAAAATTAGCTATGCATTTGAAGACTTTGGCAAAAGAGACGAAGGCAAATTACTTTTTACATCGAGAGTACAAATTGCCAAAACGAAAATTCAGAAAATATAATGAATATTCATTACAGGTATACAATTTTTAAGAAATCCAATATAAAAATTGATAAAATAAATGTTAAATTATAAAAATATAATTTTAATAGAACTTAAACAGAAAAGTTTTAAATGTTGAAGAAAATTATTGGCATATTTATTACTATTTATAAATTATCGTCAAATGTATGAAAATAGTTCCAACAAAAAACGAAGATTATCAAATTTCTTATAAATATTCCATTGATAATTTGAAAAGGAATAAGGAAAGATAAACGTAACAGGTCAAAAAAGAAATAAGGATGCAAGATAAATATCGATGATGACTAAAATATTTGAATGATGGTCGAATCAACCAAACGGACGAATTAACTCGTACACAGAAATATTTTTACAAATTTTGTCAAAAGATCATTGTTTTAAATAAAATTTTACTGAAGTTCATATTATCTGTAAGCCAGGTTTAAAAGAGTAATAAAGAATGCGACTACTGAATGTGCAAAACGACCATTAAAACGTTCAAAATTCAATACTATTAATAAGTAATGCAAATTTCAAAAATAAAAATAAAAAAATAGTACGCATTAGAGAATATGCAAAGTTTGATAACGTGGTTACGAGTCTAATTGCATATTACACACCAATTTCTTAAAGTACATATTTGCACATAAATTTTTTTATGTAACAATACCAAATAGGTCATCAATAATAAGATGGAGTAAACACATATATCGAGTAATATTTATATATAAAAGTGTATAAACATTAGTCAAATTCACGAAAAAAATTGCATTTTGATTTGATGCAGACTATCGATGTGATAAAGATACGTTAATAACTTTACTATTATTCGTATATTAATAATGTATATATTTCAATAAAAATTATAACGCAATTATATTTTATTATTGTTTTATTATTTATTGAAAAACATGCTTACCCTTTTGTTGTTACAAAATAAAATTTTCACTAGAGATGACAAAAAAGGGTTGAAATTAATTCGCTAGACTCACGTTTAGTAGTCATTTGGTTCAATAATAAGTTTATCCCAATTAATACGTTAAGTAATTACGTAATCGTAGAGAAAGTTATTTTTAAGCTAATGAGTTTTTAGACACCTATATATCGTAATTAAAATAAATAATTTCAAATGAAAATTCACTTTAAAATCAATTTATTTTATTATTTGTACATGATACATAGTTTATACTCAAAGGGAATAATTTATTTCAATTTTGTACAAAACTCATATTTTGATTAATAAAATAATATATTAATTATTCCGTAGGATTATTTTCAACAAATTTATATATACTAAATAAAGATAAAGTACATATTTGTAACTTGAAAAAGTATTTTTATTACTTTTTTTATAGATTTACATTTATATAGATCGTCAAATCTGTACAGATAAATACTATACGTAAATTAGCAGAATTAATCATGAATAAAACATTTTGATTAAAATTAGTGGTAAATGATTTTTTCTGTTTATATATCGTATATAGTTAAGACTTTTAAGAAGATAAATATCTTTTGATTAAAAGAACGTATGAAAATATTTGTATACAACTAAATTTAAGCGAGTTTCACTGTTGAAAGTTTGTAACTTAGTTTTTTGAAGATATTTTTTCAGTGAAATAAGTTTTCAAGTAGTATATATTCAATTAAGACATTGTTAATTGAATAAAAATTAATTTTTTAAAGATCATGATAAATTCTTTAATGGCGAATTAAGTGGGTGCTTAGTCATCTTGTGGCAGTTTATAATGTTAAAATGCAGAAATATACATACCTATAAACAGTAGTATACATACCTCAACAGATTAAAATATTTCTTTAATTTTCTAAAAAATCAGCAAAATTTCCCAAAAAGTTACATTACACTACAGAAATTCAAATTTTATAGACCACAATATATAAAAATTCTACGATAGAAGTTTTTTCCGGAAATTTTATAAATTTTTATTTTATTGGCTTTGCTATAGTTGTAATCTAATTATTAAAAATTCAATTTTAGACTTGTAAATGCTTACAATCTTCAGTCTATATATGAACCTAATTTTACAATTACATTTTTAATATAAAGGTTGTTTTAGGCAACTATAAAAACCATAAAAACATATACTTGAAATGTATTTAACAATGGTGAGGTTTGAGTTCTACTCCGATTTATTTTTGTTAGATTTATTATTAATATATTTATATATATATATATATAATATAAAAGATTCAATATTTTTTTTTAATTTAATTTTTTATTTTAAATAATATACAAATGAAATTAAGTCATGAAATGAAATGAAAGCCTCAGAATGATGTATAACTTTTATTAAACAATGAATAAATGAAATGAATGAAGCAAAGGGTTTAATTACTTGTTTAATTTCTTCCGGATGACCAGTCGGAGGTACACTTGGTGCACTTCTATTCAAGCCTCTTGTTACCGCTTCCAATTCCTTGGCCACTCTTCTTGCATTCATGTAATCCCTAGATCGCTCGATGGCCATTTTTTCTGCAATAATAGGATTAATGTTTTGCTCAAAAGACATATAGTCTTTCCATAATTGTTCCATGTTGATCATAGGATTCACAACGCCGCGCTGGTATACCTGAAGTCAATTTGTATTTAAACGCTGTTAATTATTTGCGAATTATAAATTAATTAAATTAAATTAACGATTACATACTTAAGAATAAACATTTTATTTTCTCAGATTAAAGAAATACGTTTGCGTAAAATTAATTTATATGTGTATATATATATATTATAATTTTCATAAATGAGTATTATTAAAATAACCAAATCGTGATCTGTTCGAAGTATATTTAATTTTTATTACTTTAAATAGGGTCAATTGGACATTATTTACTTGGGAAACACTTACATTATATATTGTAATTATAAATCTAACCAATGATTCATTTTGAAATTTTAATAATCACCTTTTCAAATTTAGTCTTACCTTCCGTACAGCACTAATTCTTTGGTTCTCGGCATATGAACCAACAGCCTCTACACTTTTTAAAAATACAACATAATCATTCCATATACTATAAGAATGTATATCCATTCCAATCTTATCCAAAGCAAAATCATAAGCTTGTGCCATTTTTTCTCTGTAAAAATCATTAAAGAATTCAGTTACTTGTAATTTTATTAAATATTTGTATAAAATATGTGTACTCACTTATAAGTAGCAAGACTTGCTTTGGTCTCTTTAACATAAGATAGATATAATTTCCATAGTTCAATATTTAAGATTTTCATGAGACATCGTTGGAAAAGCTGTTAGACAACAAAAAAAAAAAAGAAAATTCATTTTATAATTCCAGGAATATAGTTAGAGAAATTTCTCCAACCATTGGACAAAATTTTTTTTACCACCTACTTACTCTCCAACAAGAGGCAAATAAATACTTTAATACTTTCCAATAAATGTTTAATTTGTGTTTAAACACATACATGCTTAATACTAAGCAGTTTGTACGCGACAGCCGATTTATTGTTTTCCTTTTCACTAACTTATAATTGAAAAAAATATTTATATTCATAAAGTTGGGTGAGTAAAAATGAACCAATACATCTTTGCAAATGGTTTATTGGCAAACATATAAATTTTTATATTAATAATTCGAGCATATTTATAAAATTTAAATTCCAATATGTTTTTAGTATAAAATTATCTTTATTTCAAAAATATTTTATTTTTAGATTTTCACACGGTTATAATTGACAGTAATGAGTCTTATAAGATTAAAGAAAAACTAAGACTGCGAAACAGCATAAGATGAAATCATCGTAATTTCGGTACATGAATTAAGTTTTACATATTTTATTTAAATTTATAATCATTGAAATAATATATAACGATGAATCATTTTATGCTACTTCTAGAAAGGATCATGTTTTACTAAGGGCTGTAATTTTCAAGGATAGGTTTTATAATAATAATAATGATTCTTGTGTGGATGACAATCTGCATTAAACACGTTTCCAACATTGAAAAATTCATTTCTGCTGGTGCGCATATCAACAGTATGGCCAAAATACTGAAGATACTAGTTTTGAGCAGCTAGGTTTTTAAAAATTATGTGTAAAAAAAACTCAGGAAGGAATATAAGGCTACCATGTTTAGAAGGTTATCTTCCTCTTATAATCTTAATTCTTCACCTTACATTAGATTGAATTGAAATATTTATAGAATTAAGAGTAAATTACAAATATAGCATAAAAAGAAAACTACCTCCCAAACATTGTATCAGCATAATAATCAATCAATGAAATAAGTGCCTTGTTGTGAAGATAAAGCTTTTTATTCACTTCACATAGTTTGTAAAGTGTTTATGTCACATTTCACACTGTTTTTAATAATATTTGCTTTACTTTTTTGTGTCACGTTTCCAATTATTTACTTAGCATATTTAATTTAATCGCTTTATAATATATAATTATATAAAACTCAGAGAAGGGATATGTTTAATTACGATTAAGTAAAATGAAAAAGATATTAAAAAATAATAAATATCAAAAAAAATTATTAAATACAATAATATTAAATAAATTATGTAATCATAATAAAAAAGAGCTATATGTAAATGTAAATAGAATAAATTTTATCTTATACAAAAATATAAATCTACTTTTCTAAAAACTAATACAGTTTATATTCTCTTTTTATTAAAAACATCACATTTTATAATCTTTTTCTTATTAAAAATATCACACTTTTTACCCTTTCTACAAAAATATCACATTATATATATATATTTTTTATTATTAAAAATATCACAATTTAATTACTCATATGTAGTTTCTACATAAAAGTATGCTTTTTCATTTTTCTTACTATTCAAATTATATATTTTGTATACAATTTTTTCTAGTATCAAACCTCTTATAGTAATATGTAGAACTAAAAAACTCTGCATAAACATACCTTTTCCACTTTTTCAAAGTTGCGCATTTTCATCTGGAATAAAATGAACATGTAATTAATTTTATAACTCAATGAAATACCACGTTAAAAATCTTTTAATTTAAAACTTAGCTCACCTCTTGTTCAATATAAATTTTCCAATAACGACCTGCTAATGGAAAGACAGACACAAGTTTTTCAAAAATTGGTCGCACTTCTATAATTGGTCTGTTCTGTGCTTCTCTTATGAGTAAACTCCATGCTTCAAGGTCATAAGGAGTATCATTGATGGTTTTTTGAGCTCGCTGTAATTTTTCATTACCCCAATCCTAAAAAGATTTAATTATACCAATGAAAATATACCCCAATTTCGATTAATAATAACTATGTAGCAAAAAATTCACATAACATTATTTAAAAATTTTTTAATTCAAAAAATTTTTTTTCAGTATATCAATCATATGTATTTAATTTTTAAATAATGAATTACCTCATTTATTAATAAGTTTTTATAAGAATTTAAGTAATTTAAAAAAAACTAAAGACCAAGTAAAAAGTATAAACTAATTTTTATTAACATTGGGTTGCTATTAAAAATAAAAATTTTAAATAAATACATTGATACCTCACAAAACTATTATTATTTATTCATGAAAAAATAAGATAAATTATACTTGTATCATTCTAATCATTATATAAAATTAAGTTAATTAATTATAAAACAATAGTGTTTTACACCTATATTGTATAATCATCATTGATATTTAAATTAATTTTAACTACATACTAGATTAAAGATGAATGAATTTTAGCATTAAATTAGTTATTTTTATTAAAATGAATAAATCAATTAAATTTTTGAACTTTTACTAATTTAAATATATGATAATATAATATTTTAATTTTTTTATTTTAACAAATTATGATCTAGTTTTTTAATTAAAAATTTAGAACGAGTATAAAAAAATTGAAAATTCTAGATAAATATTTTATATAATTTATATTTTCCAAATTATAATAATTTTTTAAATACAAACAAAATTCTTACGATAGATTAGATAAAAGTATTTTGTTTAAAATAAGTGATATGTAGAGTTTAATTATACATAAAACAACATTGCAGATTTCTTATACTATTATATTATATATATTATATCTTTTACAATTTTTATTTTTAAAATTTAGAAAAGGTTTTTGTTTTATTTGTATATTTTTTATACCTATAAATGTATACAATATTGATTATATTTTGTATGTGCGTACACGTATTCACGTTTGCACGACATGGGTAAAATTGTATTCGATGTTGGCACCATGTTGTAAATGGCATGTTACAGTTGTTGCTTTGTAAGCAATGCTGTCACGTATATAATTTATATGCGTCATATACACACTTGCCCACTCGTCAATTGGTTCCAATAAATGGAAAGCTAAGTATTTAGTTAAGATGTAAAATTGAAACAGAAACAAACCTTGATTTCACTTTTCCAATTTTGTGACATGTGCGCAGCGAAATAACTTTATATAAAAGTGTTAATAATTTGAATAATTTGAATAAACGTATTGTGATGTATTCAGATTATTTCAAAAGAAAATTGAGTGTGTACTTAAATCTACGTAAATAAGTTTGTAAACAAAGAAAAAAATACCACAAAATGTGTAAATTCCGTATCCATCTTGATCCTGAAGATATTTAGAATACTAATTTTTTAATTAATTGATACAGTACTAAATTAATGTTCGTCGGTCAGCGTCGCAACAGCAAATCCGCCATATTAAAAAAAAACGTATCAAGGCAGATTAAGGTTTGAGAATACGCAGTAGACATGCGCATTACATTCTATTAGGGTTTTTGTTTGTCACCAAAAAATATCTAGTAATTTATTTTTCTCACAAATAAACAAATTCAAATTATACATTTATTTGAACAAGCTCATCGAAAAGTATTCTTTTAAAATTATTTTACGAGATTTGTTCACAATACATTATTATAAATAAAATATAAAGTAGAATGTTATTAATACAGTTAATAATAATTAAATTAAGTCCCTTGCAATATTTTAATCACACATAGCTTATTTATATTCATTTGACATGTGTTATCAAGTAAAATTATTATATGCTTGATAACTAAGTCACATGTTCTTAGATTTTAAAACAAAAATATATACAGGCAGTTTATATGATAAATATTATATGACAATATAACATCGTCATAGCTAGCTAATTATGTAAATATATTATATTAATATTAGAAAATATTTAAGGTTAGATTTATGTTGAAATTTTTTAAAATACTGATTTATATAATTTTATATATTAGATAATTTAAAATTAGAAAATGAATATGTTTAATTAAAGATGAATACTTACAAAATGTTCATTTTCTGCCATGACTCACGTCTCTTAGATCCAGTTTTATGTGGTAATAAGAATTTGCGTTGGTAACCAGAATCCCGCGTGTGCTGAAGTGTTCCGTTACAGACGCTGTATCGATCGATACGTTAGCCTTAATATGTTATACAAAAAGAAAACTGGATTTTCAATACTACTACTTTCTTTTTTGTTTTTGATACTACACACACACACAAAATATAACACAAAAATTAATAAAATTAAGTTAAACATAAATTTTTCGTTTAATCTCGACTAGAACATGGCTGCTTAAACCAAGCAAAACTGAAAGAGGGAACTGTATACAGGATAGGAAGAGTATAATACAATCTGTAACCTTAACGTTATACCTCTCTTTTATACTTACGTTGTACTACTCACAATACATCTTGACCGCGGGTAGAGGGGGAAAGGTATACTCTTAGCTGTTAGAACGTGTCACACTATTCTATCAGGTAGTCAAATGATCAACTTCCATGAAACTTTAAAAGAAATTGAATCTTCTACTTTCTTTACAATAGATACTAAGAGTACTCTGTCATTTTTAAGAAACTTAATGAACATTTAATTATACTAGGGTTACTTATCAGAAAGTTCGAATAAAAATTTTAAAGTATTTTAACAAAATTAATTTAAAAATTTTATTTATAGTTAGCATTTATAAATAATTTGCTGTTTTTGGAGTTTAGGTTTAATTAAGAATTAAATTAATTTCAATATAGAAAACGAAAAATTGTAACCAATCAGAAGTAACTTATAGAATCCATTCTTATAATGCTAGATTTTGATTGGTTAAAACAGCTATAACTTCTGTATACTTTTATATTCCATTGTATTTAATAATTTAATTGTAAAAGACTAGTAAATTAACTGCAAATATTGTAATCTAGTTTTATATATACATGATATCATAAAAATTTATGATTATTGCAATAATTACTACATCTTATACTGTAATTACGAATTGAACATCATCAATATTAGCAAGCAACAAGTGGAAGTTAATTTATGAAAAATGAGGACCGTATATATATTATATAATATATTAATGCACTCTATAAAAAATTAATATAAATTAACAATTATTATTACTAGTAAATTTTATGTTTTACTTATTTTATGTGATTACTACAAACAATTCTTTACATTATTATAAAAGAGAAGTCTAAGAATTAAATATTAGGCTGTAAATTAAAATTTTTTAAATTATTAGAAGAGACCATGTTGATTTTTGATATTATAACAAAATGTTTAACACAAAAGCTTTGTCACAATACAAATAGATGTAATTTTACATATAATTAAAGTGATTTACTATACTTCTGACGTTTATTACACGCCAACTTCCTCTATCTATCCATCCAAGTATCCATATATAACAATTTAGGTATCATAGGGGAAAACCTTAATTTCAGGGAAAGTTGTGGCAAACAGAATTTATTACAGGTGAACTGGCAAGTGTACAAGACTCGATGTATGATAGTCAGTGTGACTTATACGTATAACTTTTAGAATACTTAACTTTACCTTTACTCAAATTTTATATTTTCTTGTGTGCCTAATCAAGTTTCTTTCGTTACTAATGTATTTATCAAGGTGCAAATGTAAATTACTTTTGATCAGATTTTTTCAACACATAAATAACATAATAAAATTTACAGGAAACTAAAACAACCCCTATTATTTTACATTGATTGAAAAAATAAATATTTTAACCATATATTTCTAAAAATTTCTTTATTAAATAAATTTATGCAAAATAAAGTCACCTGAAAGTATAATAAGTTGTATATAATATTATTTGAAAATTGTTTAATATTGTAGAGGATAATTTTAATTTAATTAGTTTACATTAATAAATAGAAATATGAAATTTGTAATTCTTTACATAAATTCCAATATAATTTTTAGCATTATCTTTTAAGTATGTAGAAATAAATAATATTCACCAAGTATAAGATGTGAAAATTGAAAGTGGTATTTTGAATTTAAGTATAAGCAAAACTTCTTTTGCGGTAACATAATTTGTAGTAATTTTTTTCTATATTTCTTAATAATTAAGGGTTATTTTACAAAAATGAACAATAAAAACTTTTCAATAATAGAATATAAATAAAAAGAATTTCGAACAGTTATTGTACTCAATTTAAATAAAATGAGCAATCATTTATCGATCAGTTATTGCTGTAAATTTTTATTGTAAAATCTTGTCGTTTGCACATGTATTCTTTAAAAACGTAAAATCTGTATTTTAAATACTACATAAAAATATATTTCGTTACTTTTGTTGAAATTATATTACAAGTATTATTTCGTAAATTTTCTGAAAATACTATTTAACGGTTAACTTAAAAATCTTTAAAATTTTCTTTTAAAATTAAAGAATGGCTGTAAAAGCAAATAATCCATAAGTAGTTGTAAACCTAAATTGGCTAATGCAAAAGTGTGAAAAAAGGTAAATTAGATCTGTGAAAGTTCTCCTATGCAGTGAGCAGAGAAACCCCACGATAAGTAATCCAAAAGGAATGGGTTAGTTAGACTTATTCGAGGTATCTTAAATCATGTACAGAATAACTCTACCGTACAGTTGTTGAGAAACTGCGTGTAGTTTTATTTTGTTTGTAAGTAGAAGAAGAGGATTTCGTCTGAGCTTCTCACACAGAATTAGCGTTTCTTACTCTCTGCTTAAAGCAAAGTAATTTTGCATTTATTAAACCATGTGCAAAATCTAATTCTTAACATGTACGAAGGTAAGTGCATCAGGTAACACAATATAAACAAATATAAAAAAACAAGTCAATTCACTATAATACTCATCTAATTAGTTATTGTAAAATTATCTTTCAAATAGGTAGTTAAATATTGTAATTGAAAACAATATTTTTATGATTTTTTACCCACTGTTGACCCTGAATTGTTACGATTTTCTACGAATAAACCACACAATATTATGCTTTGTTACATTAATTAAAATTTTTATTGCTTTTATGCGATTATGCATCTGTATATTCTCTGGTATATGTGTAAATGTAGCCATCTTAATGTTTAAAGCTTAATTTTAATGATCTTACTGTGTTTAGAAGTTCATTTATGACTTGGCAGAAATTTACGATGGACCCATTAAAAAAAGAATTGCTAGATTATACACGCTAACAACAAGAATAGCGTTGACCCGCATGTTTATTATACCTGCCGTGTCATCAATGAATTCCAACAGACAAATGAAAAGCTTTTAAAGCTCAATTTTAAAGCCGCCCTCGATGAGCATCCATAATAGTTTTCATTCTTTGAAATTAAAATTTATATAAAAATGTATTGTACAGCATGTTCATTATTCTTTATCTCAGTAGGCGGCGCTGTACTTTATCGTAAAGTTGTCGTGTAAACGTATAAAAACTTTTGTAATTTTTATGCTTTGTTTCGCCGAAAAAAGCAAATCCATTTCCATCATTCAACGATCATTTTTCCACCAGAAGGTTCGTAAATTAATTATTGGAATTTAGTCCTTTATTTGTGATATAAATGAAGTAATTGGAACAATGCAATTTTTACGGAGTTTTTAAAAAGCATACAGTTAATTTTTTGCGACAACTATCCTAGGTGAGTTTTAAACAATATAATTTTTTAATTCACACAAACATTGTACCGTTATTATACAGGGAATACTTTTTGCTCTTTTATACTAAAAAGATACAGAGGCATTTTAAAAATAAAAATATTGAGCTAATTTTAAAATAATTTTCATTATCAAAAAACCTTATTATAATATAGGAAGAGGAAAAAAAATATGATTGCACAACGAGGAAAAAAATTCAGTACCAGATTAAGTATTTTAGTGTTAAAAATAAATAATTTGCATTATGTCTCACTATTTTTAAAAAATTTTCCAACCCATGAAATTTATATTTTAATATTTTGTCACTAAATGCAAGTTATGTACATTGAACGTTAAACATGTATTTAAAAACACGCAAATATTTTGAAATGCGAATCGCGAGGAAATACATAGTGATATGTTTATCAACGCGCATAAATATATATGCCCGGAGGGTCATTTTTTGTATTATCACCTCATCAACATAAAATGGCTAACGACAGCAAGTACTTCATCTCGCATTTTTCTTTTTAGTAATTACTAGGTGAAATCACGAATAGAAGTACCTAACACGTAACGAGCTTATCTCGTGGTCTCTTTTTCAGTCGCTGGCACGACTAAAGTTAGGCTCGTAACAACGGGAAGACACAACCGCTATTATTAAGCAACAATTCAATAAAACACTCGTGCGATTTACCCGAACATAGCGCGTTACGTAATAATAACGTAAATTCCATAAATAAACCATTTAGTGACGTTTCTCCACATAAGCGTCAACCAAAAGTTCCAGTAGCATCGGTAAATCTTGTGATGACGCACGTATGTTTGTTCTCAAGTTACGTCCTATCGTTTCCTCATCCCAAGCTGAGTTCATATGATCTAGAAATCGCGGCGAGCTTTCACAGAGCGACTAAACATCGGCTTTGACGAGATCAAATCAACATTTGATGTACATTGCGATTGTTTGTACAACCTGACGTACGAAATGGTGTTGTCAACTCGGGACAGTGACAGATACAGTGTGGCAACTGCTAAATTTAGTCGAACACAATTATAGGAAAAACTGAATCTTGACAATTAGTAACTGATCGTTTTTCTGACGTAACTTGATTTTAGTTGTCTCCAGCTGTCGTAATTTCGAAGGTAAATATGGATTCTTTCTGGTGTATATGTTAATGCAGCAGATCATGTTTTGTGCTTTAAATTAATAGTTTTTCATCGAAGCATGCAACTATGTTAATACATTATTCAGGTGGAAATCATATTTTTACAAAGTGGTTATTTAGTCTTGGGAATTTACTTGATAATTGTGTTTTAATAATGATTTTTACACTTCTAAATCACACATAGTTATTGAATTAAATCTTTTTCAAATTTTTTAAGAATCTTTGTTTCTTAATATTCGTTTAGATCTGCATTAAATCTTGCATGTGATTCGAATTTTTAAAGCCGCGGGCGACCATTTTATTATGGTTCTATTTATAACATAAATTCACCCAATGGTTTCATTTCTGTACTGGATATTTATTGCTACACCTCAGTTTTAAAGACGTGTTTTAAAAACATCGTTGTTACTACTTAAATAAATTATATTCAACTAAGACATTTGTTTTTCTTAAAAACAAAAGCAGACTGAAACCAATGCACTTGAAATATCGTTGTTCATCAATCATTATTAATCATTATACAGGTGTTGTGAAAAATAGCAAGATGAAGAATGTTAATGAAAGGAATGGGGTACGTAAATGTGAATTCGTATACGTGACATAGAATGCGTATTGATAGGAAGCGGTCATGTGGTTTATAAACAAGCATCTAATTTGAAAAATTATTCAAGAAATTTGTAATAATGTCCCTAGCAGTACCTTGGAATGATTGAAAAACGATACTCCGAACAGAAAATAACTCAACGGCAGAAAATTTCTCCAGGTGACCAATTGTGTAGAAATAACGCTATTTATTCATTATTACTTGTACTTGAAATTTTTTTTTAACGAATGCATATTTTGCGATAAATTCTTGAACTTTTTTGTGTTAATTGACATACTATCATAATACGTACTTTCATCTGAATTATTTATGTGTTAATCGAAATATAATAATGTAACTGTTACATTGGCATGTTAAACTCCACTTCCAAAATAAAATTCTAATATAAAAATTGAATAAATCAACACGAATATATAATATCTAAATTAGATCGATTGCTTATAGTTTGACTACATTTCTTCTATTTTGATTCGATTGAGTTATAATAATATATATTTTAATTGTTCCCCTTAGACAGGCAACGAAATTAATTAATATTATTTATGGATTAAACTCAATCATGTGGAAAAAATTATCAATTAATTATTAAATATATAATCGAAGAAGAACGATTAACATTCAGACTCATTAAATATTTCTGTATAATTTTTTATCGACATGAAGTTAATAAAAATTAAATTGCGCCAGTTAAAAGTAGTTATTTGTATAATTTTATTATAACCTACTCATATTATTTCTAATTTTTAAATAATTCTTTCTTTTAAAATCAGAATATGTTAATTTTTATGCATATTTTAATTAAAAATATCATATTAATTCGTATTCTTGTGTAGCTCAAATAATCTTTAAAAGCAAATAAATTGATAGATGTGAATGTAAAATGTAAAGATAACGAGAATGAAATTTTTTATTTACATAATTTCCAGTCATTGTGATATTCTCTTTTCTCTTTGACTTACAAATAGTTGTACGAGACGAAAATGCCTTTGACAATGGAAATATGGGAACATTTTCTTTCTTCAAGATAGTTCTTTTTTAAGTGTATTTTTTCAAGAAGAAAATTGTGAAGGATGAAAGCACGAAGTAAAAGAACATTTTCTCATATATATTTGTCATAGGAAAAAATATTTTTTATTTTATAATTTCAAAAGGTTTAGGAGCAGAAAAATATTTAACAGAAGTTGTGAAAATGATTTCACTGAAGAAATTCATAGTGTTAGTGCTGAGTTATTGCTTTTGAAGTATTTTAAAAACTCTTCAAATTACAGTTTGAAGTTCTACTTAACAACATAAAGGAAAAAATCTTTATATAAATACGATAATATTGAGATATATTTCTTTTATCTGCGATAATTATTAAAGAGTGACATGTCTTGTGGTAGGTCGGTATATGGAAAATTTAACAACAGGCCACCCGCGCATTAAATGTCAATTATATAGCTGCTGTCGGTAAAATCGGCCGTTACACCTTTATAAAGCGAATTGGGGACAGATTTAGCTTAAAAGATTGTAAATAATATTTCTATATGAATTGAATATTATATATATATAACACAAACGCTTGTAATTAATAATTAAGACTTACTAGTGCAAGTTACAAAGAAAATGTATTTAAGAATCAAAGTTTTTAAAACTACTTAAAATTTGTTTGATAAAGTTTTAAAAAATTTTAGTAAAATATACAATTATCTTAAGGCATAAAGTATTTAAAAATAAATTTTCTTAGTAACTTTTAGTTGAATATTATTTTTTTCAAAATATATTTTCATTTTTTAATAAAATTCACAAACTAAATGTTTGCTTTATTTGTATTATGATTTTAAGACGATTAAATCGTGCATCTTACCGTTGTGATTTATAAAAATTTTTAATGCGGTATACGTATTCAACGATTATAAGTAAAAATAGGGACTGAAGTCATAAACTTTTAAATTTCAACGAAAATCGAAGTTTAAAATGAAATAAAATTGCACAAACAAAAATTATAAAGAATATTAAAAGAATCGATGAAGTAATATATTTATTATCTTATTTTTATACCAATAACGATCTTATATTTAAAAATAAAATTTTCCGTATTATAAATATTGTAGCTAAATTTAAAATACAAATTTAAAAATTTTATATTTTAAATACAAATTTGTACGATCTAATTTTTCCATGAAAAAAAAAAAATTGACAGAAAACAGTAAAAATAAAAAAATTTTATCAATATTATTATTAACCTTTGTAAGTTCACATATAAAGTCACTTTTATGTATTAAATTATGATATTTTAAAGATAATATTTTACTAAAATTACAATCGTCGTAGAATTAAAACTGAAAATGAATATTGCATTGAATAAATATTATTTATTTATCAAAAAATTAAAATTAACGTATTTAAAACACATAAATATGTAACGTAATATAAAATTATAATGAAGATATATTATTATAAAAATAATTAATTTCATTTCGTAATTGAACAAATGGATATTACTGTAATAATGAATAAAGTCCTTTATGTAAAAACATATTTTGATACCAGTACGAAGAAGCTAAAAAGTAAATATAAGCCAGGTCCGTGGTATATACTGACGAGATCAAATGAGAGAGATAGAGAGAGAGAGAGAGTGTGTGTGTGTTGGAGAGTGAAATATTGCACACCGTAGTAAATAAATACAAGGGACTAACTGGAATGGTTTAGCTGACTAATAAAGCTTGCGAGCGCAAGAGAGCGAGAACAAGCCAGGAGGAGAGAGACAGGTAGCGCGTGTAAATTGGGAAATACTGTGTGACATTATACCTGAGAGTTAGAAAGAAAGGGAAAAAGCGAGCGAGCAAAATACGAATGTATATGCAGGCTGAGTAAAAAAGACCTAGAAAATAGAGAGAAGTATATCACTATAATATATACAGAGAGATCGCATATATGCATAGAGGAAAAGTAGCCCCACAAAGAAAGACAAATATGTTCAAGTATATACATAGGTATGTATACACAAACACAAAGCTGATTGTAAAAAACGTGCGAGTATCAATAATCAAAATGAAATTTGTAATATAGTTGCTTACGGGATTATTATATTATATACGGGATACATTGGGATGTTTGATAGAATCGGGTATTTAATAACAATTTATGAAGAAATTTTTAATACGAAATTACTCTTTTGTTCTGTTACGATAACTGTAACAGAAAAAGTTCTACATTTTAAGTATTATTTTTAAAATCTAATATACTAATAGATGTACGCGTGTGGTCTCTTTAGGATGTTTGAAATAAAAAACAACGTTCTAAGAAAATTTTTTAAACTATTTTCTTTTCATTGTTTAATATTTCACCCGTAACAGTGTATACGGTAATATTAATAAAGATAATAAAAATCATCTGTAAATGTTCAAGCTGCTTTAGGATACGTTTTTTGGTTTATTTCCAAGATAGGGTATTATAATAATTTATTAACTACTTTAAGGGATTTTCTAGTCATTGTCACGAAAATAAAATTTTTAAATGCTTTAATTTTTGTTCAAATCTGAAATTTCACAATACCAGATTCATAGGAAAGGAGTTGGTTTCTTTATTGGCACATGAACACGGGATTTTCGGATTCAAAGAAGATTCAACTAAGCTATTGCGGATTTACTTGCAAACTTTTTCTGTTGCCAGCATTTCCGCCTTCATTAATGAGTCTTAATTTTATTTTACACCTCAATTTTACTTAAATTCTTTTTAATTTGATAACTACATCTGTATCAGGTACGATGTCTGAAATATAGAATTTTGCAACAGAAAATAGACGTGTATTGAATGCATTTAATCGAGTAAAAATGCACTACTTTCGAATGTAAATTAAAAAAATTTTTTCTTCTATTTCTGACATTAGTAATTTATACTGATAACCTTTGAAGGAAATAACTTTTAACTTACAAATGAAATTTATTTCCCCTTCAGATAATTTTTTATTTCTCGAACAGTGTACGAAAACAGTGTACTCGTAAAGGCGAAGCTTTTAGGAAAGTAGTTGTGGTTACAAATTTTGTTAAAAAAGTTTATACAATTTTTAAATAATACGTCGGCCGCTGCTTAAGTATTGCCTTATGATAAATTATTTTCCCAATTATAAGCTTACGCATTAGTCAGAGATATATGCTTATATTGTTATTGTACAATACGCGTGTTATAAAGAGATTAATGTTGGATCTTGAATAAATTATTTTTTTGCTTGCAATCATTTAAACCAGTTCGAAAGTTCAAATAACGATAAATTGCGAAATAAAATCGCAATTCGATTGCTGGTAAATAATTGCGCATTTTTTAATAATGTAGAAATATTTCGTGTACAAAATGCTACGTATGTTTTATCAATCAGTGTTTTTATAAGACGCTAATTACATTAAACACCTCAAAATTTTACAAATCTGAATGTCTCGCATAATCATAAAATTACACAATTAATTATTAAGTACAAATATAAATTTTCAATTATTAATACTTGGCAGATTTTTACATTCAACTTTATATTTTCATTTATTCTTTATTATTATTATCTGCTTCAGGGTTTGCATTGTTATCGGTGCACGTGTGTAAATAATTTGCCCAGACAGACCAGATGTACACTTATTTCAATTTGATATTTTGATGCGACAATATATTCTTGGTTGCGAGAATAATTATAGATGTACAATAATTGATAAAACTATTTTTAAATATTGTCTCCCAAATTTATGAATCCAAATAATCATAAATTAAAGATTAAAAAAATATTTGTATACCAGCTCGTTTGAACACAAGTTATAAAAATAATATTATATAATAATATAATAATATAATAATATAATAATAATAATATTATATATAATTGAATACATCTGCGAATAAGAATATTAACTTAATAATCAACTTTTAAACGTTATTATATAAGTTTCGTTTTTGAGATGATGTATTGTCGAGATATTTATTAAAGAGAGCTGATGAATTAGTAAATCACTAGTACCTATCATTTGAACAGAAGAATGAATCTCTTACCAGCGGAATCGCGTGCATTCTAATTTCATCGAATGAATTAACTATATTGTAATGCAATCGCTCCCCGATAGAAGAAAACAGATGTCAATTATATCTAAATTCAGCTGTCGGTTAAATTCACATTTATAACGTCCGTATTTTTATTTTCGAAGCAGTTAGTCAGCTACCGAATAACACGCGCATTCTTGTAGCATAAAATGCATTACTACCGCATAAGATATTTTTATCGACAGCCCGCGTGACGTAATTTTAAGCTTGAATATTAGTTTAAAGTTTAAAAGGGGATATATAATGGAAAGTAATAGGAATAAATCGATGATTAGCGCAGAAATATGGGACACTAGCGCTAATATTTTAGACGTGACCCGAAAGTGGATTATCAAAATCAAAGTAAATTTAATATCCCGATGACGCGTATTATTTCAATCGAATGTTTGCTCGAAGAACGACGAGAAGACTCGCAGCCCATCTATTTTTTATAGTTTCACTGGAAATAAGTTGTTGGAAAAGTTGGCGCGCTTTTCATAACTAGAGGTGCTTGCGTTTAGCCTTCTACTCTGTGTGTGCGCGCGCGCGCGTGTGTGACCCCTTCAGCCGATGCTCCTGACTGCGTATAATAGTTGTGATAACGCGGAGGGAAATAGAAGGACACACCAGAGGCAATCGTAAGAAAAAGGAGACGGAAAAAAAGAGCTCGCAGATTATTTAATTCTGACAGCCAGTACATCTATTTGGTGCGTTAAAGGAATCCAAGTCCTACTTTCTACTTTCTACTACCAAACTGCCGCGTTTAAGGCGTAAAGTATTATATTGTACGTTTTTCATCTGCACAAAGTAATGCTTAAGATGCTTCAGCGAAATAATGGCTTTGCATTTGTGCGATCAATAACTTGTACTCTATATTCTATTGAGCCGATGTTACGTACGCGTATACAATACCGAGGATTTACTCATTTTTATATTAAAATTATTAATTTACCAGACAGTCACAGGCGCAGAGTTTTATTTCAAATGAAAGCTGTGATATTTTGTCGCTTTCTATCTAAGAAATCAATATTATTTACTTGACTCTATAAGTAACCGAGTTTTTACACTTTTACCATTTTTGGTCCCGTGTCAGCTGTTGAATTATTTTTATTTATCCAAGAGCCAACTCTTGCCGTAGGTAAAAGGAAGAATAATCTGTGCAATCTTGAAAAATGCAGACGAAAATCACGAAGATTATCGTGGCCAATTTTCAAAATGCACTCGAAGGTAAAATGGTCCTTAAGCAAACGTACCGAGAATTTTATTTTTAAAGATGCACATTTCGGTAATCGACTGGAAACAGCGTTTAAAAATATTTTAGTCAGACAGTCTCAAAAGAAAACCAATTCGTCTAATCGAATTTCGAGTTGGCGACGAATTGATTTTTTGCTTTTTCAACTTGATCTACAACGCAATCTTATCCGAATTTTTTGACATCGAAGAAAAACAACAGTTGTACATAAAGTAGTTCACCAAATCGTATATACTTATAAAGAATCTCAAATTGTACGGGTAACATGGCAAGATTCGTGTTCCCACTTGAGTGAGTAATGTACTTTTATTTCATACGGGATTAGGTGTTTGTTATGTTCTCCCAGGCGCTTCAAATTGGTCCGAGTCTTTTGTCTTGGGTGATTTATAATCTTGGCAAAACTTTGCCTTGGTTTCGCTGAATTTTCGAACAATATTGTGAAATATTCATAATCCAATGGACTCGGGCGAAAATTGCGTTTAAATGTATTTTGCCTTCAAGTCTCATTTGTTATATTTGATGAGCTGATTTTTTAAATAATCGCTTTGTAATTCGCTTATTTAATCTGGGGGATATGCTTATAAAGACCAAATATAACCCCTTTGGCGCGATAATACGAAATTGATGTATGCAAAGCCGTGAATAATAACTGTATCGAAAGCCATTTCGTTCTCGATTCAAGAGTTGCAATCGGAATAATCGTCTCGCTTCAAAAGTGTTGCTGCAAATATGCGAGAAGCGAAAATGAAAAGGAGCTTGAAGGAGCAACGAGCGTTGCTTGTGACATTGCTTACCCGGCAAGTGTCGAACTGTCCAGCTTTTCTCGTCGGTGGGCCGCGGAAGGGAGGTTAGAGCTGGTCGGAAATCAGGCTGTGTACAGATTAAAAACAGTGTTTAGCTGGCGGACGCGGAGGTCGTTGCGCCGGAAGAGGTCATGCGTCATCTCATGATTGGGCTCTTTTGGTGGAGCCACAGAGAGGCAAGGTGGAAAAGATGGAAAGATGGTCGAAAGAGACCGACGTCGGGCAGATCCCTTTACTCTTCGGAGCGTCACCGCACCGATTAATTCAGCCGGTGGGAGCTTCTCTTACACTCGGGGCATGCATGTGACGGGGGCCGAATCGACCCGGTCTTTCGTCGCATGAAATCGTGTGTGTGGCTGCGCATGAACCTGCGAAAAACGAAATATGGAATAATAATTCCTGTTGGCTGAAAGCGAAAGGCATTTTATTAAAGAACTGGCATAAATTTAAGTTAAAGTGCTGGGAATAGGTTTTAATTAAAGGGAGACGAGAGGCACACACACGCGTTGCCGAACATTCTCCAGGAGCTAGTATTTATCGAATAATAGATTGTGAATTATGAATTTGCTTAATTTTAGCATTTTCTTTTCGAATCGTACTCCTTTGCACTTTCTTAAAAATTATTGAAGTTAGTCCTCGCTTTCGTAATACGTATTTTATACACTTCAAAAATAAAAACCATTTTCAGGCATTACTTAGCTTAGTCTGAGTTTATTTCCGATTGCGATAATAGTCCTTACGCTTAACAAGACAAGGTTTCTTTTATTAATTTACGTAAAAACCCGGAAAATTCGTCCATTACAAGTTAACATTTGAATGAATATTAAAATGCAAATTGATAAAGCCAACAATCGTCCCGTTCTAAATGCATTCGGACACTGCGCTCGCACAAATATTAGCATTCGCTTTAAAAAACGAATATTAAAGTAATATTACGCCCTGTCTTCGTTAGTGTTAGTAGTAAAATTTTTGAATATCAGCACGTACGTAACTGTACGGCAAAGTTTCTGCAATCACGCTCACTCGTGTAATCTAAGCCGAGGATATCGCGATTTCGGTGAAACCCAAATAGACTCCTTGTTTCTTCCAGCCATTGACTAAGCAAGGCCCTTTCGGACAAACAGCCGTGCACTTATTAGGATCGAGGAAAAAAGATTCAGGTAATGAGGTGCAAGAAAGCGATACTCGAGCAAATCACTTATGAAAGCTTGCATAGTAGAAAATGGCAAACTGAGCTGACACTTTGGAAAATGTCGCGAAATAGCGAGTCTCAAAGAATCAAATAGAGGCTCCGAGTAGAAGGTAAAAGGGAATGCATTATTCTATTCTTGTTTTACTTAGTTTGCAATTATAATTATTTAAGAGAACCCTTCATTTTCAGACTCAGAAAAGTGTTTTCCTCTTTTTCAATACACGTGCGCGTGCGCGTGCGGGCACAGAGAGATAAATAGTACTGTCTATGATAAAAAAACGAACCCAACCGAGTTTACGGAAATAACCCAAAGGGGCGTTTAAGTTTTCATCATAACGACGTTCAGTGTTTTCTGATAAGCGAAGATTTACCGCCAATATTTATATAGTGTGTGCTTTTAATCGCATAACGAAAAAATGCTAAATATGTTAAAAAATTTTTCTTTATAAGGTGCAAAGAATGAAGCGCGCGCAAAGTCGGTAACGAGATGCAACAACATTAGCCATCATCCAATGAGAATCATTCTTTTCAGAGAAGAGAATAACTATGAAAATACTCGATAGTGAAATATAGTTTGATAACTGATGGACTTTTACGAGATGTGCGATGCCTGATTTTTCTCTAAATATAAACATTTTCAAAAACCTTGGTTTATTTATTTACTACTCTGTCATTGTTAAGTCATTCTCAAAAAAAGAATATATATATATATGTGTGTGTGGTGTGTGTGTGTGTGTATGTGTATACTTATGTATGTATAATTGCAGCACACACTGCGCACATAAATAATCAACTTATACCCGAAGAATTTTGTCAATAAATTTTCGAATGGCCTCTTAAATAATCCGTAAAAAGTGATTAAAAATTCGATGGGCGATGAATGGATATTTCGAATGCTCTCGTGATTTGTCATGCACTATAATTGCGATGCGAGGAAATTACGGAGTAACATAGACCGGCGGAAACCGCACGCTATACTCATCGTGCAGGGTATACTAGTTGTTCGTGTTACGTTTCTGCCTTCCCACACAATTCATTGTCAAAGAAAATCAATAATTAATAGCAATTTATAAAAAGTGGGGAATCAGCGCCGATCACATTTACAAGTGTTTTCACAGCATTTTTGGACTTAAATTCGAGATCGCGAATTTTAATCAATCAGCAAACATCGATTTTGTAAAATCCAAACTGCATGTCGCATAAATTAATTTTTTTATGAAAATGTGAATAATAATACAGGCACGTACATATTTCATTGTAAAAATCAGCTCCTGATCAAATTGATATAAGAGTGTCGTTTCTTTGTTTGAACTCCTTAATCGCAACGAGACAAAATTCGTAACAGCGATAGTTTTCAAATTAGTATGGGCTGGTTTGGTTTAAGGGTACTACTTTACTTTTTATGTTTTCGCATGAAATTTTCATTTTATCTTTTTACGCCACTTTCCTTTCCCTTGTTATATTCATTAAACTCACTGTGAAAACCTGATAAATCTCTTTTAGAATTTACAGTAATTTTACATGAAAAACACACTTATTTCTCATTTGAAAGATTCCTAATTTATAAATCGTATAAAATACATTTTCGCGCAAAAAAATATTCAACTATTCAATCACTAATGTTTATAAGATGAACCCCTTTTTATCGTAATTTATTTAGCTTTTTTAATGCGCATAATTAAAGCTAAAGTTTACAGTCGGGTTGAACCCAAGTTCTAATGGTATTTTTCGAATGTCGGTAAAACATTAGATTTTAAATTTATCACCTCATTTGCCTCGTAATAATTAAGATTTATGCTATTAGAATTCAAGAAAATTCGTTATAACGTAAAAAGATTATATCTTTCAAGTATTTTACATTTTTCTGTATGATCTCTTATGAAGTTTTTAATAACTTTCTTTTATGTAAAGTTCTACATTCATTTTTCTACAATCAGGTTAATAAATGAAGATAGTGAAAAAGTAATAAACATTTATTTGACTTGGGATATAAACCTGACAGAATAAATTTCTCCTTTAGTTTATTACGAAAAAGATTTTAATTAACAATAACGAAGTTATTATTTTGTAATTCGAGTTGGCGAACAAATTATATTTTCAACAACTTAAACTAGTTGACATTCAAATTTTCTTATTACCTGACATTATTTGCAAGCTGTTTATCAACGCTCAAATCAACGGGATCAAAAGTAAAGCAATGAAAAAGATTTAAAAGTCAGCAAAGTTTATATTCAGTCAACTACTAATGCAGTCTATAGTTTAATGGTAAAAAATAAATAATCGTGTTTAGTTTTCGACTTAATCCATGCAATTTCATCTTCGTGTAATTAATGCTAGCTATGCGTTGATAAAGTAACTTGAACAAAATTGAATTAATATCTTAAGTTGCTTTACATTTAATTACTTAAATCTGTAGTAGAAAGTGATCAAAATAAGAAACGAAGATTTTACAAAAAAAAGTAACAATTGTTAAATAAGAATATTATAACTTTTTCAACGTATTCGAGTGCATGGCAAAGTGCTTGACTCTTCCAGGAGTATTAATAAATCCTATTTAATTTCTACATAAATTAATGGAGTTGCAAGATTGTATTGGCTGTTAAAGGAATAGATTTAAACAAAAACTTACTCGAATTATACTCAAAGATTGTTAATTAGACGCATAATCGCAGAATTGTCTGCAAAAAATCAAAGCATTATTCGTAAATGCACGAGTCAGTTTTCCGAAATTGAAACAGCAATATTTTGCAAGTGGAAAAGAAGAAAGCACTTTTAAAACAAAGAAATTTTAATTAAAGTATGCAATAAGTAAATTATCGTAATTTGCTGCGCGATGTGCCCGTGTAAAATATCGATTTGACAAATAATTAGCTAATACTGTGAGCGTGACTTCCGAGCGATCGATAACTGTGCTCGCAATGATATCCCTTTGTTAATTCTTGACATGAGTTATCACTTGCCTGTAATTAGGATTTACTATTTTATGCGACGACGATTTTTTAAAAATCTTTCCCTTACGAATCTGAATTCTGATATCAAATTAAACTCGGAATAGTTTTGAAGAAAAGTGTGCGTATTGCTCGCTAAAGTTGCGGTTTGCTGTGGAATACTACTGTGAATTGTGCTTATGCACGTATTAATAAATTATTCGGTCGTCGATTGAAGTTTGAATTCAAATTTTACTTTCAACGAGCGATGATTATTTTCCAATTTATTAAATATTTTTTTAATTAAATTGCAATACAGAGTAACAGAACTTCCATTTCGAAACGTTTTGGTTCGAATTTATTATTACTTGCTATTTATTAATTACCGAAGAAATCGTTATAAACGGCGCTAATACGAGTCCACGTTTTACAAGTACTGGCCTAGTATTTCACAATATTTGCATTAAAAAAAATCTTTTTGATTCTTTTCGATCATCATAAATCTAACTCAAATGCATGCTTTCAATATTAGAAAATGTTTTTAAACATGTTTTTAAAATAGAACGAAATTCTCATTTGGCATTTAATAAGAAATTTTTGAGAAGTAATCTTTTTATTTAACATTTTAGTGTGAAAAATAAATGTTACAAATGCAATGAAGTCAAAGAAATTGTGCAAATTAAAAACCGAATATTAGTTATATAGAAAAAGTGGCTGTGAGTAATAAACATTTTAGGTTAGCATAGTTTTTTCTGCAAACTTTGAACATTTTGACAAATTTATAGACATAAAGTATTATTACGGGAATCATTATTTATAAAAAATTTATACCGTTGTTCAATAATTTCCAAATGTTGCGATCATTGATATAAAATGTCATATGTGCATAAGTTATTCGCGGTTTGTTTTAACATCTGGTAAAACTACGACTGTATAAAATTTTTATATCTTCTTTGAAATAATTTTAAATCAAAGTTTCAAGTCAAACGTATTTTATTAATGGAATTTTTTAATTGTTATTGATATTGCAGATTTCACAAGATTTAGCAATAATCTACTCGAATCGAATTGTCCGTCATTATAAGAATGGAAATAATTTTTTCCTTATTCGAAATTCATTTCAAAGTACAAGTATAATTTTCTTAACAACGTTAACGGGTTTACCGGAGATGAGGAAAAATGGCTGAACAATAATTCAGTTGGTTTAAGAATAATCATAAAGTGCAGTAAATTGATAAAAGCTTAAAAGAATTTAATAAAAGCCTTTAGAAGGTTGTAAAAGAAGTAGTGGAGTCTAATTGGCGAAAAACAAGCTCCGAGTTTTAAAAATCGATGGTCGAATGGTAGAATTCTCTCTTTCGCCTGCTCTTGCATTTTCAAAATGTTTGGCACATTGGCCAGATGAATGTAAATTCAGTTGGTACGTAATTTCTTAAATCTCTGTTTGCTCGTACATAGCTACTCAAGACGCAGTTCAAATAAAAGCAGCTGAGCTTTCAATTGATGTAGCGAATGCGCATAAGCAACACGGAGGAGGGGATACATAGAAAAAGAGCCTCGAATGCGACGCGACTAGTATAGTTCGCGACATCTCCGTTCCGTTCAATTCCAATTATAGGATCTAGAAATAAGACTCTCTCGGAGTGAATTGTCCTATTCCTTTGAATTAATTTCAATCTACTTTCATTTGTTGGGATGGATGCCTATTCGATGTGCATTAATTCGTTTTCTCGCAAAACAATAAAAGAAAGAGAGAGAGAGAGAGAGAGAGAGATGAGACTACGCTTGGTCAACGGAAGAAAATAATCGGATATCATTTTTTTATTCCTCTATTCAATTCTTTCATTCCTACCGTTCTCTCTTCCTTTTCTCATAACTCAAGGTTCAGATTTTTCCTTCGATTTTTTATCAAGGCTAAAAATAATAATCCACGAAACGCAGATTAAAAATTCTACTATATAGTAATAAGAATTTAAGAATTTGTACAATACTGATGATGAGAGATTGCGCTCACGGTTTACCGAACATATCCGAGTATTAACCTGATGTTCAACGTTACGTACTCCAACTTATTCAGACTCATTTTATGGATGTCTATATTTACTTTTTTTTTACGACACATGAATTGTTGATTTTAACCATGAATATGTACGTACGTACAAAGGAAGTAATATTTCCAATCGTACCTTTTAATACGTAATCAATACCTAGATGCATTGCGTAAATTATAAGTACAATTTTGCGCAAATTTATATTTTTATTTATTAAAATTATTAAGTACAGAGAGTAAGTGTATAGATTGTAATTTTCTTATATAATCTCCGATTTGAAGATTTCCAGGATACTTTTCAAACTGAATTTCACAAAAAGCTAATAAAATATTTGACATAAAGAAAAAGTAGGTCAGAAATCTTTTTAATAAACAAGTTTTCATTTATTTTCAAAAATGAGTAGCATTAAGAATAATCTTTCTGCAATATGTACTTGCAGTGCTCTTAATACGAGGAAATATTTTCCATCTTTATTATTATTTTAGTATTAAAGAAAGTTACTTCTTTCCTTCCCAAATTCTGATATTTCCACGTATATGGTAGACCCTGTCATGGTTATTGAATAGCTTGTTTATGTTGTTGTTTTGTCCACTTCCAGTTATTCCTTTTTTTAAATAATCCTTTAATTTTTCATATTTGAATACGACGGGGTCAATGTGACATACCACCTTTTTACGTTTACTATTGTAGTCAATATAAAAACATTCGCATTTACAAAGTAGTTACTAAAAAATAGTTTAGTTTAGAAACTATCAATAAGCGTCATTTGAAGTTGACAGCAAGAAAAGATTAATTATATTCAATGCAGATACAGTGATTTTATTCTAATCTCATCGAACATTTATTTCACAAATAGAGACGTTAACAAATATTTTTAAATTTGAATGTTTAAATTGTTGTAGATAATTCATCTATTGTTTGATCAGTTTGCAGATACATTTATTTATTTATTAAATATAAAAATATTAGTTCTGCGAGGTAATTATAAATTTTTTATAGTCGTTTCTAGTTATATTTGCTTTTTTATCTTGTATATCAACATTTATATACTTGAAAAGTTTTTTATGAATGAAATCATAAAAAATTATATCTTTTCAGGATGTCTTTTTTATAGTTTTCGGTACACTTTTTTACTATACATAAGTATATAAGTTACTTCTTTAATTTTCCTATATAAAAGACTTACAGCTATTCTATTGTTAAATTAAAGTACTTCATTAAAGAACATGTATGATTATTGTTTTTATATCGTTGTCCTTGAAAACTATGCATACATTAGGTTGAAATTTGGTCATCGATAGATAAGTTTTTTAGCGAAGAGAATAAATTTATAAAGATGACAAGTTACTTATTAATTAATATATATGTTCAAATTATTTTTTGGAAAAAAATTTTACTATTGCACACTTTTACTTTTCTATGCGTACTTTACAAATTATTTTATGCATCATTTTGAAAATTTTTTTCTCTTGAATTTAAGCTGACATAAGGGAAAATTTATAGTGACTACATAGTAAAAACTTTCCATGTGTCTGCAAATTTTTTATTTTACTTCTTAGCAAATATTGCGTTATCATAAAATCAGAATAGTTTGATAACATTTATTGCTCGTAAAAATATTTATAGACAATAGTTAAAATGGTATAATTAGGACACAATAAAAATAAGTATGGAAACTTTAAAATGTTGAATTCTTTCACTTTGACTATTGTTTCCTCGTTAAAAAAATTTTATAGAGATGAAATCAGAATATAAAAATTATGGTTGTTTTTTTTTTTGGTACATTTTATTCACATGTCTATATTAATAAGGAATATGTGTGTAAGTTAAGGCATCGAATTATATGCGTTGTTTACTTTAAAAACTATAAAGTACTTCTAAGCCAATAAAAAACATAAATTCAACTTTTAAAATTTTAAACAGCAATTTGTATTGTAGTGATGTAAAATGTGTATAAATTTTCCCATATTGATTCATTTGATTCATTGGATCATTAACACTGCTTTTTACCGACTAATGGCCCTTCAATTTAAGTCGCGTGAGAACGCGGATGATTAGCTGAAGAGGATCGAACAGTCGTAAACCCCATTTTTTATTGCATTTCGGAAAAATGAAAGACATATGTATTCGTCTAATAAAAGTCCAACGAACTCTTAACAATTGGTAAATTTTTAAAGTCGCAACTTCAAAATCTTATTTCGAAGAAAGAAATCGTTTTTGACCTAAATTTCGTAATTTTCCATTTTTTATTTTACATTTTATTCTTTAATCATACATTCACCGAAGACAATGTTACAAAAAGGTGCATTATGTTCCAATTTTTCAATTCGAAAAGACTTTTAAGGGTAAAAAGAATTTTTGATGTTTAAAAAGGCGTAACTAAATACTTATTATAAATTTCGTTAAATTTCCTTTAAAAGTGCTTGCTTAATTTGTATGCGATGAAATAAGTAAAAGTAATGTAAAAGGTGGACATAAAAATGCTTTCATTCCTTTCACAAGTGAATTACAAAAAAATTTTGTTTTTTGGCAAAAGTGATTGCTTAGTACTCTTGAGAACTAATGTAACACAATGTCACTCGCTTGGGTAAACGCACATTAAACAAGCCTCAAGGCATAACCTCTATTAGTGGTGGTGTGCCCGCACGTTACTTTCCTCTGTTGTGTACATTTTTCTTTAACCTTGTGTGTGTGCATTTCTTCAGAGCCGCGTATGGTACATCAGAGCACGAGTGTAATATACAAGAAAATCGATGCTCTGCTTTCAAATTTAAAAATTTTTGTTTTTTAATTTTATTCTATGTTATTTCATTAAATTTTATTTATTTATATTATTTTTATTAGATAATATTACATTGTTGTATGTATACAGCGTTTAAACTTTTAAAATTATCATTTAAATATATTTTATTCGTGTTATTTTTATTATTATTTGTTTTCGTAAATTGTTGCTTTACAAATTTATACAATGCACTTCTATTGTAATATCTTATATTGTCCATTTTAATATTTTAATAATCTCATACACTTAATTTTGAACATTTGTTTCTATTTTTTCTTTTTTTTTAAATCCTAATAAAGCCTTTTTACATTGTATCTCGTTCTCTTTTCTGATTCTCTCTCTCTCTCTTTCTCTCTCTCTCTCTGTCCAAATGAATTTCATATAATATATTTAAATTTTCTTTTTTCGCTTTATATATTTTTGCAATTACATTTATTTCCACCTACAACGTTTTACACTTTTAATGTGTATTATTTTATATCTTTTTCCTCAAAATTGAACAATATACTTGTCCTTTTTTTCTTTGTCATTCAGTGCTTGTTCGTTCTCGATTCATTACCCATTCCTGATCTCGCTAAAACCTTTATTCTAATTCTTCTTTTGTCTTATTTACATTCTTAATATTTAAAAAAAATTTGAATAATTTATAGAAATATATTAGTTCTCGAAATTGGGATAGTTTATTTAATACGAAAGTTCAAGAGTTCATTCAATATGTAAAAAATGTATTTATTTAATCATTCAAAATTTAATTTGCCTAACAATGTCCACTTCTCGTAGTTGAAATATAAAAATATGTCAGTCATCTGCGTCACATCGTTATCCTCACTGTCAAAATATTTCCACTAAAGCCTTCCACAAGCATTGCGTTGTCCTCCAGTGGTGCTATTGGAACAATATTATTCCATAAATTATGTATCTTTTGAATGAATAAAATATATATTATGTATACATTTCAATAAATATATGCGTATGTGCTCATATAGATACTTTGCACCAAAAATTAATTCGTATTCGAAACAACACTTACGTTTGTTACATTAGCCGCAAAAATTTCACAATCTAAAGAAAATTATATTGCGTTTAGCTACTATACAAATACAATAAATTCAATATTTAAGGTTTTATCAGCTGTTACCAAAATTATTACGTGATATAACTAATATTTTTATTCTTAATGGAAGGAGTTTTAAAGCTGAAAGTTTCTCTTATATTTTAAATCTTATTATAAATTTTATAACGAATTCTCAACGTGCCATAAGAAGTTCTTGTTTTAAAGACCGCCTGATAAAATAAATTTTTTTGCGAATAGTAAAAGTATCGATTTGTCATTTTAATAGTCTTTAAGTCATTTCAAATTAAAATTCGGCAAGACCAAATAAATACTTAGTCGTCAACGTTCCAACACACTTAAATTTCGTTATGAAAACTACAATGTTCATATCGATTTTTCTAACTCCTTCGTGAAGTTTCATTTGTAAGAAATTCCAATAACTGTTCGAGGATTCGTGCTTTTTGTTTCCTTTGGTATTTGCCTTCTCAGTTATTTGCAATTTGAAATTCCGTTGTCAATGACTATTGAATTGGTTGAATAGACAAATTTTTCAAAGGCATAAGCTCCACTAATTGCAAAGTGTATTTGCACCCGTGAACTGAAACTCAAAAAATACGGTGGCTATATTAGAGTGGAAGAGATTTCAGCACTTTTTATTACTTTTATATTGATTGTAAAAATTGATAAAATCGTTTCAAACTGCTCGATCGAGTCGTAATTGCAAACACAAAATTTACTTTATTCTTTGCGAGGAGATGCTTATGCAGTCACGATTTTTATTTAAAAACGTATATACATATATATAATATATATATATCGCTTTTTAACCAAAAATTTATAGTAAAATTGAAAGCATTTCATTGCGTGTGATTACACAAAGAGCTAAAAGCGGATAAAGGTTAAACACATGAGATTGCCGGTGCTTGACTAGATTGATTTTTATTCTTTAAAAACTAATTTTAATAAATTTAAATTAATGTTAATTTTAGATAAATAAAGAAAATTTTATGAAATTTATATGTTTGCTCATAAAATAGATTTGAAGTTTTTATTTGGATTTGAATTCTATACGGGTTGAAATCGTTGCTATTACTTTGGAATAAATTTATATTTGACGCTTATTATTACATAAATTTTTTTCAAGTTAAATTATCGAAGTGACTTAAAAAATGTCGAATCATTTTTTAACTATTTAATTTACGTTTTATTTTCGTTTTTATGTTAATACATTGTTAGTCGTACATACCTAACAGTATGCTTCTATAGTATATAATTATATTTAATTATACTTTATTTACATACATTATAATAATATCAATACACTGCGATTAAAACATGAAAGCCACATCTGAGTTTTATTCATTTTATATTTCATCATAATGTTTTTCATACTTTAATATATTAATATTGGGTTTTCCATTCTTATTTATAAAAATCCAATGTAGTGAGTATAAAGAAGATACTCATTGGATTTATTTCAATTTAAGTATGTAATTTATAAATATATTAATTGAACGCAAATTCAGAAGTTCTGTTATCCAATAAGAAAAATATTTAATTTTGTCGATTTCTATTTCATATAAATTTTAAATGGTTCAATCTATAATTTTTTTATCGAAACAATAAAAGTAAATAATAAAAAAACGAAGTTTTTTATAAGTTTTTTATAACATTTATTGTAAAAATAATAATTTCACGAAAAAACATGTCAACATATAATTGTCATAATATATATGACGACGAGTAAGTAGAATTGCAATAGTAGTCAATTCGAGGTTAGAAAAATATCTTCTATCAATCTATTATCTATCAACATTGCTTCAATTACACTGTTTAATACTTAGTATAAATTGAAATCTCATTTATATATTCAAATAGATCATAGCTGAATTTAATTTATATCACATACGCAGCTGAATTTTACACAGTGCCGAAGCTTTCGATTTATAATTTATATGTATATATATTATGAGCTCGATTTATAAGCTGTGCTATATGATTTTACTCTTCTTAGAATGGCCTTAAAATGACAAAGCAACATCTCTTTGAATGTTTAAAGCCAGCTATCAAAATATCAAACTTTATATTCGTATAGTCGTTAAATACTTTTACTCAAAATACTTCAATCTGACAAAGATTAAAAAACAGATGGAAATTTCTTTGGTGGTCTCTCTCTATCAAATTCAACGGATAACCGCTCGCGTTGCAGAATTAAAAATGGATCGAACGTGCGCCACTGATTAGCCACACAGTGGACGCTATATTAAAGTAATTATCTTGAAAATTATTTCGTCAGATCGAGCAGAAAGAGTTGCGAATATGTCAAAAGGATTCGTGACAATATTTTAGACGCACATTCGCGTATGAAACGATGGGCTTTGCAATGGTTGGATATCGCGTTTAGTTGCGTCCCATTAGAGGAAAAAGGCATTTCAAGCAATTATTTCAAGTTTTTCTGTTGCGAATCAGAAAAACTCCCGTGATGAATTGTGATTTTTACAAAATTTGGATTCGGTGCGTCTCCAAGACAAACAGAATTATCGCGTTGTTGACATAAAAATGACTATTTAGATCAAAAGTTAGGAAAATCGATGCACTAGATTGGCTCGAGCACTAGCGCTGATCGCTCGATCAAATGCGTACACCTCAATAATGATCAAATTGAAAAATACATAATCCCTCAAAATATTCGCAATGAGATTTCTTTTATTCGGATGAAAATTTATCAAACGCCCTGAGAAATATTTCAAAATGACTTGACGCGACGGATTTAAATTGTAAACATTTAGCTTATTTAATCTCGTGACTTTCGTTTACGTAATTATAAATGGTTCGTATTTATTAAGATTATTTAAAACTTCGTAAAGTAAATTAGCTATTGGCTTAATCTGTGCACGAACACGCGTTAAAAATACCAAAAATGCAGGTAAAATGTAATCGTTGGATTTTCTATTTATTATTATTTTATTAATCTAATTTTGCGAACGAGATTATTTTCGCGCTTGTTAAATTAGCGCAATCACTCGCATCTACTGAGAATGTGACGGGGAACTAATAAAGTAAAATTGAAGATGCATTTGTTTCCACTGCAATTAGGCTCGAAGAGTCGACGATAAGAATATAACTGCATTCGAGCGGAGCAGCGCTGAGTTTGTCTGTGCGAACCTTTTCCTAAGCTCCTGCGCAGCTCCTGCCGAAACAGCTGCCTGATAAAGATATTCTCCATGTTCGCATTAGCTAGTATTGTGCTCGAGTTCATCAAGAACTCTTTGACCCTTAAGCGGGCGAGATTATACTTGTGCGTCGAGGCATTCGCACGTTTCTGGAAAGTGACAAAGTTACGAGTGGAGCAAGATTAGCGCTTGCATCGAGTGCACTTGAGGAGGGCCCATTCATATGGTTTTACTGGCAACTTCTCTACCTCCGTTCGAGAATAAACCAAACTGTCAATCTGCAAAGTAAACAATAAATATCTGTTAAGGCGATGAAAGTATTGTGATTAATTGAGAGACAATAAATTCATGCATCGTAATCTGAATTTCCCATCGATTGCGTTCGTCCTTGTACGGAGATGACTTTGCAAATTTTATTTAATTTATTTAACTCATCATCGTCATCGGAATTTTTTAATTATTCTTTTAATATGATTACCAAGATAATAATAAACTTTTTAATAATTTAAAACTAATTGAATTTTTTTCTTTATACTTTTGGCTTATTGAACAAATGTTGAAAAAAATGAACATTTTTGAATTTCCATCGCTCATTTGTTTTAATGTTTTCGATGTATATTAATTATGCATATTTATATTTAAGTCTAAATTTAGAATCTAATTATCTATGAACTACGGCAAAATTAATTTCTCATTGGATGTTACACGAGTTTGTAACTAGTACCATTGTAACACTCATATTTGAAGTTTCTCGTTTTTCATAGTAATTTAATTTAATACTCGTTTTTCCATAATCTATTTGCCACCGTGGAGTTTGTTTCGTTTTTCGTTAGTATTTCTTATGTTCGATATTATTTTTTCGCCCCAATGCTACTCTTTTCCCTTTCTGTTTACACAAGATATTTCTAAACATTTCAAAGTATGTATCTTCTTTTAAAATTTATTTATTCTCAAAATACGAAACTTACAACAAATATTTCTCATGGTAAAAATACTTTACATAGTTACTTTTAGAATTGCATAAAAATATAACCAATATTCAATGAATGTTTCATAAAAAATATCTAAGATTTTTTCCGTAAATATTTTTTACGAATATATAAAATTGAAGAACTTTAATAAAAGATAAAAAATTTGTTCCGCAATGTCTTTGGATTTTTCTTTTGGATCTCTCTATTTTACTGTTGGCAATAAAGAATGATCGAGTTCCAAATAAAAATGAATTTTGGACTTTTTACGAATTTCTCTTGTCCATAGAGAAGTACGTCTTTTTTCATAGTTGGCCAGTCCTTGGATGTATTTCTTAAGAAACTTCTATTGGGGGGTTGTTTCTTCACAATAAAATTTCTAAAAATTTCGATGCTTAAGTCTCAATTGATATTCCGAGATTTGACTTTAGTACCCGATATGATAAATTTAAAACGTGTATTTGGTCGTAAGCCCCCGACGAACTCCTCGCGTGCTTATCTTTTAGCCAAGATAGCACTTCTGCACAAAGATTTGATCTGGGTGGCGGTGCCTTGACGCGCAGTACCCAAAGATGAGATAAAATTAAAAAAAGAAAAACGATAAAAAATAGAAATAGTTGAAATTTTAATTGGAAAAATTAATTACAATAATTCTGTGTAAAGAAAATGGCCTGTGCTAGATAAGATAGAGCAGAATGCAATTTATGTTATGTGCTGTCGCTCCCCCTAAATTCCGTTTTATTCGCATTAATTAAAAACACGTCGACTTAATTTACTTTTTATTATAAACTCAATGCGCTAAGCGTCTTCTTTGCACATGCACACGCGCCCACGCGCGCACGCACACACACCCTTGCGATTTTAAAAATAACTACTCACGAGACACTCTCATCGATGGTAAATTGTTGAACCCACTGCACTTAAAATACAAGTTGCTCGACCTGTTTAACGAAATTCTTCGCAATTTGTACCATAGTTTTATAATTTCGCGAGTGATCCCATTACTCCCTCTTATTTGAAATTAAGCTTTGCAATTTTTTGATTACCATCTCGATACCCGTAAAACATGCCTGGGTGTTATGCGCTCGTTTTGATCGATAAATCAACCTAAACTCAATTATCGTTTAAACATGTTCTCCAAACTATATTCATTTATTTATTTACGCTGAAGAAAAATTCTGAAAATAAAACGTACTTGTTTTAATATATTCTATGCGAGAGAGTAAACTTTACAAACTTCTGGAAATTGCATCGACAAGTAATTTATATTTGTGAATACGCTAATTAATTACTTAATCACATTATAGAACTTTTTAATAATAATTCATTAAACTTAATCGATTATATATTAGCCTTTTTGATTCTTTGACATTACATTGGTTAATCTGGTGTCGACAGAGTTTTTAAAAAATCCGTGATAATGAATCGAGTAAATTTTTAATATCTGCTGTATTACGAGTACATTTAACTTATTTCATATTTTTGATGTACCATCAATATTCATTTTTCTCTTGCGAAGAAAAAAGATTTAAAAATAATATCTCATTAATAATCGTAAATTATATAATATATATTTAAAGATTTAGCGACGTATCCATCGCGTACATTTTTCTTTTTTCTGCATTAGACATACAAGGCATATTCTTATTACGCACTAATACTGTTAGATTTCTTGTACACAAAAAGCCACATATTTTCAATAAATCAACCAATTAATAAAATTTTCTCTTTTTTTATTTGCATTTGATATTTATTTATGTTATTAAGTAATTATTTGACAGAAATATGAATAGTAGCGGACGTAACAGTAAAAGTTTAAAGTGTCTTTTTTAGTTTTCAATTAACCTTCTTCACTAATTTTCAAATTCATTATTTTTCAGTCGTCTAATTACAATTCTAAAGGATATTATAATTGAATTTTCAGAGTTTTACCTTCAGTAAAATAATCGATAAAATTCGTGTCTTTGTATTTTGACATTTCAAATTTTTGCACTTTTCTATTGATTACTTAGTAGGGTTCCTTTATAATATAAAGAATACAAATTAAATACAAAGAAAACATTGTCTTATAAATTATTGTCTTACAAAATAATATTCAAAATAATTCTTAAAACATAAAAATACGACATTTTCTAGAAATTAAAAAAAGTCTCTTATCATGCAAATTTTGAAATTTTAATTTTTATATTTGGTAATCATGATAACAAAATTTTCCAATAAAATTGTATCCATTTTCATTTTAATCCGATGAAATTTCAATATTACATTAAAAAATTCTAGTAGAAGTTACAAAGTATCTCTAACACTTGATTGATTGAAAAATCATAGATTCATATGTGCCTGTCTGCAATATTTCAATATTTTTATTTTACATGTAGACTATTTCAAAAAGTTAATTACAAAAATTTCCAATACAATAAATTTACATGCATAGTGTATTTTTTGTTTTTTAAAACGAATATTTTGTTTTCTCCCGATACAGTTATACCGACTATTTACAGTAAAATAACAAATTAGTTCTATAATTATATAGTGTAATATATCTTTATTTGAACGTAACGAGGACTGAAAGAAGTATATTTCTTTTTAATTTCAGTATTAATTAAGTTATTTAATTTTTTGAGAATTGACCGCATTAACTTTAGTTTGATTAATATGTTTATACTGATTCTCATTATTTCGTTCTATTTCTTTATATAATATTTTATTAGCTTTCAAAGCAACTTCTCTGAACTATAATAATCAATCTTTGTACCCAAGTACTCTGGAATCATTTGTAATGTTACGTTTATTTTACAGTATATTTTGCAGAATATTTTTGTTATTTATCGCGATTAAAGTACAAATTTAAGAGAGTTTTAGAAATTATTTTCTTTTAAAATTGTGACTCCTTTCTTATTTAATTAATTTCGAAATGTACATCACATTATCACAGCTTGGGTAAATTATTCTAGTGAATAATTATAGTTCTATTTTTCAGAACTTGGAATACTAAACAACTGTTTGTCGACTCTACAGATAAAAAATTTTATTTAAATTTTTATATTTCTTAAATGTTTGACGTATAAAAAAACCTTGTCTCATTTAAAGCAGACTTTTATGTATATCAGAATTATGTTTGCATTTTAGAATTTAAAGTACTAAAAAGAAAATGTATGTATATTCTCTTTTCAAAAAATATAGCTACTTTATTAGGAAGATTTGCTTTTGAGCTCGAACAAAATGAAACTTATCTCGAAAGAAGAATTTCCTTCTCAAAGAAAATAGCCTGTTAATTAGAAAATTAATAAAATCTCTCTGTATATAGTGGATGTTCATAAAGCACCTTTTGTCATTAATATTTCTCGACTCAAAGTATTATCGTTTTAAATTACTTTTCCAAAAACTTTTTTAATGATGTCTATTTTTTTTAAATGTCTTTGTCTGACAGAATATTTAGAACTTTTATTACAATCGACATTTTATTTAAAAATTTAAATTACTGCTAAAATCTGCGCCGGTAATAATAATTTTATACTTCAAATTTTATATTACTTAGTAGTGTTGCAGTAAACAGAAATGACGCACACACACTTCGAGAATAAAAAGAGTAGTTTGACATTACAGTTCTAATTATTTTGAAATATTTTTTTTTTAATTTCTTAACGCAATTATAACTCATGTTAGTCTGTAGTCCGTAAATTTTAATTTGTAAAAGATAACACGTAAGCGTCTGGATGGGGACCTATTCGGCAAACAGATGTAAAGTTAATGCTTTAAACACGAAGTATTTAAACTGAAACGTCACACTATGTGCAAGTAGTTACTGCACCAGCTGAACTACAGTCGAGTGAATCCGAGTATATTGATTTTAGCTGTAGCTAAGAGGAATTTCCGCGATTGCGAGGTGTTTATCGTCGACTCCAAGGAAGTCACCGAGGATCACACAATCGGGAAACTCGATTGGGTGACGCATCTCGTCATTGGAAGGGAGACGCCCTTATGCGAGCCCGGATGTTGCATTGCTCAGCTCGCGATGGAACTGCGGATGTTGAACCGCTTGAACTGATAAATTGAATCAGAGGGTCTGTGGTACGAATCAAAGACGATCCAGGAGAAGCCCTTACGTGCAAATGAATTCAAATTCTACCTGGGGGGGGGGGGAATTTTCAAACGTCCACTAACTCCGAGTTTGGCAGTTCATTTAATTTAATTTTTATTTCTATTCAATAGTTAGGGCGAGTTCGTCTGAGTCTGGTGCATCTCCTCTTACAAGTGTGCGTCTTGGCTTAACTGCATCGGATCCAGGTTTTATGATCGACTGGGCGTCTTTTCCACCCCTTCGCTTATCTAAGCGTTTATGATGGAGTAGTAAATTAGGGGTCTTCACACTTTTTGAGTAGCGATGATTAGCCAAAGTCAAAAAATAAGCAAGTTAGCCTCAAGTTTTTGTTTGCATTTTGTTATTAGCTCTTAAAATTATTTTTGCTCTTTTATTTAATTCAGAAATTACTGTAATTTTTAATGTAATATTTTGACTAAATTGCTCGTGTATTAGCAAACTTTTTCCGTTGTTCCTTTTATGTAAGCGGATACAGACGCGTGGGCGGGTATCGTAGGAAACAAAGCACAGCGACGTCGACGCCGGTAGGATAAGGAGCTTCGCCAAATTCCAGAAACACAAGGAAACTCGCTACCAAAAGCCTTGCAAACTAAGAAATTTTTATCAATACCTACCCGTTACAACATTTAATGTATCAATTACACATAATACTACAGTGCATCTAAGATATGTTATGTTTAATTAATAATTACATTTAAACCGAAATTCGTCGTTGTGAATTCAGATACGAATTGGTAGAGGAAATCTTATTACTTTTATACTCGAAGTTTTTACAGTATTTTAATATTTTTTAAATATTTGTTTGAAAACCTGTTATTAGTTGTAATTTAACAAACATATAAAAAAATTTCACATTTTTAAAAATTCATATTGAAATTGATAATTTAAGGAATTTATTTTAGACGTAAACAACTTGTAAATACTATTTTTTTTTTAATCGCTTAAAAGATTCTGTTAAATTTGTATAATACATATTATTGCTGTATTTAGATTATTACTAAATGCTGTTTCTAATTTAGTTTACGAAAATAGTCGAATCAATCTTAAGATAATCAAAGACAAATTTGAAGTATTTGATTTTACATGTTTTGATTATGTTCAATATTTCATATTTTCGGATCTTCTTATCAAACTTATCCATAAACACTAATTTGTTTTCTTTTTATTTTCTTATTCTCGCATATTCATTTTAAAATTCTCATGTGATTTGAATTATGCAATTTATATATTATTTATTAGTTACAAATTAAAGAACCTTTTTATAATATTCAATTTAAAAACTATCCAACCAATTTTCTTATAGCGTAGTACTTATTCATTATGAATTTTATCACGTTAGCAATTAAATGTTAATATTCATTCTTATTCTTAGGATACAATTATTGAAATTTTGAAAATTGCACATAAATTCATAAGAAAGATTTTCGCAACATTTTTCGTTTGATATTCGATATTTTATTGTAAACATGTGTAAAAATCCATTCATTTCGTTGATGTAACAAAGAAGTTGAAACCCGTTTATGCGTCATTACAATATTGTATTAATAAACTGAAAAATATGGCACGTAAAATAAAATAGAAACAGATACTTTATATAAAGAAAGTTTTATTCAAAATCGTAAACTTTATCGGATACTCCAGATATATTTTATCAATATTTAGGAAGAAAAGATGTACAGTTTAGACATAAGTAGTAATTTTGCATTTATTGTTTTCAGTATTTTATACTTTATTTTATTTTACTATTATTTGTTTTGTTATTATTTTATGTTAATAGTTAACGAACCGTTTTTTTATTATATTTAAAAACATTCAAAATAAATAATTTATTATGTATTATATAAAATAAAAGTAGTCTTTTCGTTAGTCCGACGTACAAATGTTTTTCTCTCATAAGTTGTTCAAGTAATTCTATGGAAAGATGCAGAATTTTTCGAGCGCCTATATACGTGGCAGTTGCAGAGGCTAGAATTATTCCTGGAATTTTTCTAATATCAACCTTTGTTTATAACTTTTAAATTAACTAAATTAATTATTATTATTTTTTCATTTCATACAAACATTTGCTTTCACCGCCAATTTTAAACAACTCACCTTTTAACGATGACTATTTTTTATTTATATTTTAAGTCGTGATAAAAAATATATTTACGCACTATATCACTATGCGACAGATGAAATTTATATTGCGGTATGTGTAATTGAAAATCATTTAAACGCAGCTAAATGATATTATAATAATGAAGTTTTAGTAAGCTCGATAGATATGGAAATAATTACTTTTCGCAAGCTGTAGCTTGAAAATATTTATAACTAAAACTGTTACAATTTGAACTGAAATTTAAAAATAATATAATCTATAACAAATAATACAGTACGTAATAAAGACAAATATATGAACATTATATTTACAATATGTTAGATAATGATAAAAAAGTTATGAATCGAGCATAAGTTCATATTTATAAATTATGTTGATATCAAAAATCTATGGATTATAAATTGATTCATAACATCATATACGGTGATATAGAAATACAGCGTTAGGTTGTGGACTGGATCGTCCGAAGAGTTCGTATTACTATAAAATTAAAGTTAGAAATTAGAGTTAAAATTACAATTAGATTGAGAGATCTTGTGCAAAAACTTTTAAAAAGTTTAAAGAAATTAATTTAAGATGCTTGAAGAGATCAATGAAAATATGAAAATTTGCTAATTTAGATAAACTAAAAGATTTTTACTACAAGTAAAAGAAGGCCATGAAAAGACTGTCTTTTAATTAAAAAATATCGTACAAGCTTCTGTTGCAATTAGAATCTCGTTACACAAATAACTATTTTAAGCTTTGAAAACGAATAAAATTAGTGGTTTAAAGTCTAGTTAGTTTTGCCCGATTGTTACTATTAGCATGTATTACGTTATTATTAGCGTGATAGGATTAAACGTCAATATAATAGTTGGAAACGAGCATCAGTTTAAACATAATTCAAATAAATGTAAATAAAAAGTTCATTTATCGCGGAAAAGTTGTTAATGCATTTTTGAATAAAATTAGAGATCGAATTAAGCTGGATTTTAAGGAAAAACATTAGAGAAAATAGGATTCGTTGGATGCATGCAAGTAACACAAGTACTTATAGTTTTTGGGTTGAGAAATTAGATAGAATTGAAGGGTAGAGCAGATATTTGAGTACTTAATAGTCGTTAATAACTTGTGAAAGTACACAAGAATAATATTTGGGTTCTTTATAGAAACATATTAGAACAGAGGGTGCCAAAATCAGTGACGCCTATATTTCTTATAAGATTCAACGAAACGTTAATGATAAATACACAGTCGAATGACGTTCCCTTATCGAACATTCGAATCTACCAGACTTATCACACAAACTATCGCATGGACAATGTCCAAGGTTCCGTCGCTGAACTACATCATGAACAATCTTCCGAGGGATGACTGGGCTCTGGCATTGTGCACCACTAATGAAGTGGCAGCACGAACTTATTGTTGCGAAAATAAATTCAGAATGTCTGAAACTCCAGCCACTGTTTATCTCATCCAAGCTAGAACCTTGCTTAGCTTCGATAGAGTAACTAGTGCTACATTGGAAAAGTCTGTCCCGAAGTCCTACCGGGAGATTGCCCAAGGTTTTTCGCTCTATTCACATTAGGTGCTTTGTATTCATAGAGTGTAAAATTGAGCGAGAAAATCTCTAAGGGAGCTAAGGCGGCATTAATAACAACAGGAGATTTCGAAACAGCTTTACCAGCAGATGCGGCCTCATTGATTTCTTAGGTGAACTCGAGAGGAGAGAATCTTAATTCCATGGTAGACGGTGATATTCTGGCTCTGGTTATGTGTTGTAAGGGAGATCAGTCTACAACTCCCGAAGCAAAGCTAGTAGACCTACCCCCAGTGCTATCCTTGGGAGAGGGGGTTGATTGTCGCCGTAGTAGCCAAGTTGCGACAGTAAGCACTTTTGTATATAGAAATTACTACACAACATCTGTTCACTTCACGTCAGCAGTCTCGGCTACGATTGTCTTTACACGTAACCAGGTTAGACATGTTCCTGTTGGGAGGATTTGTTAAATTTTCGATGCAATTTTAAATTCACGAGAAAGCTCAATTATTTCTTGAAGTAAAATACGTAAGGCCTCTATTCTTTCGGGGGAGAAGAAGTCACATGTATACAAACATACTCGAATACAGATCCAAGGAAAGATAGGAGGATACAACAATACCTCGAGTAATCATGCGCCATTCTCTTGGTTTCTCGTCAAAGTTAATCAGAGCAGTTCTCATTGATGTGACTGCTCTCTTGCCTAAAAGATGCACCCAAAGAATCGCACAATTTTTATCAAATTTCGCGCACTCCAATAGATTCGATCAAGAATGCACTTCGACCTACAGATTTTTGTTCATGGTTTCAACGCGAATTAATTATTTTTTTTCGCCGCTGAACTGGCACGAGCGTCCGATCGATTTTTGACAAAATCCTGAGTTTGGAAGAAGTTATACGGCTATTCGGAATTTAACTGATTTCACAAAACATTCCGAAGTAGACTCAAAATAATGCAAAGAAATTTCACGAGCTTTAAGAGGTCCAAGAATAATATTTAATTCAATACAATACACGATTATTGTAAATCGCGAAATTTTAATTCAAGTTCTGACTAAAATAAATTTGTCTATTCAAGCCACAAAAAAGCAACTGATAATTACATCGATGAAATTTTTGTAATTGTTTAATTTGTATCAGTGTGAATTCGGAAGAGGCTGCTGCAAATTAAAAATAATTTTGCAAATATTGTAGGAATTATTTTGATCATTGTGGTTATTAAAACCGCGAGCGAACAATAAAAAAACAAATCGCCATAGCGGTTATAACGGCTATTACTATGGTTTAAAATACCTAATTACTTTTCGAGCGGAGAATGTTCATTACGCAAAGTCATAGATTTGCACGGATCGTTTAAATTCAAATTGTTACCTCGAAAGAGTCTTTTAATAACAACATACACATTCCTAACAAATCTCAGAAAATCTCCAAAAATTTATGCAAATTTCTACAAGGCACTTAATGTGTTAATTTCGCAGTATGTAAGCTTCTTTTAAAATTAAAACCAGGATCTCTGTGGTGGAGGTTGCATTATGTGTGCTTCAAGAACTGCGAAAATGCAGCGGCGAGGCAAAATTTTGTTAATCACGTAAATCTCGCGATCGCTCCGTGTCCTTCTATTCGTACGCTTATCGCAGTCTATCATAAGATAGACCCCTGCCCCCACCACGCTTCTCACTCACTCTCTCTCTCCCTCTCTCTCTCTTTCTCTTTTTCTCAGAGTGTTCGTAACCAGTGAGCGTAAAGTAGTGTGGAAGGCTTTCATTAGCGCGCACGTTTTCAAAGGCTTATCGACCGGGCGCCGAGCGAGTAAGCAAGTTGTTGTTGCCTAAGTAGAGGAGGCGAACAAGAAAGCGAGTCAAGTTGGACGCGCGCGCGCCTCAATTGCGTCGGTGAACTTAATTACCAGTGTCCGATGGCCCTAAGGTGCGATTAAAGATTATGATACACTGATTTCGGTCAGTGAAAAGCGTTGAAAAATAGAGCGATCGAAGGAGTAATGTGGGTCTTACGAGACTCTTGATAAGCGGCCATTAGATTTTGTCGCCTTTTGCTCGCGCCTTTCTCTCAAGGTGAACTGTCGGTGAATTAGCATTAAAGGTTGGCCATTGTTATCTTATCGAATTTCTGAAATTCAAAGGCATTTCTTCTACCGTATCTGTGAACCCACGTGTTAACGATAGGATTCGTGAATGAGGATTATGGATAAGGTGAAGTAAAATTTCTTTGAAAATTTTAAATATGTTTATTTTCTCAGCACTTATCAATATTAAATATAAATAAGGGAGAAGAGGTAGCTATTGATACAAGTAACAAAGCTGAAGTGAAGTGCGGCTTCTGACGCTTCTTGTTTATCAAAACTTCTCCTCTTCTCCTTTTTACAGGTTGATTTTCGTCCAGTACGCTACGGCTCGCGCGACGGAATTCTTAGAAAATCCTATTACAATGGTTTTTAATGTTAATGACGTCATTACGATGTCACTTTCGCGTGGCAACAGCTGTTTGCCCTATGATTCCTGGAATGACGCGACTCGACCGTCCGAGGAAATCGACGATCGCGTTTCTATCGGCAACACCGCGTTTTCCATAAATAATTTTATTTCAGAACTTGGGTGTAATCGAGAGGCCAGACAAGTTTTTATGAAGATCACTGTAAAGTTTCCATATTATTTGTCATTATTGTATTGCTCTGCTTTAAAATTCTTTTTAGGCTAGGGGTAAAGGTTTAATTAATTACAATCGATTGACTAGAAGGTCTTAAAGAAAGGTACTTTTCAAAGCTACTGGTTTAAATTTCGAAGTAAATCATTCAAAACAGATTACATGTAAAAAATTAAATTAGATAGAGAGTAATTTCACGGTTTAGCGCTGGATTTCGAAAAAAATAGATATGAAATGATGTAACTCTTTTCTTGGGTCAAAATTTCAATATTATTATAAAAAAAAAATTTGTGCACATAACACGGAAATGTCAGTTATAATGAATGATAAACGTAGAGGGAAAATGTTTATTTCGGATCCGTGTAACAAAACCTTCCTATTCCATTTTGGTCATTAAAATAGTAATTTGCTGTTGACGTTGAAGATGTTTTTCTAAGGCTTCGATTGTTGCGTGAGCTTATCAATCGTTTCTGCCCGAGAGGCATCCTACGAGGTATCGTAATTACCGACGCACACACATAAGAATCTTCTTTATGTCTTCATTAAAAATACGAGCTCTCAAATGTAAGACTATTTTTATAATAATTGCATTACTTGCTGGGGTTTATTAAATTTTGAAGACAGCGAGCCAAACGCATAATCTTTATTAATATTTATTCTTGATTTTCCATCATCAAGAAGTCCTTCTTTATCGCAATGGGCGCACTTATTGCTAAATACATTTGCAACGCCCGATGAGCCTCGGAATTCGTCTTCTGGTGCGCACGCCAAAAACACCGGGTGTTGTTGGCCGCTGATGTTTCGCGCCTGTCTTTGGGGGTAAGATTTCTTCGCACGTTCGGTCTGACATATCGGTCTTCGCGGGAGCGTGAACAACTGCGCCTGATTTATCCCACCGTTCTTAGCTATGGGCGCCTCTTGATTCAGGTTGCTCGAGAATTTTTCGAGCTCGAGCTTCCCCGGGTGTTTCAGCCGATATTTATTATACGCGTCGGCCATCGAGTACGGAATCTTCGCCCCTAAGACTTGTATTAGTTCGGTTTCGTATAAATAACCGTAGCTTTCGAGTGCGCGGAGGTTTAGCACCGCGTTGCTTACACGTGCCGCTAACGATTCGATGGTAATTCCTCCTGATTCTCGACTATCTGATTTGCGATAGCATGGTTATTGCTGAATTCTTCGTCAAGGGTTTCCATTATGGAATCCGCTGACTGCGCGGTCGCGAACATGCCCCGAAGTACGGCTTGCGCCTCTCTATGCAAGGCGATGCGGAGACGCGCAATCTTTTCGTGGTCGTCGTAACCACATCTCTCGGCTGTCGCCTCGAAAGCTCGTTTGAATTCGTACCAGTCCAGTGGGTCACCTGAAAATTCCGGAATAGTGTTCGCGGCTGTTACGCTATACGCGAATTGGGCCTCATGCATGAAACGCGGTATCTCCGTAACTGCTTCGCTAACAGTTAGGGGCACGAATCTAGCGCGAGGTTAATATGGTAATTTTTATCAAACCTTTGATTCGTGTTCGTAGATAATTTTCGCCTCGGTTCTCCTCTCTTCGTTGTTTTGTACAGGAATTCAACGTCCTCCGGCGACTGCTCGTTCTCCTTCTTCGCCTGGTCGCAGTATCCATCTTGGCTTTCGTCATCCAGGTAGTAAATTTCTACTCGTTTCCTTTCGTTTTGGTTGTTGTCGGTGAGTTTATTTAGTTGTTCTACTTCTGTGCATCGTGGGTACTGTAGTTTTCTCCTTGGTGTTCGGTGACGGCCCACGTACGATTCGAATCATTGTCGGATCTATTATATGAATGTCTGATATGATTCGCGATTTCCTTTTATCCAATACTTGTGGCTTCCTCCCTTTCTTTTCCGAATGTTGCAGGTTTCCTTTCTCGAACGTTGCTAACATCTCTTTATTGAAAGTTGTAGCTTTCGCCCTTGTGATTATAGATGAATCAGGTTTTGCTCTTTCTCCTGCCACCCTGACTTGGTAGTAACTCCGTTTCTTTTCGCCAACATTTCGTTTTGCTGTTTGTTGTTGTCCTTCTATTTTTACCCTGTTTTACAATGCTTTAAATGTTAAAAATTCGTACGTCTTTCCTCCTTTTTATAGCTCGTTTTCTTCGATACTGTATTTTAGTCTGATTAGCACTTAACAATTTACACTTAATACGCGCGTCGCGATCGCCCGGGAGTGAATCCCGGGTTTCGGCACCACTTTCTTGTAATCGATGGTGTCGCGTGATTGTCGATGTGAGAATGTATAAAGGGTAATTATTAATTCAACAAAAAAATTTGCTCAGTGTTTTTTTTTTAATTTTGCAGTATGATATTATAATAATAATTACAATGGGTAGCGATGCGAAAGTTTTAGAATCTGTCTCGTAACTAGTTTCAGGACAGAAAAGTCTACTCGATCGCCTTGCACTTCTCTTTTATCCCCTTCGCTTTTCCGAGCAATTCTACGAACACTACAATCGTCGTCAAACTTCCTTGTTTGTCGCACGGGAATGCTAGTTTACAATATTTTGCGCTTTTAACACAATACTCTATGCGTTTTATCTCTGCACAATACATCCTTTTATTTTCCGTATGGTCGCGATACGCAGTTACAGTTGAAATAATCGGATATTATGTTATTGACCGATTCTCATAATTTTTACGATTCGCTCATCTTTCGCCTTTCCTCGTACCGCTCGTAACATAAGATGTTGTTGAGTCCCTGGGCCTGAAAAAACCCCCACTGAGCAATCGGAGGAAACAGGTAACAACTTGCTTATCCGCGAACGGAACTTCGTCGCGTGTTTATATATACTTTCAATTTTAACGCGTAGTTTCCTATATTGGGCCCAGGCATTAATTTCGCTTTCGTCGTTAAAAAAAAATTTTTTTTTTTGGACATTTGAGAGCTTCATATTTCCACGAGCTGCCCTTGCTCCTTTGACATCTTAGATTGAATGTCTAGCAGCTTCGCATTTCCGCGACCGCCTGTACCCTCTTGTTGGAGCCGCAGCCTCTTTGCAACGATCACTCCACCCTCCTGGGGCTACGTCCGCATCTCCCGGCGACTCCAACCCTAGGCCCACTTTTCGTGCAGAACCGGGAGTAGTGGGTGGAAGGGACAGGTGAGGAGAAGTTCCCTAGGTCGTGTCGTATCTTGCGAGTAGAAGACGCGAACGCGAAGTCTTTCCCAGACCGTCGCGGCGGACTGATCAGTCCCATTCTCTTTCGATGGTCGCGTTTGATTGAATTCAGTCATCTATAAGAGGGGTTCGTCAGGGGGAATCAGGTGGAAGGGAGGAAAGAGGGAGAACTGTGTACGATTGCGTGAGAGCGAGAGAGAGAGGTGCAGAGTAAGTCCGGGAAGGGGCAACGCTGCAGCCGGACTGTGCACGAGTCCGTGCCCCGCACGGCATGGGCCTGCACTCCGAAAATATTCCAGGCTCGAATATTTTCTGCGATATTTTATTTTCTCTTGTGCCGAACTTTCGGCTCTAGTTGAGGCGGCGTATCGTCTTTTCCCTCTACTTACCTGCTTGTTTACGTATCACTTTAACTATTTGTATTTTGCCTATCGCGTTTTATTCTGCGCGTTCAATTATCGTATTTTTACAATTTGTTCGCTTATTTTCTAATATTATAATATTTTGTTTAATATCGTTTGTTAGTGATCGGTTACACTCGCGTTGCATTACATTTTTCTCTATAAGTGTCTGTACTATACACAGGTTCTTTGTTTAGCCTACCTTAGAATTTTATGCAACTTAATATTGTTAATAATGTAAATTTCGAGACTTACAAATAACGAAAGCAACACGAGTATAATGAATGTAATATATAACGTCCTATTGTAAACGGAGTTTTTTCTTATCTAATGTTATAAAATATAATTTCAATAATGGCAAAAACTACGCCTTAGGCGTACACGTTATTTTTGTATCGTTTACATGCTTCCCCCTACAAAATCATTGAGATTTTACACTGAGGTACTCTTTATGTGTATCAGTTTTACTGTTGGGTGTTCGTAAGGACCCTTTTCGATTTTCACCTCGGTCGATCGCACGCGCTGGTCTTATCCGGCGAACAATCGAGTGACGATACCCCTGAGCCACTTATTACGTGGCGCTTCATAATCCACCACTAGTACCAGGTCACCGACCCGCAACGGCTCTGTCTCCCAAAATCACTTCTGCCTGCCCAATAGTTTAGGCAGGTACTCTCTCAGCCATCACCTCCAGAAAGCATCAGCGAACGCTTGCGCAATTCGGCACTGTCTTCTTAAGCATACCCCGTGTGCTTCGTGTTGGCTAAATCTTACCTCACCTGACGATGACCCTATCAAAAAGTGATTAGGGGTAAGCGCCTCGCCGTTCCGTGGGTTGGCCGACACATGCGTCAATGGTCGCGAATTCACAGAGTGCTCCACCTCTGTGAGCACTGTGTGGAACACCTTCTCCGTGGTGGTTTGTTCCCTGAGGGTTATCCTGAGAGCGGCTTTTACCGATCGTATTATTCGCTTCCACGCTCCTCCATGTGGCGCGCATGAGGGGGGTTGAACAACATCTCGATTTTTCGCTCTCTCGCGAATTGCACCACTTTATCTTGGTCCAATCGGAGGATCGCTTGTCGCAGTTCTCGACTCGCCGCCGAGAAGTTGCATTATCATTGTATATGACAGCAGGCGAGCTTCGCCGTGCTGCCCATCGTTGCTCATCCATAGTCGAGGGTTTAAGAACAGGTAAATTGCCCATCCACTCGGTGCAGGATATAAATCCTTCTTGTGATATCGTGTCATTCTTAGCTTCTTGTGGAGATTGTCCCAACCCTGAAGTAATTCAAATTCTGAGCCCTGGAATCTTCAATCGATTTGAGGGGGGGGGAGTGTTTTCATTTCGTTGTATGGCTCTCTTATCTTTGGATGGTAAATGGCCTCTTCCATCATCATTAGGTAGTGTTCGTTTGTTCGAGCGAAATAGAGCACATTTAGGCGTCTTGTTATATTCAATGGTTTTCAGCACTGATGTAATGCCATCTGATTTTGCTACACCTGCAATTGCACAAACTTGTTCCTTTGCTGTGCTTAGATGATCTAAAGTTGCTTGTGCTATCACGGGCTGTCTCAATCTAGGAGCAATGACCATCTGTCGGTCCCAGTCATAGGTCGTCATTGTTAAAAGTTCGAACACCAATAAATCAGCGTTCCAAGAGGTCTGGGCCACATCAATTGCTTCCCAATCGGCCACGAGGTTGGAGCATCTTAGACCTCTCCAACTAAGAGTTAGTCCTATTAACTCATCCTCCACACCAGGTGATACTGCAACGCGTATTTCCTCTGATAAGAAGCCTTGAGTTCAAATGTTCATTGATCCCGCACTATATGGTATAATCATCCAAATCTGGCACTATATGGTAGTCTTCCCCTTGAGCATATTCTTTATATTTTTTATCTCTCAAATGCCCCTCCTACATCCAGGATCTGTCTGCTTGTCTCACAATCTCATTAAAGAAATTGAAACTGGGTCTCTAATCTCCTAAGGCTCATTCAAGAGGACGCACATTTATGGCAGGCGTCGATTGACAAGACACATCCAAGACGTCGAGGTGCATTTGAGAGGCTAATCGCAAAGTAGTCAGTGTCTACAACGGTACGAGGATCCTTTTCGCAATATTTATTCCACGAACGCTTGCTAGGCCACTTGGAAACGCACTCATTTGAGAGAACGTATTTATTTGAGAGCATGTATTAAATCAGCTATCTGTTCATAAAAATTGCAAGTTGGTTCCTCCATGTTGAACTTATTTTGTCCATCTATGTAGAAGTAACCACCTTGTATCGCGCTGTCGAATCGAGGAAATCTGCGAGTCCCAGCTAGCCAACTTTCAATGTGAGCTCCCGTTGCATTGGTCGCATATAAAACCGTGGAGTCCATAATTTGGAAGATTGTACATATTAGTGCTGCCATTAACTAAACTTTATCAGGAGTAGTTTTATGAATCTAATATAACACTGGTGCTTCATCGGTTTTATCTGCACCATTACCTCCTCCGCTAATATCTGTTTGAGTCGGAAGGCAAAGAAGGGGTCTAAAGGCTCAGGCCAGACAATAGTGCCTCGATCCCAATAACTAGTAGTGGCTTGAAATCTATCTGGTCGCGGCACAACTGCTGGCCCATTATCAGAACCCCCCTACTCATCTCTATGTTCAGCTAGTGCGGGAGATATATTTTGGACAATTCCTGAAGCGAACGCTAGCTTCATCGCCATATAGATTGCCTCGTTATATTCATACATGTCATTTCTCTCTGTAGCAAGATGGCGTGCTAGTGCCTACCATATTAACGCTGTAGGTCGATTATTGGGGGCTTCCATGTTAACTCGTTCCCGTATGGCCCAGATAGCTAGTGGAATAGCAGGGCATCTACACGATGCACCGGATACTTTACGACCCATATTCCGGTTATTGATATACCTTATCCCACTATTAATAATACGCAAACATATGTATTCATGAAAACTATATCCGGCTCGATCAGATGTGTAAAAACGATTACATCTTAAGAAATTGATCGTGTCGGCTGGAACTTCCAGTGAAGTGTTTATCCCTAGAGGGGTGTCGTCAACCACCAGTACTTCTGGATTATATTGTATGTTTTCGTCGGAAAACCTCTGGGTCAAAAATGTATGAAATAGTATCTTAGCATATAGTGTGTAATTAAATCCCCACACATAACGCGTCGACCATATTTCAGCCATAGCTCTATAAAAAACTATGTTGCTGTTCGCGCCGCAGCCAATCACTTTAAATATAAATAAGGGAGAAGAGGTAGCTATGGATACAAGTAACAAAGCTGAAGTGAAGTGCGGCTTCTGACGCTTCTTGTTTATCAAAACTTCTCCTCTTCTCCTTTTTACAGGTTGATTTTCGTCCAGTACGCTACGGCTCGCGCGACGGAATTCTTAGAAAATCCTATTACAATGGTTTTTAATGTTAATGACGTCATTACGATGTCACTTTCGCGTGGCAACAGCTGTTTGCCCTATGATTCCTGGAATGACGCGACTCGACCGTCCGAGGAAATCGACGATCGCGTTTCTATCGGCAACACCGCGTTTTCCATAAATAATTTTATTTCAGAACTTGGGTGTAATCGAGAGGCCAGACAAGTTTTTATGAAGATCACTGTAAAGTTTCCATATTATTTGTCATTATTGTATTGCTCTGCTTTAAAATTCTTTTTAGGCTAGGGGTAAAGGTTTAATTAATTACAATCGATTGACTAGAAGGTCTTAAAGAAAGGTATTTTTCAAAGCTACTGGTTTAAATTTCGAAGTAAATCATTCAAAACAGATTACATGTAAAAAATTAAATTAGATAGAGAGTAATTTCACGGTTTAGCGCTGGATTTCGAAAAAAATAGATATGAAATGATGTAACTCTTTTCTTGGGTCAAAATTTCAATATTATTATAAAAAAAAAATTTGTGCACATAACACAGGAAATGTCAGTTATAATGAAATGATAAACGTAGAGGAAAATGTTTATTTCGGATCCGTGTAACAAAAACCTTCCTATTCCATTTTGGTCATTAAAATAGTAATTTGCTGTTGACGTTGAAGATGTTTTTCTAAGGCTTCGATTGTTGCGTGAGCTTATCAATCGTTTCTGCCCGAGAGGCATCCTACGAGGTATCGTAATTACCGACGCACACACATAAGAATCTTCTTTATGTCTTCATTAAAAATACGAGCTCTCAAATGTAAGACTATTTTTATAATAATTGCATTACTTGCTGGGGTTTATTAAATTTTGAAGACAGCGAGCCAAACGCATAATCTTTATTAATATTTATTCTTGATTTTCCATCATCATGAATTCTTTTTGAATATTTATGTAAGTTTTTGAGTCGCCGCATTATATGAAAAATTTGAATATACAGTACTTCGTATGTAATTTTGAACTCTTCGGTGTCGGTGTTCGCATCGATTCCTTATTTTTCTACTACATTTTCATTCATCCATATTCAACAAGATTTTATATGTGTCGTGCTCTTCTTTAATTTAAAAATATCCATTTATTTTGACTAATAAATTCTTTTATTTTCTCCATGCTTTTGTAAATAAGCATAGAAATTTCGTAAAAACTTGTATACTTGCATTTTTGACATTTTCTTTGGCTGACTCATTTCATGTTTATATTTAAATTTTTATAATTATTACTCTTTAAAGTCTTTTTGTTAACTATTGTTAAAAACATTAATGTACGATTCAACCATGAATAGAAATTTGCTTTATAATAAAATGAACTCAGATTTTTTTGTTGCTCGTTGTTGCTCTGAATATATTTTTTTGATTGACTTCAAAGTCAATCACAATACTTAAAAATTCTGTCTTTTTAAAAAGTACAAAAATAATTTTGATTTATTTGGTTTTATATTAATTATTGCTGAATTTTTACTTTTAAAATAAAATCTTAAAAAAGTATATTATTTTAAATAAAAATATATTCGAAAATTCTTTAGTTAATTTGATACTTGTGTAATTAGAATGACGAGTTTAAAAAACCCAGAGAAACGTGATGAAAACTTATACCGTATATTTTTTAATTTTTTACAATGATATTATTGTAAAAAAGTTTTATAACCAATATTAATCACGAACCTTAAGAGTCAAAAAATGAAATTACTAGTAATATTATTTTAATAGATACAATAAGTTTTTCATTATAAATTACTTATAATTTAGTTACTATCGATCTCGAGAAAAATTTTCAAATTATATTTTGAAAATATTTTGACAAAAATTAAAATTGACGATGAAAAATCTGGATGTCAAGATATGTATGATATTTTTTCACAACTTTTAAGAAAAAATAATAAATTACGAGATAAGTAGGTCAGAGAAAGATTTATTATATTGTATGCTGAACTTGTATTGTATTTATCCATAAAAATTAATTAAAATATAGGTTTTCTAATCATTTAATGAAATATTACGCAAATACTCAACGATTTTTAAATAAAGTTGATTCTTTGTCCGTACCTTTGTCGTATATTTCAATATAATTGTTTTCACTACTTTTCCATATAAATATTTTGAAGCTGAATACAAGCATGTCAAATTAAATAAATAAGTTTATTACTTTATCCAATTATTTTATATAATAGTTTTTAATAAAGTTCCTTTCAAGAAAATAAGAAAACATGTAAAGTGAACAGATTTGCATATAAATAAATTACTAAAGCGATGTCAAATTGAAAGAATTTTTCTTAAGATTCTCAGAAGGTATATTGGATTTTTTTACTTAGAACGTGCATTTACTCAAAATAGAATTTCTGTAATATATTATTCAATTTTTCTTCTTTCATTTTTTAAGAAAATATAATGATTCTGAGGTAATTATAAGAGCAGTTAATAAGAATTACAATAAATTGCAATATAAACATAAATAATATTATAATAAAAATAATCATAAATTTTAAGGATGTTTTTATTTGTTTTACATAAATACAGTATACTTAGAACAATATAAAATTACACAAATAAAATTACATAAATTTTTTAAACTCTTATTGCATAATAAATAAATTGAAATATATCTTAATTATACCAACTTTAATTTTTGTTATATATTAAAAAATATAAAAAAAGTTTAAATAATCTTAATTATTTATAAATTGAAAGTTATAAATAACATTTTAATTAAAGAAGAATTATAATGTTTATTAAAAATAACACATAAATTGTAAGTTCTGTCTAATGCTATTATTTTTTAGTTGCTTATCTTAATTCATGTCATTTTTCACTCGATCAGATAAATGTATTCTTGCATATGAATATTATAAAAATATATATTTGATAAAAAAATTATTTTGTTTATATTTTTGTTTGATTTAATGAATGTTTGTAAAAAATTGTAAACAATCATATTCATGATATATGTTACTAGAATTAATAAAATTTATTGCTTTCAAAGTAAGATAGAATTTTTTGAGAAAAAATAACTTATAAACTCACTTACATGATAAAATTTAGATTTAATTTAATTTATTGATATTAGGCTAATAAATACTTTATTTGCTTTGCCTCGATAAATTAAACAGAATAAAGAGATATTGCCTTATCAAAAAGAGTAATCACTTACGAATATATAAAATTAAAAGCTCTTAATTAGAATTACATTTATCCAGTAATCAGGGATCGGGGATTTTTATTTGCAAAAAAGAAAATATTTATTAAAAATGTCAATGATAATAATAATTTGGATAATATTAGAGTAAAAATATTTTGTTTTCTTGTTAACGTTATAAGTTAATCCAAAAGCGAATTTGTAATTGAAGAAAAATGTAAAAGACAAATATTAAAGGTGTGGGTGTTTAATGATTATTTAATAAAAAGAAAAATAAATAAGAAAAAAAAGTAGCGAGAAAGTGTAGATTTTGTAATTTTGTGGATAAAAATTTAAGAATATGGATAAAAATACAGTTGGCTATGTGACGTGGCAACGGAATCAATACATGAGAATGCGGACGAAGTGATTGACGAGTGAAGGAAGGGCCGTAAGGAAGAATCGGTAACACGGTCAGAGAGCAAAATGAATGAAGGTTAAAGAGGGAACGAATTTAGAGGAATGAAGTAGAACTGAGAAAAACAAATAATATCCATGCTTGGTAATGCAATAATGGTCCGAAAATATTTTATTATTTATAACATAGGTTACGCGTAATATACGTTTATTATCAGATTATTAAAATACAAGTATAATCTAGTATTCTAATCATTGTTGTTTAATCGTAATTCACTTTGAAACTGCATCTTAATTTATAACGCATAAATAAAATAAAAATCGAGATAAAAGTTTTGAAATGTTAATCTTTTATCAAAAAGGATTCATTCAAGCCAAAAGAAAATCTATAGTAATATTTGCAACTGAATATCTGTATTAGAATTTCATTATTTACGAAATTCTTTAATTAAACGACCGTGTAAAAGTTAAATTATGAATTAAAATTTTTGATAATCATTGTAGCAGCAAATTCAAATTGCTTCTAAGCTGAGTTTGACGATGAAATTCTTAGTAAATTCATCGTCGAATTCTCAATGAAATAATTAATGGAACATTACATAGCTTTATGATGACGTTGGTATTGTAATGGACATATTTTTAGGACAAATTTATTTATACATATTTTGTGGAAAAATAGAATATAAAAAAACCTAAACTCAATTTTTAAATGAACGACATTAAAAATAAAAAGTTACACACTGGTTAATATTGTTAACAAAATTAAGATTAAACATCAGTACGCAAAGTTAATATATTCTTCTTTTTTCGTCTTAATAAAATAATCATGAGTTTTCGTTATAAAGATGGTGAAAATTACATGAAAAATAACTCAATCGCTGAGTAAATTTTGTCATTACATTTTAAAACCAACTTTTCATTTTAGAATTATTGATATTCAATGTTTTGAGAAATTCATCACATTTAAACAGCTAAACAATATATACACACATGTTGGTGTAAATTACTGAAATCGAGCATACCTCACAATTTTTAATAACACTCACATATTTTTTGGCACATATCTACGCACTTACACGTACTTATACGTTTCTATGATGAGATGTATATACATAATTATTTTTCGTACATAAACATTTGTATTTTATATTTCGTTTATATATTTATATATACGGATTATACGTATACTGAATCGTTTCTTATAAAACTTGTAATATTTTATTAATTATCAATAGAGTTTGTCACTGAAAAAGAAAAACAATTATTTCTTTTCATACTTTTTAACATATAGAAGGATAAATTTTTATTTTGTTCTCTGCTCTTAGTTAAAGAAGAAATTGTTAAATATTATTTATAGAAATTGCACTTAAAAATGAACTGCATATCTTTAATATTCAACTTTACTTTTTTATTATTTTTTAAATTTTGCTTCTATTTATAGTTAATATTTTACGGTTTACAATTTATTAAAGGATTCGAATTCTAAAATATTTGCATGATTATTTATAAATATGAAGAATATTACATTTTTATCATAATTTTTGTTGAGAATTTTGGTTTATACTAATAAAACATGTAGATGTTTTGAAATTATCAGTTTTAAATGTAATGCAAGATATAGTTTTTTTATTTTATAGTTTTTTGTTTAATATCACATGCTTATAAATAGATAATTAATTAAAAATACTAATTATTGCTTTATAGTATTTAAAAAAGATCCATTTCAACTTATACAAATAGACTTATTGATTACTTAAATATATAATACACTTATACATTTCAATCATTTAAAGAATCTTAATTATTTGAGTATTTCAAAGAATTTTAAGAATTCCATTAATTTAATTTTGTTGAATTTGACACGCAGAAAATCTTCAAAGAAAATTTAAAAATTTATATATCAATCAATAATATTTACAGTTTGAAAATTATTTTTCATCTTTTATTACAAATATTATTGAAAAGATATTTTATTTGTAAAATATATTAGCATATACATGTGAATATATGTACCAATAAATTAATAAAAAAATATTATACATCTAAAGATTTTTATTTTATAACTTTTAATTTTATTCTAAAATTTTTTATCAATGGTACAGTGAAAAAAAAGAAAAAGCTTTTAAAACATAAAATATTAAATTGAATATTATTCTGGTTGAAGTTCTTGGTAATGAGTGACATGATAGAATGCACCAATATATTTTGGTTGAGTACTAGAATTATTTTAATTAATATTTAAATATTGTGGTTATACTAACAAAAATTAAAACTTTGCACAATAATTATTTGTATTTAGCTGCTAGCATTTCTTCCCTTGCGTGTTACATTAATGCAATTCTTATAAGAGATGGGTAATTTTCTTCGTAAGTACACAGACGATCGGGAAATTGTTAAAAGAGGTTGTTATCTTAAATATTTAAAAAAGAATGTTTAAGAAATTAAATTTGTCTTATTTGTAAGAATAATTAAATAACTGAAATTATAATACGAGGTCAATAGTTTAATCTGAATAACTATTTAAATTCTTATTTTTATTTAAGCGGTAATGCAAATTTACATATAAACAAATCCATTATTTTGAAAATTCAAATAAAGTTTTTAATATTATTCTAAATAAATTTCTAGCAACATCTCTAACCTAATCTTAAATTTATTATCTAACATTCCAAGCGCAGTTAAAGAGAAGTTTTATTTGTACATCAAAGCTCAAAAGGTATTAAATTATAGAATAATAGTAAATGATTATTTATAAAAAAATTAGATTGAAAAAATGCGGCCGAAAAGCCGAATATTTTGTGCTACGCTGTTATTTATGGTAAATATTTTTCAACATTTTATATCATTAATGTAAATATAATTTTAAAATCGTTATTTGGTTTCAATATGTTATCGACTATTATGTTCTGGGAGAAACCGAACCCTTATTATAATAAGGAAGTCTACCTTCATAGATTATAAATATCGATTTTTACACAACTTATTAACTTGCTACAAATAATTAATGAAGCTATACTTAGATTATGCAAATATACGATATGAGTTGTGCTACCGCAAGCGCGAGCTCAAACTTTCTTTGTCTCGTTACAGTATATTTTATACAATACTTGATCACCTCTATAACCATACGTTCTTATATAAAAAGATTAATATCGGTATTCTATTTAAGTATCCAATAAACCAGAGAATGGACAAAAAAGTAACTTAATTAATTTGAAGCTACAAAGAAAAATACATAAAGTTTACTTTCTATTCTAATTTCAACTTTTGACAAGTCACGTCATTTTTCTTGTTTAATATTTATAAAATTATTATTTAAAATTTATAAAATTTCTAAACAGAGTATGTTGTGCAGATTTTTTAAATACTTGAAATTTTATATTACCTCGTGATGTTCTATTTTATTCCTAGGAAGTTATTGCACTCAGCTGTTTTAAACGGATATTTCGAGAAAGTTCGGTTTCTAATCTTCAGAAATGTTTTATTTTACCCAATATGTTTTTATTCAGAAATTGGACTTTATTATAAATTGCGTCGAAAGAACGTAAATGTAAATGAATTTGAGGAAGGGAAATATTTAATACAACGAATTGAGACATAGTAGCTAAAATTTAAATGCATCTGTCATTTAACACATAATGCTTTAACAATTAAATCCATAGACTTGGTAATTTTAACGATGAAGCCATGGAAGAAGCCATAAATTCATGACCAAAAACATTTAGGTAATTCATACTGACTCTGTGACACAAATTCCGAAGAAACTTTTTACAAACTAAAATCTATGTTACCAATAAAATCTTATGACAATTTTAACTTGTAATAACATTGACGTTTATATTTTATAAATATCGTAAAAGTTTGTTGCATAGTTCAGTTAGCAACATAAAACCTACTTTGAGAGACACATATTCATCACTAGCTGGATGTATTTGTGACTATCCAGCTGCTTTATCCGAAAGAAATGGAGTTATTGATAGAGCTCTTTAAATAATTGCCGACTTGATTACTGTAGATCATATATTGATCTTTTAAGAGGGCAAACTGGGTCAGAGTTTTTTTGATTCTAAAATTTTTTTTTAACAATTTTGTTGTAGATTTATTTATCCAAAGATCTGCAGCTTTTGCACGAGAGTACTTTAATGTTAAAGAAAATACTATTTTAAAAGCTGCAATAAGCTTAACAGAGTTTTGTTGAATAGCACGAAGCAAATCTTCCTGATAATCAGTGTTTGACAAACATATTGCCTTTAGTTAATACGCGCGATTGAAATAGACTCGAATTTGTATCTTATTTCAAAGGATCATTTATTTTTGTGTTTATGCAAGCAAATATACAACCCGAAGTGCAAATTGTTGTTTTGCTTTTTCAAAATATTTTGCAATATAAAATAACTATCTTGAGATTCGTTTAAAGCAAATTTAAACTGCTTTATTAATGAAGCTATTCAACATTATTCTAGATAATTTTTACACTTCCTTGTATTATTATTGATTCCATACTAAAAACTGTTCGATCATGCTTACTTTATAATTTATTAGTTCTATTTAATTAAAATTTTTTATGTATTCCGTTCAGTCAGACTTATCGAACTATTTTTTCAGCATGCAAATGTTAAAAAATTTAAATATTAATGTAATTTCAATAATTCTTACAAATTAGAATTAACAAATCGATATATTTTTATATAATTGAAATATCTCTAAAAATTTAAATAATTTCGAAACTATGCAAAAATATAAGAACGTGACTCGGGTATAATAATTCGGGCGATGCAGCTATTACTGAAGATATAAACTTATTTGTGCAGCCTCTAAGTAAAGCTGAAAATGGAGGAGAATGATCTTCATTCCTCGTCGCTTATCATCAATATTACTATTACCATTATAACAACAACAATTATTATTTTTATATCATCATCATCATCATCGCCGTTATTATTATTACTATTGTTATTGTTCCACGTACATGTGATTGCTAATTCGCATGCTCAAGTCGTTAAGATGGTAATTTAATAATAATATTGCACTCACATTCAGTGAAGGCTGAATATCAATTTGTTCAAATTATGTGTCAAATTAGAAGAAGATACAAAAGATGCATTACATAGAAAATTTTTTTATTATTACATTAAAAAAAAAAAAAATGCATAAATATGGTTTGTTTTTAAATCAAATTGAATGAGTACTCGAATGGATTGAATCATCAACTAGTCTATCTATAAATCACTGATATTTTTACAAATCGACATTCTAATCGTGTTTTTTCATTATTTAATTTTTTAATTTTTTCAATTTTTTATACGTAACACTAGATAATGAAAGTCATAATAAATGAAATGAAACTATTTGATTTTCCTAGAGTAGGGAAAAAGTATTTTATTCGATCGAATAAAAATGATACAGTTTTTCAGATTAAATTTCATTGCATTAATGTAAATGCAAAATTAAAAAAATAATCTATAGAATATTTAATATTAAAATTTTTTATTCTTGTTTAATGAAGTTTTTCCAAAATTTGGCTACTAATTTTCAAAATCACGACAGTTTAATTTCAATTTGAATAATTTTTTCTCCAATTTATTTTATCTTAAATTATAAAAGATTATTTACTTGTTATACGCGTGTATGTCATACGTAATCTCAATATTGAAACAATTAGATAGAATTATTTTCTCTAGCTTATCTGTATGACTTTTGCCGCCTAAATCCAAATCATGTACGATTAATTTTTATTATATCATCAAGAATATACTCAGTGTGATCCTATTAATTGCGACCGTGATTATGGTAATCTCACTTAAGTCCCCACGCTAAACTTAAATTCTATTCATTGCGTACGAATAAAGTTAATGTTAAATCATAATGCAAAATTTTTGCCAGGCGTGTGCGTAGTAGTGACTTTGGATGTGCTCGGAAAGATTTATTTTACACCTCGATGCCGAATATACACTCTTTTATTATGATATATTTTCTGTTGCGCATAATACTCATATTTTTATATTTTTCCTATGTTTTAAGAAGCGACTTATAAATCTTACTCGATGATATTTAAATTAGAATTATTTACATGATTTTGTCGATACGACAAATCACAAAAACCACAGATTATTTGATTTAAAAAAAAAGACAGGAAAAATTATTGCATTAAAAATTTTTGTAAAACTCCTGAAAAGAAAAGACTTTTTCTAATCGGCGAATAATCTATTCTTAGTTTCAGTTAACTGTCGACGCCGCAGTCATCTTCTCGAAGAAAAATTTCTATCCTTTCGCAGCCACTTGTATTTTAATATTTGATAGTGAAACTCTCTCAATGTAATTCACCAATAACCATCATACGCAGCCATAAAATGCTCACGAAAGGGATTTAAAAACTTCTTTTCATAAAGTGTTGGAAGGATATGTTTGTAAGTTAATCAAATGTCAATGGTTAGGCAACCGTTCGTACTCTATAAGTATCTGAATTGATTACTCTTTTATACTGCACACCAGCATTGAAAAAGTTTCTTTTTTCTAAAAAAAAAAAAAAAAAAAAAAAAAAAAAAAATAAAAATGGTTCTTCTATTCGATTTTCATTATGATTTTAGTTTTTCGTGTTTCAACGTCGACGATCGTTTGGACGTGGTCAATATCCAAGCACCCGAGTAAACATTCGAAGTTTGTGTATTAATCGCCCTCATTTCTCTCACGTATGTCTTATTTTATTTTCTTGTATTTGACTTGTAGGATGAACTGGAGGTAAATAGTTTTTATAAAAGAGAAATTTGCTCTTTTATTTTTGAATCTCTGGCCGCGTTTACAATGCACAGATATTTTTCCAGATAATTATGTTATTCTGACAAAATAAGTTAAAGCAGTAGTTTTACAAAAACGGTGAAAGCGTTTAAAATACTTGCTATACTACGTTCTCCCGAGTACTCTACCTTACTTTTATATTTTACTGCTTTGAGATTTATTAAAAATGATGTAAACAAGTCATGGAGCTTGAATACTCTACAGTTGTTGTCTAATTATGAATTTAATATATTCTGCATCCTAATTTGCAATTATAATCTTATACCTGAGCTTCTTTACATGAGCTTACTCTTGATAAAATACCAAATGGAATTGTTTAAATGCGAAAAGTAGTAGAGAGTGATTATAAATTTTGCAGTTAGCTGCACAAAGTTTCTCGAAAATTAGTGTTTTAGATTCGTTTTACTTCCGAACAAGAACTGCATTCCTTCCGTGGTTGGCGGATAGCCGTATTAGAGAGCCTGTGTACAGTAATTTTGTTTTCTTCTTTCAGGAAGAAGATAGAGAACTGCACTCGTTATAAGTATTAATCGAACCGAGGCTTAACTTTCTAGGCAAGAGTGCCTGCAAGAAAAAAAATAAATTTGATTTTTCCGCCATAAATTACAGATCTGCTTTGAAACTATAAATTTTAGTTTTAATTATCTAATTTCATTAAACTTGTGAATGCCCGAAGCTTTATTGTTTTTTCATTTACTAAGATCAATAAGCAGAGATAGGAATTTTGTGAACTCCTTATGTTTAAAGTTGCTTCTACTATAATTAAATCTTGTTTATGTACTTGAAAAATGAATTGTTTTATATTTAATCGTATTTCTAAGCAATAATGCACTTTTTGAAGCCGTAAAGTTATTTATTTAATTAAATTCTGTTTCAAGTTCCACAAAGTTCTACACCTTACTTCTTTTAATGAAAACAAAATATTGCTTTTACTTCTGTGTTTGTTCCCAAATGAAACTTTGATTGCTTTTGATTTTATTATTCGGCTTATTAAATTACTTAAGAATCGAAATCACGTAAAACAATAAATAAATATTTTAAATTTTATATATAAATCAATGTAAATAAGGGATTGTTAAAATCACGGAATGTCAAATAATATTACTGCAATAATATAAAACGTATTTTGGGTATAATTTTGATTTTTTTTATAATAGTAAATAGTTGTAATTCAGGAACACCACTCGTGTCAATTAAACAAGGAGCTGCATTATAAGTAATAATTTGCTTGGTTCGAGCGCTAATGCACATGAGTTTCTCTCAAAACAAGGAACCTTGTACACGATTATTTCATAAACATTGTTGCAACAATTTGGTACTATTACGTTTAGCTTTGTATTCTGGATGAAAAAAAGTTTCATACACTAGCTTTAATTTTTATAATAAAAAACTCCGTACGAAAAATGCAGAAACGAGTCAATTAATTATCTTTAAAAAATTTGTCGTTTCGAGCTCAGGAATATGTTAAAAAGCGAGAAAAAACATACGTAGGATAATGTTTCTCTATTATTTAGCATTTAGCTGAAACGAAAATTTATACGAAAATATACACGTATTAAAATTAATAGCAATCACCAGTGACGGAGAATATTAAATGTGTAGAGTTTAGCTAATTTTGAATATTCGCACACTCGCATTGGAATTTCTGAGGGCATGTTACGTGTTTAGCGATATCAGATATAAAAACATATCAGAGGCGAAGAGAGGGAGAAGGAAAATTTGTATTAAACGAATAATAATCAGAAAAAGAAGCCAATGATGATAGTTTCTTATCAGCCTCTGAAAAAATGACACGGTCTTAAGCGCTACTGCACTGAAAGCCTTACGTACCCATTGAACTCCTAAACGTTTGATAAAAGTGTGATCTTATTTTCTGTATCGGTGTAGAATGTCTTTCTCTTTGAACAAAACTTGTTGCAACGGTATATGAAAAAAATTTAGAACAGTAATCGTTTAAAAAATATTCGTTTATTCAAATATTTATAAAATAAATTTAGTAAATAACCCAATTACTTAGATTCCTGTACATTTCTACGTGTAGCTGCTGCACTGGTAAATCTAATCATTATTTTTATATATTATTGATATATTGTTTAAGCGACATAATCGATTATCAACTACTAGATTTTTAAGTATTTCTATAATGCATGTTTTCATTGCTCGCCAAAAAAATTTGGTACCTACGAAAACAACTTTTATTTTTTCCATTTATATTATTAATGATTTATTCTTAACGACTATGGAAGAAAGTAGAGAATAGTGTAGTTGATTTAGATAATTTAATCAGCCAAAGCATTGGATACATTCGCGAAAGTGCATGCAAATATTTTACGCGAAACATATTTAATATTGTCTTGAATATTATTAAAGTTCGACAGAATTTTTAATTATGTACACATTTGTATTGAAAATTAGAAATTTCGCTCAATTGCCACTTAATAATATTCTATTTAATTTTTACTTTTGATCTAAATCAGTCTTTTAATAATTTTTTCAGTTATAAATATTTCTAGAAATATTAAATTGTACTGATAAGAGCAAACTATGTTTACTGCAATTTTACTTTTAGTTTAAAAACATTTTAGAGAGAATAATAGAAATTTTGAATTTGAAGCTTTTAAGATTTTGTCAATGTATTTAGGAAATTTAATATTGCTTATTGTTGTTATAAAAAAATAACTAATTTTAATTTATTAAAACTTTAAAATAGTGTATTTTTTAAAATTCAAGCGTATTTTACGTTATTTATAGTAATAAATTGAACAAAAGATAAATTTTTTGAGTCAAGTAACTATTATTATCTAAAATGTTATTGACAGCTACTGATGACATAAGTATCATAGATTTAAAAGTTGTATATCTGTATAGCAGATCTGTATTTAAAAGTGACAAAGTTCGCGTTACGAGTATATTAATCTGCGTCAAGAGTTTGCGTATATTGCGTCTTAATATTGAACGATAGTAATATTATCAACTATATTCGTGACACACTGAACTTTTAAATAGTGTTAAATAATGATAAAAGCATAATTAGTTTGATAATATATTAAAACACAAATAAGACTGTATTAAATATATGATAATTTATTTTGAACGCAAGCGATTACTAAATCGTACTTCTAACTGTTTAGTTGTTAGAAACATGTAGAATATTTTTTATAAATTAGACAGAAGTTCTAGAAAAGTAATTTTAGAAAATTAATGAAATATTTCATGCTATAATGATAAAATATCTGAAAAATTTTTAAATTCAAAATTTCAAATAATTTATTGTATTATTTGATTATATTTACTTAATAATATAGAATTCAATATAATTATTACAATTTAATATGAATACATAAAATATATTATTTTTATATTTTTTAGTTATATAGATTATTAATCTTTTCTCATTTCATGTATTTTATATTCTCTACCCAATGATACTGTTAATAAATTAAATTTTTTTCCGAATACTATGTTTCCATAAGTTTTTAAGGTTGTTTCTGTATTAAATAAGCAGTTTTCTAAATATTAAAAATATTATTTGAATACCAGAATTCGCGTCTTTATAATGTAGGTTTTTAATTATGATTCGTGTGACTTACATTATATGGATTATAATGTAAATAAAAAAAAAATTATTTCAAAAAAGCTAACATTTATTGCAGTATGTATTTAAGTATAAGGTGTGTACGTTGTAATAACTTTCTCATTTTGTACTGATAATTTAATGACTTAGCTGTAAAAAACTTCTTATTACTCAAGGGCTTAATTACTTTTTATTTGTATTAATTTTATTACACACATTATAAGCATAGGTTTTATGTACTTTTTTTCTAATTAAATCATATAGCCTTCAATTTTTATATTTAAAATTTCATCTGAATTATAATACAATGTATAAATTATCAATGAGATGAATGATTCATAATCTAATTTCTCTGTAGATTATAAGTAAATTCTTTTAAAATTTTAATATGAATTTCAAGATTATTTATATTTCTATTTAAACGTTCATTGCAATCTAGGAGTCGCGTAAAAGATTCAATTTAAGTTTTTAATCACAGTAGATTAATTGGTAATCACTGAATGTTCTTATTATATTTTATAATTATGAATTTATCCATATTAAAATGTCAAATAATTTTTTTACTATAAATTTTAAAAGGATTCCTATTATTTTATATTTAGAATATTTATAAATTGTTTTTATATTTAAAAACGTACAATTAGAAGTACATTTTTAATTAAGAATTGCTTTTGCGCAAACTATGACTGTAAATTAAATAAATATATAACGTGAGATTAAATAATTATTAGAAATATTTTATAAAAAGGAAATACGTACAGTAAGTTTACAAAGGCTTTTATAATATTTACATCAAGATTAATGTTTATTATTTTTATGTAAAATTATTAACAATATTATTATCGATAATTTCTTATATTAATTTCTTTTATTAACTTATTAACATCGTTGCAATTAAGTTATTCAAGTAATAAGTAAGAAAACAGAATAAATACTTTTGCATGAACGACATCATGAATGGGTTATTTAAAGACGAAGTAATGAATATATTTACATTCTCTGCAAAATAAATTAGTGTGCAGAATTACTCACATCTGAATTGGCAAAACTCAATATCAGTCGGAGAAAGTAACAAACATGATTACGGATTATTAATTAAAATTTAAATACATTATATTTTGTTACAAACACTTTTTTATAATAAATATGTACAGGAATGATTTTACAAAAACATAAAATTAATAATGCACGTTATAATGATATTTTAACGAATTGATAATTGTATAGTTGCATGAGAAAAATCTATTTTTTTACAGAAGAATTCTAAGAATGTGATTGAATGACATAAGCAGATTATATGATCGGGTTGAATTCGTAACGTGATACAAATTTTTGTGGCATTTCTTAGTATCAAATTCGAATTGGAGTATATTAACAAAGGAATTTATAATTTTTAGCAAGTTTAAAGGTTTTGAGAAGTTTTATAGTTATGCATCATCAGATTATAATGTAAAATAACAGTAATTGGCTTTTTATATCATAATCATTGAGAACAAATAAAATGGATGACAATACTGTTATAATAATTACATTCATCATTATTAGTATATAATAGAAAAAGAGAATGAAAAATAAATATTATTATGCAAATTGAATTGTTAGAGTGCGATTGATAATTTTATATTTACAGATCTTTCCATTAGATTTATTAAATGTAAAATATTGATTATGAATATTTTGTGATCAGTGGCCATTCTACGAAAGATTTTAAATTCTGTCAGAAACGATTGGATCAGTATTAATTATATAGAAATATTCATCATGAAATAAATAAATATTAGAATTAAAATTTTTAAAGTTATATTAAATCTAAAAGCAAATATCTATTTTTAAACTTTGACGAAGCAATAGTTTACATATGCCCAAGTTTTGTACAAAACCATTACAAAATAACAGTTAATTTTACACACAGTTACACTTAAAAATTATATTTTCATGTTAATTTAGTAAAAATAAATATTAAAACTCAATATTCATGTTTGTATATTATATTTATAGAGTACAGTCATTCTTTCATTCTTATGAATATTAAAATTTATTCCATGAAGTATTTTGTTTATAAAATTTTAATAAATCAAAATGATTTTTCTTTCACATTATACGCTAAATATTGTATCGTAACATTCAATTATTTTATGGAAATCCCAATGCTTGTATTTATTGATCTGTTAATATTACGCATTTTATTTTTACCATCATTCATTTACCTTTATTACTTGTCTCAAACAATATCCATCGCGAAATTCAAGGATTCAACATTATTAGACGAAAGAAACTAAAATTTATTTCTTAAATAGCGCGTAAAAAAGTTTTAAACTTAATTAAAATATTAATAAAATAATGAAGATTCTAAATTGGATTACCTTTAAATGAGTAACTTACAGTTCGTGATCTCGAACTTTCATAAAATTAAAGCTAATTACTAAATTCAAATACCAAGAATCTCATATTCAACTCTCTTCTAACTATTCTCTCATAATCTTAAAACCAAGATCCAATGTCTTAACTTCTGAGTTCAAGAATACGATAATCAAATCTTAAAAATTGTCGTTTTCATAGTTTATTAAATACGTGAGATTTGCAGATTTTTTTCGAGTATCCTAGACATTTCGAATAATTGCAAAATACTATCAGTTACTTTATCTTCAGCTCCTTTATTGCACGCATAATGAAATAATTTTTGATATGATTTATATACTTAGCTGTGTGTGTACGGTGCAATGTCATAAATACAACAATTTAATCTCTCTGGAAATCTTTTTCAGATTAAACTCGTTGCTCAGATCTTTCATTTTTAACAAGGAGAAGGAGAATTTTTTTATATTAGTAAACTTAATTTTTCGATTTTTAAAACCTCGGTTTAAAGAGAATAATTAATTTCTTCTGTGTCTTTAAATACTTCGATTTAGAGATTTATATTTTAATTACTTATGCTTTCCTTCTACAGCTCACACAATCAGTATTATCGCAATAAACAAATATCAGTATGTACGTTTACCCATTCACATCCATCAGCACGCGCATATCCATTTGAGTATATTATCTTAATTATTTTATAAAAAAAGAAACACTTCTTTTCGATAATTGAAAACAATTACGGAGAATAATTCGCCCACTGATTTTAATTTACGAAACACGTCAAAACTAGAAGAAGGACCAATTGTTATATTAATTACTTGTGTAATTATATATTATTTATTACTTTTACATCTCTTTATTCATATTTGGGTTATTTTAAAGCAAGAAATTCTTTGAAATATCGTAAATAATATTAGTTTTTTATAATCTATGTAATAATTTATTTGATGAGTAGTATTTAAAAAAAATTATAAATATTTCGAGTTTTAGTATTGCAAATTATATGTGACAAAAATAGAAACTAAATTATTTTAAATTAAAATATTTTTTACAGCACGTAAAATAAAGTTCTTAAATTCTTTAGATAGAATAGAATTTGTTTTGCAAATCTGAAAATATTATTAAAAAAATGAAGAATGCAATAATTAGATGTAAAATAAAAATATTAAAAAAGTGTTCGTATAAAAAAAATATTTTAATATAGCTTGCCTAAAATATTCATATATTTAACTTTGGAAAATTTTGAAATTTTATAGACTTGACGTAGCATAAATATGAAAATAGGAAATATCAAGTAGAAAAATATATAAATGTTCAGCCTAGCATTTTTATCTTTTATTACCAAATAAAAATTATAATTAAAACTATTGAGGATAATAAACACAGAAGAATATATATTTTTATATTATATTTGGTAAAACTTTTTCAGAATTGATTGATAAACTACGAATCAAATATTACACTGAATTGTTGTACCATATTATGTCGACTACATTTAAACGAGTAACTTGCTTCATTAGTTTTGAATGATTTTATTTATATATGTATACACACACACACACGCACATAATAATTACCTGTATTTTACGACTTTAACAGTAATATGTTAACAAAATATAATTTACTTTTAACACATAATATAATAGAATATTTTTTAGATACATTTAGCGCAGTAATAAATAAAGTATTGAGGTGATTATAAGATTACACAAATATTGATGCAGACAACGGATAAATTAAATGAGTAACACATATAACACAGAAAAAGTTGAACAAAAAATATAACGAGATCAGAAACATCAGAAAGATGTAAGTGACAAAAAGAATGAAATAGGCTAAGATTAGAGAAGTAGAGAATGAAATTAAACTTCGAAGATCTAACGAAGAGATAAAATGAAGCGTAACGTAGAAGTAAATGTGTTATTAAATATCAAGGAGCTTCAAATATTTTGTATATATTAGTTGTAATCTCCGCGCCAGATCTTTAGTAGATTTTTAACTAAAACATGAAATTGAAACAAAATTATTGTAAAAATAGTTGATTCAATTTTCGAAAATTAATTTACATAATATTCTTTCTCATTTATATCATTTCACTTGAACTATTTGTATATTAAAAAAGTGGCTAATATTGTTCTAATTGCAATAAATTGTTTGTAAAAGTTATAGAGATTTTAATAATAATCTTCGTTGATAATGAAAATTTAAACAATGTTTGGCAAGCGAATGTATAAACGATTGTTTATTGGATGATCCAAAATTAAATAATAAAAATAATAACAAAATATCCATGACTTTATCTAAAAGTGTGCCAGAGTTTTCTAAACTATAAATTCTAAATTTAAAAAAAATTTTTAGCGTAGAACAGTTCGATATCATAAGCTGTGAAAATGTAAACTTTATTTGGTTCATATATCGTATTTTATCTTAATTAACAATTTTTTAGAAATATTAATTTTTTTCATTGCCCATTAATTGATGATACAAAATAGTTTTAAAATGTTTAAATTAGTTATTCCAAATAGTATTTTATACTCGAATATTTTGAGAGAGAACAAGTTGTGAAAATATTTACCGTAGCATAATAAAGGACGAACGGGAATTTTTCAGTACTTATCTACGTATGCAAATTGCACATCCTATACATAAAGTTAAAAATTGCAAACGCAGAAGCGAATAATATCTCGTAGCCAAAAATAAAGAATAAACAAAAGCTTTTCTCTTAATCAAGAAAGCAGCGTCAAATCAATATTACCGAAAGAAGGAAGAAAGTAATTGCAGACGAGTGGTGTCGTGAAAAATCTACGAACGATTGCCTCTTCCTCGTTTCACGTGGTGTTGTAAAAAAAGAAGTTAAGTAGATTAATAAAGTAATACAGACGGAGGAGCATTGTATCGAGTAAAGAAAAGTATTGATTCGAAAAAAGTTGAAGCTCTGTGATTGCTTTTAATTTATAAGAGTCAGGCTACGGCTCTTCATCTCCCTCCATCCCTTTTTCCGTCTAGAGGTTCGATCGACCGGGTTTCGGTGTCGCGAAACTACGCCCAATGCTTATGTGAAGAAGAGGTCGAGGAAACTCGAGCAAATTACCGGAAGAATCGTTGGTGCGGCGCACGTGAATAATCGCGCCACCTACAGTCACTCTCTTGCGGGTACCTTCATGTGTCTCATGTATGTCAGCGCGAGGCCGGTTTACCCCAGGGGATTTTATCGGTGTTGGACGCTGTATAATACAGTGGCACGTCATGTAGTGCTGCTTTTATACTCGTAATACAAAAGGGGAAAGTTTGTCTCTCGCGAGTACAGTACCTCTCGCTCTAATTCTTCTTCACCCATCGTTCTTTCTCGCTTTAACGCGCTTCCTCTCTCTCTCTCTACTTCTCACCCTTATCCATTTATCTTTTTCTTACCACCCATCTTTCACTACTTTGCTGCTTTTATTTATTGCAGCTTTTCCTCCGTTTTTTGTTTTTCTTGCCCTTTATTTCGATCATTCGTATTCATACACCGTCCTCTACTTTCGCTGTATCTGTATGTACGTGTGTGAGCTTTTTTAATAGATACTTGCCGAGGTACATTTACATTTTTAGTTGCTGTGCATTCCTAGTTTCACTGAGCTTGCATATCTGCTTCGTAATGGGGTATAATGGTTAGTAAATGTACGAATTATTACAACAATCAAAAGAAAAAAGCCGTATAGTACGTACATTATCATATTTACGTATTTACAAGATGTAATCTTCAAATTTATTACATATTCTGAGATTTACAGTTTACTTTATCTGCTAATGTAGTCTTTTTCTTCCTTTTGCTTATTCAAAAGTCTTTTTATTTAGTTCTGCATTATATTTTATTTATTATTAATTCTTGTTTCTATTATGTTTTTAAAATTTTCTTAATTATTAGGCTTCTGAATTTCCTTTTCTATTATTATTCGGATATCGCTGATATGTATTATTTTATTTTGAATGTTTTTTTCTGAATATTGAAACTCATATTTAGCCAGTATTAGTATATTTCATTAATGTATAACATTAACAATTATGTTTATAAATATTTGAAATGTTCGCAAACAATATATATTTCGTATTTGAGCAGTATATTTTTTACTATATTCATCTTCATACCAAATAATATTATAAATTTTGCTTTAATTCAAATTGGAATAGATTTAAACGTTATATCTATGAATTGTATTACATTATTATTCATGGACATTATATATTCGTTGTAACATATTTATCTAAAATCAGTAGACGTACAATTTTCAATGCCTTTATTAAATTATTGTTATATATCACTTATTAATAATTTCTATTGATAACATGACTCATGATGAAATATATAATTTTTAGTTTAATACATTTTTGAATATTAATAAATAGTTTTTATACAAATAAAAAAGTTACCTTACACTTCAAACACTACCTGCAGATTCAATTATAAATAATAATTTATATTTTAGAATAAAAAATAAAAAATATGCAATTCATTTAGTAACAAACTAATTATTTTTATGGGCTAAATGAAAAAACCATTTAAAATATTTTGTGCATATTGCTATAAAATGTGCACTAAGTTGATTGATTATTATCAATAATTAAATGCTAGTGAATTGTGCATGATTATTTGTATGCAATAATATGTAAAATTTATTATGGAAATTTTAAAGTTATAAAGTATATAAAATAAAATTTTTTAAATATTTATCTAAGTATAAAATCGCAAGTTTTATCTACTTTACAATATTAGAAAAGTTTATTCGCTATAATTTTCATAATTATAATTAATTTTAATGAAATAAATTTTTTATTTCATTAAAACAAAATTTCTAAAATAATTAGTTTAGAATATTATTTAGAGTTTATAATTATTGTAAACTCATGATTTTAGAATTCGTGTAAGAAATAATTATACTTCTTCATGTATGGATATAGCAAATTAACGAAGAGTTATTTCTGAGCATAATTAATAAATTTACTGTGGAAAAAAGATAAAAGGTAATAGAAAAAATGGATCAATTTATATTTAATATTTATAAACATGAGAATAATTATCTACTTTAATTATGAAAGCTATACATTAAAGATTTAAGAGCATAGGCTGTAAGCGAAAATCATATGATAATATTACACCCATTGGAAAGAATATAAATATTTTCTCTTTTAAATCATAATTTCTTAATTGATTCGAGAATTAATGCAAAAATTGAATTATTTTTTATTTTTTTTGTAATTACAAAAATGTGAATTATTCTGATTATTTTGAGATATTTCATTTCACTACAAAATATTGTATACTTTCAAAAAGTAACCCGAAACTTTTTGACTTAAAAAATAATGACATCCTTTAAATAAGCATACCGTAACATTAGTGACCATTCACGTGCGAATTCTCTATTATTAAATATTTTTTCTTTACCACAAATTTTAAGAAAATTGAAAACATACGTGATAAATAAAAAAAAATTAAAGAGCTCGATATATTAATCAAAAATTAAAAAAGGTCTTATAATAGTTACATATCAAAGCTCTCTCCTTCTCTTTATAATATTAATTTTAAATATTTCTCCAATAATTAGTTAAAATATTACTATTTTTTCACATCTTTGTTTGAAACTAAATAACCACAAATTAGATCTAAAATTATGATTATTTAATTTAAATTAAACTCTATACTGTATTAATTTACGTTAATATCTTTAATAAGATCAATTTTAGAATTGCTGTAAATATTTTTTAATTCTAAAATCATATAATTGGTTTAAATTTGCTATTATTGTAATTTCTAATTTTTCGCATCGATAGATCATATCTAATTATTACTTTTTAACATAAAATACATTTTAACATAAAAGTGTTTTGCAATTTAAAAAAAAATTTTAAAAGCAAGATAATAGAGCTAAGCGAAGAGTTAAAACGTGTAAATATATTGTAAAAACATAGCTAACAACTCAAAGCAGCATTTAATAATTTACAGAGAAAAGACTTTTTGAGTATTAAAATAAAAAAATGACACTGGTATTAGTTATTAAAAAACAAAACAAATACAAACGTAATTGAGTTAAAACTGAAAGAAAGAAATTGAAATAATTAAATTAGAGGAAAAAATGTCTCATCTCTTTGTATTTAGACATGTTTATTTCAAGAATCTCTGAATAAAAAGTAAGCTGAATAAACTATAATTCAATTGCTCTTCTATTTCTTTGAATTACCATTTTTATGTTCCGTACAGAAATTTAATACGGCACCATTCAGTGCTAGATTTAAATTACGCGTAGCTAACGAGCATCAAAGTCTATTTCTTCTTCATGCTACTTTTTATTTTCTACTGCCGTCTACTACATTTCAAATTCATTATCTACTTTACTTTTACTACAGTTCATTTGGAATTTCTTTAATTTATCTCATTGATACGCGAATTCTTCATTTTAATCAATTTATTTTTGACAAATCTAATTTTTTTCCTGCATTCTAACTACCTATTCCAAGACCTTATGACTAATTTTCATTTAGAATGACAATTGTGAGCAACTAGATTTTTTGAACAATTATCGAATTATTTCTAGGAAGTAGGAGGAAGGTATAATAAAATCAATGGCTATTAGGAATTTTTTCTTGAAGCATTTTTTTTTTAAATAATCCGATGAAAAAAGCATTAGCCATTACAGGAAAGCGTAAAATAAAAAGTTCAATATATATTTTAGAGCTTTAATTTGTACACGATGAAAAAATATCTTGTTAATTATAAGAATTATTATGTGTTAAATATTTATACTGTGGAGTCTGTACAATAATATTATTTTCTAGAATAATATTTTTCGATTATGTAGTACTAAAAAGTGATATTGTATAGGCACAGAATGGTTTATATTACAGATGCTAAATAAATTTATCAATAAAACCTTTTTTAATCTTCCATCGAATTATTAATATTTTGTGTGAGAGCCAATGTACAAAACTGTGCAATGCACTAATATATCTATTAATATAGCGCCATTTAAACCACGTATGAATTGACGGGGTTCACTTATTCGAGAACTTAATTGTGATGTAAAGGGCACTGCAAGTCAAGTATTGGAAATTCGATCTAGTGCGCACTAAGAGTGACCATTAACTTTACGAGCTCTAAGCACTCGCTACACCATTAATATTTTATTCTAAATTTTGTACACTGCATAATTAATTTGTCAAAATCAATGAATACGAACTTTTTCTCCGACAATAAGTTTGTAGTGCCTTATATGTATAAATATTATAAATATATAAATATATCTATAAAGTTATGACTCAAATGTTGAATACAATCCCATTTCTACTTTATCGTTGTATTTTTTATATTAAGCTCGGTAATGTAGTAAAACTTTCCAGTTACTTATGAAACTACAGTTTCTCTTTCAAGTACTGTGGAGAAATTGATGACACGTTAACCCTCGAATAATCCTATGGTGCTCAACATTAGATACAATTTTATCAGCTGCTTCTGTAATGAGACACAGAAAAGTGGATTGCATTGAAAACTCTCAGCTTATTTTAAAACAGCTATGACCAAATACGTTGCGAAGTTTTTAATTTCTTTTTTTAATTTCGCTTATTTTAAATTTAAAGCCAGTACTACTGGAACAATATTTTGATCGACTGCAATGCAACAGAGATGAAGTTGTATGTGGAATTTTTTGTTTTAATCAATGTCACTATAAATTATAATATACGAAGACAAACATTAATGTATATCTATAATTCGTATAAAAAGGTTCACAGATTTTTGTAATATTTATTTTATAACTAAGTGTTGGAAAACTAACCGATAAATTTTACTTTTCCTTATCTCCGACTACAATATCAATCGTTCTATTAATGAGATAGTTGAAATTTGGAAGCCGTAATTTGAAAAAAGAAACGATTAATTGTGTTGTAATACATTAACAATAATGGATCAGGAAAATTTAGTGTCAATGAAATTTACAATATGACTCAAGCATTTTATTTAAACTTACGGCCTTGAGACATTGGATAACTTATGTAAGTTATGAGTAAAGATTATTATATACTATTGTTATTATTATGCCGAAGCATTATGCCGATTTTGCATTTCAAATATTGTATCGTTGTGGTTCAGTTTTAAAAATAAATGTGTCATTGACATTTTGTTATTACAGTAGTGTTGTAATATTAATTGTTGCTAATAACAAAACTCACATCGGATTTAATTAATGATGTTCGTTTGAAAAATGGTTGTTTTATTTCTGAGTTTAGTGCTATATATAAGGAATATTTCTCGTCCAGTGTAGTCGTCTTTCAGAAATTTGGAAAAACATTATTATTTAATTTTCTATTTTTAAATATTTTTGAAAATTTTTTTCTCATCGGCTGGTATTATTTTGTCTTATATCGATATTTGCGGGAAATTAATTCCTGTAGTTTTAATGAAAAATTTTTTTATTCTTAGCTTTGAGAACTTTTTTAGCGCAATCTTTAATGAATTTTTTTAGTAAAGTACTCTCAAAGTTAACAAAATGTTCACAAATTCTGTTTAATTTATTTAAAGTTATAAGGAACTGATTTTTCTTAAAAGTTGTCAAAGTACACCGGACGAAAATTTTTATAAAGCTTTAACATTAGATTCTTTATCAATACATTCCAGAAGTAGTTTTATGCTTTATTAAATTAAATTAGCGTGTTTTAATATTTTACGTAAAACGATAAAGATATAGTTATTCCGAATAGAGTTTTGCTATATTTGATTGTATTATTACGGTTGAAAAATCAAACACGCGCAGATAAAATTTCAATAATCTCCAAGAACTTCCTAAAATGTTTGAGTAAAATTTGTTAGAGTAAATTATGTTCCTATTACTAAAATTCGATGAACAAATGAAGTTATCCGGTAAAGAAATTTAAAATTACATTAAATATATGCGTATATTTCACGTGTGTAGTTTTTTACATAATACGTATATCGATTCCATCTTAGTCAGTGTTTTGCCTGGTATTTTTCTGCATAGACAGCGCCTTATGCAATACACATCGTCGTATCTACTCATGTTGCACTTTTTCTCCCCAGCCACACAATCAATTTTTCGAAATTTTATATCACATTAATCTCAAGTCGGAAATTTCTCGTGATCAAATTAAAAACGGCTAACTAGATTTTCCAAATTTTATGTCCTCGCATTATTATGTCAAATAGGTGTTGTCGCTCATCCCACTAATTCAATTTTCTCCTTCTTTCTCTATCCATTAAGCCATCCAGATCTTGATGCATCCAGCTGCACTGATATTAAACTTATACCTGCTATATATTTACACGAGGCATTTCACGCCAAATTGGATTGTCGAGAATTCAAAATGGATGGAAGTTTATGAGATCGAAAAATGTATTCGTTAAATAAATTTCGTAAATATTTTCGTCCGGTTATTAAACGGCACGTAAGATCAAAAATAAATCTAAGAGAGCATTGACTCTTTAAAATTCTTAAATACTTTTTCAATAATAATTTTCATCGAAATAATCTTGGATAAACTTTAAAGACTCTTCTTAATTTTCCGATAATGTATTTGATAATTTTTTTTTTTATAAATACCCTTTCAAAGGGCAGAATTCATCTTTGGATTATCATTAGATCGATAAGCCTATCACTGAAGCTTATACACACACGATGATTGGCTATGCAGCCAAACTGCCTATTGTTCCCAAGATTTCGAAAATCCTTTTCATTAGAAGTGAAAGAACTTTCCGACTCGTACGTAATACGCGGGCCGTGCATTGATTCGAATATCCAGAAAATGGATACCTCGTGCAATTGGCGTCGATGTTGCTCAGTTGATGCTACCGATCATTCGTACACGTGAATAAGTAACGCGCTATTTAGATAAGCTTACTTGATATTCCATAGCACGAATGCTCTCGTACAAAAACTAGCTTAATTTAATGCTGAAACTAAACTCCCCTTTATTTCATTTCTTTTTTTATCTCTAAATCAGATTCGTTAGTTATACTAGGATGCAGAAACAGCTAATTTTAGTTTGTTGAATCTGATTCCAAACTATTAATATGGATCTGGATATGATTAATTTAAATTTGAATCGAACGAAGCTTATGATAATCAGTGGTTTTTAAATGTCCTCGGAAAATCGCTTAATTATATATTTTAAGGGTAAATTAGAATATAAATTAATGCAAAAAATGATGATTAATTTATGCGTTGAATTATTTATTTAATATTGACTCGCGGCTGCGGTTTTAATACAGAGGTATTTGCTTTTAATCTAAATTTAATATCTGCACGTACTCGTTCTGTTTAATTGAAATTTTCTTAAAACGAGTAATCCAGGTAAATAATTATTATTTACGTATCATCCAATCATATCATATTATATCATCACATCATCGAATACTTCTTCATTTATTGTCACTAAATTTAGTTTTTGATTATAATTAATCATTTTATTGTCATTTTATTTATTTGGGGGTTTGAAATTGCTAATTAATTTTATTTGAAAGCTAAGCCTAAATATTGTGAGATAATTTATTATGTTAAAAAGTCATCAAGTGTCACATGTCTACGTTTCTTATTTGAAAGTATATATTCTAAATTTATTTTATATAATGAATAATAATGATTTCACAAACAAACTAAATATTTATGAAATAAAAAATATTAAAAGAACAGTTGATAAATATGTTTTGATTTCTAAAAAATTCGTATTTTATTCGATTTCAAATCGAAATTCTATGTTTCTGAAAATGGGAAAAATATCACTATTGTACGCACACATACACAAAACTGACGAAGCAATTAAAATTTTTGCAAATTAGAATTCATTTAAATTTATTTTTCATAACTATTATAGAGGCGTCTTAATAGAGATATTTTCTTGTAAATAATATTAATTAAAAATCTTAAAACCATAAATAAATTCTATTACAGTATTACATATACTTGTATACTTGTAGCTATATAATAAATATAAAAAATAATTCTGATATTATTTTAGAATTTATGGATTAGGTATAAAATTTATACAGTGATTATGAAATAATAAGGAATTTTTGTGAGAACCTTTTGTATGAACATCGAAAAAACTGCGATTAGAATAATATAATTTATCTGTTTTCTGTCGTGTGTAAATATTCATTTGATCCATTAAATTCGAAAATATTTTATATTTTTAATAACTTTTTATATTGAATACATTTGGAAATAAAATTTTTTTATGAATAATTAGAATTGTGCAATAGCATTTTCCAATAGACATTTTGGATTTGATGAAAAATGTTCTCTTTGCGTGCAAATTTTAATTTTCCGAATTTACTTTTATAGTCATTAAATATTTATGGTCGGAGACTATTCAAAGTTCATGACACAAATTTTCATGGTGAAAGTTTGCGAAATGAGTCGGTTGAAAGCGCATCAAATGAAAAATAAGAGGAACGTTAGCGACGATCGGAAAGATGGGCAGGAAAAACCGAACTAAAATGGCGCGATACTAACTAAAATTTACTGGAAAATATTGAATGAACTAAAAAAGAGGATAAAAATCAACGGTTGCCAGGTTTTTTGGTAGGACAGAGAGGAAGAATGAAAGGAGTTTTCTTTTATACGAGTCCACGGCTTCTGCGCGCATGTTGATTTTTTTTATGAGAATCTGAGCTACGAGCTTAATGGAACTTTCAATATTTAAAAGATCCTTACTCGAACTTCTCGTGTTGCGCTCAACGGAGAATTTATTTTTTGTTCTGCGAATTTTTGCTGACAGAATTACGCGAACATCAGATATGCTGTGAGATATTTTTCTTTTCATCCTTCCGCTTCCTTATCATTCTTGTTACTTACTCTGTTTTTTTTCTTTTTGATTCTAAATGTCAAAAAAGGTGCATACAGTGATAAATGTTTTGACTTTATCTAGAAAGATGGAAATATTACATCAGTTTTCAATTCCATTTTCGTTATTATGTTTCACGTGACACATTGTAGTTGATACATTATACCGATATGATATTGCTATTTTACAAATTGTGTTATACTTTTTGCAATCCTGGTAAGTATATATCGTCGCATTGCAGAATCTTAATAAGCACAAAAATTTATATTAATTCACAGTTTTTTACGGGTTATTTGTTAATTGCATTTTAGGCATGATATTAATGATGAGTATTAGGTTAGATAAGAATATTGTTTACTTGAGATATATGGCTGAAATAATAAACATTAAATTTACTATAAAGTCAAACGAATAGCATCATATACACTTTTTTATATCAAAGACTTAATTATACGAGTTGTAAAAATTTTGTATCTTTACTTTAACGTATCCATTATAATCGTATGAAAAAATTTAGGATTCTTGCCAATATATTTTATGATGTAATTATAAGCGTACAAATCGTCTAAGAAACGGAAGTAGAAAAAGTTATCAAAATATAGCACAACTTGAGCATTGGTACCGATTGAGTCATTGTGCGCCATTATATTCAATTTTTCCATATAAATTGAAGCTTTAACGCATTCCGAATAATTTGTAAATAAATATTTGGATAGCAATACAAATAAATAACAGCAATTTAGATACATTAATTTGCAACATGCAAACATCAATTATTTTCATAATTTTAAGAGTCATTGCTAGTTCAATTAGGCCAGTGAGAAATATGAAAGTGGGAAAACCGAAATGAAAATAAGAAATGTTCCCCCGGAAGGTATTCCGAGAAGTGTTCTTGAAAAAATTTAAATCTTCCATTAAAAAAAAGGTACACTAGATACCATCCCGACTTCTATCATTCGATAAAGGGCGAAATTTACCAAAAGAACTCATTGCGGCGAAGAAATTATATTGCAAAAAAGGAAACAGAAGAAAGATTCGAGTCAGTTCTTGCTGACCTACTTTATTTTTTATGCGTCTGCAAAAGCTTTAAATCGCGCATAAGGAAAGTACGTGTAAAGTGTATGCTAAAGCGAAGCCGTGCTTTTCAAGCTTGCACATTAAATTTATATTAATGATGCTTCGAAATTTTATCTACTTCTAACGACTCTATATATATAGCGCTAGATTATATTCTTTTAATTTCGTCATCAAATGCATCGACAAAATCTATTTTGGAATAAAACTATTGGAAAGTAAATTTTTATTTATTCTCACTTACGCAATTATAATTTATTATGAATTAATGAGCGAATTATTTAATGAATTCCAACGAAAACGTAAAGGATGAAGTTTTTCAGATTTAAAGTGACAATCAAGCTGCTAATTTTTCCTAAATATTTGAAATATATTAAAAATGTTTCTCACTTCTTATAAACCTTAAAATTAAAGAGAGAAATATAAATTTCTTCGTACAATCGAATTGTTCTATTTTTTAGTATAAATTATTTTAAGGATATGTTATGATTATTTCTAAATAACCTAATAAATTTATTTTTATAGATGCTTTATACTTAGGAGGGAAAACAATTTTGGAAAATAATTTAAATAGTTTTGAAAAATTATCTGGAAGGAACAATTGATGAAAAACTTTTCATATACATCATTTTAATTTATTCACAATCAATAGTTGGCGAACACGAGGAGGACTGGAAGAAAAATTATGAAAATAACGTCGAAGAAGTTGGCATGTTTATAAATATAATAGTTTAAAATTTATGTTTTTGATAATATTATTGATAAATTTGCGGTTATAACGAATAATATTTGTTGCCATATTAATGAAACCGAAAGAATCTAGTTTTTATTAATTATGATTATATAATAGGGATATTCTATTCAGAATAAAATATAATCTTGTAGATGTGCTCTTGGTTTTTATAAAGAAGTCACTACATAGATGACTCGTTAGTAGCCTACTGATGATAGATTACACTTGCCTGTTCATACGCAGCAGTAAAAACTTGAAATTATGAAAAAACTATTATTTAGTAACAATAAAAACTTATTTATTTATTAAATATAGCACACAATGCATAAGTTAGACAGTAAGAAATGTATGTCATTTAAAAAGGTTTCATTGGCTTATACATTATGGTAATTTTTACTGTAATTTATTAAATTTTCGTTTCAGTGAATAATACGTATATTTAATTAAAGTATAGGAGCGTAACTCACTTTATTCTGACTCCACTTAATGAGCATATAATAGTAATTCTAATTTGAGTCACCCGCGATAATTTTGATTCATACGTGTGCTTTTTTCTTTACCTTTTAAAACGTGACGGCATTAGATTTACCTTTTAAAAACGCGAAATCGTTTTCTACGTTTCCTACTTAACAAATAAATATTGTAACAATTCCCAAGCCCATATTTACCATCCAAATAAATACACCTCTATTTAATATTTCAAACTCGACAAAATTATTATCCATAAAAACAAAATAACTTTAGAGATTATCTTCGTCATTTATATTTAAGCATAATTTGATAAAGCGAGCAAGAAAAATATGCGCGGGTAATGAGAAGGAATTTAAATTGTGAAAAAATGCAAAAAATGAAGGAGAAATTCGATAAAGCGTGCAAGATCGATGCGTGACAAATGCAGTTATTAGGGGAAAAATTTAATTTTACCAAGATACCGGATGAAATATATGGGTGCATTAATCGCAGAAACAAACTTTTTATCGATATATTTAAATTTTAATCTATAAGCACATCATATTTGTTCGAACCGAAGGTCGATATTTAATTAAAAGAGAAAGATAAATAAACAAATAAATAAATAGAGCAAAAGGTTTTCATTGATTTCCACGTTTGGAGTACGAAATATTACCAAAGCAGTAAAGAAATGTTGGCCGGCGCGGTGGAGGGAGAGGGGGAACGGAGTGGAGGCTGAGGCTGAGAGACGCAGGAGTTGCTGCAGTCAATTACAGCCGTGAGAATTCAAATGGCAAATTCGTCTGCTCGGTTATTGCGACGGCGCGTGTCTAGATTTCCCGAGCCGAGGGTTGAGCGACGACAGGAGACTCGTGGACGGGTTAACCAAGAAAGAGCGAACAGTCCTTCGGCCCTCGGCGTTTGATTGAATTTGAGTTTAAGCACTGGAGCTGTTGCTTTGGTTGGCGGCAGGGGGCGTAGGTCTTTTCGCGCCTCTTCGCGCCCCCGTCGGAAAAGCTGGTGACGGCATTTTTCCAGATGCTACGTCACTGGCCAGCGCCAACGCCGCCGCCGTCGTCGCGCGTGGCGCCGCGGCGCGCAGCATGGCGTTGTCCCGAGAATCGTTCGGCGCTCCGTCAGTCGGGTTTCGGCCGCCGTCAACGTCAATACGACGGTGTCGCAACAAGAGCTGAGCACTCGCGCAGAGACGTGAATTTGTCCACAAAGTCGCTCTGCGCGCGGGTCTAGACGCGCGTGTCCACTGGAGCTTCCCGCGGCATGCGTTAACTTTGCTCTCCCCGCGCAACGCTTGCGGCACCCGCTCTCACCCCCCCTCCCCTCTCACTCTCTCTCTCTCTCTCTCTCTTCGTCTGTGTGCGCACCTACGCGGGCGCGCGCGCGTGTGTGGTTGTTCGCGCGTGCTACGTGCATCTCCGCAGCTCGTTAACCTCTCTTTTCCATCTTTCCTTGTCCCGTCGCCTCCCCCTCGCTCTTCGCGCCTCCCTCGCGGAAGAGAATTTCCCTCGTCGACGAGCCACTGCCACGGGGGCAGCGGCAGCGAGAAGAGTGAGAGCCGCACGATTCGCGGAACTGACTCTCGCTCGCGGTTTGTTTTCAGTTGTAATCAGGTGGTCGCGGACCGAGTGTCCCGTCCCGCGGTGCCCCAGCGAGCGTAAACGCGGAAACGTATGGCTCGCAGTTGCAGTTGCAGTTGTTTACGAAGGTGATCGCGAGGGAGAGCACGAGAACGCTCGGCGTTCGTCCCGTGTGTGATGCACGTGGAGGCGGGCCGAGGTCACCTGCAACAGCGGCGGCGCCTGTCATCGTCATCGTTGTTCTTGTCATCGTCATCGCTGGTGGTGGCAGCGGCAGCGGCAGCCCAGCTATCGAATCGTCCACGAGCACCGCGGCGGAACCGCGAGAAGGAGAGGAGAGCGAGAGCGTGATGCAGTCGCGAGGTGCTTGCGTGTTCCTGCGTGTGATTATGTTGATGTGCGTGCCACTTAAATAGAGCTGTCACCCGTCTTCTATCAACGTGTCTGAACTCTGACCCTGAACTCTCGTCGTCCGCTGGCGCGCGCGTGGGTTCGCCTCTCCTAAGAACCGTGGAGCAAGGCCGCGGGGACGGGAGGCAAGGGAAAAGAGAGAAAGAGGGATCGAGAGGGAGACGCTAAACGGATAGATAGATACGCAGAGAGAGAGATAGAGAGAGAGAGAGAGAGAGTGAAAGCGGCCGAATGCAGCGACGGCTCGAACTCGGCTGTCCATGCGGCGGCTCTTTCTACTGAAGAGCGCGTGCACGCGTTTGCCGCTGCCGGTAGCCGCGCAGGCCAAGGAGGATGAGGAGGAGCGAGGCTTCCTTGTCGCAGTCGTTATCCGAGAGAAGTGAGCACGAGTGCCGTCGATGATAGGCCGATTCTCGTGAGAACTGAGGCATTTCCGGGGCTCCAGTCGACTCGCTGCGACGTCACGAGGATTTTGGTACGTTACAGCCCTCATTTACAGATTGTTTTTTAGTTATGGGTACACTGCATTGACAAACGATGACTCGATGATCCCGATGCCCCATTATGCCTATTTCCACCCTCGAACTTTAGCTCGAGCCTACTTAGGTATTTATATCTCCCTTGTTTGCGCAGTTAGTCGGGAACTTGCTTTGAATTACTGCATTTACGAAGGTTATCGAGTTTGAATTGAAGTCCGATCGAAAGGGAAAATGTATTCACATGGGAAATCAGATTTCTCCGTGTTCCGCTGTTCTAAAATTTACTTTAATCGGCTTTTTATTAGGATCTCGAGAGTAGCGAATAATATATCGGAGATTTATTAAACTAATATTCGCTTAACGATGACTACTTTTTCTCGACTACTGTAAGCCATTGTTGTTAAGTAACTCGGCTCGAGTTTATTGAAATTTAAGAACGGCAAGTCGCTCGCAATATATAATGGATCGGCATTGAATTCTTTGTATTAGGAATTCATCGATCGCATTAAGCATCTGCGTCGAGTTTTAATGTAGCCAATCTCTTATCTAAATGAATAATAAGATTGCTAAAACGTATAAAATTAACTGATTTCTATTTCGGAAGCAAAACGATACAAGTTTTAAAATGTCAACTTGATACGCAGGAAACCGCTGTATACGTGGTTAATGCCCTTCAGAGGAATCGCGTTTTTAATTTTATTACACAAAACTTTTATTGGTTTAATTTTTTTATTTTAAGTTTTTACGCTTATGCTTAGCATAATAAAGTTTTACCCGATGTATAACCAAAATATTCATTAACACAACGAATGAGTTTCAATTTTGAGTTATGAATTTCTATGTGCAAACACGAGTTTTTTCAAAGCCTTTCATTAATTTTATTACCCCTTTAAATACAATAATCCCTTTGTAATAGAAAGTGAAGTATATAATATATGTGTATCTGCTAACTCAAATACGTGTGAAGGTATGTAAGAGAAAACATTTGTTATAAAAAGGAGTTTATTTAATAATATTTCAAAGGCCTTATGTTTTATCGCTTTTATGATCCATTTTTATTACCAGAAGCCACCCGTTTCAGTTTTCTTATTTCTGGATGTCATATACCAGATACAATATAACATAATATCTTGTCTCTAAAGATTCAGGAATATCATACCAAGGGAATACTCGTCTTTGTAAATACTTAGGCAAACTCAAAAAAATTTCTACTTTTAATAATTTATTTATTATTCGTATGTAATGAACGTAAAGAAAATTTGATTCGTTGTCAAATTGTGTTTCTCCTGAACCGCAAGTTTGACTATAAAAATTTATCAAAGAAATAAAAAGAGTTTAGAAATAATTGCACATTGCGTTTAATAATAATTATCCATAACTTAAATGAGAATACAGTACAAGTGCTCTGTTTAATTTATAGTTACATGAAATAATAGTACTGACTACTATATTAGGTTAACCAATATAATGAAAGCGATGAATCAATAATTGATATGCAGATTATTTTCATCATAAATATGTACAAGTCATTTTATATAGTAACAAAATTTATGTATTATATATAAATAAATATCACAATTTTCTTATTTTTCTATATAAATTAAACTTTTAGCTTTCATAATTTGAAAATCTCCATAAAAGTAATTTTTTTAGCTATTTATATTCAAATTTTACAGCGTGAAATCAATATAATAAATAGAATTTTAAGATAGTCCAAGTTTACTTTGAATGCGTGTACACACGTGTCTATGCTAACATTACTTCATTGTATTTTTCAATTTTGCAACAAATTAACTTGTATATAACATCTTCTTGTCTCTGGAATTATTTATAAATGTCGTGATTGATATACGTGGGGCTATTCAAAAACCGTACGAAAACTTAAGCTTTCTGACAGTCATTAATCTTAATTGTACTTTACTCTTATAAAATGATTCCCAGTGAAAAAAACTTACAATATTTGGCTGTTACTTTTTTTCAATAATTTTAACGATTTATGAACAGTGCTGGAATAAAATAAAAAACTAAATTCATATTTTTTGTCATTAAAATTAGTTAAGTTCATAAATAAATAATTTAAAAAATAATAATTAGTCTGCGATCCTTGAAAACTGTAAATATGCATGACTAACATTCATCTCGACATATTTGGGAATTCGTATGAGTTTTCCAGCAATACTAATAATTACATAATGAACCCGACGTATGTTTATTCTTATCAAATATAACAAGTGAAAATTAGTAAAACTTATATTGTCTTCTCTGTATGTACAGTAAGAAAATACGTAGATTTATGAGAGAGTAACAGAGTCTATATAAAGATAAGTTAACTGCTCAAGAGTAATGTAGATTAAAACGACGCCGCTTTTGCATTGAATTTTGATGCTATAGAAACTAGGGACGGTATATTATATCAACTTATAGGATGTTGCTTAAAATAAAGTTGAAACTAGAATTGTAGATATAGCGGGTCATACTACTCACAAGTGTGTTTGATTATATCATTCTCTTTCGTTTCAACATTCAAATAAAAATAAAAATGTAAAGGGACAAATTTAAAAGTTCAGTTTGTTGCTTTGTCATCAAATTTATGCACTTCTTTTTAAAGGTTGAGTGCAAAACTTAAAAAAATAAAAAAACGGAAGTTGACTTGCTTTATCGATAAATTCATCCGTGACAGTTATTATCTACTGTTTGTGTATTTTTCAAATAAGTGTGGTTAATGTTCTGGTTAACTAGTGCGGCTTAGTGCTCTGAACGATTAAGAGTCATTTAAAGGGCTGCTGTAACAAGATTTTATATCGGATGCTTTCCTCATCGAATCCCTAAAAATGTATTCCTCCCCTAAAATATATATATATATATATATATATATATGCACATATGTGCGTCATAGTAGATTTTATCAATGTGTCGGTATTAAATAATTAGTATAAAATTCATAATAAATTCAATCATCGTTCCACAAGTGTCAAGGTTAATGAATGTGAATTTCTTCATCTCTATCTTTCAATATATTTTTCAATTGCTAAGACATTAAGTGTCAAGCATTTCGTTTCGACAAAAGTCCATTTTAATTATGAATTATTAATCCCACCAACTCAAACGTTTTTTACGACTACGTTTTCTAACAGTGCGATAAAAAGAAAACAAATAGAAGGACGTAATTTTAAAAGATTCGACGAGAAATAAATAGAAATTGTTTATAAAAGAACTATAGAATATAAATGTTGCCTCTCGGTAATAAAGCCAGCCGGAGTGTATAGGTAGAAACAACTTCTATAGCTAATTAGAGCATTAAGCTGCGAGGTACATGCTTTAAAGCTTACGCAGACAGTGTGTGCACATATCAAAGAGAGTAAGATTGATTCGCGTATAATTTCAACGCGGGCATGACATTGTGAAAAAATATTGCGAACACGAGTATTATTTAAACTTGTATTTCGAAGCACAACGAAGCTTCTTATAATTGTTACGTTTTCGCAGCTCAAAATATAATGGTAAAGTGTGATCACAACTGAATTTCAATCGAGCTAATTTTATTTTAATACATTTCGCGTTTACTGGCGGCTGCTCGTGTGCATTACTGATTTAAATAGTTCGATTTAATTTTCAATTGCAATCGATACAGTCTCACTTAAGCGACATTCAGCATAAAGCTTTGATTGTGAAAGCATGCGCACGTAGGAAGTGAGATGATCGGTGAAAAAGTTCGACTGCAAAAAGATGGATGCGTATTAAAAGGAAATATAATTGTATCGTAAGCAATGTTTTCTCTTATTTTCCGAGGGCTATCGTTAACACAGGAGGGAGAGATATGTTTGATCGCAGGATGAAAAAGTTGATTTACTTTTCTTGTCAGTGCTCCAGAAAAGAAACTCGTTATTTCCGTCTGCTTGTTTACTAAGAAAGTAATGAAGAGTCGAGGCACTCGTATACTCCTTTGCTTGCATTCATTCGTTTTTCTATAGTCATTATTTTTTGGAATTTATCGGTCGCTCAGCGAGAATTAGAGTCGTTCCAGTTCTTATATGCTTACGTCCACCGATGATATTTGTCGTTTTCACGAAATTCCAAGAACAAAGTACACGCACAAAATTTAGAATTGTAATAACCCAATTACCGAGAAACGTATAAAACTCAATACCAATGTCAACGGTTTTATTACAATAATTTCAATGGTTTAATTAGCTTCAAGTATATTAAATTATGGGAAGTTATTACAACTTCTTAAAAAGTTTAGATCAGAAATACATATTTGAAATGTCGTTGCTGAATTTCCAAAATTGCATTTATGAATTCACGGGTTAAAATTGAGTAGTGAACTACTGATTTTCTAGAGTCGTAACACTATATTCGCAGAGGCTTCCCTATTAGGTTACGCATGAATATTGCAATAACTTCTCAAAACTATGCGGCAAACATTTTGTTACTTTATTATTTGTTAATAAATTGATTTCGTTATATTTTATTAGTGGTATCTCGAAAGCACAGTAGTTTCTATCTCTAAATAGGAGTTCTTTTTATAAGTGCTGTCGCATTCGAATAAAATATTCTTTATACTTAACACACAAAGTTGAAGTACGTAGTATACATTATTAATAGTATTCACATATTTGATATATTCTAGGTTATTTAGTTTGCGTGTTTTTTACATGCACTGATTTTATGCCAATATTAAAGGAAACGGTAATGCGTTATGTGGCTTTTATGAATGTAACGTGTGCACTAGAAAATTGATCGAGAGTGTGAATATAAAGCGTAAAAAGTAACTTATGAATCAAAACTTATGAATTTTGCATTATGTATACGTATAAGCATTTATTTATAATACAAAATACATTTCTATGCAACGGTTGTGAGTACTTTTATGTATCAGATAAATAAATTAACGGGTACGTGAACAAAACTTTAGATTTTTTTATGTGTACATGTGCAATCGTCTACTTATTTTAACTTGAATTTCATTTTACAATTATTATACTATATTTTATATATAATCCAAAAAATTATTTGATTTTACTTTTAACTGTATTTTGCTTAATTATTTCAATAGTCCGTAAAATTTCAATGGCAGTATGTTGCAATGAAATTTTTATTGCTCTATAATTTTCTAAATTAATAATATTTTCCTCAATTGAAATAAAAAAATTATAAGAGCGAGAAAAAGAGAAAAAGGGAATAAGACGTGACTGTTACGTTCAAAAACTATATATCTAGTAGGTGAAGCTAGTAAATTAAAAAATTTTAACAATAATACTTTCTATACAATACATTTGACCTTTCAACTTTAATGTATATCAAGTAATATTGCTAAACCGAATAAAAAGAATCGATTTAATTTATTAAAAAGTTTCACGTATATTTTAAGAAAAAATTCAAAATAATTTAAAAATTGATATAATGATTTAATCTTTAGAAATGAAATTTATAAATAATATAAAATCTCGTTATCGTTAAAAACAGTAATATTATATAAAATTTTTTAAAATAACTTGTAACTTATTGTTTCAAACATCAATTTATAACACAAGATGTTTATAGCAAAAATAAATAGTAGTGCATTTAAGCTATTGATAGATTTCAAATTCAAAACAAGTAAAATCAATCAGTTATCTGGTATAATCTGTTGACCATTTGCGGCAAGATCAAACATATATATCAGTTATGTTTCTGAATGTTCTAAAAAGTTTACGATAAATAGATTCTAATTTGATATAAGATTTATTTTAAACGATGGCTATTTTTCTGGCTCGCGTATTATAGAAGATATGTACTTCTACAATTTAATGCAAATTGCTTTTTTATCATGAGAAAATAAATGTTAATTTGACAAATACTTTATGCACGTGGATACTCACATTATATAATCTGTGCATAAAAACACCTTTTAGAATAATTTTTTGTAAATAATTTAAAATAGTTAAGTGTACTTGTATGTGTTACATTTTTTAAAATTTATCAGTGGTTTTCATAACTGAGAAGGCGGATGTAATAAATTTATATTTTTTTGTTTTTAAATTATATGTTTCATTTCGTTAATTTATCAAACATTTAGTGCATCAAAAATCATAACCATTTTATATCAAACTTCAAACAACGTATTTTTTTAAATAAATTAAATTTGTTATGATAAAAATAAATTAATTTGCAATAGACTTAATCGCGTTTAACGAAAAAAGTGATTTTTTACTGTCTTTCCCGCACTCGTACATTGAAATTTTTTATATTGCTTCGAATACGACTAAAATCTTTCTATCAAAAGAGCATTAAAGATGGGAAAATGAAAAGATAAATAAAAAGAAGGCATGTGAGAAGATTATAATACTTGGAGTTTGATAAAAAAAAAAAGTAAGTTTAGAAAATATAATAGCACAGGAAGCATTGAGAAAATTGGAAGTTTATTTTTCACATTTGAATCTAGTACCCGAGACTTGACAAAATTTGTTACATTGTATATTTCTAACTCTACTTCACATTTTTATCTAGAACGTACTCGAACACATTTAATCTGACAATGCTTTTTTGTTTGTTCTTTTTTGAGCAGCAGTCGCGATATGGAAGAAAAAAATTCGCCATCAATGAGAGAGAAATGACCATAAAAAAGTGTCATACAAACAAGGTAGATAGATAAATAGAGAGAAAAACGGAAAAAAGTAGTATCGATAAAAAACGGCTATACACTGAAAGCAGATATTTGAGTATCTAATACTAAAGTAGAAAATGAGATTCAGGTATGACATTATTCATCCACATATTTGTCTGTTAAATTTTCGAAACTGGAACGCTTGCGACCACTTTTATTAAAAGAAATAAGAGCTCTCGTTTTGTAGCATATTTTTAGTTAAAAAAAAACATCGAAATACGTAGTTGTAGAATCCGGAGCTAAAATTTAATCATTAAAATTGGCAAAACTTTTTAAAATTAAAAAAAATAGTTTTAAATTGTGTTTGCCATTTTATTAGATATTTAATTGTTAACGAAAAGTTTTTTTAAATGATCCATAACGATAATTTAAACTTCATAAATTAAAATTGTTTTATATATATTTAGTAGATCAATCACGAAGATTTCGATGATATTGAAAAGTTCCGCCTAACAAATCATATTTTATAAGCTGCGTTGTAAAACGAAGTATAACGTTTGAATACCGTGACACCTCTGTTCTGAAACATTCGTAATACGAAAATTTTTACGATGAAAATTTATTTTTACAATAATAATTTAATTATCAAATAATTTTATATATTTTGACAGATTTATTAGGTACATTTAAAATAGATTCTAATGTATTCGCAACATAAAAAATATTAGAAAAATATTAAAATAAAAATAAATTATAGACGCATATTACAATCGCATTATCTATCGATGTGGATAAATATGATCCAAATTTAAGATTATTTTCCAAAGTAAAGAATAATAAATTATGCAGTAAAATTTGTAGATGAAAACATTGGTTGTTTTAATTACCAAGATGAAATGAAGTACTCTAAAAAGAAATTTAATTTCCTTTTAGAGCAAAAATAAAAAGCTATAAAGAGAAAAATGAAGTAATCGTTGTGAGTAGATTTCTTTCGTTTTTTCTCTCTTGTAAAATTTATATGAGTGAAGAATGAAATTTCATTCTCCAATTTAGACGTGAGAAAAAAATTTGACGCTTTAATGCAACTGCTTTTGTTTTCACTCCGAACGTCTGTCTGACGTATAACCTGAAGTAGTGAAATAAGCGTGTTATTGATACTATTGTAGATGTTGTTACCGATTATTATCGAATTACAGACCGAGTATAAAACACGTGAGGCCGTGATGGCCACATGTCCGCGCACTTTTACAATAGTGTGTATTCGTGTAGCGTCGTGTAGCCTGGCACGGCTCTCAGGTACACGCGCATGAGTCTATCTGTAGACAAAACTGATTTTTTTCATATTTTATTCTCTCTGCTTCTCTTTATCCACTGCTATTTATCGCGAAAAATTTTCAAAAATATAATTAGAGTTGATAAAATAGAGTTCATCAAATAGTAAATATATGAAATTTTCCAAACGTTGACTATAAAATTTCCTAAATAAATTATTCCTTATGAGTTTTTTAACAGATGAATTCTTTATATAAAGTTATTGAAACTTTAAATATCATTTAACGTTCTTTTTATTAAATATTCGTCTTCCTGTAATTAATAATTACGAATATTTTATTCGAAAATTCATTTATTAAAAGATTATAAAAAATATGAAATATGTCGATATTAGTTAAATATCCAGTAACTTTTTTAAATGATAAAATGCACTTAAACTATGGGTATAATGCAGTTATTTGAACTGCATACTCCATGTGCAATTCCGAGTTTTAAATTCCAAAGGTATTTATTTATCACTACAATTATTCTTAAAGATAATAATATTAAAAAAAATAAAATTATTGTTGTAAAATGTATATTAAAATACATTATTTTCATTTAAAAAACTGACTTTTATTATTTGAGAAACGAATTAAAGCATCAAAAATTACTATAATTATTTTCAGTTTCTAAATATACTTTCGTAAAAACTTTAAACATTAACGTTGTACAATAGATTTTGAGAAAATAGTTATATTATTTCATAAGATTAAAAGAAAGTAATGTAGTAAAATATAATAATTATTTATTCAAATTTATCGAAATAAAGTAAGTTGCATTTCTGTCACTAGCATACATAATTGAATCGAAGAATAATATTTCTAAATACTTATTTTGAAGAAAAATTTGATAAAAAACATTATTACTGAACAAAGTAACTTTTGGTAATTAAAAAAATTAGTTTGGATTTTATTTGAATATCGAAATATTAATTACAGAATAATTATTTTTTAAAAAAGTTTATCGCAAATAAAACCGTTTCCTTGAATAGTAAAAGAAAAATATCCTTTTATTTTTAGTAATTTACGTTTTATCTTTGGTTGGTAATTCTTTTTTTAATCTGTAAGAAATTTGATTTTTTGAAACTATTTACGAGTAATTAGTATTTATGGTGGGTGTGTGGGTGCAGATGGGTGCGCAGTTTTTATGCTACAATGTTATACAGTGTAAATAAAATTAAAAATAATTTATTTAGTTTGTCAAAAATTATATGTCTTATAATAAATAGTTTTTTATATACATTACTTAAAGTACATTAAGTTTTCTTTACTCTGAAAACGATATTTCCATAACTATTACGATTTAGTAGCAACATTTCTGATCAATTACTATTCATCCATAAAGCATATTTAATGTATTACATCGATTCATTTCTTTTTATTTCGCTCATTTTTATTAGTGTTGTTTTATGACTTACAATATATTATTACCACATTTTTCAAGACATTATTTTATTCTTTGATTTTAAAAGCATCCGTAATTTTAAATTACCTAAATTAAATTTATTTATCATTTGATTAATATTTTTTTATACATTATGTATAATTAATGTATTATATTTGAAAAAAAGTCAAGGTATAATTAAATGTAAATACAAATATTAATACGTACATTCTTTTATAAGAAGTCATATTAATTCTGTAGAATAATCTAATCAAGTTAAAATAATAAATTTTTATCAACGTTTGGATTTTTTATATTTGATAATGCACCTTCAAATAAAAATCTTCTCTCGTGAGAATAAGAGCTGTTTACAAGTTTAAGAACACAATAACAATGATTAAAGTATTATGAGTTTAATCGTCGAAAAAATATTTGTTGCATAGCCTCTCAACGATAGTTTTTCTCGTTAACAGTTAATGCTAAGCCCAACGTACAGAACTAAGTTCCAAAAATAATTTTAACTATATTAAAATTATTAAAATTTTATAAAAGAGAGTACGTAAAAATTGGCAGAGTTTTTACTGAATCTTTATGGAAAAATTAATTTTAAAGCATAGAAATAGGAATCGTAGCTCAACAATAGAATTGTCTATGTTGTGTTTGCAGGAATATTGTTTGCGTGATAATAAAGTGATTCTAATTTATGGTCGTTTGACTTATAGGCGCCATTGACGCCAAGTTTTAATCATCCAATCTATGATATTCTAAGTCGCGATTCAATATATTCCGTATAAAGTTATAGCGTAGAATAGTAGTAGTGGAAAAATCTGCCGTTTCGCATGTGCTACGTCAGTGTTCGGATGGCTTTTGATTTTTCTCTTTTTTTCTGCACGTGATGGCTCTTTATGTCAGGAATGGAGTATTGGAGGCAAACATGCAGAGTCCTTGACCTTCTTGGATGATCTTGAACTTTGAAAAATCGAAGTTTGTTGTGCATTCAGTTTTTCATTATTACACCTAATACGTTTTTCAATTATGTTTTTGTATTATCTCATTATTTATTTATTTACTATATTTATTTTACAATCTATGAATGCAAAGTCAATTTTAATTTCAATCGAAGCTAACATAAAAGAATACATAATATTTAGTTAGAAAAGCAATTATTAGGTTTAAAAATAAAAGACTAATTTTAAAGTTCAATGTAAATAACAATATATTTAAATTAAATGATAATTTTCTTGTATATTAACTTTTAATATGTTTTTTTCTAAATTAATAGACAATAGTTGCTAATTACATATGAAATAGATTTAAGTACAGACTTCCTCCTATAAATAAACACTTGTTAAACAATAGCCAAGCATTTTTGGTATTCCTTATTTAAAGAAACAATATTCGCTTACTTATTCTAATTATGTCTTTAATTTACTTTGAACACAATTTCCTACGTTTTTCTATTTTTATATTCGAGATAATTAAAAAATACGCCCTGAAAATATTTATAAATTAATGGATAAATATTGATTTATTTCAAATAGGATTTAATCCAAATTATGGAAATAATGTATCTTAAAATATTAAACAAGTAAGCGGTTTTTTATTTTACCAATAGGAAGTAAAAATTTATACAGAGTATTTATTATTACCTAACTATTATCTAAATATTAGAATGATTGAAAAGATATAATTATGTGATATCATGACATCGCGAAGAGATATCATTACTTTTAATCTAAATAATAATATAATTTTTGTGATATATAAATATTTAAAAAATAAGGAAAACAACACAAATAAAAAGCATAACGTGGATCTGAAGAATGATATAAAATAATTTTCTGTTTAAACGGAGAAAATAATAGCGTGAGACTTCAAAAAAATTAATTATGAAAAATAAATTAAGTAGTTTTAACTTTCAGGTAAAAAGGACTTAAATCAGAATAAATTATTATATGATATATCTTATGTTATCCGTTAGCTTATTATGCATAAAACTATTAGCAGTTCTCGTTCATCTCCGTAATTTCCTTTCCGAATTCGAAATGATAAAGAAAGTATTTATTCTCATATATTTTTCTACTTATATTTTTCATATAATTCTTATCGAAGTATTTTCACATTTTCTCAAGATATATTTTTTTCTGCTAATAAAAGTGCTAATCAATAATAATCTTTCACAGTTAGAAATATCACAAAATTAATATTTACATACGAATAAATGGCGAAACGTTTGAATTTAAAATATGCTAATATAGTGTATACAGTAGTATATATTCATTGGTTTTCAAATTAAAAAAACATTAATGAATACGTGATAATGGCAATTTTGACGTCCTTGCTTCACATGTAATCATCATAAAAAGGTTTTTTTCGGAAGGAGATGGAACGTAACTTCTGTTACTGTAGCTGCTTATTATTTTTGTTTATTTGTGAGGGGATATTTGATAAATTTGACAAAAGCCAATAAATATAAAATTCATATTTTCATTATTATCACCAACAATATTTGCTCATGATAATTAAAAGAATGATCTGATGTTAACGGAAAACTAAAATTTGTTTGCTCAAATAATTGTTTTTTTTATAATTGTAGCAATTGACGCATAAAATTTCAAAAACTGAAACAAAAGAAAAATATACAAAGCATAGAAAATTCGTTATTTTTTAAAAGTTTTTTGCAATAAATGGTCAGTGACTTTTACATTTGCTGGTTTGTCTTCAAAATTGCACCGCGTTAAATAAATTTATTGGAAGTAATTATGGTAATGTTTGATCACAGCGTAAAACATATTTTGTTATTTATTTGGTACACATAGATGCTTGTAAAAACAAATGTTTAGACACGCGCGAATTAAGGCAAGAGCAGTAAACTGCTAAACGAGGTTTGATCGATCAATATTTTCTTTCTTGACTTCCGTTCTCGAATAATTCGTATTTCGCACTCGCAAGTAATATCAATTAATTTTTATAGAACTGTTTTGTTAATCGCAATATTTGTAACTGAGATATGCACTCGTGTTTAATAAAATTCAACGCCGAACCGAATATTCGGCTCGCATGCCACGCTATACTTTTGCGAGAGAATTTTATTGCAAAAAATTGACATAATAATTATTAATACGACATTCAATATCCTAAGATATGTTCATAGTTTTAAACTGATGAGTTACGGTACGCGTTATGAATAACAAATTAATCCACGGGAATTCCGTACACAATTTCATAATTATTCGTCGTAATAACGTAAATTAAAGATAATTGGAGGCTGAAATTACGTCAAAGATACATTTGATTAGTAAAAAGAAAATAAAAGTTTGCCGGACTGCAGTTTCTCCATTTATTCGCACAAGCTATTTCTGAAGGAAAAGTGCTGTTGTCGATCAGCGCAGCACCGAGCGTCAATCGAATCCGTTTCCGTTTGCAGGAGAAGTTAGGGCAGCAACTAAGTCCATTACAGTAAATTATGCAAACGAAAAAGTTTTGCCGGTTAAAAGCGGCGGAACCGGTCGAGAGTGGCCAAATCAGAAAGTCGGACAAAATTAGGCAATAAACAGAAGCGCGTGATTACCCGCTCATCCCTAATCTCCTAACTAGTTTCAACACACGAATTGCAGCAGGAGTCGAAACGCGAAAGGCAGCCACGCACGGGACGCCGGGGACTTTAAACGCTCGGTCTAGTCGCTGCTCTGCGCACGTTTGCAAGTCTGGCAGTTCGGGTGGAAGCCGAAGTGGTACCAATTCCCGTATGACGCCTCGTATAACTGTTGAAATGATGGAGGAGCAGCGCTCGAGTTTCGTCAGTTTTATATGTGCATGCACTTGAAGTTGGTACGTGTTCGGGAAACCGAGCCAAGCCATTTCGCGTATGACCAGCAGAAAGCAACGCAAACTATACTACTTAACTCAAGATCGTGTATCATATGGAGATAAGTGAGCCAGTGCCGCATGAATATAAAGGATCTAGCCATCTCGGGTAAAGAATGACTCAACATTAGTGCTTTCAAAATTGATATTTTATTTATGCTACTGTCGAATCATTTCCCGACAATGGGTCCTGCGTTTTTTCTTAGCTCCTCTATCGATAATTACCAATAAATCTTTTTTATAACAATAACGAAGTTTTTTTCCCTGATCTATTTAAAAGTGGCTTTACAGATTTCTTGGCGATGCACGAAGTTGATGGGCATTACGCTCTACTTTTTCTAAAATTTTCTATCCGATAAATGCACTATTCTCTCGATTTTACTTGCATAAGTTCAACGAGGAACAATTTAGTTACTCGATATGTGTACAAATTCGCTGCTCGTTCAATGACTCCGAATAGAGATTATAAGGTAAATTTGGTTCGGTTTAACGATGACGTTTACAAAAATAAATTCAATTATTTTGATTAAAAAGTGCTTGTTGATTTCAATGAAAGAGAAATCCAGAATCAAATTAGAGTTTTCGATAAAACTTTTATTTACTACAGTTACGGAAAAAGAGCAGTAATCGAAATGAAAACATTTTGATTTTTTAAATTAAGAAATATTTCATTCAGAAAAATAAATTTCAATTCATTATCTTACGAAGAAATTTAAAATATATTTCGTGAATGATTTTTTTGTTTTGATATTTGATTAATTAGGACCATTTATTAATATTAAGTGGCAGCATTGTATGGAATATAATTTATTCATAGAGTTTATTGCTTTGGAAATTTCAGTAGAAATTTATATTATGAAATTAAACAAATTAGTTTATAATTATATTAACATCTATCCGAGTAATATTAGGCATTTAATATTTATAACAGCATAATTCATAGTAATTATAATTTTAATTGTATTGTATACATTTTCTTTCGATAGATTAAAACCGTCAATTCCATTAGTGTGCGTAAGTATAGTTAATTTTTTTATGTAGAAAGACGAACAAATAATAGAATAACGCCTATCCTTGTCTGCTTTGCATAAATTATTTTCTTAACAATTTTAATCTCACGATAAACAACTTATGTCATTCACTCTCATTGCAATAAACTATGTATTTATAGAAATCATTATATTGCAACAGCGCAATAAGAGTATATGGACTATTAGTTATTACACAAATCAAAATTAACATTTATTCTACAAAACTTTTAATGAGTTCAATAATATTAAGATTGATTTACTGTAATAACTCAAATACTGTACTAACATTGAAGCAATTTATATAAGATTATAAACATCTTTCAAAATATAATTTTTTTTTAATCAAAAGATATCTAAAAAGAATAATAATTAGATCAAAAGTGGTATCTGTATTTTACTGATAATATGGTACAATAATTTTGCTCAATTTGAAATTTGCGTTATTATTCCGTTTGAATAAATTTAGTAATATCGATTACTTCCAGAACCTCAGTTAAATTACTTACACTAATCAATTTCATTAAACAGTGGTTTTTTTAAACCGAAATAATAGATTTTTAGAATTATATTCTAAATTTTTGAACACAAACAAAAGTCACAATTTTACATGTTACTTTTGAAGTTAAAAAAAAAATACATATCCAATGTTTATATATATATATATATATATATATAATAGTTATAAAATCTCTGCAATTTAAAGCATCAATTTACTTATAGGAATAATATGATTATACCAAGTTTATTACTGTTTTATTATAATCTCATAAGAAATACTTAGTGGATATTAAACCTACGTTATCTAGTATTTCTACTAATGTTTTACATAATGTATAATGCAGTGATGACAAAGTAAATTTTTATACTAATTTAAAATTGATCTAATGTATGCTACGTTATAAAAATAAACGTTTCGTTGTTTCTACCTTCGCCATTGATTGTATACGAGTTATATTATTAGAAAAATAAGCTAATACTCGATGTGAAATAAAAAATAAATTAATTTAAATTATGTCTATGAATATAAATATATTATATACATATATATAGATTTATTTTAATAAAAATTTCATGATTATTTTCTGCTCAAAATATTTTTGTGTCATTTTGAGTTGCTCAAAATTTTAAAACGAGTACGTCTTTTATAGAATGTAATTCTTAATTGGATCCTCTATTACCACTTTACCACTTGGCAACTGAATTGAGCAAATATGTGTTCAAATTCTTTAAGACAAAAATCCAAGTCACGCATTGAAAACAGACTCGAAAACGTCTCGTCAAGTCTCGTTTATGTTGCTTTCGAAGGTTCAGGTAGAGACTATCATTTTTCTTTTTTTATTCATATATAAAAAAATAAAATGTTTTTCTATAGTTCTCTATCTTTATAAGTTATCCACCAATTATTTTTGGCAAATGAAAAGACTGCCGATGGAATATTAATAAAATACGTAATTATTATTTATAATTACTATATTTTTCTAAATTATTATTCGTATGAATTCATGAATAATTCGTCTATAATTGATTATAAATTTTTAATTCTTTAGATCTAATCATTTTAATGTGACCGAAGAACAGGAATAGTTTGGAGAGATTAATATATACGTAAAGTATATGAAAGGAAAAGTAATTATTGCAAGGTTGATCATAATGTTATGATTCTATATAATTAGATTTTATTTTTTATTTTTGTATATTAAAATATAGTTTTATTATATTTCATTAAAACCGAAGTACTAACTTTGTAGTCGAGTAAAAGATATTTTGGGAAATACAGAAAATTTCATAAGATATTAGATTCATATTAATATTGATATAAATTATTATTATTATTATTATCATCATTATATTTTATTAAAGTGTATTTGATTATATCTAATCAGTTTTGATAGCATTTATACTGCGAAGGATGTTTTTGTATTCAAAAAATGCTTTATTATTTTTTTTTTTAAATTTACAAGTTTCAGCTTTAAAATAATTTTTATTTCACATAATCAAGAATATAATAAAATACGAATTCTTTAGATATACACATGCTTGGATACAGTGCTATCATTACATCTACATTAATGATTTATATTACATAGGCGTTGATGCGTGTTCGTTTTATGTAAAAGTAACATAGCAATTTTAAATACTGATATATTTTGCTTTTTTTAATATTAAATGAAATTATTTTACAATTAATTATAATCTGTAATCAGACTGCAATTTGGGTCACGAAACAGTATTTTGTATTTCACTTTGTAAGTCCTTAAAATATTAGAACATATTTCATTTTTAGGATAGATACTAATTGTTTAGATACTAATAGTTTTAAATCATAAAAATTTGATAATATTTCATGTATTATATTACTCTATTATAAAACTTTCTTTATGCATCACTTAATACCTCATTCAAGTTAACAATAAAATTGAGCTTTATTGCATAATTTTTTATTAGTAAGTAAAAATATGTCGGTATATAAATAATATAATATTTAATAAATATGTATGAAATGTTAAATATTTCATTATTAACTATTTTTTTAAAAGCATTTCAATATTAATATAAATGAATAAATGAATGCATGATATTAAATTTATGCACTTAATTCTACATTTATAAAAATTTGTAAATTAAAATTATTTTAGTCTAACAAGATTGTTAATTCTACATGTAAGATATAGATTACATTATGCTCTTAAATTTAAGTAGATAATTATAATTTCCATAAAGCAAATTTATTTCAATTATAAATTAAAATTTTTCGTGTAATTCCGAATTCACATGATTTTATTATTTGCTATTTATACAAAATAACATTTTTTTAAAATTTCTTATCAATTTTTAATTTTCTGTTGGAATAATTAATATTTTTTAGTAATCAAAAGATAAATCAATATTGGAAGAAGTAAAATTAATGTTTAAAAAAATACATAAAAATATAGTTTAAAAGTAGATTAAATAATCAACTACTTTCATTTCTTGAAGACGGTGAAATAAAAATGATGAAACTTTTTGTTCTTATTTATTTATTTTTTTGCTTTTCATTACGTCTTAAGAGTTGCAGTTAGTCAGTGGTCAAATAAGTTAAATTAGTTCATTTAATTGTGTTCTTATATTATATACCTAATTACTAAACTGTATAGTTAAACTTTATAACTAAGAAATAATCGTATCACAAGTTATGAAGCAAAAAATGATATTAGTTTAAGTATAGATTACATTTAGAAACTTTAAAATTGATTAAAATCGGTCAAATATTAAGATTAAATTTACAGTGTTTAATAATTTTTCAACAATATATATCTTTAAACGATTCACACAAGTTATAAAAATTAAAGTTTTTCATAACTATTAAAAGAATAATGTTAAATAAATTAAATTTACGTAGATAAGTATTTAAATGATTTATACTGGAAGATTATATTAACAAGTTGCTAATATAGCGTCGTATTCAAATATGAACGTGATTAAGAATCGTTGACAAATAAAATATTTTTATTTCCTCAATTTTGTTTTGTTGATATTAAATTATATAGTAATTTTTCGATAATTTTCTTAGCTATTAACACAGTATTTTTTCACATGTTTTTTTTATTTTCCGCACAGTGTTTCATTCAGGAAATTACGCATCTTCTAGTCCTTGGAAGTCTCAGCTAAGATAAATTAAGATCCACCTACAAATGCTTTAAATTATTTATTTTCATAAATGGTTAAATTATTACAAAACACAATTGAAAATTTATTTTTAGAAAGAGACTGAAATAAATAAAATGATCACCAGTAATTATAATTAGAAGAACCGCATGTTTATATCAAGTTTAAAGTTTTTTCAGGATTATGAAATTTAAATTAAAGATACTTTCTGTTGTATGTGCACGCGCACGTGTTTCTTGATTACTTAAATCATTAAAGTAATCAATAGCTAACAGAATAAAGTAGTTTAAATTATCAAAGATTCATTAAATTGCAGAAGCTTTTTAGAGTTTTGATGTAAAATAGACAGCTGCCACAGAACTGAAGGTATCAAAACAAAATTAAAACTAAAATCAATAATATTTTAATATTGTGAAAAAGCAACGTTTGAATAATTTTCACTATTTATTGCAGGAACGCTATTTATTTAACTGATAAATACACGAAATACAAATGTGTTAAAACAGATAACACAGTAAAATATAGTTATTTACGTTACTAAAAATTGTTTTACGTTCAAGGTTTTCTGACGGTGATATTTAATCCAATATTATAAAATAAGAGACCAATATTACGTATAAAAACCACACAATGGAAAAAATCGGCATTTGTAATTGGAAGCAGATGTAATGAGATATAATGATGATTTAAGAACATAATTTCGACCAATTATTTCATGAATAAAGGAATAAAATCATGAGATCATCACCATTGACTATAATTTTTTATTGCACAATGCTGGAAAATACATATCGCGAATACAATAACTCTGAAAGTACGATGTAATGACTTATATGAATACGGAACAATGAACAATGGCAGTAATCCAAGTCTATATCGTGTCAGGGCGCATCGGGACGTCACAAGTTCACCACAGACCTTTCGGCCGCATCAGTGAAAGACCAAAACTGAAAAACGCAATCTGCGCCGATAAATGCAAATGAATACACATTTTTGCCGAGATCAGTAGGTATTAGTGGGTATTTGCATTTTCAATGCTCTCGCGCTCCTTGTTTATGGACAATTAGCAAGCGTGACCGCAGCCCGTAAATACAAAGGAATCACATTCTGAGCGAATCAGTGTCGGACACTCCCAGCGCGTGTTATTGTTTATGTTTCTATTCCTTAATTGAATTAATCCTCAAGTTTCAATTAATAAGCACTAATGTATGCGTCGCCGACGTAATCTGTAATTGAAACTCGCGATAAATTGGTGTTAGTTGGAAAGGATTGTGGTCTACGAATATCGATACTCTATTCAATTTAGCGAACTGATACACTACAATAATAATAAATTTGAGCCGAGGGGAATGACCGATGGTATTTATTTTCGGGGCTCAGTCAAGTTAATACTTCTCGCCTCAAAATGTATACGACGCTTTTTTCCTATTTCTCTTTTTTTAGTTGGCAAACATTATCGAACTTTTTTCATAGTATTTTCTTATAAAATCGAACAGAAAATCTATGCGAGAAACAATATATACGCTAAAGTTTAACAAGCCTGTACGAGCATATGAATAACTTTATAAGTTATTAGTATCGATTTGAATTTGCTATTCACGACCTTATCTTTAAGTCAAAATATTATAGTGTGAGGTTTTTTTTACTATTATTAAAATTTTGAAATACTTTCAAAGCTGTTTCTTTTATAATTTGTTGATTTTTTCATTACTTGCTGTTATTCCTGTCAGTATGCATAATTTAAAAATTTGAAAAAATGCAGCTTACATGCTACGCACAAGTTTCCTTTGAAATTACATTATTACCTCCATGAGTGAATAATAATTATTACTTTAAAAAGTTAAGCAATTTATTTATTTTAATTTAATTTAATTTAGTTCATACAATGCTGAAACTAATTTAATACCAGACAGTTCTTTAAATTTATGTTTAAAAAATATTTGGTAAATAGTAGAAATTAATTTTTTGAAATTTTATTAATATATAAAATTTATTATAAGAAACTGCACATTGTCAAAAAGCTTTCATTATTTGATAATAAAAATTGCATTCAAATTTTATTTTCTTCTCAATTTTCCGTTAACATTATATATATATATATATATATAATCTATAAAATAATAAACTAATTTTTAATCGAAAAATAACTTTATTTTTTTGAACGATACACAATAATTTAAATTTTTATTGTTTTTCGTAATAAAATATTAAATTTTTTATATTCATTCTTTTTTTTTAAATAAAACATGTTTACTTACATGTTAGTTTTTAGATTTAATGTAAGTACTAAACTTTTTCAAAAGTTTATTTGTGTATACTGGCTTTGTAAACACTTCTTCGCATATTATTTTTCTATTTTAATGCGAACATTCATTTATTAAACTAGCAAAGATGATTTATGTAAGACTTGTAATACCTATTAATATTATTAATAAGGATTTTCTATGCATTAATTTCTTTATTAAATTAACGCGATAAAAATATCTGAAAGAGTTTCGATTTTTATTTAACAGTGGCAAATATTATTCATTCTGGATTAATAAATTCATTCAAGAATGAATAATTTTAATTTTGTTATGAATTCTATTCTATAAAACTAATTGTTGGATGTTAAATTGTGAAATGTTTTTAATCGTGTGTTAATATAAAAAACATATAATTAATATTTTTCATATAATTATTTTATATTTCATCATCGACATTAGCTTAAAAATGATCTAAAATTATAATTTAGAATACGTCTATCACTCGTGTATTATTTTAAATAAATCGTGTATTATCGTCTTTTTCAGGTTTTTATACAAGTAAACGAATAGTGTGGAGTAATAATGATTTGACAGTGCTACATCAAAATTTCACTCAAAATTATGCAAAATTATATTTGTAATACATACTAAAATTACGTAAAAATAATAATTGAAAACAAACCAAAATTTTTTTATGAATTTTATGATTCATCACGATTTTACTTTTACCTTATAAGTGAACAGAAGCTTAAAATGTATAAAAATGTAGCATTTTACGAGCAGAATCACATGTTATGAATACTTGGTTTATTAGCTCATTAATAACTGCCTTTAAGTCCTTTTGAATTATTCATATCTGTCTGTAGAAAAATTATAAACTAAATTATTAGCCGACTGTAGACTTGTAAAAAAGAATTTACAACAGGTGTTCTTTGCAAAAGTGTAACAATTTCTAAATTATTCAAATGGCAAAATTGGTAGATTAATAATCGATAGATTAATTTTAGTTAAGAAGTTACTACCGAATTTTTAGGTAACGTAAAAAAAAAATACAAACTTAATTACATTGGCCTTATAAATCCGCGTGCATTTTCAATGAAATAGTTGTGTACTATCAAATTCGCAAGTAAAAATAAAAATTATTATTTATCGGAACGACGCTTGCGGAAGTGACAAAAATTGAATCATAAAGTAATTAGGGATTATAAGCAGATTTGACGTTCTGGCGTTGATTTCACAGTTGGATGCCAATCTCGGTTACAAATATTACATTATATTCACAAGAGAACTTTTGACGCGAAGATGGATGGGAGGGTTGAACTTACTGTTTTTATACTCTCGTTAGCTTAAATGTTGATTTTTGTATCGTAAAACCATCACTTAGTGATTGAGTAATATGGTAATTTAAAAGTCATTTAAAGGCTTTGACTTTGTACGTGGAATATAATTTTTGTATATTAATGGGGAATATCGACAGGCACGTAAAAAATTTTTGAATTTATAATTACAGAGTTATTATAACAATATTGCAGGAGCGCAGTTGCGTTCCCTCCCAATTTCCATGCAACTTAATAGGTTTCTGCACATTATTTGCACATTTAAAAGTAATACTAAAATTTCAAAAAATTTCTTCACCATTTAACGGACTTGCAGTGCATTTACTTTAAAGTATTTATTAGCTGCGTTAAAAATCTTGGTGCTAAAATAATCAAAATTTCGGACACCGTTATTTTGAGAGTAGAGCGCCTCCTTTAGATGTCCGGTCCCGACGTTCAATGCTCAGGTTATTATTTTAAGAGTGCACATCGTCTATTGGAGGTACGTCGAAGTACCCGCTTTACGTTGATGTGGGCCTCTGATTTTATCTCGACGGCTTAATGGTTTAATCGTCGAATGAGAGCAGTAATGGTTCGTGCTGTAAAATCATCGAAACAAGCGATAAATTGGGCGCGTCTGTTAAAATAGGTTGCATTTGTTATTCGTGCTTGGGACTAATTTGGCTGCGCTGTCAACGGGTGAGAATTTTTAATTTCTGAAGAAGTTGGCGGTTTCAATCGTTAAAAACGAGTCCAAGAGCAGCGATTTATTATCGCAGTCATTACAATGTCATCGGGGCGAAGGATTAGGCTACAACGATCGAGCATCGAGCAAGGGAAGAAATTCGGAATGCACTACTAGCAACGTTGGGGCAGAGCGAGATTTTTATCAGGCAAACGACGCGCACACTTCTGCGCACGGACGTCATAGCGTATACTCGGTTTAAACCGTGAGCACGCGGTCGTTATACGTTTTTTTTCCTTTTTCGTAGTATGCGCCTCCGCGACGCCGTTACTACTGCGTTTTCTCGACTCCTTCCCTTTTCATCGGAAATTGCCGCACGGTACGTGCATGCATGTGTACACAGTTATCGCTTTAACTCGCGGATTAACACCATTCCACTAAAAGTAGTAACAAACATAAACCTGCGCTGCGCCTCTCGAAAATTTCGATTTTACGAATTCACCACTTGGAGCGATCTTGGATCAATACCTTCCCTCCTTATTTTTTTTCTTTTGCTCTCTCTCTCTTTTCCCGTCGCTCTCTTCTTTTCTAATGATGGAGAGGATATATATTTTGTGGAGATTACCGCTGAGTAGACTCGCTCTTTCCGCTTGATGATTTTTTCGATTTATTGTCTTTGCTCAATAGAGTACAATCTACGTGTTTGTCAGAAAAGCAATTTTCTTATCATATAAGGAAACTTCTTATTACTGCTTGTTGAAAAGTATTTGAAAAATTTTGAATATACTTGTCGGTTACTAAGCTCACTCTGGCGTATGTTATTATTTGCCGTTTATCATTTGGCATTTAAGGGCCGAATTTATTTTATAAAACTTGGTTATTTCGGCCATGTTTGTTCTATTTAACGCACGATTAAATTTACGCGAATTACAATATTGCATTAAGCAGAGGAGCAATTTTTATCGGCATTAGACTGCCAAGAAATTCGTGCTGTTACAAATAAATATTAATTTTGGAAATTCATATTCTTGAAAAGATAACACACGGAAAACGCTGAATAATATAAATGTACAATATTTATCTTTAAGCCAGAGTCTGTGTGTGTGTGTGTGTGCGTGTCCGCGCGTGCGTGGCTGCTCGCACTCGCGCAAGTTTGTATTAAGTATTAATGTACTCTATAATTATGAAAATTGAATAAACGACCAAGACTTAGCGAGGGTTGCGTTAATTTTATTCGCATTCGAGCTAAATGTTTCTTCATAATTTGAAATTATGAAAAGCACGCCGTTGCAACTTAGCGTCGGAATTTCGACACATGTCGCGTGTATTACACAACCGTTAAGGTAATTTTGAATCGTTAGTAAGATAAATAATAAGTATCGTGAATTTTACCCTGAAATATTATTGAAATTAAATATAAATAACCATGCGCGTGCAATAATTTTGAATTATATATAAATGAGATTCATAACTTTTCGCTTCTGTTCCAATAATAATATTGCGCTTACAAATTCATAAATTCGAAATACATTTGGCGATATTGTAATCTCTAATTTTCCACTATTAAATAGGAAGTTGAAGCCTTGTGGGTGATTAAAAACAGGCCAGTTTTTCTTCGAGCCAATTAGATTAGCAGTTTCGGCCTTTTGGCATGGCTGACGATTTCTTTCTATCTGTCACGAAGTACTCGAGCACCTTCATTTTACGAAGATGAGGAGCCAAATAAGCGTTCCAACATTTACTTTAACTACCTCGTACGTCTACGCGAAAATTAAGAGAAAAGCAGTTATCAAGCCTTTATTAATCAAAATGTATTTAAAGTCAGTTTCACAGAAACTTGCCCAGCCATAATGGGATTCATTAATTCCATAAATAATTTGCCATATTTTCGGCGAATGCTTAAATCTCTGCAATATGAAATGTGATTAGTCGGGAAAAATTACTTTAACCGCTCACGTATAATTTTTTCGGAGCAACTTACCGAGAATTAAAGTGAAAAGTGGTCTGCGATTTTATGAATGAATATTTAAACGAGTAAACACGTGCTTCTCACGCAGTTTAAATTAGATTGATAGCCTTTAAATATAATTAGAATCGCCAGCGGAGTGCGAAATCCTGGAAAATTGAAAGTATTTATTTTCTTTAATTCTTTTAGGGAAATGTACGTAGGATCCAGCGACTTTAAAACTACATTCGGGCGATTAAACGCTTTAATATTTATTTGCTATGAAAACAAAGCTCGCGTGTAAGAAAATTTTAGTACCGCGTACCAAGAATCGAAAACTATCGCTGAACTTTGAGTTATTCGAGTATCGTCATACTAGCAGAATAACGGTTGTACAACATAACTAGTTTAACTGAAAGCAGCGAAGGGAATTTTATTTCCACCATCGATTGGTCCAATTAAAGCGTAATGAAGCGTCTTCCACTGTAGCAGTTTCCTTTTAAAAATCGAGAAACCATTTCACTTTCTTATAGTAATTTAAATAGTTATCCAAGTTCGAACTGTAATTATAAAGCTCTACGTATTAAGCTTTCGGGTTTTTTCTTTTTCCGCGAGACCGTGCATCTGTTTTTGTCGATGGCGTTCCGCGCGCAGAGACTAAAATTTTTAAATAAACCGAGCTCGGGAGCAGCGGGAAACCTTCATCGGAAAAAGCGTTTCCCCGCCGGCCGAAAGTTAAAAAATACGCCGGAACAGCCTCGATTTACTTAGTAAAAATAGACAATGATGCAATCCGCGGAAGAGCGCAACAGACCGACGCTCCGGCTCATTGAATTAGGCGCGAGAGTATCTCGTCGGGAACGGACGGACACCCCCTCCCCCTGATACCGTCGAGGCAGGATCAAAAGTATGAAAATAGAAGCAAGTGCTCGAATGATAGCCCGTCTGTCCTCGTGTCGCTAGCGCTTTTTGGGGCGAAGTTCAGTCGTCCCAGTCGTGCTCTGTACGCAATTAAACGCTCTCTTCAATAATCCCTTCTGCACGTCGTTCCAACAAGTATTCCCTTGCTTATCACCATCTCTCCGCTCTTTCGAGCTTCGTTCCAATCGTACCAAATCAGTCGACTTATTTTCATTGCTGTCCTTTTGCAGATCGGCCCCAGAGACTAAACTGAAATACCGACCATAATTAATTTATAATTATCATAAATATCGGTATACAGCATACAGCTTGTGCTCGTGTATCGATGAGAATAATTTTCAATCAATTTTCAAATATAGCAAGATCTATTCTAGGAGTAGCCACTTGCAAAATACCGTTATAATATAATATATATTGATTTTTTACCTATAATGAATAAAAATTCGCTGTAAAGTGTGGAGTGAATTTTTGGACTTCTTTTTTTAAATCACGTGAAGAAGTCAGACGTTATTTCAATATAAACAAAATAGGTTAAACCCCTAATAAAATGGGGAATACAATGGAGAATAATTTTGTTCTCATAATCCGATGAGTTAAATATCTAAAAGGGTGGAATCAATCCTGATTTTTATTATGTTGTCCGAAGATGATGTTCAGAGATTAGAGTCGTCGCATTAAAGCATATTATAAATTGTTTTTCGCTGAATCTAAAATCTTGACAAACTAAAGATTAGATGTCAAGTTACTACGTTTTAATATATATTCTAGATGCGTTTTCATGTTGCACATTAAGTGAATTTAATTTATTTAATAATTTAAATAAATGTCAGCGTCATTGGCTGAATTTTAGTTGACGTTTATTACATTTATCTGACGCATAATATTATTGTTCGTAGTATTCTTAATTTTCCATTCGGATTGATTCTTCTAAATAAGTACATCGGCAAAATTTTAGTAAATATTAGGTTGTAAATAATTTTGCGAAATTCGTCTGTTAGCTTATACTTCATATTTAAAGACAAAACACGTCAAGAATTAATCGTTATTCACACGTAAAGAATATTTATATGACGAGTAGGAAAAAGAAAATTCCTGTATCATTTGCCACGTGTGTATCAGCCTTTTTTACATTTACTGTCTTCATAGTTTTTCATAAAGGCCGACACGTTATTTATTCAGTCGCATCCATCTCGAGTGAATTTTGCTGTAGATGTAGATTTCCTGCCACAAAAAGGTCGCTGACTTCCTTCCCATTCCTATCCGGCGTTCGTTATAGAAAATCGAGTCAAATAAAATGTCGGAGAGATGAAGCTGATTTCGTTCTTGCTTCAATTTCTGTGAGAAAATGATTATAATATCATTAGACTGTGAAATGGAAGTCTTATACGGGGCCAAGATTTTCTAATATAGCTGACGATGAACTATTTTCAATATAATGGTAATGATTAATTGATATTTATATGCATTGAAAGTATTTTGTAGTCGCAGCTCAATGATATCAGTAAATAAAAATTCATAATAAACGATAAATTTTGAAAATATTTTAATGCTCAGAATTTGGCGTAAACGTGCGAATGCTATAGAGATATTAACAATTTACGCGACACTATTTTTATTTAATATGTTTATTTTTAACCAATAAGGCAACCCTTCATAATTTAGCAAGAATTAATTCTATGTTTTTATGTAATTATTTATATAAAGAAATATCTCACAGGTGTGTCAAGTTTATATCTTGATATTAATGGTAAAATTTTACATCAAAGGTAAAAAATATATATCGTTTATTAATAATTCGTTTGCATGACTATATTACATATTTTTTTAGTCGATTAGATAAATATGCTTTGAATTATTGAATAAGGCTGATACTTATTAAAAATTCACACTCAAAATTTTAAGAGTAAAAAATTTATTGGTATTTTTCTTTTTATACCAGTAACTTATGACTTCATAATTTTTTCATGAATATGATATAAAGTCACGTACGAAACAAACGGATGAAAGTTCGCATAGCTGACATGAAAGGTGGTTAAATGGATTTATATCAAGATCTTGCTGCTATTCCATTGAAGTGACTCAAAAATAAGTGAATTGATTTACATCAAGTGATAATAGCAAACTTTTGAATGGTATAGTTTCAGGGTACTTAAAAAATTCATTTAAATTAGGTTCGTTGTGTTTATGAATTTTTTACACTCCAAGGAGAAATCTTTCCACGCTGATAAGAAAAATATTTTAAGCATTCGCAAGCATTTGTTCTGACCAGCTTATGGAGTTCCACGCGTATATTTTATTTTACAAATGTTACAAATGTCTCCCAAGTATATCTGTGGCAAAAGCATCGTTTTGACGTTTATTTATGTTCATGGAAGCTAATCGATAGGTTTTGCAAATCTTTGAAAATTATATATTCAAGTAGCGATTTTAGCATATCCGAGAAGTTTCCGTTTTTTACCTCGTCAGATTTTTTACCTTATTATTGTAACGGAGAGATAATCTCTTTGTTTTTTCGAACACGTGTAATGTATGTGCAGAGGGAAATTGAATTCACCCGTTCTATTTGCGTGCAAAGTTTAAACGAGTAAAAAATTGCCTACAAATAAATAAAACATTTTTTGCGCGATAAAACTTTATATGAAAACAATGAAACTCAATATTAGACACATGTACTACAGGTAAATTGTTTATAATGCAATGTAAAATAGACCGCTTCGAGGTTTACATTATAATGATCAATTTCTCGAGTTTTCGAAGACGAGTTTGTCAAGGATAGGGATTAGAATCTCTGGTTAAAAGCTGAAGGCTCGCGTCGAAGGTATGTGCTATAATTATTACGGCTATACCCATATAACGCGATCCTTAATTAACCCTTTAAATAAGTTATGAGAATGACTCGTGTTATTTAATTTTTCTCTCATTAAATTTATAGTGCAGTCCACCCAGTATATCTAATAATAGGCCTCGAAAGTTCACGTGAAAAAGAGCAGTCTTGCGTTAATACCACTTGAAAAATCATCAATGCAGTTGACTTGGTAAAATTAAGATTTTCAAATCTAAAACAACGTGTTGTTATTTTTCGAAAAATATTCAAAACCATATATCGCATCGATTTATCCAGATACCGGAGAAACCGATAATCCTTGCAGAAACGTTTGCCAAATCGGTTCACTGAGTTTTTAGCGTCACATGAACTCTTTCACTTTGTTTTCTCTTTTAGATTTTCTTTGCTCTCTTTTTATGTGTACAGCCCCTTTTATTTGGATATCATTTTGTTGCTCTGTGACTCGACGTCATCCATTCTTAGTTTTTTTTTCCTTTCTTCTTTTAAGTGTTGATTGATTTTCTTTTATTATGAGACTCTTTTCTTCGTTTTTCTTACTCATTGCACGGACAATACTTAAAATACTTTTCCTTATTCGTCCCTTACTACGCTGTTTCTTTTTTAATTCAATTCTTGGAAAATTTTGTTTTCTGTTTTATTTTCAGAAATATTGTTCTAATGATTTTCAGAAAAATAAAATTATTGATAACGATAAATTTATTTGAAAAATGCTAATGTAAACAAAGACAGTTTTTTATAAAATCTGTTCAAATGCGCAGATCTCTGTAATGAATCGATGGAGTACTTTAGTTTAATTTTAAACGTTACTTTTTAGGCTGAAAACTTTAGTTTGGTTACACTAATAAATATTTTAATAACGAATATATATTTATTATTTAGATGCACTTCGCGCAGTTTCACGAATATTGTAGGCAGTAGTTTTTCTTAAAAGAAAAAATCTTTGAAAATCCATTAAAAAAAAAAAAATAATTTGTTGGATTGCTTGTGATTAAATTACATGTAAAAATTTAGTTGAATTCTGGCACAAACTAAAGCTAATGAAGTCTCACGAATGTATTTTTGCGTAGACGAAGAGAAAAAATTTTTTTAAATTGATTCCACACACAAATTTTTATTAAAAGTACGTTTGGGTTGGCCGAATAAACACTCCAGTAAGAATCATGGATTCTGATTAGCTATTACAAATTTTCACATACGTATTTGTAAATATAAATGTATATTCTCATAGTTGTTTATGTCCTGATAAAATAATACCATAAGTCTTCGATGTGCAGTGTATCAAAATATAACTTGAAAATGTGTTTTTTTACGATTTATACCAATAGTTAAATGTATAAAATGACTTTATTCGAAAGTTCTGTAACTTGATATAACTGAAAGAGCCATTATTAGGAGTTTGATAAGCTTTCTGATGAATCGCCTCGTTCATTGATTGTCGATTTACCAGAAAATCGAAAGTTAAAAATTTGAAACTTGCTAATTCTTAAAAAACTCATTTTTACTCATTGCTAATACACCATACATACACACAATATACAAATGCATACAATGTAAAAAACTCGAATCACTATAACATAATCCTCATTTAACACATGTTTTAACTCTGTGCAGTGCCAAAATCACACCTACGACCATACCTCTGCGCTCGACAATCACAAACTATGTCTATGTATTTCATATCATCAATAACCGAGTAACAAAACAGAATATAGACGCTTTCCGTATTACTCGTCCTCATGCACACATAATTATTGTCGTACTAACACCACCGGTTAAGAAGATTGAAGAAAGAAGGAAGAAGTCGATTCTTAGCCATTTGCAGCTCATCGCCATCGCCATCGCCATCGCCATCGCCGTTACCAACGCAGCCGCAGCCGCAGTTCGTCGAGAGGCTCTCGAACGTTGCCGTCTACCAGCGATAAACAAACCCAACTGACCGACTTTTCCTAGTTGTGCCTGCACACTCTTAGTTTACATACGGGGCTACTTTGGCCAGGACGACCGACCCGGGAAAGCGGCGTCACAGCGGAACAAGACTCGTACTTTCGGTACGTGCCAGTGCCATAGATAAACAGTCAAACTCGTCGTCGCGTCCCGGACACTATTGGCTCGTGAAAGTCTTAAAGACCCGCGAAGTCGCAGGAAGAGGCAGAGGCACAAAGAGAGAGAGAGAGAGAGAGACCATGCAATGTCAAGGCAGAGAGCGTCGATACTGCTGCTAATTTCGAGCCTCGCAGTTGCAAGGATCTAGATTTGGACCAGTGAATATTTTTCTATACCTGCGACGGTCCCGAGACACATAAGGAAACGAGAAAGATTCATTAAGATAGAGACCAAAAGAGAGCGTGCGGATGTCTCTTGACGCGTCCCCGACTCCTGGATAAGCAGAAGCGATTGAAGATTTGCGTCGGATCCCGGAGTCACCGAGCCTCTCGTGCCGTAAGTTATTCCTCCAAGAAAATGGAGGACCCTTGAAGGGTGCGGCGAACAGGAAAAACTTTCCCTCTTCCGTTCTCTCTCTCGGGTCACCGCCGTGTACGGGGGGCGGCAGAACGCGGAGAGCCAAGTGATGCGCGAGAAGCTCTGCGTGCCTGCAAGACGAGAAACTCTCCGGTGATCGGAAGAGAGAGAGAGAGAGAGCGAGGAGCGGAAGTTCCCTTCGCCTCGATAATCCGTTTTCTGGTCCGCACGCGCGCCCGACTTTGCAAAAACTCGGTGCTTTTATCCAGTCGCTGTCACGCATCAGCTGCACAAAGCGCCATTCGCAGGAGGCGCTCGAGCTTCCTCCGCTTCAGCCTTCTAATTACCCGTTAACTCGGCTCACGTTCGATCTCTCAGTCTCGGCTCGTGTCTAGAGTACAACGTTGCACCATCGAGCCGGGACTGCAACCTCAGTCAAGACTGACATTTTCACCAGAGTGGAGGGAAGGACCTGGTCCAGGTGCATTATCGTGCAGCCCCCGGAGTCGCACGAGCCCCGACTGCTGCTTAGGTTGTTCCGCGCCGAGGGGCGTTAGGGCGCCGAGGGGGGGGCGCGTTGTCCTTGCTGTCTGCCGTGCGCCGGCGGCCGCGGCGGTGGCGCCGGGGCCGGCCAGAGCGCCCCGACGGCCTCCGCGCCGAGAAGTACCTCCGCGCTCCTCCAGAACTACCCGCTCCAACACCAGCAGCAGAAGCAACAGCATCAGATTCGAACGGAACTGCTGCAGGTCAAGGGGGGTGGAGAGCTGGCGGAGGAGCGCGCGACGCTCGGCGATCTCGACGAGTACCTCGGAGACGTCGAGGAGGAGGAGGACGACGAGGACGAGGAGGGGGTCGAGCGCAGAGCGAAAGAGGAGGACGGGGGACACGAGGGGGGCGGCCAGCACCGCCTTAGCCCCCGGCTTCACGACATTGAGGAGGAGGACGATGAAGAGTGCCGCTATACGCGCGAACGGTGAGTAATGGCTTTCTCACTTCTCCAATCTCATTTACCGATTCCGCACTTCCTCCCTATTCTCCGCTACGCTCTCACTCGCTTTTACTGTATTCTTATTACCTTGCAGCTTTCTTCCTCCTCTTCTTTTTTATGCTTCTCATACTGTCACCCTGGCGCTAATTTTTTACAGCACTGTTACCTCCAACCATGCTTACATAACATTAAATTCAGCATAGGCTCTTTCTGTACACTTTTATGATTAGTTACATTCCATTTATTCGTCGGGTACAATCATATTCCTATTAGTCGTTAAGTCACAAGTATGTGCCACTTATAACAAGTGCTATATGTTCGGTATCGTACTGTAACTCTTGAAATTTTGCATCTTAATGCCAAAGTAGCGCATGCCATTTTATACTTTGTACGACCTATTTAAACATTGTTCCCTGAATTATTATTATTATTATTTTAAAAATTGTTTTATAGGACACATGGGCGAAGAACATACGTTTGGAAGAAATCTTAAACAAAATACATTAATTGCATTAGTGCGATTGTGTGTCTCACGTGATCCTCATCAACTGATAATTGATATTATCCGTTTATCCAAATCCAGCAGCTACGCACTTACATGATTAAGCCCTTAAATTTTCAAATATCTCACTCGTTGTATTTAAATACTGAAGAATGTCAAAACGTCTATGTTATTATAATTTTTTCCATACTTTGCTAAATTTTTAATTCAATATTGCAGACAATCACGTACAGTTGCAATGACTTTGATCTTTCATCAGCTTTTCATCGGGGTAAAAAGTTTTAAAATCGTGTTATTAACTGCAAATTCTGTAAATTCATTCACGTTAGTCTTGCAGTGAAGCGCGAGCAAAGATGTTGACGGATATGCCCTTCGCGTTCGATAGTTTATGATTGGATAATCTCTTTATTCATTGCAAATTAAAAAGATCGCATTTTAATTGTAAATACGCGAAAGCATATAAGACCTTGATAACGATCAATCCTTAAAAAGATGCAGTTTAATAAAGGACATTATTCCTTATAGATTACTGATTGTCGTATTGTCAATTACATAAATATATATTTGATTAAAACATATGCTATCGTACAGTCGAGTTGGTTCGACCTTAACTGTAAGTTAAAAAAAAATTCGTAATTAGCAGTACATTTATTTACATTCAATTTGGTTTTTAATTTTTAGTGCAAACCGTGCTGATGGCATAATTAATTATATAATATTTTATACAATATTAGTTTACGTTCTGTGGAGAAAAAAAGTATTTTATTAAAATGTTGCAGAGAGTATAGCGTTTAAAAGTATCGATATTTAAATTAATTGTGACTATTTTAATAATGAAATAGTTACATTAACATATATTCGCTTTATGTACTGTTACGAAAGATATTTTTAGAATTTTTGAAATGTATTATTGACGTAAAAACAATTATACATTGTATTAAGTTTTATTTAATATGAGCTTTATTGAAAATCCTATGTTCTACAGGTTAAGCAAAGCGCCTAAAACACAATTTATGTTTGGTGCCTCTGTCACGATTGATAGTTAAATATTTATTATTAAAGGCTTTTATGCGAAAGTTCCGTAAGAAAATATGAGCTGTATACTCAATTTTTAATAATATACTTCTAGAATGACACGCGTAATCAATATCGTTATAACAGAAAATAATAATTTTTATAATATTTTGTTAGCAAGAGATTGCAAAAAGTATACTTAAAAGTTTTACACTTAAATTAAGAAATTACCATTTTATTAATATTTAAAATACCAAATTGATTTTATTATTGGTATTGAAAACTAAAAATGTTGGATTAATTTTACGAAATAGATTGATGAAAATAAAATTCTTTTAATTAAAATATTGATTTCATCGTAATACCACGAATGTAAGAAAAATATGCGAATACTTTAAGAGCACGAACAATAAAATGAAAAATGAAATTGTTTTATTATTAAGATTGATCTAATTTCTTCAATTTTTCTTTCAATTATTGTAACGCAGTTCAAATGTGTTAAAATTTTATAAATAACGATAGATTCTGGAAACTTTGTACCGATGCGTAATGGTGCTTTTAAATATCGATAATTCTAGAAGTTTGAAATTATTAGAATGCGTCTACACGTTTTCAAATCAACCATAAAATATCATTAATACAATCAATGAAGTATTTGTAGTTAGAAATTAATTTTACCTGTCAATTGTAACAATTATTTTGAAAATCACAACCTTATCAATTTTACAATTATTAATAGTGGGTATAACGTAAAATTTCAAAGTTGAATTTCCATTCCACTACATAGATACTCGTAAAATTTAACTTTTTACTCTCGTCTGTATTTTTACTTGAAATTATAGTGAAATCATAACTAACTAAACGTAAATTATCATGTGTATTTTAAAGCTCTTTCCACTTTAAAAGCGTAGTTGTACATTATTTAAACTCGCTTGAGAAAATTTATTGATTGTTATTTTATAAAAGTCTTTTAACGAACAATTAAATTTAATGAAAGTAATTTATGAAATTTGCAACATTAGTTATATACAATTGAATATCAGAATGAAAGATAATTATAACAGTGATTTTAATCATTTTCTTTGTTTTGTCGTCAAAATTACTTATAAAATTAAAATTTACTATAAATGTTGGTTAATAATATTAAAACTTGAAATTTCATTTGTTACAAACTATTTTCAAATTTGTAATTTATTAATAAATGTCGATAATTTTATTATTGTTTTATACATTTTATTTATTACAAAACATTTCTTAAGGATTGTCTGAAAAATATGCAATTTATGCAAGTAAAATAAAGAATTGTAGAAAGATTATCTTCTTTGTGTTGCGTATGAATTGTTGTATCAATGTTAAAAATGAATAGCTTGGTGATAATTATGGGTATTTTTAGCGAGCAAACTATTATTATAGAAGTTTTTAGAATTTTCTTTTTAATAAAAAATAAAAAGTATTAAATATTTTTAAAGAAAAATAGACAAATAAAACTCGAATTTCCTTAAAAATATACAATATCAAATACTAAATTGGAAAAATGCAGCAAAAAATAGAGGACTTAAATTGACTTTTTAAAATAAGCATTTAATTTTCGGTTTTGCGATGATTGTATGAACAAATATAAAATAGATTTACATAAAGTTTTCATAATTAAAATACAATAAATTTGCTTTTAAATAAAGTCTTAAGTCATGAGTTACAATTGCAAAAATTTATAAATATTTGGTGGGAATATTATTTTTTAATTCCACGCTTTAAATTTTGTTTGCTATGTAAATGAAAATTAATAGCTCGAAATATTTTAAAACCCTTTTCTCGACAAAGTTAAATATTGGTATTTGTAAATTTAATTAGCATCAATAAAAACGAATACAAAATATACAAATGTAATTTTGAAGACAAATAAAAATTTACTTATTTGCCATTGTCCGTAATGTAAGTGGACACGAATATATTTAAACAAGTTTATAAATTGTTCAGCATTTGTCAATAGCTTTTTCACCCGCAAAAATTTTATATTGTGATGAATTATTTTATTTTCAAATCTTTTATATTATAAAATGTGATTGGAGGAAACAATTAAGTTGCAGTTGATTTAAGTAAAGTTTAATATGCAATTAGTAAATAAAAATAATGATAATTGTATTATAAGAAACAAAGTTCGCGTATAAAAGTAACGAAAGATCTTGTACACTTAACGAAATGAAATGAAGCGAAACGAGCAAGAGTTTTCAAGATATTGATTATTATATGTTCAATAGGAACGTTTTAAAATTCGAAAGTGCGAATGAATGTGAAAGCTTCAAGATGTTTTTTTTATCGATGAGTTTCGAGGCAACTACGAAATTCGCTTTTTTATCGTGCTATTCTTATGTAATCTAAAACTAAGTTTGAGCGAGTGCTGAAAAAATATGAAATTTCCGTGTACGTAACGTGAAATGTACGTTTTTAAAATAGCAAAGTAAAATTAGATCACCAGGATTTTTTGTTTAATCAGTTGGCGATTGATGGACACCGACGGCAAATACGGTTGTTCGCCGCGCGAGAGGCAAATCCAGCATACCTAGTCGAAATCAAATAGAGCGCGAGACGCGATCAACGATCATGTTTTAAAGAAGAGCAGCCAACGCTGCTAGCGATCATTAGGGCTCAGGGTGAAGATAAAAATGGCGATAATTTGCAGCGGGTTTTAGTTCTGAAAAGTGCGTCGAGCCGAGGTCGAGATGCGGGCCGCGCTCCCTCGTTCGATCAAACGCTCGCTTTCATCGCTTTAAATAGGATAAAAGCGCGGCCGCGAGCTTCGCACCTTCCGACGCTTTTGAGACTTCCCGAGTCGCAGCTCGTAAATTTGAGCTGCGGAAAGACGTAGCGATGCAGCAATAAACGGATGGGATCGCGCGTTGCTGCTTGACCGAGAATTTATTTCAGCGGATTCTCGAATTAGCGAGGAGAAAAGCTGCCGGCGCGGGGCTGGACGGAAACGCAAGGACGAGCCCGGGCCGTAACCCCGATAAGGATTACTTATTCAAGGCGGAATTGCTCGATAAAAGGCGGCGTAAGAGGCGCGCGCCGTGTGCAGCGTCGACGCCGCTGTAATCGTAATCGTGTGCGCGCACTGCTGTTAGGTTACGTAAACGATCGGATATCTTGACGCGCGTCTTCCTGCGCTCTTTTATTCTTTTATTATTTATCCGGTCGCGACTTTGACGATTAAGTTTTGCTTTACGCCCATGCGTGACGAGGAGCTTCTCGCCTCGCCTTCGGTAGCCGCGCCTCGCCGCGCCTCGACTCACCGCGTCGCCGATGAATTTTACGCTTCTCTCTGCTTCTTTCATTTAACTCTGTCTTGCGATAATTCATACGATAAAATGCTATCGCTGTTTGTTTGCTTCGCTGCAACCGGTCATTACTTAATTACGCCTCGAGACCAACGACCTTAACTAGCTTTCTTCTGCTGCGCAGAAAACTCGTGCTTCTTAATAATAATCTTATGTAACTTGCTTTATATAAACGCAAATTTATCGAATCTGTGTAACTATAAATGGCATATTTTTGCTCGCGCACTGGCGTTTCGTCGTCGTCGAGTTACGGACTCCTCCTTGGAATATGCATATTTTATTGGCGCGTACGTGATAAGAATTAAGTCAATTCCGAAATTGTGATAAAATTTAAGCAGCATTTTATAATGATCCGTCGCGCTTTAATTTAACGCGATAGATTGGATTTTGAAAATTAAGTTTCTTTGCTCGCGTGTTGTTGCGCGGAAGCCTTCGAGTGCGGAACTCGGTTTCGCCATTTTTGGATACTTCGATTTGGAACGATTTTCATTAAAACGCTATTAGGCGGAGTCTTGAGTGCAAGATAAATCACGTGCGTTAAGGAAGTAACGAGAACGCAATTGACGCTATAAATAATCTTAATTAGTAACTTAATAATAATAATACTCGAGAACAAAATCGACGAGTAAATCAGAAGTTGCGTGATTCACAAACCAACATAACTATTGTATCCCACATTTTGCGTCATTTTTTAATGGGATAATTGGACGTTGCACAACCAGTTTAATAAACGGATATGTCACGTTCGCACAACTAAAGGAAAAATATGCGTGAAATCTTCCAAGCTGCTAAAAAACGCGATTTTTTGTCCATTAATTTCATTATCAGTATTAGAATGCGAGGCATGCGTTTATTTATTTTTTCCCACGAGAAAATGGCGAGTAGCTGTTGCTCGGACTAAAGCTCGTATGTAACAGGAGATTTCAAAGTCAGCCTCAACTCTTTAATAAAAAGCACAATTTCAGAATATAAACCAAGTTATTCTATTACGTGTTCCGTTGGTACTAGTTTGGCGACGCTTGGATAGACAGTACATTACGTAACTCTGTGTGCGTTTACTTTTGAATCTGCTCACTCTTTTTTGTTTCAGATTGGCATTGAAATAAAAAAATCGCAAATAAATTTCGATCGTTCGCAATATTTTTCATATTCTTATATTGAAAATATTTATTATCTGCGTAAAAACGTTCATCTTTTTCAACTTCGCTAAATAGATAATACTTCATTTTTCCATGCCTAACATTAGTTTTTTCATATTGTCGTCATAAGGCAAGCGCGTCATCTACTAACAGTACCATTAATTCTGTTTAGATACACAATTTGAAAAGTAAATTTTTAATCAACTTTTGGCTTGTGATAACATTATGTAATTAAAGTTTACCTTTTTATTTTAATATTCTTCGTAAATGTGACTTACAGAGCTTATATACTATGGAATTATTAGCTACATCTACACGGCCAATTTTTACGTTACCACTTAAGGATTTATTTATTAAAGCATAAAAAGCTGTATTCCTCTTTTTTACATTCGTTTATCCACTTAAATGTTTTGTTAAACTAATTATAAACAACTTTGATAATGATTACACGTTTTACCCGAACTTTAGAAAATTTTCAAGAAATTTATTAAATAATTAATCTCGAATTAATGCTCACTCGAATGTTACCAACGCTAAAAAGTGTAAATGCTACAATAATTAATTATATTTGTATTTTTACAAACTTTCTTTAGGCACGAATTCACGCTGTTTAATAAAGCTTTATATAATTTTGAAAATTAATGTTCTGTAATGGAAGAACAAAAATAGAGAGATAAAATTTGAATGTAACTACTACAATGTCATGCGTGGAATTAGATATACAGATATAAACTACGTATGTTAAGAGCCTGAAAGACAGAGAAAAAAAGAGAGAAGGAGATAGAGAGAGAGAGAGAGAGAGAGATAGGGAAAGGGGAAGAGAAGTACAGGGGATAAAGTAATTTTGTACAGGATATTAAATTAATATAAGAATGACATTTGAAGCATGAAATGTAACTGAAATGGAAATTATTTAATTCCACATATGAGATATTAATTAAAATTATTTAGTATCAATCCATATGGACGGGGATGTATATTTAGGTTTAATAATATTCATTAATATTGCCTTTGTCGTAAGTATTTCTTTATTCAATTGATAGATAATATGTAGCTCGAACAAGTTTCTTCCGTATATTTATAATAATTTCATACTCTTACCAACTTATGTAAATAGCACATATGATAATCTTTATTTAATAGATAAAGATTAAAATACCGAAAAAATACCGAACGAAATATTTCAATAAAAGCTGTTAAGATTCGTTAATCGAGTTGGCAGCCAGATTTTTCAATAATAAATTTTTTTTTACAATTTAATTTATGCACGTTTAGCGAATAAGTAAAAAATGTTATAGATATTAACTTTTATCTATTTACTAAAGTTTCCCGAGATAAATGATTGTATTAAACGGGGGAAAGAGTGGCTATCCATTTCCGAGTATTTGTTGTACTTATAAAGATTTATAAATAATGGGAAGCCGAATGGTGCAAGTGATTTAGTAAGCAGTCGGTAAAAATATATATCGCATTGTCACCGCCCACGAGCACTGATATTATGCATAAGTGTAATACACATCTGCGCTACTTTATCATCGGCTTATATTTCGTGCAGTAGAAGTTTCAATAATCTCTTCAATTAAATGGGAGAAAATTGTATAATAGTTTACTCAGGCATAGTCGCGGCGAAATCTATGGACTAGCAGCCACACGCAATGTGGTTACTTATACATCTATTAGAGTAGAGATAGGAGAGCAAAAGTGGCATTCGGATTCGACGCGTGTCGGCGTAGAAGAACAGAAGAGCCAGCGTCGGGCTTTAGCATCAATATCGGCGGGTTTCCTGGTTGCAGGGGCAGCGATAAAGTAGGTGGAAGGAGAGGGAGAGATCGAGTGAGAAAGAGAATATCAGAGAATGGAAAAGGGAGGGAAAGAGAGGAATGGGTTGAAGATAAGGCAGAGAAGCCTCAGTTTAGCTCATTTCCCGATTATCCAGCCGTGGTTCAATCTATTTTCCGGATATTGTGAACACCTAACTGAATACATCGTTACGCGTAGGAGTAACTGTCGAGTGCTTATATTCGCTCTCTCTCTCTCTCTCTCTCTCTCTCTCTCCTCTCTCTCTTACTCTAGAATACTGTAACGAGGCGAAGGCTAGGCTTGCATATTCACGCGCGTGCACCATAAATCCTTTTTCATTTTATACTATTTATATTTTATTCTATTTTCACGCGCAAAGATTTTTTCTATTTTCGGATGCAAGTCTCAGCAACGTGCGCTTTTCCGTTCGTGCAATACTAATTTTTTAATTATTTTTACATTCTCAGAGAATTAGTCTTTCTCCAAATTTTGTTATCAATTTTCAACTCATAGAAAATTGTCCTTGCGAATCGAGCAACTTGTGAATAAACTAGTAGAAATTGGTTGTCGAATGAATTACATTAAATTGCTTATAAAGGCATAAAAGTTTCACAGCTGGTTGCTTGTTTCATTTTTCTTATGCGTAATCAAAACTGAAAATTCACAATTGCATTGTCCAAATTCATTTCTTATGAGAATTTAATTTCAAAATGCACAGCTAAGAGTATTTAATTATAAAAACGATTTCCATGTTAAGATTATAATAACTTTACTTGTTTCGTTAATTCCATTTTAGAATATTGACACGATAATTAAAAACACGTGAAAACATTATTTCGCTTGCGTTAAACGGTACACTATTCAAAAAACTATTTCTTATCCAACGAACGTATAATATTTATTTCATTGTATTTAGCTATATTTAATACTGATATATAATAATAATCTTGGCTACTCTTTCCAACTCAACCGATTAATAACTGAAGTTAATTTATCAAATTATTCAAATTAATATATTTTTCTCAAATGGCGACGTTTTATGATTTAATCATTCAGAATGATCAATATTAAATTAAGCTATTTAAAGCTTACCAATTGATTATGTATAAGTTTATTATAAATATACTTATACATTTATAAATTGGATAGTTTCTAAAAATATTATCGGTAGTTGATAATATATTATTTTAAATAACATTCAAACACATGTTGTTATTCTTTAATTTATTGAAATAACATACTTTTTAATGCTAGAATATCTTATTATACCGTTAAATAACATTATTTTTCTGGGATTTTCTTTAAATAATAAAAAATGTCATGCATAGTTAAATTTAACTTAATATCGACTATCGACATTTATATAAGACTAATTTTAATTTTACTTCAATTTAAAACTATAATAATTCTCTAGCACAGGAAAATATTTTCAAGACTATAAATAAATCTCGATTTATTAATAAAATTTAGATCGTTTTACTAGTTATTAAATTCATTACGCACGCATCATGAAAATAATAGTTACTACTTTTCTATTTACAAGTGCGATAGAGATTTATAATTTTTTTTTTCGTATTTGTAGAGAATATAGAGCAGCGGAATTTATTTTACACGTGATGAAATTTAATTGTATTTTATAATATTATACCTTCAGAAAACGTTCGTAAATATCTAATCAAAACTAAGTTTCAGAGAATTGTTAAAATGATCAGTTGAACTCAAATGTAATAAGACTCAATTTTATTCAGATTTAATAACACTTGTCGAGACATAATTATGAATAATTAAATAAGTTCTAGAAATTACTTGGTGATTTATAATTACTTATGGTCATACACAGTTAAAACTAAATTTTACGATGCTATAAACAATCTAATTAATGATTATCGTACATATTTATGTGAAATAACACACAAGTTTTTGTTAAATTTAAAAAATATATTATAAAAATTTATTATATTTCATAGGACAAATTTGTATAAAAATTCCGAGTTAATATGTATTTGTAATATTTTTTTATAGTTTTTGTAAAAAAATAGACTAGAGAACGTTGAAAATACGTTCTTTTAATAAAAATATATTTTTATTTAATATTTACATTTATATATTAAAAATCTTACTAATTGCTGTTTTATCGGTAATATTAGTATTTCATAATTTTTAAACATTTTGCAAGCATTAGTTTTAATTAGTTGAAATAAATTTTACAATATATTTTAATTACTGTTATGTGTAGTATCAAATAATTTTGAAAAAAGTAACATTTAGAAGAATTTTATTTTTCACTTTTTTATTGTGATTAAACTGAAATGTGGTTAGAATTAATATTCAGCAACTAAACAATTAAAATAATTGTATATTGACTGCAGCTATTTATTAATAAATAGAATAATAAATGTATTGATCTTACTACCTCTTTTTTAAACATTCAATCCTATACATTTTATTATTGAAAAACATGATTTAATGTAGTGTGAATAATTAAAAATTAGCGAATATAAAATAATTTCATATTAAATTCTGATGTTTGGTTAAATCTAGAAAATTCTAAATCATTGAAATTTTTTTAATTTAAAAGTATTGCAAATAATAGTGAAAGTGAAATGAATGATATTATTTTCCACGGAGTAACTTATTTTTAGATTTATAAATTAATATCTATTTATTTATCTGTAAATAATAATTAAATTTTATTTGTCAAAGGAAATTAATGTCTTATAATTAAATATTATATTAAAATGTTTTATTAGTTTTTGAAAAAAAATTTTATATAATTGTGAAACGAGAAATTTATTAAAATAAAAAATAAATAATTGTATTAAAATAGATTGCAATGCAGAATCTGAAAAGTAAAATCTACATTTTAAGAAAACAATATTTAGTTGGTTGAAATCGACAACAGTAAAGAATTTTCCCACTGTTGACAAATTATATTGAATATTCAGTAAAGATTTTCTGGATAAATTTACTGGATACTCTGTAAAATACTTTGTAACTTCTTTATTTAATAATCACATAAATATCACCTTTTCAATCTGAAATTTTAATAATTCCACGATAAGTTATTCCGAATCAAGATAAACTATAGTTTTCGAAAGAAATATACTATTCAGTTTAATTTGAAGATATTTATAACTTTTATTTGAATTTTGCAAAAACCAGATATTTTCGAGAGAATGAAATGCAATTGTTATAGGGTGATTATAACGAAACCGGTTTATAAATATTTTAACGACAATAGATTCTTTATACATAAAAACTGTTTCTTACTCGAAAAATTGATATCAATCGTCAAGTATCCATTTGAAAGAAACTGGAAAGAAACTTATGAGAAAAACCTATGATTGCAGACTCGATAGGGACTTTATTCTGACATATAAAGTGATGTGACACAAGACTTTCTTTCTCGGCCGGGGGTTTACTCAAGTTTATAAATCCAATTTGTCAATAATATAGAAATTTGAGTTATCGTGTTTTTAAATTATGCGATCGGTGTTTTTAATAATACATAATAAAACGAATATTGGTTAAATAATAGAATAAAAGTTTGAAAAGTGTGTCATCTCTGTACCATTAGATTATTCTAAAAATATTCTTTATATGATCTTAATTATTATTAATAATTTGATAAAAACTTTATTATACAATAAGTAATGAAATTTTATTTTATTTTGAAATTATATTAAATTAATCAAAATATAGTAATACAAGATTTGAAGAAATGCTTTTTACACGTGCATGATTTAATAATTTGCGTCAAGTGAATTTATTGCAATGCTATTCCATAAACTTACAGAATAAATCCCTGGAATATTGTTACAAGCATCGAGTAAACGATAAGATTACTTAAAAATAAAAACTACAAAATTGCTACTGTTAAAATTGAAAACAGTAGTATTAAAATTAAAATTACCATTAAAAGCAAGTGGTGTTGGTTCGACGCGATGTCATTCTGAGAATTATTTGAATGTTTCGGCATAATTCTTCTCCGGCCGTTTTTGTTGTTTGCGAGTCTAGCTCGAGATGCCTACCCTTGGATGTCGAGAGTCAAGTGCACATAAAGCATGGAGCCCCGATTCGTTGAGTCTGCGAAAACTGCTGACACTAAGGGTAGTAAAATGAGTTTTTCTTTGCAGGCACTACCAAAAGAAATCCCCGACACCGAGTGGCGGTGGTGGTAGTAGAACGGGTTGGCGCACACGTAGAAGCGTCACGACGGCCGGTGCCACCGGACACCAGCACCACGTGATCGCCAGTGCCGTCGCCACGGCACAGGCTAAGATGCAAGCTGAGCAGGGGAGCATCGGTGAACTGAGGGGCTACCACAACCTTAGGTCCCGACGGCATACCCTGGCTAATGTTCGGTGAGTTCCACACGTTTTCTTTATTCGTTTTTTAGACTTGCTCTCTACCCTTTCCTCCTTTTTTGATATATCGTCTCGACTACTGTCTACGTGAGCAGAGTTCCGTGTAATTGTGTACACAAGTAGCCTGAGCTTTGCTTGATTAAAAGAAAACTTGACGTACACATCTGTAATTTTAACGCTTCGCCCGACAAGGAACAATGTCCATTTTTTTAAGTAAAACTGCCTTCAAATCCCTTGAGTAAAAATTATTTTAGATTCTTTTTGGAGCATAGCTTTTAGCCCAATGACTTTTAATTTGGCGGAATTACGAAAGATTAATTTGTCTGCAAATTAATTAATAAGTTTCAACAGTGATACGGTTAGTATCACCATATACTATAATTTATTATTATTCTGTAAAAGTGCCATGAAAGGTTGTCATTAAGAAATAATTGCATACTCCTATTTTTAATCATGTTTATCGCAACAGAAGATCAGAATAGGGAAATTTAGACAGCGAAATATTTATCAGCTGCCTTTAGTATCCTCGACGTTAAAATTCGCGTTCTAAAAAATATTTTAATTAAATACGATAAATCCAATGTAAGTTCCTAAAGATTGAATAAAAAGGGTTTAGCGTAGTGAATTATTATCTCTGAAGTTTGGCTCGCTCACACAATATTATGTAATAACAAATTTTGCGAAATAAGCTGTGAATTTAAAAATAATATTGTCTAGCAGTAAATTAAATAATTATGTAAAAATCGATTGATTAAATGAATTTGAATAAAGTTTATATATCTGAATATTGTAAAACTATCCACCAATGAATTATTCGATACATGTTTTTGCATTGTTTCCAATTAAATTGGTTATAAATCTTTTTCAAAATTTCATTACTCAGTTAGTTTGCTGTCCAGTATCGAAAAGCCGTGTCATTATTTTCAGATAAGCTACTTATGAATTAACACATTCAATCTAAAATATTTTAGTCAGATTGGGATTCATTTGAAATTAATTTAAAATATCATTATAAACATGTTTAGATATATTTATTTTGAAAACAAAATACTTGCTGATTATAAAGTTAATTAAAAATATTACTCTATACATACCTGATTTCTACAAAATGTTCAATTTATTTCGTTAATTAGTTAAGATGTATATATGACTTTTCATTGCTAAATTTACAGCTATTTTTATGAAAATATTCATTTATACAATCTCTTTTTTATTTATTTTTTATTTCATTTTTACGATGTAATAAAATTGCACGTCATAAGAGAAAACAAATTTTTATTCCTGTAAGGTTGGGATTATTTTATGATCCGAAACAAAAATTAATTCGATTTGCAAACTCTCGTGCTAAATTGATTTTATTTAAAACATCTGCGTAATTTATAAGGATGCGAACGTAATCGAATGAATCGATGTGTATTTATTAGTATACCTTTTATATCTACTCCACACAGTTGGTTTTTACTGGCACATCTGTTACCTATAGGCAAATGCCGAAGCATTTCACTTTCTCGCAATTGTATGCGAAACTGCCCCGGCGCTCTGAAGCGGCTAGTTTTGCATGCTATAAACTGTCCACAGGCCACCAACCCAGGATGTCATTAGCTCCAAGCACGATCGGTGCTAAAGGTCACGTTTAAAGAAGCTGCTGCTCGCGACATATTGCAGATCGTAAATATTAAGAAATTCCGTCTCTGTTATACTCGAAAGCTTTACTTCTCTGCTTGATAGATCACTTTGAATTAAAAAACCAGACTGACGACATAAATATGAAAAATCGTCCTCAAGCTCTTAATTAAAGAAGCCTTTAATTCAATTACGAGAAAACGAAGAAAAGAAATTTATTCGGATAGCAATTGAGTCCTCGCAATATAAACTTTAAATGCGCTGGAAACATAAAACATTAACTTTATTTCTTACTGGTCTTAACTGCTCATTATAAATTTAAGTACAAATTCTTTTATCTTTCGCGTGTATAAACTTGATTAAAAGACTTTTTTTAGTATAAACAAGCTTCCTGTGAAAATTATTTGACTATAAAAATATTTATATGCGTAAAATAGTTTAGAGTGAACATTGAGAATTTATAAAAAAAAATTTATAACCCAACATGTATTAAATAAATTCAACAAGTGCAAAAGAATTTTAAGAGAATGATTAAGATAAATATTTGCTCTTTATTTCATTTTTTTTATTTTTACCAAGAATCATGAATTTTAATATTTATTTTAAAAACATCTTTATCAATTACCGGTATTACATTGCTGAATATCAAAATTTTAATGTTTAATTAAAATTTTATCTTTCTATCGTGTTTTAAATAAATTTAATATATTTATGATACAAAATAGATAAATATTTCAATCTTAGAATTATATTCTGGAAAATTATTTTCTATAAATAAAACTTAATTTGACATAAAAATTGAATGTTATATTGTACATTACATTGATTAGAGTAAGTATAAATAATATTAATTTACTTTTTTAACGTTCCGTTATCATTGATAAAGAAAATATCAATTTATGTAGTCCAAAGAATAATTGTCATAAAACATTAGTCAATAATTGCATTAGATATAGAATATACGTTTAAATTTAATTGAATATTTAGTTTATGAATTTTTTTTGATGAATTCAGTTTTTTAATGTTCGAATAAATGAATTTTGCTCTTATGAAAAATATTTTAATATTATACATTCGAAAACTTTAATGCAATAAAATTATTAATTAAAAAGAGATTCAAGGCAGTTTTTAGAAGTTTTTTCAAATATCACTTGTCTAAATGATAATTTTAATAATCAATATTAGATAAACTATTATTAAAAAGTAAAATTTTATTCATTTATAATTATGAAACAGTAGCAAATTTTTACTTTAAAATTTATTTTATCCACTTTTTTTATATTAAATTATTTTGTTGACCAAATTCTGATCGAGAATTAATTATTTTTTTTATTAAAAGTTTGAGTTTGTAAATTAAATATTAAAAATTGCATATATTCATATAAATAGCAAGTAACAGAAATACGTTGGATAGTATTTGAAAATACGATTTCAATTAAATTAGACCGTTAGTTGGAGGTATTTTGAAAAAATTAATTCTGTTTTTATATTATTTTTAAAGAAAAAATGTATATTTACTAAACTTTATAGGTTTATAGGTTAATTTTTATAAATTTAAGCAATAAGCACTAATTATTAATAACTTTTTATTTTTCATTTTAATTCAAGAAATGCGTTAAAGTCTAATTTAAGAAAAACGAGTAATGAATTAAAGTTTTAATCGAATATGTATTTTATATCACCAATGTTCTTCTAAGAATTAAGCAAAAATATAACACTTAATTTCGTTTAAGGCATTTTATTCTATAAATTAATTTTTCAAGCAACGTAGTTTATATCCGTCAGCAATTTACAGGTTGTATTTTAATTTATTGTCATAAGTAGGAATGCGACTGCATTTTTAACTTAAATATATATAAAGAAGATAATATTGTTATTAAATTTATTTACTTTATTTAAAAAAACTGAAAGTCAGCAAAATATGTTTAGAAATCGTGTAAGATGAAAAATAATCAAAATGATCTACAAAAAGTATAGGATATGATACGATAAAATATATATTTATTTGTAAAGCACTATATAAATATTATAAAACAATATATGTGCGTACAGATTGTTGTTTGAAGAGAATTTAAAAAATCTAAAGCTTAACTTATTTATTTTACACTTAGAAGGCGCGTGAATGATTATTTATGAAAAAATATAAATAAAAATTAGGTTTATTCAACTATATTCAATACAAGTTTACGAATGATATCTACGTTTCTTTTGTAAATGAGACAAATAAAATATAAAACCTTGTTTTACTCCGATTTTTATTGCTGTTTCATGTTAGAGGCAGAGAGATTCAAATTAATTTCATAATGTTTTCGAAATAGTTCATTTAAATGGAGATATATTTGAATTAGCCTACTTCTAGTCTATTAAAAATTATAAAATGTGTCGTTTTTATATTTATTGAATTATAAATAGACTTGAAATTTTGTAATTACTCGGAAAATTTTTATAAATGAACAAACTCAGTTAATTTTTTTATATGGGCTAAGTCACATATAAAATACAAATAGCATTTGATAGAGAGAAAGTTTGAACGATTTCACTATGAAAATACTTACGAGACAATACGAACAATTTGTAGTACAAAGTATCAAGTTGCATACTTAGAAAAGTGTAAATACATTCAGAGATTTTAAATATAATTGAAAAGATCTATGTTTCTTGCATACATACTTAGATTTTATCTTACTTTTTCTGGATTATTTTTGTAAGAAATTATAAAATAATTGAAGTAGACGACAACGATTATTGGAAATTACATTAGAGACAAAATTTGTCTCATTCATTTTATTGATTTTCTCGTACAAGTTACAGTAATTTACATATAAGGACGTATGACAGGTTGTTGACTCAAAAAGTTTTGCGAAGCTATTGCTAAATACAGGTTGTGCATGTAAAAAACAGAAAAATGTTCAAAAGGATTTTCTTACAAGTGCAGACCTTCATTACGGAATAGCAAATACCGTCTTCTCCTCTAAAATTGCAACATAAAATTTGTTGGTGATTATACAGCGCGAAACTCGTAATTTACGTATCCGACCTCTAGAGCAGCCTTCGCAATCCGTCGACTCAGGAGTTGACTGATTTTTTTCGGTCTTGCTTAGAGTTAAGTTGTGTCGCATCTCGCCTTCGATGTTTTTCTACCTTTAACCTTTAAAATTAAAGCGGAAGGAATTTCAGTTGGAATCAGCATCGCATCTGCATTTGTTGTCCACGCATATGCAACTCGAGCCAAGAGTCTGCCGAGTGGCTCTAGCCAATTCGAGTTCAGCGTTATGAACCGTTTCCCTGATGCGATTGGCTCTGCGATTCGCGCTGTCGAACAAAAGCTCCAGTGTGTGACCTTTATCCGTGTGCCTGCTAATGGGTTTAGTCTTCGGGAGCGTCGCCAACAGTCTCTGGTTTTGTTTTTCGAGGTAATTCGTGACTCCTGGAGTGCAGCGAACGAGAGTTTTGTATTAGTATTCAACCAAATGCTAAATGATTCATTACGGACATAAAAAGAGGTCGAGCCGACTTTAATCATTTTGAGGTAGTAAAGGAAAACGAGTAACTTTTGCTCTACGTCGGCATTGATTAATATAATTCGTCATTTAACATATATTTACAACGGAATAAGGGAGCTTATGTTATTTACTATGGTAGTCGTGTTATTTGAGAGCGAGCAGTCCAGGCGGATTATATTAGTGTTACTTGCATCGTGCAATCTCGATATGGTTTTTGTTAAAACTTAGATCTTACGCGGACGATTGATTTCCTTTATGTGCTTTCATCTTATACAATTTTACACTATGTAAGGCGCGAACTAGTTTAGAATCATCATATGCAAATTTCTTAATCTATAAATACAAATATTGGAGTTGATTCATTTTCAAATCAGTCGTGTGCATCGGTCGATTGTTTAATTTAAGTTTAAGTAAAGCAATTGTACATGATACAGGGAAAAGAAAATATTCAAAGATTTTTAAATAGTCTTGTAATAATTATTGTCCCGTGAGTTAAAACTGATAGTTTCAGAAATTTTTAAAAAAATAAGAGAACATTTTTCGTATGTATTTTTGCGCTGAAAATGCATATTCAAATACTCAATCATGGATGTTTTGAATAAAAATGACTGGACCGAAAAATAAAATAAAATTTTAAGAATGCTTTACTGCTTTAAAACGATAATAGCTTGCATTCGATGCAGTTTTGCCTCTGAATATTTTTGAATTTTATCGGTACTAAGCCACGAATCATTGCAAACGAAAAGTTTATAACAAATTTGATAAAGCGTCAGAATTCTGGCTAAGTGGGTAAGAAAGCAGAGAAAGTTTGAGAGGTATAATGTCTCGTTCACACTCTATTTAATATTAAATAAATTTAAGAAAACGTTTTCAAAACATAAAAAATTAATCCCCAGAAATACGAGTGTAAGCTTATGAGAGTGCAGAGTTATGTGTATAAAATAAAATCCGCCCGCCGAGGCTAAAGAAGGTAATGACTTTTTCTCTTTTCCTAGTTCAACGAGATACCTGCTTGTTTATTAGCAGCGCCACTTTAAATAATACGACACCGAGTCGCGAACACGCCATTGCAATTATTTCAAAGTGCGGTTTTTTTGGCCCTCACCTGTCACTCCACGAGCATCGTTAATCGAAGCAAACCTGTGTGTTTGGAAATTGTGAGCAGCCCCAAGGATCTGTTAAAGGGCTCACCGGTTTTTTCTGAATAGTAGTCGTTGTAGTAGATCACGTCGATCTCCAACTCGTTTGGTATTCGCTCGCCGAGTAAACCCGCATTTGTGGTTCGGCGAGCATCGGAGCGTTTAATAGGACAGCCACACTCGTGACAGCTTCCTTCGTTCACTTGGATCCCAACGAGGTCATATATTGGGCATTTTTCGTGGCGATGACATTTCCGTGTTCTTCGAAAGGGGCTGTGTGTCCGGTGTGTTTTGCCTATGCACCGGCAACGACAGCATCGATTCTGCTGTTGTAGAAATGCCTCTTCGTTCCAAAAGCGACCCCGATGACGTTTCATCCGTTGCATCTTGGCCATCACCTGCAGTTTGAACGCATCAAAAGTAGGATTTATCCATTAGTTTACGTCGTGTTTCAGTTCTCTGTTCTATTGTAATTTTATGAATGGTTGTTTTTAACTCTCGGTATCTAACAATATCTGCATCATCTGCTTTTATTTTTCATCGTTTTTTATTGAAAGGTGAGAATTTAAGTTTGACAGAATTATACATTTAAAGAGAATAAAAATGAAGTTTACGATTCTCAGTATTCAGTACAGCTATTCCATTTTTATAAAAAACAATTGTCATTTCCTCGCGACGAAATGAGATAATAACAAAACAGTATTATTTCTTAACAATCTTTTACTCGTCGTGCGCCTTTAAAAGTCAAGTGTTCATTTAACATATATAAAATATTATAAATGTATTTCTTTAATATTTGCTCAGGATACGTTTTATTGCAAGTATGCTGTTTTCTTAAATAAAAATTTCTTAAATAAAGTTATCTGCAATAAGTTGTATCCAAATATCAAAAATTAAGTTTAATGTAGTTGTGGGTTTTGCTGAAAATTTAATATAATTTTTCTTAAACGGTTTCAGCCTTTCGGGACGTCTGTATTTCTTTAATTTTTTCCTTGGCACTTATTCGACAAAATTTACTACTTTGTATAAAAATTTAAGATTTTTCCGTTTGCAGCTTATATAAGTAGTCGTGACTTGTTTTATTAACAAACTAAGTATTATGCTTAATGTATATTTCATGTAAAATAATAGTTATATCTTTGATTAATACGTACGAAAGATAACTTACAGCATTATTTTTCTCAAATTATATGTGAACTTTAATCAAATATATACATTTATTTCGTAATTTATCGGATTTCTATCAATTTTGTCTTATTTAAAAATATTCAACGGCTACAATCCGTTCATTTTATGAAAACGAAATTTTATAAGATTTATATGTATCACTTTTTAATTATTTTCATTTATAATATATAGTTATGTTATAATTTACGTTCTTTTATGCATAACACTAACAATTTTTCATATATTTAAAACTCTAAGTAAGCCCAAGGGAGATTCTATTAAGAATTTCATAATAATCGGTATATTAAAATTTTATCTATAGATCGTTTTTTATTATTCATACAATATTTTCAAAGTTCTTAGCATCGAATTTTTCTTAATATACATTGAAAATAACGACATTTTATAATCTATTAATTATGTTCGTGTACATAATTCATAGAATCTGAGAAAAGTTTAAAAATTTACGTACGACCATTCACCAAATCTATAAAGTTTAATTAAACTATTTAAACGAATTTAAAATATAATGTTTTGTGTTTTAAAATATAATACGAATTTCATTAAAACAGATATGCTATTCAATTTATTTAATATATATATTATATTTAAAAACACAAAATATAAATACCTTATACTTTATTGAATGCATTCTATATATTTATGATAAGTTGATTACGAAATTATAATCCAAAATATTGGTGTCAACTTGTATATTAATACATTCGGATTATTGTACTATAAGCCAATGAAATATTCTGAAATCTGCCTGAATTAATTTTATGCATGATGCATACCAAGAATTTTTAGAAATGGTGAGAACAAGAATTTGATTTGTAATTATATACTATTCTTTGCCAAAAATATTTTTAAAAATAGATTTTATATCGTTTTTATGATGGAAATACTATTATATAAACATTATTTTATTTATAAAATTATAAATTAAAATAATCTATGGTATTCTAATGTTTATATAAAAAATGGTTTTAGTAATGATATAGAAAATTTTTAAACGTACTGGTTAATAACTGGTTGTATTTTTCATCATTTAACGTAGAAAATTCTTTGGAGACTTAATAATACATTATGCAAGCTAACGTAATAATTCAAATTGTGTTAAGTTTTTTTTACTACTTTCATCACGGATATCAATAATTTCATCAATAAAATATTTTCAGTAAATAAAAGTATCAATTTTGTATGGGAATTACTCAAAGTGTTAAAATAAAAGTTGTCTTATTAAATATTTAAAATATTAAGAAGATTTACTGTATCGGTAATTAAATGTTATTTTAATTCTATTATTAGCTAAAATAAAGATTTTGGTAATTTTATTTCCTAAGTATATAAAAATACTACACTTCCACGAAGGTCTAATACTTTTAATAATTTAATGAGTAATGAGTTTTTATGAAACGCATAATAAGTAATTTGGTTTTTATTCATAATTTTTATTAATTAATCTAAAGTTTAGTGATTATAATAAATATAATTTAAATTTTTATTTTTTTCCATCTTTCCGATTTTTTAAGCAATGATGTAATAGAATAACAGTAAAATATTAAAAGAAATTTACGAAAGTGAACAACTGCTGCGCCTTTCCATTGCTTTATTAGTTTTTTTCTTTTAGACTTATCTTTATCTCATACTTTTTATTTTACTTTGAGTTTCAATGAAAAAATCTACCGAATTGAAGAGAAGATATGACACCTTTCGTTTTGCAGTTTTCGTTTTAGTTTGGTATTGTTTCCAACCCTTTTGCTACAGAGTAACAGAGAGACATAAAAAGTTATACAACAAAATTGACTTTTTTATTTATGAAATTTTTTAAATATATAATTTTGAATTGCTTTGCGTATATTTTTTCCACGCTCTAATAGAACTATTATCAATAATAACATTGAGTTTTTCTTCGTTTAAATATTTAAATATTTAAATATAAATTTATAATGTTTTCTGAAATATTGAATCATGATTTTACACGCTATTGAATTTAAATATTTATTAGTACAAAAATTTATATTTTTTGGTTATATTTTATTTTAGTTATTTTTTAAGTTCAAGTATTGCGCATTATTCATAGCTGTTTCTCTATTTATTTCATTTATATGTAAAATTAATTATTACACTTAATTGTAGCCTTCATATACGTCGATAAAGTTTAGAAAAAGATCTCTATTAAATTGTTAGTTATTCAATATTATTTATCATAATTTACAAATTTTGAAACTTTTTCAAAAAATTGCCCAACTTAAATTGATAATAATGTTTAGGGTGTTAGTATTATGTACCCTTATATTATTATTTATTTGTATTTGTATTTATTTACATAAATACATTTCGAATAGAGCATTACTATTATTTTTCAATACATAAAAATTTTTCAATAATATTCAAATTTTTATTTGAATATTATTGTCAGTGCTCAAAACTACTTAAGCTAAATTTCCATTATTGATTTACAGCATAATTGAATCATAATGTATTAAAATTGTAGATATTACCAATATAATTATACTTCAAATAAATAAATCTTATTTCTTTTTTTTATGATTCCTAATATATTAGATTATATTTTCTTTAATTTCTTTCAAATAATATTATAAATAAAAAACTCAGTTCAACACTTATTGCCTTTTATTTGTAATTTGTAATTATTTTTCTTCATAATTATATATCAGTTCTTAGAAGACTCTAAAAGCTAAAATAAAATAAAATAATAAATATTAATACCATGTTTTGCATTGCTAAGTAATTTTGTTTTTTTTTTATTTAGTGTAATTTAATTTATTGAAAAACGTACTTTTTAAATAACGTTGATTTAAGAAAATATTTCTTGGTGATAATTTTTTCTACTTAATCTTTGAAAAAATCGTTGCAAAAATGTAAATAAAATAATTTTCTTGTTAATATGCGTTATAAGTATTTATTTACGTATGTATAAATAAACTACATACATACGTATAGAGAATTCACATAAAATTAGCTATTTATACTTTCTATATATTGCATTGCGCAGGTACAGTCTGAGCACAAACAGTATCACGTGCATTTTTCTGTAATATTTTTTGCAACTTTCGAGAAAGAGAGAGAGAGAGAGAGAGACAGACAGAGAAAGATAGAAAAAACGGTTGAAAGAGTGAAGTTTGCAAAAAGGTTAAATGACAAGAAATTGTAGTAATAGCTAGTGAAATGAGTCACGCGATTCCCAAGCTTGCGCGCGAGTGTCTTTTTACTCACTCGGTTCCCGAAATTGAAGGAAGAGAAAAAGACGAAGATGAAATCCAAGGTCTATTATTAGCTTAATTCATAGCCATGATACGAAAATAAAGGTAGGAAAATGATCGTCCAAGTTTTTCTCAAGGTTTACTTTAAACCTTACATCGCAATACATACAAGAAATGTATACAGAGTGACTTTTTACACGCTTATTGTATTTTTTATACATGTCAATGATACTTTTAGGCTTCTAAATATCTAGCCAATATTAATGTTTAAAATACAATTTCAATCTTATTATGAAAAGCTTTGTTTGACTAAATTTAAAAATATCAAATTCATTGTGACAGCAATCGATTACGGCCAGCACATTTTATTGTTTTTAATTTAACTTTCATATAAAAATCAACATTCTCTTATTTAAAATGACAATAGTCCAACGCTCTAAATTAAGATGAATTATTATTTAATATCTATATATCTATCCTTTAATTCATCGATTAGAAACATATTTGAACATAAGCGAAGAAATTTTAACAGAAGTAGAATAAAATGTTTTTTTCGTTATAGTACTTACTTTATTTGAGAGTGTGCTATTGATTGAGTTTTAAAACATAGACACTATTTCATTTTTATTAAAATTCAATTCATAATTAAGTGTAGGGGTATTATAAAGATTTATTATAATTAGCCATTAGTTTCTTACTACTAGTTTTTGCTAATTTAAAGCAAATTTTCTATCGATTATAACATTAAGGTCTAATTCTTATATGTCTTAAAATATTAATTTGCCTCAAATGTAACTTAGTAGATAATATCGAATTTAAGTTTGCAATTTTGGTATGAAGACGAGTAACGAATAGGCATCGGTAATTTAGTTGAAAGTGTATCTGTCGCGAAAACAGAGTATTTTAGGCTCAAATTTCGAATTTGTTCGTCGTATTAAAGCCAGATGCGTCGATTTTTTTCTTTAATAAATTTCAGACGTGATACATTAAAACACTTTAATAATTTTATTATTGATATGCAAAATATTAGAAAGGAACTCTAGAAAGATTATCTAGTACTTTATAATGGAAATTTTGTATATATTATTCCAAACTTTTAAACTATTTTTATGACGAAAATACTTCATAGGGATAAAGTTTTTAGTATTTCAAAAGTGCTGTCAAATATTTTCAGTTTCTAATCTTGTTTATCTGAAAAATCAAAAATACAAAAACACTACATCGTTTCAGACTTTGAAAGTTTGATTATTGTATGTTCATTCGCGATTTCATAATGCAAAATTTAGGTTTTAATATTAAAAAAGTATTTCGATAAAGACAATACTCTTATTAATTATATATACGAACGTATATTAAAAATGTATTAATTTAAGCTTCTATCATTAAAATATTGCAAAAGATGCAAATGTACGAAAAAAAAAAAAAAAAAAAAAAAACGGAGGAAAACAAGAAAGCGAGCTTTGCTATTATAGTATTGCACGATGCCGTTATATTTAAATCAATAATTTAAATAAGCTTAGCTAATTTTTCCCATTGCACATTATAATTGGGAAAGTAAAACAAAAACAAAATATAAGGTCCTCTGATGTTTATTTGTTTGTTTGCCCAACCCGCAAATGATCCACCTACGTCAGTCCAAAGCTCGTGAATTATTATTAGCTTCTTTTATTATTTATGATTGAGCGAGGCAAGAAGAATGCATTAAGCGTACCAGCATTTTAGCGAGCGATGAGCATTTACAAATTCCTCTGATTGCACTATCTCCCGCTCTCTCGTTGGCCCGATTCCGACGGTTTATCGCGCATATCGCAGGATTCAGCTTATCTTCTAGTATTTCCTCAGCATCGGGTAAATCAGAGGAATGGCAGATCTTAAAATAACAGTCGAGATATCTGAAGCCTCGGTTGGAGATTGAGCCCATATCCGCCGTTACCACCTTGTCTGCCGCATCGGATACGGACGTTTTCACTAGAAGCGAGGTATTTTCTTTACTGTGCTTTTTCTCAGCCTCCGCCGCACACGTATTTTGAAGAGAGGAACAGGCGTCGTATATTGCCTCGATTACTTGACACTCCTGTGGATCGGCGAAATGAAACATCTCAGGGTTTTTAATAAGTTATGAGGAGGGGCGCGTTCTTGGGCGGGCTAGAGCGTCGAGTATCAAAATTAGAAAGGGACTGATATTAAGTGAATCCGACTACCTCCCTCTTTCCCTCCGAGTATCAATTTATAATCTGTTACTGTTGTTGCTGTTGTTCGCGCAGCTAAATAGTAAAGCTTGCCGCGGCATTCAATCGAAAGTGTTTCCATTTTTAAATTATCCCAGCACACAAAGAGCCGCAAATTAAATTTAAAAATTACGAATAAAAGATAATGTGGCCTGCTTAATCAACAATGTACTATTTTCTGCACTTACAATAAAAACACTTTAATTTTATATTTTTAACGAGTAAAACTATATTTAACGGTGGATTCCTTCTAAGTAGTATGGCTGTGAAAACGTTTTAGTAATCTCCTTTCGCCTCATCGAAAAGGTTTATCTGTTTTCTTAATAATTAAAAATATTTTAATTGAAGAAACTGCTTTAATTGGCGACGGATATCTTGTTGAAAAATATTTTTCTTGAATATTTTACACCTACATTATGACTCGGATAATTATTTAAATTTAAATTAGGAAACTTTCATTACCGGTGTAAATTGAAACCGTGATTTTAAAATTTATAGCGAATAATATTACACGTTTAAAAATAAGTTTGTCATAAAGTTTTAAACAATAGGGCTGGTAAATAAGTCTTTAGCTGCATATATTTAAAAATCCTGTCTGCTCTCATTTCTAGTAGTTTAGAATTTATTGAAACGTTGAAGTAAATATTATTTATTATTTAAACTGAAACCGACAATATTTATAAATTTTAACACTCCCATAACACGATCGGTAGTTCAAAGGTTCGTATGATTCATTAAAGATTTAATTTCGTAGAAATTAAAACGGAAAACTCAGTTGCAGCAAAGCCCAACTGTAAAAGTCAATTTGTATAATTTAGTGACATTTTAATATTATATAGGACATACAAAAGCGAACTTAATATGCAATTAAATATTGAGTTTAGATCGATAAAATTCAAACAGTCGATCATTTAGAGCATAAGCGCCCGTAGTCATACGCTGCTATATTGCGGATAGACAGCTGATGATTTCTATTAAAGTATTATACGGATTTCGCTCATAATATTGATTAACAAAATGAACATACAATAGAAAATTTCTTGTATCGTGCAAATTATTATTATACATAATACTAGACACAAGTCCTAAGTTAAAAAGATACAAATTAATAGAAGTCGATTCGCGCAAAATTCCTTTTAAGCTTTCTAAGATTTCAAATACAAAAATTTCTGCTCCTCGGTAAATTCTAATTCTAATTTACTACTGGATTTAAAAAGCCCCATAATCTTATCCTATTCACGTTTAACGAATGATATCTGCCGTATCTTCCTCTTTTCCCTCGGGGATTCGATAGGTATGGGCTCAATGGGGATCTGTGGGGAGATGCACATCTCCGCCAGTTGTATGGGAGCTCTGGTAATTAATTGGATTACCCTGCAGTAAGAGAGACAACGAGCACAACAGCCTATTTTAACTTTGTGTCTTTACTGTCGCATTATTCTTTGTCCATTTTCTTAACATCTTTATAGCTTTCACGTGTACGTCTTTTTGAAAAGCGAATTTTCAAAATAGTAATTCCACTTTTAACGCGTCCATAATGTATGTCGAGTTGGTAAAGTCCAAGGAACAATCGCAAATGAATAACCCAATGCTTGTTAAAATACATTTACATGATCATTCAATGATTTACCATTTTATTACTAATTTGTATTTCACACGACGACTCATCGAGAATGTTCTTCTCATCGTACTCCAATTAATTTTGCTTTCTATTCCTATTATTAAATAGATAACACTAACTTTTATAAAAAACAGTAACTTTCCGGTATATTATTGAATAGTATATTTCTCCTTGTAAAATAGTAGTACAGATTAAATTTCAGAGATTAAAAATCGTGATATTTCACCTATTTTATTTCTTTATTACCTATCTTTCTATTGTGCTTAATATTAATATTGCACAGACGTTTCAATAGTTCAAAAAGAAAAAAAAATAGGATAATTACATGTATTTGAAAATATTTATTAGTGACTGTTCGGACTACAAATTCCAAATTAAAAAATCAATAAAAATTAAATAAAAAATTAACATTTTTAATTTAAAACAATATTTCTACATTTAAATTTTTCTATTATCTTTCGAATTCATTTTTAAGATCAAATTCAAAATCTTTAACTTAATCATAAGATTGTTTTTGCAATCCATTTTGACATTTGTCCCTTTCAAAGATAATAATGTCTTATCGCATCTTTCCCCATAATATGCATAAGTGCATAAAAAAATTTGCATTATTAAACATGTTTAATTCAATGTTAAGCTGTTTAAGCTGAAATGTCAATATCGAGTCAACTAGTTATATTATTTTTGAACAAAAATTTTTAATTATAACATTAATTCAACTAAAACATAAAAATACGAAATATACGTTTCAAATAAACATTAATTATTTAATAGAAAATGAGAATATATGAATGATTTGTTGAAAGAACTTATTATTTATGCACATTAATATCAGTTTTTCAAATTAAATGCTTAAAAATATGTTAATATTGAAATAGGTTAGAAGCAAACTTCAGTAAGTATTTAAAATGCTTACTAAACCATAATCATAATAAAATTTTGAAAATCTAATTTTATATATTATATAATTACTTGACGGTAATATGTATTAAGTATAGCTAATATTCATAATCGATACTCGGATAATTTTGTTATTTAAAATTTATAGATAAAAACCTCCAATTCAATATTTACCGATTCTTGTTTGATGCATATTTCACTAAACTCAAATTGGTTGATGATGATTGAACTTTTTTGGTAGATATTTATTTCTTCAATTTTTCTAAAACCATCTTCAACTGATAAGTTTGGAAGTCTTTCTGTTTCATCAGTTTCCGTTTCTGTATTTGTCGGTTCATTTATCTTAAATAAACATTATTCGTAGAGATTATATATAGAACTTAAATAGATAATATATGTTTTATATTTCTTATTTTATTATTATTAATAAAAATAAAAAATTTTCTTTAAAATAATAAAAATTATATATTACTGAAGTAATGCCTATTTTGTTGTTTGCCGACGTATTTGGTGGAATAAATGAAGTGGATTGTGCCTTAGTTTCACAGTCTGCATAATCTTCATGCGTAGGAATCGACTGAAATAAAAATTATACTTATTTGGTTTTACTGTTATTACTATTAATTTTAATTTGTTTAAATTTTAAATATTTATCCATTTTGTTTTCATTGTAGTATTTCATGATCATAGGTATCATCATGAAAGCTAAATTAAAAAAAATATAAATTACCTCACTTTCAGTTTTCTTAATATTATTATAAGCAATATTTTTATCAACATCTTTAAGCAATATTTTATAAATTATGGCGCAATAAGACTCATAGAGTATTTTTCTGAGAATTAGGTTTTCATAGAATTTTTTTTGTATCTTAATATCTTGGATTTTATTCATAATTATTAATTATAATAAATATTATAAATATATGTGAATAATTTATGTCCTGCTTTATTTCAAGTTAACAAGTAAAATTTATTTTAAATATGCTATTTACAAAAATATTACTCGAGTAAAAGATTTTTAATTTAAGAAAGAAAACTTAAGGATTTTTTTATTCATTCTTAATCATTTGATATTCACTTTAAAATAATTAGATTGATACTGGAAGTTGTTATTAAAACATAATTAGAGAAGTTATATCTCTTAGTGCGTTATATTTTATCGTGACATTAAAAGGATAATTATTTAATAAAAGAATGAATAATTTAATTATCGAAGGTTGATTAGTTCTTTAATTTGAATTAAATTAATTTATTTTCAGGTTTGAAATGTAATTCAATATATTACTCACGGTGTTGTTACGGTTAACAGAATTTAACTTAGTTTTGTTAAATAGAGTAGAAATAGAATTCATGCAATTATTTAGCTTACACTAGTTTAGTCAATTTTAGTCTCACGCATACTATTAAACTTAAATTTATTTAAAAAGTTTAATTTAATTATTATTATTAAAAAATAAATTTAAAAACCTGATTTAAACTTGTATCTTCAGTTTTTAAATTCAGCTCTTTAATGGTTTTACAATCCTTTTTTGTCGATACTGTGTTTTTACAGTCACTTCCTCTTGCCCGGTTGTTTATTTTAGTTTTAAGTGTGGACTGTTTTTCCTTGAACAAATGTTATTCTAACGGTTAATGTTTGTATAAATCGAGATCTACTATCATTATTTTAGTAATTATGCTTTATTTATATAACAAGATTTTCATTTTGACATGAAAATATCTTACGGTTTTTGGCAAAGGTATGACATTGCATTTTACGTCTTTTATCTCAGCTAGTGCTTTTAAGTTAGGAGGCGATAAAACACATTTTTTAGTATATTTTGTCTTATTTTTATCTTGTGTAATCTCTTGAGAGGGTTTTGTTACCTTTTTCGAGATCATTGACTTTTTTTGGTTTTGAGCTTTTTGCGACTAGAATTAAATCGATGAAAAATTAATGCGTTAAGTAAATTAATTATTTCAAAAGATTTATATGTCATTCTCTGGTACATTTCTAGAAGAATAAAACAGCAACCTTAAAAATTTTATTAATATCGGTGTGATATTTAAATATTTTTAACGTTACAGTTTACATCGACGTGGTAGAATTTACATAAGAAAATTATATTTATTATTATTCGTGTGAACTTGCAATTTTACTTTTCTTCTAAAATAGTATTCTATTATATATATATAATATAAATAGTAATTTACTGAAACTTACAGATTGAGTTACATTCTCATAATTAGGAATTTGATTATGACAGGGAAAAAATGCTGGTTTTTCGCGTTGCTTACATATGTGTCGTATCGGTTTGTTAGACTAAACGTAAAAAGGTTTATATATGTAACAGTAAGAAAAGTCTAAATAATTATACCTTTAATATATTTTTATTAGAATTTAAAAAAATTGTTTAATTAAAATTAAAGTTTTAATTAAAAAAAATTTATTTATAAGTAATATAAATTATTTATTTAATACAATTTATCTTTCAATCTGAATATTAGAAAATATATTGTTTCTTATAAGAATGCAAAATATTGAAAGTAGTAGTGAACTGTATTAACTTACAGGTTTTATTATCTTCTGATTTTCAGTTATATCTACGTTATTTTTTAACGTTAGTGTGAGATCTAAGTTTATACTTTTATTATGTTCGATGCGTTTGAGATTGTTAATGTGAAACATAATATAGCATATGTTAATAAAATATTTTATAGACAGATATATTGCCAATAACATTTTATTATAAAATTCATATTATTTTTTTTATCAGATACTGAAGATTTAACAATTTAAGAGCTACAATGTCGTATGTTCAATTCATCGCTATATTAAATTTGTTTTTTCAATCTTATAACGTAAAAAGTATTTCATCATAGTCATTATTTAATAATAAACTTAAGATTTATGAGAGTATTTTAAGTGTTATTTAATAGAGTTTAAAAGAGCTATTTTAACTTACAGATTCTATCGTACGTTTTTCATCAACGTTTATATTATTCTTTTGCACTGATAATGCATTTAATGTCTTCTGTCGTTTTTTATCATTTTGATATCCATTTTGCTGGATTTTGTTAATCTAGAACGTTATATATTAGATACTGATCTTAATAAAATTTAATATATCACATTTTTTATATTACAGTAGTTCATAGTATTCACTTATATTATTATATATTACATTTTCATAATGTTAAGCTGTATTTTTTGTATTAATTACAGTTATTTTAGACGGAAAAATTTATCAGCAAAAATTCCAAGTTATTTAACTTCGATAATGTCTTAAAATATATATTATAAAAATTTGATTTAATATTGGAATTAGATTAAAACCAAGATTAAAGGAATCATGCTACCTTAGCACCTTTTATAGACTTGAGTAAAAAAAGTTAATTCTAATTAACTTACATTTGCGATTATATACACTTGATTAGGCTTCTCGTCGTCATTACCAGACAAAAATGATTTATACATTGGTATAAATGGTACAAAATTTTTACATTTATTATTTTCGACTTGTTCAATCTAAAAATGAATAGATAATGCACAACAATAAAGTAGGATTAATAATGTTGCGGTAATATTTATGAAAAGCAATTAATAATTTCATATTCGGAAAAACAATTTATTTAGACATTTACCAGTTACATTTAGAATCACGACAAATACTAGGTTTTCAATTTTTATTCGATCGTTTGAAAATTTTCAAATTTATTACAATTCTTTAAAACGATACTAATTGCTTGACTACGATACATAAATAGACAGGACCATTTTTTCCTACGCTTACATGTTTTAATTCAATTTGACGTTTGATGACGTTTCTTTCTGATTTAGGTATTGGTTTTTTTGACATTTGATTAGCCTCTTTATTTTCTTTAGTTTCAATGCGATCACTCCTTGAGATCTGAAATTTATAATTTTAATACATTTGTTTTTTGAGATTCATATTTTTAATTGAAGCAAAAATTCGTTTTACAATGTTTGTTTGTCCGAAATATTTACAATGATTTTCAATGGTTCCAGTTGACGATATTTTAAATTTTTTAGAAAACTCCGCACAGATATTGGTCCCAGTTTCTTTGGAAGTTTTTGTGATTTGACTATCAGTTGTAGAATATTTTTCCTGAAATTAATGTTATTTTTATCGCTGATATTATTATCAAAATTCAAGTATTGAAAACAACTTTTAACGATATTTTATTTAATCTTTAACATTGTTATAGTAGCAATAGTGATAAAAATTACCTTCAATGAAGATAAAAAATATTTTACACTCTTTAGAAGCGTACAACTACTATTTTCAGCTTTGTATTTATCTAATCTAGTTTCTTCAGAATCTTCTGGTGGTGGTGGTGGAATGCACTTGTCTTGAATTTCGACCTTTAATGGCCGTAATTTAATGAAACCAACGTAAAAATTTATTTCGTGTTAATAAAAATGTATTAAATAATAGTTGAATAAAAGTTTAATATCTTTAATTTTGTTTAAAGGTTAACAAATTAAATTAAAGAGCCTCTGTACGTATAATATTTTCACATTTATAATTCAAATAATTATTTCCTCTTATACCTACATGCCGACCTATTATATTTGAAATTTCTATAATAAGGTAATTACCGTATTAAGATTTAATTGTTCCTTTGATTCTTCTGTTTTTGATGTTGATTTGTTATCAGCGTTTTCTAATATTTCCGCATGTCTGTCTAACTGAATTCAATATTGTATTAAATATACACGAATAATGCTGATTTACATTTTGATAATACAGAGTTATTAAACATTTTGTTAAGATCATAATTATTAAAGATTTAATTTGAATTAACTTTATTTCAAAAATGTAAAATTGAGTAAAATATAAAAATGAATTTTGTTACCTGTATACCGCCAGAAAACCTTTGCTTTAAATATTCAAAATCACACAATAAGTAAGGATGCTTGGAAGTACTCTGAAAGTTTCATGTGAATATATAAGTTATTGCAAACGTAAAAAAATAATCAAAATGGAAAGTTTTTCAGTTCTCGTAAAGAAATAACTAAAATCTACTTACTGACACTTTCGTCTGTGCGTCGCTATTCTTTGATTTTATAATTTGCGAACGTTGACATGCCACATTACATTTTTCCTTAGTTTGTGTGGCATTATCGAACACTTTTATCCTATCTTCCTCTGTAAGATCTTTAAATAGAGTATCTTCAGATTCTGTCGTATCTTCCTGTTTCAATAAAATTACTTTCATTACTAATAAGATAACTTTTTATAATTTATTATGTATTTTGACCGAAAGAATTCAGTTATATACTATAAATTTAATGACTTATTATTTGGATAATTTTAAATTAAATAACGTTTCTATTCAAAATGTAATTCAACGCGATATGTTATATTTTAGTAAGATTTTTGTGTATACAAAATTTAGGTTATACTCGATGAAGCACAAGATAATAAGAAAATCAAGAGAAAATTAAGTGAAAATCTTTTTATTCTACATCTTACATTGTTTTTTTTTTATTTCTTATACTTTTGTAGTTTCAATTTTTCAAAATTCCTCTCACAGATGCAGTTTTAAAATAAATCCAGACTCTTCATATACTTGTCACGTACATATTTAGTCTCCATAAAATATAAAAATAATATTTAGTCTTATCTCTTTTATGTACCAGTATACACTTTACTTCAAAATACGAACGGTATTTGAATGAATATATTTACTTTTATCTAACGATTAATGTAATTGCAAACTTTTAGTTTTAATATTGATAAATTTGAATAAGGATTTAAAAAACAATCGATCAGCAGCGCGGTAGAAAAATAAGTTTTAAGAAATTTAAGCAAAAAACACTATATAATTTATGTCTTAAGTAGTATTTATGGAAGTAAATTAATAAAAGAAAGTTATATTATTAATTGAATTATTTTACGTTCAGCTTCATAACTTATGCGAATTTTTTATTTTCATTTATTAAACGTCGTATTTAATAGTATTTACTATTATTAAATACTATTTACATTGATAATTCATACTGAGTTCGTAAAAAAATTTTATATATAATTAAAAATTAAACTGTCATAATTTTCTGGAATTCAACTTTTTTTTTAATCTTGAAGTAAAAATAAAAAATAAAGTACGCGTTATGATGTTTTATATCTCGTATACTATGGTATTTCTATATATTTTAAATACATATATGATTGATAATTCTGTCGCTTGGGAATAAATTGCAACGATCTATACATATTATTACGTTTTTATTTCCATATTATATATACATGATGAAAAAAGTAATAAAGATTATTTTTAAGATTTTTTAAAAATTAGATTTTTCTTTTATAGAGCTTAATTCATTTGAATTAAATAAATATTAAAATATCAAAAAATGATTTTCAAAAATATTTATTAATAAGCTCATAAACAATACTTTATGAATAAGTTTCTAAGATCAAAATTGCTCTTTAATCAAATTATTGGTAAAATATGATGGATCATAATAAAGACTATATAATTTTGTTATTTAAAAATACAATGTATATAATGTTTATTTATTTTTTCAGACTTTATGTGTACACCTATGCATTTAATAGACGTTTAGAAAATTAAGCGATTAGGATTACATTATCAGTAACGAAGAAAATAATCAGTTCAAAGTTTTATTTTATCGTTTATAATAATTTTAAATCATTAGCGTAACGAGGTTTTTCCAATTACATTATTTATAGTGAATTTCAGGAACATTTGTTGAGTCCTATTCCGTAATTCTAATTGTTCTGGACTTATTATTATTGCTATAGACTGTCGCGTAATGATCTAGATCCAATTCATATCTTTAGTTAAGGTTGTTATAAATAAATGAAAAAAATTAATATTTTTTTGTTTTATTTTTGCGATTTATATTTAAATATTAATTGAACGGTCGTACTCATTCAAGAGCTCTATATTTTTTAAAAGCAATAAATCTCAGCAATAAAACAGTAGCTGCTTATTTTTATTCCAAAGAGCAGCAGTATAATGCACAATCCAAGTCTTGTTAAGTCCTTAACACGATTCAGCTTATCTGCCGTAAAAATAACTTATTAATAATGTGATTTGGATCCTGGTACTGAGGGAAAGGTGCCGAACCCCTGAGTGGAATAAACGTCACGCAATTCGGTCATTGGGCCAACCTCAACCTACGTCCTCTGCATAGTTGGGCAATTACCTGGATAATCATCAGTTCGAGAGCAGATCTGCAATTGAATTTCTTTGCTCTGGACGTCGAGCAACTTTCTTTTTCGAGCAAAACCACCCCTTAGCAGTCAGTTAGTCTCCGCGGATGGCGGCCCTTCGAAATTCGCAGCCCCGTATTCCCCCATTTGAGCTTAAGATTTATGGAAGAACTAGTATACTTACATTATCCAAAACGTCTGTCATTCCGGTTGGGGAAAAGACTACGTTATTGCAGACGAAATTTGGTGGACAGTAACCGCAGCAGTTCATGACATCCTTATCCCCAATATCGATTTCATATATATCCGTCTCCACGCATTGGTCCATCCATTCAACTTTTGCAAGTATAGTCTTATGTTGAACCTCGGGTTTCACCGTTATAGATTTGAAAGTCTGGGAGTGGTTGTTACCCACACACCTGTCTTCGTATTTGATGCCTTTTCCAACCTTCTTGTTTGCTGTCCTCGTGCAGGTTTCCGACATCTATTTTTATTTTAAAGTTCACAGGTTTGAGAAACGGTTTGGAGAATAAGTTTACTTTACGTGCTCAATCGAGTTATTTTTTATGTTGCGTATGCACCGCGAAAATTTTCCCAAACCAATTGGAATTTCGAGTTAGAATACCGTTGAATCAAAGTTGTCCAATCTTAATTCAATAGTATTACGGGAAACTTGGCATCGAAATTTCTTATCGTATTTTTAAAACGCGAAATTGGTAAATCCTTTTTCGAACGTATTTGACTCCGAAATGTAAAAAAATGTGGAACGTACTTTTACAAACTTATAGAATTAAAGTAATTCAAATCTAAAAGTTATAAGAATATCGAGCTAAATTATTTGAATTTGTACTCCCTTCACTTGCTTTATTTTTAAATTTTCAAACAACTTATATTCCACAAACAGTTTCAAATCACTGATTAATTGACAGAATCACGGATTATTGAGTCGCATATGGAACTACAAGTTTCTTTATTCGAATTTTTATTTACGAGGGCATCAAAACACATGTATAATTGACAATAAACATAATGAATCTGTAATGAATTAAACAAATTTAGAAACTGTAATATAGTTTTCAACAATTGAAATTTATCCATTTAGATGTAGAATCAATGAAAAATTCTAAAATTATACCCTCAAATATATATGTTATTAAATATTTTAATCACCATATACTTTGCGTCAGTGTTTTTATTCTTTACATTTTTAACGTTTCTTAAATATAAAAATTGTCTGCATCATTTATAGTAAATATTTTAGTATTTTTCAACTCATTTTATTTCTTATTTTTATAATTTATTGGAAATATAATACCTTTAATTTTTTACTTGTATTATCCTGACTGATGAAATATATTGGTACGCCATAATTAAGGGTATAATTAAAAATATGAATATAAAACTATCTTAAACATGGTAACCATTTCAACATAATAAATTGAGTATCATATTTTTTGCTTTGAAATTTATTTAGTTATAATATTATAATGATACATATGTATATTAAATATGGATGATTAAAATCATAGACACGTTTACATAAAACTTAATTCTGCACTATTAGCGTGATACTTTTATTTTTTCAGATAAAATAATTATGGATTTCGAAAATCATACCATATAAAATTTTCTATTAAAAACTTTATTTATTTTGAAATATATTTCAAAGTATTGTTGTTACTTTTTCTAATATGTGTCGTACGGAATGAGTATTGTACTTTTCAAACATACTTTCGTTATTTGATTTTTTTCTGTAAAAAGACATTCCTTATTTTTATAAAAACGATCTAGCTTTTATGTATTTATAATAAAGAGATATTATATTTAAAGTATTAGAGTAAACATAAATTTTGAGAAAAAATCAGTTTTATATTTTATTCTTATTAAAGATGATATTAGATGATGACTTTTTTTACATCGTGTCGTAAGTTTTCAAACTATGCTAATAAAAATAATTTATCAAAGTTATTAATTTACTAGTAAAAATAAATTATTTTAAAGATTTTTTGTTGCAAAAACTACTAGAAGATCACATATTTTTATCAATATAAACAACAATAAAAAATTTATTTCAAAATACGTTTTATTATTTATACTATTTTTTTCGAAACGTTACGTTACGGCAATACAAAAGTATTGAAAATTTATTAAATTCTTACGGAAAATTCGTGTTTTATGTAAAAGTAAAAGAAACTATAAGTGTGATAGCTCGTTAAAAATGATTGGTGGTAATAACTTTTATTAAATGAGATTAGGGTGTACCGACCCTAAAAAGTTTGCGATAAAAATAAATGAGTTCATTTTTGGACGAGTCAAGCATAAATTTTCAGTAAAAATTACTATGAAATTATACTAAGAATAATGTTTACCATAATATTATTGTTATGATTAAATTGTATCGAAGTTAAATTAGAATTATTTTATTCATTATTAAATAATAAAATAATTTTCAATTGACGTTATTCAATATCTTATAAAGACTATTATTAGAATATTTTTTATTTAAATGTATATTATTAATTAAAAAATAAATTCTTTTACGAATAAATTTGCAACGTTATCAAATCAATAGTTTTGTCTTTTTGCTCTAAGTACAAATATTCATTTCCTCGCAAATTATTAAAATAATACAAAACTCTTAAACATTTAATCTTTGTTAGGTGTTATATCTTCTTTATATCATGGCTGTAATATATGAATTGGCTGTAATATATTGAACGATGAAGGAACTTTAGTGGCTATTTTATATTTATTTATGCATTATCAATCCTTTGAATGGAGCCGTCAGCATTTTTTTTATGAAAAATATAAAGAAGCAATGAAATAAATTTTACGAGTGTAAAAGTACATTTTGTATTTTTATTTATTAATTTATAAATTTTTTTGAACGTATAGAAACTTGACATAAATCAAAAGTTTTATTAGTATTCTATATATGTTGTTTTATATTTAAAATTTTCAATTTCACCTTTAAATTACGAGCAGAAATAATTTATTAATATTAAAAATAAATTAAAAGTAATTATTTTCCATTGTCAGTTTATAAAAATAATATTTATGTTAAATTATAACATACAAATAATAAGGATTATCTACTAATTTAATCTGTTTTTAATAAGATATATGTATTCATACTGATGTAATGGATACTATTATTACTAATTGGCCCCATAAATTATACTGCGTAATGTCATAACGTTCATTTTCCTTTAAGATAAATTAATTAACTAGCTATATTAGAAGCATATTCTGACGTTGACGATTAGTGGAACCAAATATGTCTGCAAATTATAATGATATATTTCAGTGGAGTTTATAGTATTGTTAACGATACACTTAATGTCTCATCGTAAAATAAATTTGTCCGTTAATATAAATATATGAAATATAAATTATAATAATTTAATGGTGTTATTATCAATATATGTTTTTAGAAACCTTGAGAAATATCCATTTGTTTTTCATTTCTAGATTCTGAATGATTTATTTTCAATCAATATTTTATAAAAGTTCAAAAATAGACCAATTTAAAAGAACAATGTAAATTTCGATGGCGTACTTTTTTTGGAGTTATAAATCTCTTATTTCATCGTTCAACGTATCTCAGCAAAAATAGATCATCAAATTTATCTTCTAGTTTACACCGATAAATTTACATATGTACGATTATGTGATTATGTGAGAATAAAATGTCATTCAGCTTATACGAAAAAAACATTAAGCTAAGTTGTTGCAGCTCAAAAGGATTTTACTCTATTTAGTTGATTGTTGGGAGAAAATAGTTAGCTATGGGGTTTCAAACTTTAGTTGGTATAGGATGGCATTATAAATAGTAATCTTTATTCAGTTCATCAGTCACATTATAACTATTTGGAATTTATTGGAAACTCACTTGGTTGGCTGGCATGAATTTTGTGTTTTAAAATTCTCCCTTCACCGCGCGGATTATGCACATATTCACTACAGATAGTCTACTTTAATCTAGTGTACACATGCGCACGCGCGCGCACGCATACAGCAAGAACACTTTGAGGTCAGTTGTATATCTATTTCTGTAATGAATGTGACATTATTAAAAAATTTATGTGTTGGAACGATTTCAATCGTTCCTAGGGGTCAAAGTATAAATATTTAAAATTTACCAAAACAAATTTATTTTCGAACTTATTTTTGGCTGTTTGAAAAGGACCTGGTAAGTAAGGGAAACGAGGCAATTTATTTAGATAAAATTATGCAAGGCCTAAAATTTGCGTATGCAAGAAAAGTCGTTAACTCGTACAAAATTGAAACGATCCACGCGCGGGGAGAAAATTTACGAAAACGATCGTATCGCAGTTCACGAGCAGCACGATGCATTAAATTAGGATAAAAGACAAAGTTCCTAAAAGGTAAACGGTAATAAGCGCTGGGGCGCAATTAACTCGAAAAGTTGTCCATTTTATCAGAACTGTTGTGACTCGATTTAACTTTGAGGGTCAGATTGTTTCGACATCGGAGTCGCTTATATCGAGATTCAGCACTTGAAAACGCCCTTTTACGAGGCTGAGTTAGGGGGTACTTAGTAACAGATCTACTCGATGCTTCTTATGAACCAATAGAACTCGTTATTCCAGCTGAAAATTGCCTTACGTGCAGTGCATATCAACGTCGCTCGCCCTCTGACGTCACCGCACCATCCCATTAAGTAGAGCTCCCTTATTATGTGTATCAATTTATATATACATGCCTTGCTGTCAGTGGTCACGTGAGCTTGTGTGCAACTGTCCCGCAGGTCGACTCTGTTGCTCAAATTCTGCGTTTGCTTGTTCTCAGTTTCAGGCCTCACCTCCACCGCCTTATCACTCGGGCATAACAGATCAGCCGTCACCCCCACCGCCTTATCACTCGGGCAAAACAGATCAGCCGTCACCCCCACCGCCTTATCACTCGGGCAAAACAGATCAGCCGTCACCCCCACCGCCTTATCACTCGGGCAAAACAGATCAGTCGTCACCCCCACCGTCTTATCACTCGGGCATAACAGATCAGCCGTCACCTCTACGCCCACCTCACTCCTTCCGACTTCCTGGTACCTGTAATAACGATCGATCGCTTGCACTTGAGTTACAGGCTCTGGGTTTCGCTTGCCTCAAAATCATTCCGTGACAATAGCAAAAGCGCACGGGCCAGAGAGAGAGAGAGAGAGAGGGGAAGATCAGGAGTACGTGACTATTGGGATCCCCATGGCTTTGCTGGCGATACTCCTTTTCCCTTCCCCCTTCGGATATCATTTTTTGTACAAACTATATTTACAACTTATAAGATCTTCGTGGCATTTATTTATTTATCCCAATTAGTTGGCAAATAATATTTTAATCGAAAGTCTGTATTTCCCTTGCTTTTTCCAAAATTACGTTTATACTTTTATGTTATTGACCTACTTTTACAAGTACTCGTACGTTTGTGCACCGTGTTAACACTGCAAATGATTCTTAAATTCTACGTGGTATTGTTTTCGAGCTCGGATTGAGTCTTAATCATTTTTGTTTTACATAGTTTATGTAGTTTAAAACTAAATGTCAAGAGATTCTATTTCTAAAACTTCGTTACAATACCATTTACTAAATCGCAAACTGGAAATCTTGATTTGAAACTAAGCATTTGCTAATAAAAAAAGTTATTCCTATAAAAAAATTGTAAATTTTTCTATTATTTATTTCTACTATTTTTTGTTAGTACTATAAACTAACATTCTACAGTTAACTATTGAAATATGAAAACATTTAAAAAATTTAATTATTTCATAAAATTCAGAATACAATTTATTAAAAATAATGGCCAACTGTAACGCTATTATAAATAATTATTTATCCTGTGTTTACAAGTAATTTTGTATGTCGTCATTTGAAAACAATCACCACGAACATTTGCAGAAAAACATTATTTTCTACCTTTATGATTTATAAACAAACTGTATTTTTTATAATTATTATAATTAAAACTTTATTATAATTTTTACTTATTATATTACCGTAGCCGCTTTTATATAATTTTTCTCCATCAATTGGGAATTTCAAAACAAATTTTTCAAGTATATTAAAACTCAATATTATTATTAGATCTATAATAAAAAATGTTTGAGAATGGTGTATAGAATAAATGAAGTACTATTTTCGATGTAATATTTTCATTTTATTTCTCGTATTTTAAACTCGTATTTCAAAAAATCTATGTATATATTTTACGGTTCTTACGTAGATTTGAAAAGGTAATACTTCTTACTTTTGTTACTTACTAAATTTAACTTATTTCAAGTTTCAAAATTCGAAGTAGTAATAAATAATTTCTTGATATATTTTGTTAAAGCAATGTACGGGTTACAAATTATATTGTAGATATACATTTTTAAACTTGAATTTGGAATTGAAGAATAATGGTGGTTATTTCGAATTTCAATCTAAATTGTAATTTATATTTTATAGTGCACTAGATATAAATGGAACGAGTGATGTATGTATTAAAAAGACAAGATAATATGTAAAATAAACTATGAGTTATTATTAAGATTATTGGGAAATTAAAAAAATAATATATTACAATTGCAAAGGAAGAACTAAGAATTATTTGTACAACTTCATCCGCATATTTTATGATTTTCACTTTTGCAAATGTACCGGATTGGTGCTACAACAAGTGTAGAAATCAAAGAAGCTTAGCACTCGAGTTAAATATATTTAATTAAAATAATAACACATATTCATTGTTATATGTGTACCAGCAAACAACAAAAATATCAATAAGAAAATACAATTTCTTTATTTACTTGTTTTTACGTTTTCATATTTGTCTGTTCAATATTAAATTTTAAGGGTGTAACACGTAAATAAAATGAAACAACAAACAGCGACTATTCAAGTTTTACGCTTTGCAGCAATTTGAATATTCTCGATAAAATTATCAGTTTGGCGTAAAAAAGTTTGTAAATAACAACTTAGGCAGCTGCTGCGAGGAGAGTAAATTTCAAGTTTTACATCGTAACTCGAGGAATGCGCTATAAAACTATAAGTAAAAATATTTAAAAATTTTGAGCCAAAATACTTGGAAATTTTTAAGGTTAGGTTCAGCTCGAAAAGCTCGGGTTAATTTAGTCTAGAATATGATATAATAGAGGCCCGATCTTCATTAGCTCGGAGAAGCTATAAGATGTGTCGCTTGAAAAAGTCAGTGTAAATCAGTCGCTCGAGCGCTGTTCTTTCACAAGTTCTAGCAATTCCCGTGGGAGGTGAGACTAGAGTAGGGATTACAGTACCTGGCGAGCTCCGCGCGAAGAACATCCAACTGTTCGCGCGTCTCGTCAAGTTGGCGCGAGATACTGACATTGGCGCCGTCCCCGTTACCCTCATCACCGCTTGCGTCAACCCCGTCGTCGGCTGTCTGACCCGCGTTGAAAGTTGCCTGCAACTGGCAAAGTTTCTGTGCCCGGGCGAGGGCGTGCAGGTAGCCCTCCTCCTTGGCCTGGAGCTCGGCGATTTGCCGCTTCTTGTTGGACTCAGCCTCGGCGAGCAGCTGTAGCTGGGTCAGATACTCCAGGTCACAGGACTGCAACGAGGCTTCGCTCTCCACCCGCTCCACCTGGTTTTTGCTGATGGTGTAGTTGCCATCTACAAAGGAAGAGTAAAGATTTGCGCCCAGGATATCTTTTCGTAAAGTAGAGCAAGGGCATGGAAAACCGCGAATGAAAGCTCTAGGTCGATAATAATTCCTCTGATATTTGAATTGCGCCGTATGCCAATTATTGCAATATAAATGCATCCGAAATAACTGTGTGTGATTAGTTGAATTCCGCCAGTTCTATCGGTTCTTAATCTACTTACGGCGAAGTTCCTAAATGAGAAACATGTTGCGGTAAAGACCGATCTGAATTATGTCAAATACGCACGCAAAATGTTAAAACTATTTACGCGAAATGTACTTGTTCGAGTATTTACTCGAGAATTGAAGCGGCAAGTAATGAATGCTCAGCAAACTACCTTGTCGAAAAATCTACATTCTGTTATTTGCGAAGATCGATTTAAGTGTTTACAAATGTCGAGTGAAATTGCGGTTAAACGGAAAAACAAGATAAATGTTGGTTTCGAGAACCGACAGTGACACTAGATAAAAATGCACGTGTACACGGAGAAACGTCCCACAGCTTTAATACTAAGCATTTCCCCGACAGCTCATTCGGTCTTTTCCTAAAAATTCTTTCAATTCGAGTTATCATTGATACCGCGACTTAAATCAGCGTCTTTTCTAAAAAAGTAAAATAAGTAATTGGATTCCTAGCGCGAGCCGACAGTGATTTCTTGTTAACCTTTTAAATTCCATACGTTAAATCTTAAAAGGATGCACCAGTTTTCTATGAGTAGGTGTTCGAGCTTTTAGATCACACTGTGAATCATGGAAAACGTGATATTTAGTCCTTACACGATATTTGTAAGGATATTTATTCTACGTTACGATATCGCGTGAGATAAAATAATTTCTGGAACTTTTTAATTTATTATTTATTTTAAGTTGACTCTGCCGAGTTTATCAAAAATATTTTTATTCGATTAATTAACAGGATGGCATAATTTTGCAGCTAAAGCTAGAAGCATTATATAATCAAGCAAATAAAATCTAATTTCTTTTTTACTCGCATAAAATCTTATCGGTCACATCGATAAATCTTTAAAAAATTATCAAAGTGAAAAATGATATCACTAACTACTTTATTAGGTAATTAATATTTATTAGATCCAGGGTTTATTAATTATACGTAAGTGAAACAATTTACATTTCAAAATATTTTGTTATTAAAAATACTTGAGAGTATAGCTTATGTTTAATAAGTAACTTAAGCATTAAAGCTTTGATGCCTAAATGTATTTTTTATGCTAAATATGAAAGATTATGATAGAGTTTGTAAAGATTGATTAATATCGTCTTGAAAGTTATAGAAGGTGTTTCTATTTTAAGTTTAAAATAGTTGTAAATATTTTTAATTAATAGGATCTTTTACTCGTGTATACACTTTATACATAATGTAATAAAGCTTCAAATCTTACTTTTCTTAACTTCATTCATAAATTATAAAAAGTTCTTAATACATTATTAAATATATTTTAAACTTTTAACGACATCAAATAGATAATTATTGCATATAAATTCAAGCTAATATTCTATATTTTATAAAGAATATTCGATATAATCTTTGTATTGTAATTATTAATCCATTAACTGAAATGAATAGATCATAGAAATATTAAAAGTATATTTATTTGTCAATTCTTTGTAAAATTATCAATTATTTACACAACAAAATACTTAATATTATAAAATTGTAAAAATCTTAGATAAAATTATTTATTATCTAGTAATACGTAGGATAAAATATTTTAAATGATGGTATTGAAGAAACTTTAATTTATTGAATGAAATAAATCCTGGAAGTTTTATATATTTTAAATTCATAATTATTGTTTTAGACGAAGTACAATTACCTATTGTGGCTTATTTTTAATACATTAAAATATAGTTAATGATAATATGACTATTGTAACGATTAAATATTTTTCAACAGAATTCGCGGTAACAGTGTAAATACTGTGAAGAATATATTAAGGGCTAAATACGTTTTAAAATAATTTTTATTATTATAAAATACAAGAGAATTAAGTTCCCCTTCCTTTAATCTTTAACTTGTTACGAAAAGCAACAAAGAAAAAAGTCATAAATTTTAAAACAAATATTTTTTTCATACATCGTAGACTATGATATGTTTTCAGATATTATTCAGTTATGCTTTATGTTGTAGATAACTGGTTTGCCATATAAAACTAAACGTATTACATGTAGTTTACTACGAGTTTACTCGCAATACAGAAATCGCGCAGTACTCAAAGCTTTTCAATAGTATAGCTTTAACCTATCATTTTTACGATCATTATTGTTTTCTTACCTATTTATTACGTTACTGAAATTAAAGTTTTAAAAGTCGAAAAAATCGAGAAATTATTGAAATGATTAATTTCGTAATTTAATGCCTCACAGCTCTGCTTAAATTTTCGCATTTTTTATTTATAGCAGTAAAGATTCTTAAGGATATTTAGTATTTAATTATCATTCTTGTGAAGATCAATTCAAATATTTCACGCAAATATGTAAAGTATTGTTTCAATTTCTATTAACTTACGTATATTTATTTATAATTATTTATTCTTTCTTTTAACTCATTTGATATTAAATTTAAATATTTATTTTATACTTTTACACGTAGAATCAATAGTGTTAAAGTTGGATTCAAGAAAGTATTGTTAAATATATAATAAAAACATGAATATTATATCGCATATTTAACATTGCACGAAGTAATTATTTTATGAAAATATATTAGTTTTAATAGTAGAAGAAACAGTAAGTATGAATGAACGATCAAAACATTCATGTACTATTTGTTAATTCATGTTGTCTTAATATTCAATTAAATTTTCACATTATAGAAATTTTGCGTTTCCTTTGAAACTCAATGATTTTATTTTCTATTATGCTTCAGTTAACGTGTAATTATTCATCAACTAAATTTGTTTATTTAAATGTATTTGAAATCGTATTGCCAAATTACACTGTGCTTAGATTTAATACACACTAAAATTTAGTGTAGAAAAAAAATGCCAAGAAAAGTACAAAAGCACATGCTACCTAATAAGTTCCGTAATATTTTTATGCGCAAGCTTTTCACAGTTTTGTGCGTAAATATTATTGTTAAATATTAAAAGATATATTAAAAAAAAAACGAATAATTTAATTCATATCTAAATTAAGGCTACGTTGTATAATTACAATATTCAGTATGTTGGAAATATTTAATTATAATTTGTGTGTATATTAATATTTTGTTTGAAATTCTATCTACTACAAAAAATTCATATTTTCACAGCTAAATTGAAATAATTTGTACTCACATTTAATTTAAATAGGTAGTGAAATAAACTTATCTTCGAATAATTGTTACACTTTAAATAAAATTAAATGCATAAAAAATCTACATAAAAAGTATATATGTTTACAGTATAACTATTTCTGTAAATTTCAGTTATAAATGGAGATAAATATCTACATTAAAGTAGGTTTAAATATTCAATGTCAATAAGATTTACAATCAAACTATAGTAAAAATAAAATTTCTGAGTTTAATTTCTACAATATTCATTGATAAAACAATAAAAAAAATGTAATGGTATTATTATTTGTTTAAAAGTTACTTGATACTGTATAAATATATAGGTGAATTTGTAATTTATATAACATTGTTTGAACAAAAATAAACTCTATTTCCATCTACTATTTACAACAAGTAAATGCAATTTAAAACTTGAAAATTAATTTTAGGTTTTAATCATGTCTCAACTTCATTAAAATAATAACATCTCTTTTCTATAGTTATGATATAAAAGTAGACTATTAATGACTACGTTATCAAAGATTCACGTGTTCATGTGTACAAATTATTTGAGATTACCGAAGTCATACAAAGTTAATTAAAAACATCAATTAAAAGAACATAACTTAGTAGATTTAATTACGTTATGTGTGTAGAAGTTTTTTTTTGCAATTTGAGAATTAAATTTGTAGTTATAAATATAAAAATATAGCTTCTTAAAAGTGTCATTTATGTGACGTGACATTTGTGTCAGGTTTCACGCTCTAATTAAAATATAAAAATTGATACAAGAAATACGTGCATATATAGTAGTACTTTCCCAATAAAAATGTCCATTGCGCAAAGGAAAGATCACTGGTGTGTCTTTTTGTCGAGAACGACCAACTGCCTTTTGAGACTTTATCTAAACTTTTTATATTTAACATACACATGTAAGAAAACTAAATATTTGTTTATGAGATTATGTATCTTATACTAATTGTTTAGTGAAATTTTTGTTTATTAAAAAAATTAATTTACTTTTATGAGGAAACAATTGATTATTTTTATTTTTATATTTTTTAGATTTTTTCATATTAACTTTGAAATTAATTTTCGTGTGTAAGCTTACAAATGAACTTCAATTGAGATAAATAAAAAAATTTTTTAACAACTTGTGAAGAGTGGAAACTATTCGAAAAACTTTTGCTATTAATCTTTATTTACTAATAAATACTTATAAAAGTTGCAAAAATATAAATTTAAAATCGACTTTTGTATAAAAATTACGATTCGATTGTAATATTCAGTATTGTTATTGTCTTAAAATGTCAGATTCACATTACGATTGATACATTAGACAATTTAAATTACTAGTCAGTCAGAGTTTTTACGTGAAAGTTGCTTTCTACAGAGAAATGAAAAAAGAGGGTAAAAAGAATCACAGAGGAGCGGGACGATAGGATAGATAGCAACTTCAATTTCAATGCGCATACACTGGTAACTGCGAAGCAAATTCCTCAAGTTCTACCGCGATATATTTTCTCATAAAATTAGCTTTTTGTAAAAAAAAGTTTGCGCTTTACTTCAGTATATTTTATGACTCGCCATAATTAAAAATTGTGTTGGTTTCATTTGGAATTCATTAAAAATCTCATTAAGTCAACCAAAAAAATTTGAGTTACTAATTATTTTTACATCGTGAATTGAACAGCGGATTGCGCTTCAAATGTATGTTATTATTATCAATAATAGCATAATTAAGTTATATAGGATAAAAAAATTTCAATAATTTATGTAATAAATGCTAAAATTATAGCTAAGAATCCTCAAGAAAAGTGATATTATTATCAATACTATTATTAATATCATTATTGCAATGGTAATCATCATTAATGGAATACTATTATTATGAAAAGTTATAACTAAATCATATAATTAAAAAATATGACGTAACACACATACACATAATATATTTGATGACTTTCTTGTATTTATATCATTATTGAAGTAAATAACGTTATTTTTAAAGATATTAAGCAACTGTTTATTGCTGATAATTTTAAAGTAAAAAAATTTAAAGTTAAAAAATTTAAATTAAATAAATTTAATAAAATTATAAATTAACGATATTAAATAATTAAAAGTATTTTTAAAATACAAAAAACTAAATTTTTAAGAAATAGTTGAATTTTTTATAATCATCTTGCATTTTCCCCATAATTCGCGGAAGATATAGTTGTTATTTCTTTTTATACAGCTTAAGAAAATATCTTATAAATATCTGCATATTTTTGTTTTCAATCTTTGTTATACTTTAATGAATTTAAATTTTATTTAAACTATTTTGCTTAATAAATAATAAAAAATTCTTTTCAGTTTTTTTCATGAAATATATAAAAGCAGCTGTTTTTATTTATATCTATCGCATAAAATTTATCAAATTATGATATAGCAAAAACAGTAATTGATAAATACTAAAAGTTTTATCATCGAAACGGATTTTTGAGTTTAACTGTGAAAGAAAACATCGATTAAAAGAAAAACTAACAGAAAAACTGAACAAAAGGAACTATTGATGAACCTCGGATCATAATTTTTCTAATTCAACTAAAACTATTTACATGTTTTTAAAATCCTTGTTTACAATTTAAATCTTGGTTTTTACGAGAGTTACATACTTCATTTCTAACCAACTTAAAAGATATTATTATCACCTATTAAAAAATATTTAAGTAATTTTCTACAGTTTCAAAGTATAGAACAATTAAAAGAAGTAAAATTAATTTTTAATTGGCTATATTATATTTCATTTATAAATATTGTTTATACTATTTAATAATTCATGCGTAGGGAATTATTACAATATCACTATGTAGTAATCGTTTTGTATATTTTTTTGGAACTATATTTTTATATCGAAAACTTTCATAACGGTATTTTTCTTCACAACTGTCGCATATTCTGTCACATAATTCAGAAATAATTATCATCGTTATTTTTTCAATGTAAATTGAAAGTTTTTATCCCTAGACCTCCTATGAGAATCTCAGTTTAGAAATTTAACTTTCAAAGTTAATATATCTTTTAGTAATAAATATTGAGTGATATAGTTCCTATTTTTAGTCGTAACTCTCTAGAGGCGGGGAATTGCCTATGTCTTTTATCGCCGTTATTGGAATTTTACATGTATCTTCGGGTATTCAAATGTCGTCGAAGCAACATTCGTTATGCAAGTTGCGTTATTGAAGTCGCTTAAGTGTGTTTTCGATTAAACATTAAAATACAAAAAGTCGTATCTTAAAAATTTCCTTTGAGTTTTTACTTATTCACGGACATTTTGATCGATGACTTTTGCAGAATAACGCAAACTGCAATGTTAATTATGTTTAATGCCATTCATGACAATAATCCTTCACTCAGAAAAAATATTAGATCTATTGCATTTTTAATTTATTCTAAATTAATACCCACGATGAAATCAGTAATAAAATTTACTCAGCATTACGTTCATCACATTAAATTGATGTAATACGTGAGAGTGAATCTATTTTATTATGTAATTTGCGGTATTGATTGCCCATGCACAAAAGATAGAATCTAAAGAGTAGAAGGATAAGATTTTTGAAAAATAGACACATTTATTCTATATGAAAGTGTAAAATATCATTCTGTGAAATCCTGTGCGAGTAATTTTGACCTTCAGTTTAGTTTCTGTAGTTTATTATTTTATGCACTATATATAGATATAATATAGAATAGCAATTATTTAACTATCTTAACTAACTAAAATATACTGCATATTTATAAAAAGTGAAATTAAATAGATGTCAATAATTAGGTATAGGTCAATTCCAAATAATTTAAGAATAAGAAAAAAGAAAAGTACAAATTTCAATAATTGCATTAAATTATGTAGAAGTTTTAAAATACGGTTGATATATACAAGTGTTTATGAAATAATAATATCAATATTTCAAAGTACCATCGCAACCTGCATTTTATATTGTAATTTGTTAAATTAAAATAAATTTCGAAAATGCAGTATATAATTAGTACATAATCCAGAGTAACTTGGCAAAAAATCAATAATAATAAAGATGTCAGTAAAGGAATTTGTAACAATTAATTAACCAGTTATATCAACATCAAAGTAGAGTACTAAGTATAATATTTGGCAAAATTTTCAACTGTTATAAATTACGCATTAAATAATCATATTAATCTAAAATATTTACTTTTCTCATCATTTAGGCGAGTATCTAATTTCATTTGCCTGAAATAAGTTATTTGGAGTAATGTCAAATAAGATGAAAACAAATTATCAATTTTATAAATAATTACACGACGAAAAGTAAAAATTATTAGTTACGAAAGTTTATGTCGTATTTTAGATCTAGAAACGATTGGAAATTAAATTTTAATAGAATATAATTATAAAGATTGACCAAGTTGTTTTATAATTTAATTTAAAGATTTTAGAATTTTTGATATATTTAATATTCAAAATGTTATTTCAATTATTTTTTTGGATCATGGGATCAGTAAAAATTAATTTATTTTAATTTTATTCCACAAATACTGAGTAATAATAGATTTGATTAATTCTTTCAAATTAATTAAAGAAGTATAATTATTTTTTTTTTACAATTTACAAAAATTTGACAAAAAAAAAAACACTCCTGTTAATAATTGAACATATTTTTCCAATCGTAAAAAATGACCATAAATTACTTTATTTTTATTACAGTCTGTTTAATATAAGTTGACTATTGCAAATAACCTTTTTCAATACCTATTGAATGTTCTGCATTAAATAATATATCAACAAACGTAGAAACAATTGTATTTAAACGTAATATTTTCTCACGTAATTAAAAAATACTTTTATAATCTTACATTGGACGTATGGATGAAGGCAATATTATAAATCAATATTGCCCTTATGAATATGTTCAATATCAATTAGGAAAATAGCCGTATAGTTGTATTATAAAGTATCGTTTTAAATATCGACGCATACATTGATTGGTATAAAGTATTTTAGTCTCAATTAAACAAACCTTGTTAACGTATTGGGTATTTTGTATGTGATTTTTATTGTTACGAGGGTATTAGAGGGGACAACCTTTAATAGTAAACGTAAAAATTTCATAAACGTGAAATAAATTCGATAAATACCTTTCAATAATTCATTTTAACTAAATAACTAAATTCGTCGAGTTGTTTGCAAGCAGTTGCCGTATCTGTCAAGTCCTTAGTTTTCTAGTTTGCGCTTCTACTTGGAAACCGAATATCTATAAGAGCCAGAACGAGTGAATTCGTCTCAATTTCTGAATTAAACACTGAGAATTCGTTATAGCCTTGAGACGGTCTCGTAACCAAAGTGGCCGCGATCTTCGCATATCTTGCATTCGGAGTATGTGCAGAAAGCCTCGGATGACGTGTCCTAACTTTACTCTCCTCCCCTGGCGGAGACAGAGAAAAGTTTCGGGACGCAAGGGAAGAAAAGCTCTTACCGGGAAGCGGCGGCGCCATGGAGAGTGACATTTCCCAGAGCCCTCGAAAAGCTGAGATAGCGAGACTCGAGTGGGCGGGTTAACAAATTGCATCTAAAAAAGTGAGCAGGCGCATGCCAGGAGTCCATTTGTGATGTCGAGCGCACCTCGGGCTCACCTGAACTTTGGCCCCTTCGCTCGAGAGAGCCATATCAGCAGTTCCGACGAACTTGGGTAAAGTTACTAGAGTGGACTTACCGTCGCCGCGCCTCCATGACTTGGCCTCGAGTTGCCTCGTGCTGGCGCTGAGTCTCTGGATGCGCTCTTTGCATGCCTCCTGTTGCTGCTTCGCTCGAGCGACGCGCGCCTTTTGCTCCTCCAAGGCGGTCTCGCGCTCCATCCACAAATAGCGCGCCTCCTCGGTTCGGCGCTGGGCCTCCTGTGCACCAAAACCAGAGTCTAAGCCGTGTTATTTTCATTCTCGTCCAGTCCCCGGCTGTCGAGTGCCCGAACGTGTCCGACAGAAAGAAACGAGCGCCCGCAATTGATTTCTTTTACAGGCGAGTTTTAGTATTGTTTCGCCTCTTCAAACACGAGCTGTGATTTTATTGTCGTTTAGATACGACGACCCGTCCCCGGTGGAATTCATTTCCTTTCGATTTTTGTTCACTTTAGCGCCTAAATGTCAACATATTCCTTTCTTTGCTTATTCTATTGATGTAAGCGAAACTAAAAAGGAACTTATTGTGAATCTCGCCAGCTTCATCTAATATGCGACTCACGCCGGTTATCAAAAATGTTTTTTCAATTAAACGTTACGAAACGCAAATTAACAAAATTTGGTTATTACATCCTGTCAGGGCAGCCAATATTACAACCCTTTTAACTCGCTTTTAATAGGCGCTGTATAAAATAATACATTTCAAATATCTTTAATCAGCAGCAATAATAATATAGTATTTTAAGGAGTAACACATTACCACGCATATATACTTAATAGTCCCTTCAAATTCAAAGGGTTATTACTTTTCTTCTTGATACTATTTTATTAATAACAAGTTAGCTATTATGCTAAAAATTAAATAAATATTTCGAGATTTTTAACAGCTAGAAAAATGAAAAAAAGTGAAAAAAATCATAATATCGTGAGCAGTTAACATTTTTGGTGCATCCATTACTTTTGATCCAAAAGTTACAAAAAGATTTTTCTAACTGAAAAAATTACGATTTAGTAATAATATCTCCGAGAATGTAACGAATATTAAAGATAAACTCGTATTTAATGAACTTTAGACATAGAATCGATATAAAAAATTTTTAAATGTTTTATATTTACACATTTAATTCAATTCTGAAGTACGTTGAATACAACTTTACTCGTGATTTATTTAATTTTTAATGTTATTATTTTTAAGCCCATTTAAATTTAAATATGATAGTTTAATCTTTCTACAATATTCTAGGTTTTCAATAAGAAAATTCATATTTATTGGTGCACATCTCGATAAGAAACACTTTCATTTTTAGATTTTAACGTAAAATTTTGAATCAACATAACTTCTAAACAGAATAACGTAGCAAAATCAGGGTTTATTTAGCTTACACCTACAGAAAATTAGCATACAGTTGCTGCTACTTGTATATATGTAAATTCCTTTTGTGTTATGGGATAAGCGACAGGATTTAATCATTCGCTTCACCTTAGATAATCGTTATATTGCATTTAATGAAACTGAGCTTTAAAATGTAGCGTGTAATTCATATTAACGCGAACATCTCATTGATATACCAAGCTACGTTGAAATTTTCTGGGTACTAAATAACTATAACAACAATGGATATATCGAGTTACAAATGATGATTTGAAAAACAAAATGCCTTCTCTATAAATTCCATGCATTTTGGTAATATAGCATATAAAATAAATAGGCTAGTTTATATTTTCATCTCTTATTCTCGAGTCAATTAATTTCTAGTCTATCTTCCATTTTCACTTTATTCATATCTCTCTATCGACGCATACAGGGTTAGTGGCATATATTTATGTGCTTAATTGATCATCGATGCAGCATTAAGATTGAACCTACACCACAAAATTTATATATAGTTACGTGGGCTGGATAATGTGTACGTGGAAAATGAATTTTCAATTTCCATTGGATATTAATATATCATTTAATAAGATAGCCGAAAAGACCGCGTAACTAATTTTAGATCACAATTAGGATATGTAGCATTCGACGCATTGCCTTGTAGAATCAAGGATTATACAGTAAAAATATAGTTTGAACGGCTTTTTTACCATTGGAAAATTTACAGCATGAATGCGTAACTGCAGGAAGTATTTCAGTAAGAGTGAGGTGAAAAATTGACGAATAATATCAACTTTTAATCACATATGTTACACATAGTTTATAAGAAACTTTTTTCCTTTGAGGTTAAGAATTTAATAATGTTTCAAAAGTTTAACCGAGAACCGACAATCTATTATAAGTGAAATATAATTACAAAGTTAGATTAAGTTAGGTCTTACTAGAAAATTTTGTTTGTTTGATTTGACCTTTATTTACTAAAAATTGCTTTGAAGTTTAAAAAAATAAGTTGATGTACATTGGAAACAAATTCTGTAACAAATCTTTATCTTAGAAGCAACATTTTATTTATTCTTTAAGATCTATTATTAAAAAACGTCTATTTTAATAAAGGAGTTCAGTTAAAATTTTAATATTTAAGACTTTGTAATTATAGAAAAAATTTCACAATTTGTATGCGATATATACGTCAAATGACTGAATAAACTATTACATACATGATTCGTACATCAATAAAATTTCCTATATAGGTCATTTCGATATTTATGTTTACGTTCCATACAAGTATACTTGTAGGTTTATAAATGGAAATATACTAGTATATTTCATGAATATCAAAATTGGATTTTTACAAATAAAATGTTGTGTGAAAAGATAATTTCAAAACCCAAGTGTTTATTAGTCAGCTCATTTTTAAAAATATTTACACTTTTATTTTATTTCAATTTTTCCATTATTCACTGAGTATATGATGTATTATAAAAAAAATATATTTTCGTGAAAACTATATTTCAATGTTAATTTTGAAAGATACACATCGTAACCGTCGCAATGGAGTATAAAATAGTTAACCATAAAAAAATCAATAGTAATTCTGAAAAGAATTTATTCTATAAGAGAGTCCATCATTTTCATTGGACAGTAGTTATAGTGTTATTTAATATTAGCAGTCGATTTATGTATGTGAAAATTTAATATTCATTATTAAATTATTTTTAATAAATTTATTCTTTATTGTTTTATTATTTAATCTTAAGCTGTAAAAAAATGTTTTTTTTTGTATGAAATATTTTTTTAATTTTCATATTTAATTTTGTTTTTTTGATATGTATGCAATGTTAAACAATAGGTAAAGTATACAATATTTTTAGAAGTTATTCAAGTTTTTTGTCTGATTTTTTATTTTGCAATTATTAAAATATACGAATATTTTATTATGTTATGGTCAGATAATTCTTAAATGATTTTTGCTTGGAATTTTATATTTTTATTTACACATTATTTTTCTTGTTACAGGTGAGTCATACAAATATTATCAGTAATCGATCTTATTGTTCGTGTAAGTTGAAATAAAGCATTTATTTTCTATACGTGAGTGAATCTGATGATAGAAAGAAAACTTCGCGTAATTATGAACTCAACGCTTCTTTTTTCTAGTTTTGATTTTAAATTTGTATGAATATATACCTTCAATTATTGTAAAGAGATGTGTTTTTAATTAAATAACTAACTTTTATCTTGATACATGAAACGTTTTAATATTTAAAATAAAATATTTATATGAATGTTGTTAATTTTCTTTTTGAAATATTAAAAATAGAGATTGATGACGAAATTTTCCTTCAGGTCTCATTTTCTTTTCGCAGACAATGAAGAAGTATGTTAGTTTGTAACAAAATAGGTTTAAGTACATTAAAAGAGTTACGTATGGAATATAATTTTTTAATTATGAGTTTAGTTGATTTCAGAATTAAATTAAATAAATTCATGTTAATGAAATATCAATTAATTTTACTAAAAGTTAATTACTAATTTATGTAAAGTTTGTATTATACCAATTCAGTTCTCTGCAAAATAGTTTTATATGTTTGCAGTGTAAAAACATAATTATTGCAAAAATAAGACAGAGTAATATAGAAGCGTATTTATAAACTTTTATTGGGACACTTGACTTGTATTGTGGGTGGGTGTGTGTGTGTGTGTGTGCGCGCGTAAAAACAAAAAACACGTTATAATAATAAGAAATACATTTTGTTCGTTTTTATTTTTTATGCGAATTTCTTAACTTATATATTCTGTTTACGTCATGTAACTTGATAGTTTTTTTTTTTATAGATAATGCCTTAACTGTGGATATAAAAATATTTTAATTGTTTTTATAGATATAATAGTTTACGTTTATTAAAAAGACCTATATAATTTTTATAAGCGCCGTAAGGAAATTTAATGTTTAAGAAAATTTATAAACTAAAAAGTAAGCAATAATTTTTGACTTTTAAACACCATAGAGTAATTTTGTCCATGTTAAACTTTATTGGCAATAATCTTTTACACAGTCTAAATGTCTGAAAACATTTTTATACGCATTACGCATTACATTATAAGCGACAATAAATAAATGATCCGGATTTATTGCGGAATGAAATTTTCCAAGTTCATGCACTTAATATCGTTGGTAAAATACTAAGTAAAACACGGCACTAAAAATAATATTTAAAATGTAAATTCAGCTATCATTAGCATTTGTAAGTTGAGTAATATCTTAATGCTGCAAAGACTTTAATGTTATTGAATGCACTTCTGAAGTTTTGCTATCGTATAGATACAGCGCACTACACTATAGTGAGAGCGGCAAGAATTCTATAACGTGTAATGAGCTTAAAACTAATACTAACCGAATGCGAATTTGAATAGTTCATAATTTAATATGGATTTTTCGGAATAATAATTAGTGGAGCTCGGGCTGAAGTTCAGATGTTCAAGAGAAAGAAAAGTAGTCTAATCGGAAATTCGTATTTCACGAACTCAAACGTCCTCGAGCTTTGCATATACGTAAGCTCGCGAGAGCGCCGGTTGCGCTAAGCCTTAATTCAAAATTCCTCCGCACGTGGAATACGTGTCGTCTGGGTATTGTAACAAAGAGAAGCTAGAAGCTGACCTTTCGCAAAGCCTCGATCTGGCGCACCCTGCAATCGAAATGCTGGCTCGGCGTCATCCTGCATGTGTTGCTGGTCGCCGTTTCCTCCATGAACTTGCACAAGGCCTCGGGATTTCCCTCCCCGCCTTGTCCCTTCCAGGCCTCGCACAACATGATCGCAGGAATGGAACACTCGAGAATCTGCAACGCGAATGTGCTGCCAGAGTCTGAAGGGGAGAGGGGTTGAGAGAAGATTGAGGCAAGATCGTCAATGGGAAGCTCGAGCTTTTTATTGGGTCATTCGAGGCTCTTCGCTTTTGTTTCACAACAAAGACACCTCTCGATCAATCTTTTTCTTACCCACGCACCGAAATTATGTTGTTACGAGCTCGTCGTCGTCTACTTTTTTCTATACAACTAACCGCCTGATTCTCAGACAATTTTCTCTCTCCTCTTTTCTACGACGGCGGCGCGCAGTCGGTGCGCGGGTGGGGGGAGCGCAAGGGAGATCTGAGGAATGTTGAATTTTAATGGTACGTTAATTCGAGCTTTGCACAGTCATCGGATAGTCGTTGATCGAAAAGCTGCTCACAATGAAAGAAGGCTATTGTTTCGTCACTATCCTTGTATTTTCATGGATCGAGCCGACGCCGATGGTTCGATGATTAAAACCGACAAAAGTTACATTTGCAATACTTAGTGGGTGCCTTCGAAACTTTTTCGACTACCAAGTACAACTTGATGTTGGGAGCGATTTTATTAAAATCCTGTACGAAGGTTAAATTAAATCCTTCACTGGATTGCCTCAGGTTAGTATGAAATATTTTCCGAACAATGTGGATTCATCATTTTTTACAACTTTTGAGTGCTTCCTTTCGAGACAATAGCATTGACAATGTTTGATTTATAACTTCTATAAAGAGCAAATTATGCTCTAATGCTTTGTAAAAGGCAAAAGATTTTGAAAAATTTTGTCGCTTGCTCTTAATTTTAATTATTTATGATCAATGAGATATATTTCAGATGGGCATAAGCTGACTTAGCAATATTTATTATTCCGATGTCACGTATCAATGTAAATAAATGACATTTTCATTTCATACATAAACTAAATTAACACTTACGTTTCCCGTAGTACCTGATAAATTTATACATTTACAAATATAATAAATAAAGCTTTATTATTGCTGACCTAACGAGTCATATAAATAATTCGCGTTAGATTAATATTATGATATATGTATAATATATAATATATATATATATTTAATATTATAGATTGGATGATAGATTTGTACTTATTATAGATTGTATTATTTAGAGCTCAAGCTAATTTAATAAGACTGCTTTTGTTTCCTCGTAGCTCATTCGATTGAATGACATGTAGGTACTGTTAATTTAACCAGTACAGTCTCAATAAATTTCTACTTCACTTTTAATAAAATATTTCAATTAATTAATTGGCTTGTTTACCTAAATTAATTCCGTCAATATTCTATCATTTATCTTGTCGTCTTATAGTTTTTGTATTTAGAATATACGAGACAATTTAATATTTATAATTTATAATTTATAATTTACAGAGACGCGGATGCAGGATCTTAAGCTTTAGTTATATCTTGCGATTAACGTAATCAGTTGTGAATTCAATACAATTGATTAGTATATCGTAAAACGGAACGCGTCTCGGCAACATTATAAATTTTTGAGGTCTAATTAGGAATGATTTTACAACTGTTTTGAAGTAATAGCATTGAGCAAGTAATTAAATTAGAGCGGAAATTAAATTCTTAGGAAGTTTCTCTCGGGTGCAAAATTTACCAGCCAATTAGTCTTTAAATGTTACGTACTACATGCATTATAACACGCATTAATTTTTTAAAAGTACGATATCCATCACTGAACACTATTATATAAATCTATTATAAAAATTTTTAATTAAATTCGTCCTTCTCGCTTTAAAAGGCTTTTAAAACTTTGATTGAAACGAGTGACAATTTTTTTTTAAATATTGAAAACATTTCAAAAGGTACTTTTTTCTATCGGTTCATACCGAAGGTATGCAGTTAAGGAAAACTTCAGGATGGGATATTTCTAATGCTGCTATTGCTCTGGAAAAATACCCTTGCTCATTTTAATCAACACCACATTTGGAGTTTTCAAAAAGTTTTAACCGATAGAGGAAGATATAGAAGAAATACGAAAAGAAGGCGTATATCGACAGGGAAAGAAGGTTTCGATCAATTGTTCATTAGCGATGATTCTGCTGACGTCGGTCTCAAAACACGATAAAGCGTTTTGGACATTTCGCTGATAATGCCCATTTTACCAGATAAGATAAATTAGCAGAACCGTAGAAAGGATTGCAGAGAAGAAAATAAGCGTCTGCATTCACCTGCACTCCCGGGCGATGCACAAAGGCTAGGCGAAGTTACCTGAACGCGCCGATGAAGATGATTTTCGCGCTTCTCCAGCTCCTCGTTCTTCAGCTCGTGCTTTCCAATTAGCTCTTTGATGCGCCTTTGACAGAAGGCGGTGTCTCTGCCTCTCGCGTCGCACTTGTAGCTCCATTCTGGCAGGCAATCCGTTCGCTCGATGCGTTCGTTACAGCCACTCCCGGTGAAATTAGTGTCGCGCGAGTAGCTCACCGGCGCCGAGAATTCAACAGCCGAGCTTGGAGCGCTAACCACTTTCGAGAACGTTGACCTTTCCGCTCCATCCAGCTTCACGGGTTCTGTCTCTGTCAGCGCTCTAGGCGATGCCGTCGTCCTTGGGTTCGACGTCGTTGCATCTCTGAACGGCCACCGGTAGGGGCACCAGGAAGCCCGTATCTGCTGTTGTTCTAGCTGCAGTCGTTCGTGTTGCTTCATTTTTCAGTGCGCATTACTGGAGCGTTCGATTTTATTTGCACCACCGAGCGACAAACTTCAGTCAGCTACACTGTTGCGCTGTTTCGCTGAGGGAAATGCATCACAATTTTACCGTATTCCAAAACAATTCCCTTTTAAAATCAAATTTGCACTTTTTCCGCCTTTGGATATTTAATATTTTTTATTTTTAATATTTATCTCATGACTCTGTGATGGTTATACCCAAATTTCTAACTATTAGACATATCGATAATAAGAATTTCAAAGCTACATCTACAATGCAAAAGATCAAAAAAAGATAATACTTTTTTTATATAATATATTATAGTCTAGTACAGAGTACGTCTAGTTTTCTTAAATGAAAAATAAAATCAGTAGAATAAACTTCTTTAATTTAAGTTATATTATAAATTAGTTCCAAGCTATTTATTTATATTGATTTACGTACGTAATTCTACGTAATAAATTCCTTATTTTTTTGTAGTAATCGTTATATAATTCATCCTTCTCTGTAAAACTTTTATAAAAAAATTTTTATATAAAAACACATTTTAATCAATATTTTAAGATTTCGTTAGTATTTATACCATCTGATATGTATATTTATTAACTATTATCGTGAAAGCGTAAAATCCGCTCATCTGGCGAGAATATTTACGATAGATCGGAAAGATTTTTAGTAAACGATATAAAAGTGATGCAATGCGAAAGTAAAATGAAAAAATATATTTTTGTTTTATTTTAAATAAAATATAAAATCTTGAAAATAAATAGGTCAAAACTCGTGCAATGTTAGTAAATAATCAATGCATTTATAATGTAAACAATGCCGGTGTTATTTTAAAAAATATATACACATATACATAATATTCCAATACAATGCATTTTAAAAAATTATTTTATCATTATTTGATATTTCAATAAATTTTACGAAATACAAATTTAATATTATCAATTTTGGTTACACTATAAGAGTTTTGAAAAAATTTGAAGTTTTGTTTATTATTTTATGCATTTAGAATATTTTAAATTCTTTATTTCAAATCCAAGTCTTTTGACATCTATTAATATATTATTCATTTAGTATATTATACTGATTACGAATGGATTATTAATTTTAAAAATTACATCTTAAATATTATAGATAAGTATTAATAAAATAAATTACTTATAAACTATATAAATTATTAATAGGTTAGTTTAGGGTAATATTTTAAATTTAAAAAAAAAATTAAATCAAGACTTCCTTATATTTAGTAAATTAAAGTGGCTTCATTATATGAAAATTTTACTAATATTTACGCGATACTTACTTCTTTGCGATAAATATTTCATTTAATTAAAATTATGCTTTGAAAACTTTCCACGTTTAACTCTAAACCATAAATTTTTGAATTTAACTAAAAGATATTATTATAATAATTCTTTTCAAAATACATACTTTAAACAGTATAAACTGAAAGTATTATCTACAAAATATTTATAACCATAAATTTTTCAACAATTTTGAAACAAGGCCAAGTTCTTTGACAAACTGATAAATAACTTTTAAATAGTAAAATGGTTAACAAAATCAGACATCTATGGTATATGAAGTTAGCAAATATTAATTGACATGATTTACATTTGTACTCTATAAATAAAATTTCATATATAAATTTCAAAAAAATTTTATGATTTAAAATTTCTGTGCAGGTTTAGTTTAATATACTTGGTATATAAAAAAATTATTTCACAATTTGGAATTTTATTTTATTTGTGAAACTAATTTAAAGTTTTGATATAATGACTTTATTTTCATAATTGTCCAACGTATAAATATTAATTTTAATTATAGTATTTTCACGTCTTCTTCGTTGACAAAATGTTCACAAATATGCTTACTTAAAATAAGGTGACATTCAGCTTCAATTACATTAATATCAATAAATTTAATATTTAATTATAAATTTTATATTACATCAATTTTGCATTAATTAAATAACTACATGAGAATTGCTTTGTATTGTTATTAATTGAAAAACGAAAGCTTTTTTTAATTATTGCTGAGAGTTGACATGACACAGTAAATTTAGATTGATTGTTGGCAGCATATCAGTTCTTCGTTGTAATATAAACATCATTACGCTAAATTAAAATAAGTTAATATTATGATATTATAAAATAATTTGTTTAAGAATACATCGAATGCTCTTTTAATATAATAGATAAATATTTGAAATATAAAGTATTAAAAAATGAATAAGTTGTTCACATTAGTTAATTGCATTTAATAAAAATGTTAAAATGAAAATAAGTTATATCATACCCTCGGCTGAGCTCATTTTACTAAGACTTACTGCAAGGAAATAATTCTCAACTCTATACCTATGTTATTCGATCCACAAACTTCCAATTGAACAAACAGCATTACCTGCAGAAAGGCATTTATTTTCTTTGTTTTCAAAAGCTGACAAAACTATTTAAAAGAAAAGTTCACTTAACTTATAAAAGTATTAAAGCACAAAAAGCTCATAAAATTTCAAGACAGTTTAATCATTTTTATGAAATTTTATATTTTATTGTGTGCGGATAATGCTTTAATCAATCAGATAAATTACAATACGAAATATTTCATTAAAAGATTCTATTTAATATATAATTTTATTTATAATAAGGTAGATTAAAAGATTACTTCCTAATTAAGTATTTAAACGAAGATGTGAGATACGGCTTCGAATATACCTATAATTATAAATATAATGTTGAATTTATTGATTAAAATTTATTTTATATTTTTATTACACGTTTGAAACGCCGAATCGATTAAACGAGACAAAATATGTTAGTATATGTTTTAAAAATTGATTTATGTTATTCATTTATTTAGCATTTTGGTCATTAATAATTACAAAAACAGGGGTTCCATTGTAATCCAGTAATTATGTCGAAACAATCAAGAACTATTTTCTGAAATTCCTTTATGAAAAGCTGTCACTCTAAAATAATGAAACACTATTCTATTGTCTTCACGGTACAATAATCATTGTGCTTTGATCATGAAGTTCAACTACTTAATAAGAATACACGAATGTTACTTAACATAGACAATAAAACGTAAAATTAAAATCTAGTTTGCACGCATCATATGTAGACACTGAGATATTATTTGTATTTAACGAATTTCGAGAATTTTCTTTGATAAACCAATCTATAAAAAATTGAAAAAGCTAAACAATCCCAGTTTTATAAATAAAATTTAGTTTTTTCAGTTTTAATTCTTTGAAGAGGTCAAAGAGTATTTTTATTAATATTCTTAAAATATATATAAAATTTCGTACGTGTACTTACTTATTCGGTGACATGTAAAGAAAACTGTATTTTGTTGAGAAGGTGAAAAGCACAATTATGAAATAGTATTTGTCTTTTTAATGGCGTTCTTAATATTTTAAAACTTAAATTAGATAAATCTACATGCAAATATATAAATATACATCATGATTATAAATTTAAAAATTTCCAAGAATATTGCATAGATAAAACTGTATAGTTTTGTAAATTACGGTCAATTTCGTTAAAATACCAAATTATTTAACTTACTTTATAAAAATTTCAAGTAATTATAAAATTTTAACTGTAAATTTTATTTATTTATAAATTTATGAAGTTATTAATAAAATAAAAATTTAATTAATTAATTTTATATGCGGATAAGAATATGAAAATATTAATTATTTTTTTGCAAATAAGTAGAAATCTTTTAATAAGATTATTATGTAGAGTCTGTCCTGCTAATTCCTCGTACAGATCAATGACACTTCACGTACTTTAGTTCTAATATTTTAACTTACTATTGAAAATTAAACGTAATTATAAATTATTTTTATAATAATTATTATTATATTTATGCTACAACATGATTATATAAAATAAAGGTATAATAATATTAAAGTTATTATTAAGTCATTATTCATTTCATTACAGTATTATAATTATTTAAATATAAATATTATTGCCCGCTCATTTTTTGTGAATTGCGATATTCAGAAAAAAGAGTTATAAAATGAAATTTTTGTTGTTAAAGAAAAATTATTGTAGTTTTTTTCTTCGATGTTTTCAAAAAGCTCATAACAAACTTTAAATTTGTTTGCTTATTTTTTCTGAAGTGAAAATGAAACATTAAATAAAACGAATGAAACATCGAATAAATCATATAATTAAGTAATTATCAATAAAATTTAATAAATTTTGAGCGAAACTAATTTAATTTAAAAGTAGTTGTAGAGTTCAAATGGAGTAGCCATTTAAGTCTTCTAAACGATACTGTCATGCAAGTGAGTTCTAAACATCTAAGTGCACCTAAATGAACATCGCATGTGCCATTTGTGTTTTACAGCACTGTATATTGAAAACATAAAAGTAGGTAATGTATCGAAGCAAAATAACAGGATTAGTATTGTAAACGTGGATGCACGAAGATGGTAAATCCATCGGACTGTATGAGAAATCTGATCGAATTTTAACTAGTGGAAGATTTAATGTATTATTTCAATAAATTATTGGATAACACTGAAATATATGGAAAGCTTTTATTTCTTTTAAAACGATTGAACTTTTTTATACTTTTATTTTTATAAAGGAACCATTAAGGGTAATATTATGCGTATATAAAATATAACATGTTTTTTTTAATTAACGTATAATAAAGTAATTTAATTATTTATTTCTCTTTATGATATATATATATATATATCTATATGCGCGCACATATTATATAAAAATTAATAACGTAATACGCTTTACTACCAAGAACGCATATTTAAAAAAGAGACTTATTCAAAAGTATCCTTCAAAGATATATTAGTTATCTAATGTTAAAGTAATGCGTGTATATATTATAGGAATATATATAATATACATCTAGATGTATACGTTTATATTTAAGATTTTTATTAACCAAATAGTTCATTTAATATATTAACAATGCTATTTGAATGTTATTTCAAAACTAAATAAGCCTATCTGCTCACGTATTTTGTATGAAAAATGTAGAATTAAAAAAAATTTTTCGATTTTCATTTTATTCACAGGCACTTTTAATAGTGCAATATTAAAATAATTTTTGTCCTTCTATTGTAGTACATCGCTATAAAATATTATATGATATTAGCAAAGAAACTTTTCGAAAATGAACGCTACAAGGAAGTATTTTTTAACAAACATACCTAATGACTGGCAAATTAACTTATTGCCTTCCTTGTATATTTTAATAGTTAATATGAATTTCTTTCTAATAAATAAAAAATAATGATAAGGAATATTCTCTGAATTCTAAACATTAAGATTAATTTTCATCAAAACAATTTGACTTTGTTAAAAAATAAATAGAAGTTCAAATTTTCATTATAAAGTATGCATACTAACGTACTAATATACAATACGTACTAATATTTAAAATTTTTTATATATATTTATAACTCAAATTATTGAATTGTTATAAATTAAATTGAGAATAAATAATTATAAATAGTGAGAAAATTAAGTTTTTAGATTCTTCCCAAGTCTTAGTTCTAATTTTTTGCACATAAACTTGGTATTAAATGAACATCAAAAAAGGAAATACGTTGTTTATTAAATTTTAACGCTCTAACTTTCGACGTTAAAACAAGCCTAAAATATATTTTATTTTATTTCCTTAGAATTTTAATGCTTTTAATATATTTATTAAAATTTTAATAAACACATTATATTATATAAAAGAAAGATTATTTCATTCAATTTAATTTAGTTCTTTTTGAGAAAGAATGAAATTCAAAAAATTTCGTGATGAAAATGACAAACTTTTATTTTTCTACTCTAAATTTTCCAGTATATATACATGTAACTTTGTGCGATTAACGAGGTATTCATTAATTTTAGATAATTTTATAGTTAAGTAGTTGGTTAATATGCCCTTAATATAATTATGTTTGTACCGAAGTGTTAAATAACATAAATATTTCTATTAGTCGGTTTATTGTAGTTGAAATATTGATTTTCAAAATAGAAATTTCTCAAAATAACTATTAGCGATTATTTAATGTTTCATGAATATTATTTTGTATTCAGGTTTTAAAAGTAGACGTGTCTATTTAAATAAAGATAGAGTAATTACTATTTTCACTTCTTTTACCCCAACTGTTTAAGTGTATGCCGTATAGTTAATATGTAAATAACATGGAAATGATGCACATAATTAGTTGTAAATTGTATTTCATGAATTATAGCTTGTACTGAACTTTCTTCAATTATTTGTGCGTCAAAGACAGTTTCGTGCTCATTATAATTAGTGGAGCCATTGTTGTTTTTTCAAATTTTTGTACAGAATATATATTTATTTGCAGTTTTCCAATCAAGCTTAAGTTTGTACGACAATTTTCTAAAAAGTTTTTATCTCAATGTTAATAATAAAACCCTTTAACAAAATTATTATTGATATGTGGTATTATAGTTGTGATTATTTTGAATAATTAGGGTGAGATGATTTAAAATTTTATTAATTCCTTGAAAAAAGGTATTATTGTAACCTAAATCACTTTATCCGACTTAAGGAAAACTATTTTAATTTTCTGTACACAAAAAAAATGATATAAAGGTTTTTGGAATGGCACTTTCTATATTTACACTGAAAAACATTTTTGAAGGCCCCCCAAATTGCAGACGACAAAATTGGAGCAGCTTATGGAAGAAAACCTCAGTCAAGCACAACAAGAGGTTGTTCAAAAACTTGAAGTAACCTTAGAAGCGATTTTCAATCACTTACACAAGCTGTGAAAAATTCAGAAAGGAGGCCATTCGGTTTCCTAATTCTACTACATATAAATATGCTCAAAAAAGAAAACACATTCTTACAGAACGTTATCGAAAGTATTTTTCAGAATTTAAATTAATTTTTTTCTGTAAATACATGAATAATTTATAAAAAATGGCGCGAATTAATTTTTATTTATTTTTGCACGCCGAATAATGTTACAAATCTTTAAATATATCTTGAGATTATTGATTAACGATAATTATATTTTTGAGAAATATATTTGAACTTAATGTTCGCGGACAAGAATTTGAATAAAAATTCGTTACAGAAATATCTTCGCACATTTGTAAGTCTTGAGAGAAATAAAAAGATACTAGAATAAACTTTTCAATAAAACAAATCCACTTCCCTGATTTTTAGCTGAATTTCAAATTTAAGCTAGAGATGGCACGCAATTGTGGCTATTTATTTGACAGTTCGCCGAAAATAAATAATATTACTACAAAATTAAAACGAATAAAACAGGAATAGTCCCTCCAGATACCTCATCCAATCTTATGCTTTTTACAATAGTATTTATACGCCCTGTGGATAATAAAAGGAGCTGTCATTCTCCTTTTTCTTTGTTGCATTAGCTTTTATTATCAGCGCGTTACTTAAGCTTTCTGCTTTTCGTTTTTTGGCTACATCTTTTTCTTTTCTTAACTCATCTTAGCAGTTATAGCTCGTGTTCGGGTTATCTTCCTTGTGGGGCTCGTTTTACTCTTCATTTCGTATTCACAAAGAAGGTAAAAGAAGCTACATTAGACTTTTGAGTAGTCTGCCGAGAGCAGTAGGCCACGCTGCGCAAGACGTCGTTAAAATGCAGGTTAGACATGAATGCACAGGCGACGCGGATCTTTAACCTCCTATTTTTCCAATTAATATTTCATAAATAATAGGCAAAGGAAAGGCACGTGCATTTGGGAATTACTATTTGCTTCATTCATTGGGAATGGATCTTGATTTAGATAATTGGCTTCGCACATTTTCTTCGACCAATCTCATCAGCAATGTTATTGTTATGAGACTAAGCTATTTTAATAACGGAAATCTCGTTCTTAATAATCTCTCATCTTCCTAAAGCCAATGGTTATTCTTCTAGATTATTTTCGTCCCACATTTGATTTTTTCTAACTTTTTTCCGCTCCATTTGAAACTAATGAAAAATTATTGTAGGAGAACCGTTTTCTTATATTGCGTGTAAATAGATAAACGTGTAACTACGTATTGGGAATGGGTGTAGTAAATTTATGTTTTGATATATTTCAATGTTCTTATGATGAAGTCGTAGAGTTCAGAAATTATAAGCTAGTGATTAATACTAATTTAAAAACAAATAGCCTTAATATTTGTTGCATCTGTGTATACGTACATATATTTCAATTTTAAATTCGACGGAATTAATGAAGCTTAAAATTATTAGAAGGTATAAAAGGAAGCCCTTTTTATTATTTAATGCACTGTGTTTTATTACACTCTAGCATTGTATTATAATGCGCTATAACAAGACTTTCCAGAAAATAAAGTCAATGACAAATTCGAGGCGACACGGAAAATTTGACCAAAGTGAATTTATAAAGGCAACGCAAATGGTAAAGAAAGCCTTGTAAATACTTCATTCAGAATATGAAAAATTTATTCCTGAAAATGTCAAATAGAAAATTTATAATAAATCATAACACTTGCAGTTTCCAAAAATAAAAGTATTTCGTAAAAAATCCCATTTTTACGTTGTAATTATTCACAATGATTTCACTAATGAAAAGTAGAGCGTATGAAAACATTTACTTTATTTGTATTTTCATCACATATTAAATTCAGCTGTTTATTTCTTCTGCTATATTTACTGTTTTTATTATAATGTTGTTTATAATATCTTTCGTTTATTTTATGAATAAATATACTTGTATGAAACAATCAAAATTGTCGAATTTTAAGAAAAACTTTGATAGTTAATTTTTATCGATTCAAATATTCTATATGTTCTATGCGAAGGAAATATTTTGTACTAGATTTAATTGCTTAATTTACTTTCTTCAATGGTAATTTAAAACTTTAACAAAAAAATAAATCATTAACACTTGGTGATTACATTTTTTATTTGAAAATAATGGCTTTATTTGAATATACTCGAGCTGATTATGTACCCAAATACGTGGTATCCGATGAGATGCCCGATAAAAAAAATTAGATCCATTTTTGTAAAATAGCCGTTGCAGCAATATAAGGTGAAATGTGCACTTAAATCTGCCACTGGCCAAAAATCTTCGCTCCGATCATATAGGTAATAAAATATCTGGCATGCGATTCATTCGAGCAAGCCGATTTTCTTGAACTACATCCGAGACTACGTTCACACTTCCACTTCGGAATTTCTAGCGACTCTGATAATATTTTTATTATTTGGAGGTACTTTTCGACCTGGGAATACTGATGAAATTGCGGATTTGGCTTGAAGTCATCTATTTTTATGCCTACATAACATGTATAAGAATTCCTGTTGCTTTCTCAATGTAGTGTCTTCATTTATACTACGGCTTATAAATATAGGTTTTTCCCTGGTTATTTATTAATTGAGAAATAACTGTAATAATAGATAGATATCGTGTTATTGGTATTCTTACATAAAAATCAATAGTTATTTATTTGGGTTTCAAATATTTATTACATATAAACAAATCAAATACACCGAAAAGTAAATTTCTTGCTTTTTTTAAATATTTATATTCAGAAATTACGTGTTGCAGTAAGTAACTTATTTTTTTAAAATTAATTTTCATTTTACTGTATTTGTAAATTTTTTGTAAAGTTAGATAAGATAGATACCAGTTATTATATGTTCTTATAAATGACACTGAAACTTATCAAATGCATGCGCATCAATTATACACCTCAAAACGTATGTTTGCTCTCGAACTTAAAAAAAAAAGTCCGAAAAAATTTACAAACTACAAGAAAATGATAAATTTTAAACTTAATTGTTCAAAAGCGTCCGATACGTATTTCAAAAACTAATTTAATAGTTGGCTTATTGCAATTTTTTATCAAAGTGCGATGCATAGATAGCTATTTAACATTTGAATATGTATTGTTAATTACTTATTTTCAGCATATTTATTAAAAATAAATTATCTCTTAAAATGTTTAATCAGCTTAATATGAAAAACTGTTTACTTGCACAGTTAAGGAGATGTCACAGTTTTATTTGCAAAATTCAGAATTCAATACTATTAAGATTTAATTATCAATTGTCTTAATTTAACGAATCATAATTGCGCAGAATAAATTTTATTATTTTGCGTATAAATATCAGATATTCGACTGCATAAAAACTGTAAATTGTGGACTAAGTAATGTTTGTTTGTTTAAAAAACTATTCTTGTAACCGGTAAAAATTTTAGTTCCTACAACATTTGATATATTGGAAATTAGAAATGAGCATATAATGGGAAAATGCTGAGAACACTAAAGGCAATATGGTAGTGCCTAGATTAACTAAGCGCACCTTTATCCTGCGCGTCAATATTGATGACGCGATGTACTTGATGTACTCGATCTACTATACTGGATGTAAATGGTTGGATACTATTTGAAATGACATGAGCATCAAGGCCAATGTGAATTGGTATTCGAATCTAATCAGCATCTTCTGTACACTATAATAAACACTTAATATTACTATTAATAATAAATAGTAATATCGCTGTATACACCTATCATAACGTAAAGGTTAACAAAGTTAGTGCATATCGACTTTTAGCTCCCATTGCAGACACATGTATATAGACAGAGAAATGCACATATATCAGAGTTTCAATATTCATATATATTTATATATATACGTATGCTCGCGAAATCACGATATGTGAAGTATATTCGAGCATATGTAAATATACGTATTCTTATCTGCTTGCTATTTCATTTTTATTTTTCTCTGTTTTACCCTCTCTTCCTCTTTATATTACCTTATTTCTTTATCCTTCTCTACTTCTAGGTTTTCTCGTACGAATAAACAAATAAACTTGTAATCGAGATTTGCATCGTGATAGTGATTCTAAATGAAAAATCGAGAAAACTGTTATCAGAGCAGATTTTTTAATAAAAAGTATATTTCTGTTTAAAAAAGCACGTTACGTTGTCCACAGTTCAATTTAAATTCAGATATCGAAATCAAGAGCTAATATTCAAATATGTTTATATTAGTTAGTTAATTTTTAGGTTGTTGAACAATATGTACATTGATACGTTGTTATTTTAACATTAATACACTGTTCTACACATAAATATTTACACATTGACTAAAATCTATAATCTTAATAAATCGGATCTATTTTAGACTTTTATATATTGCTGTTTATTTTCTTATTATTTCGTATCTTTAAGTGCTTTTTCGAATGCGTTCTTCTGTCTTTCTCTTCCATCTGAATTCTTACTTCTTTATTTTTTAATAATCACACATTTCTTTTTATTATACCTCTAGTGTTCTTTCTTTCTGCCATGAAAATCTTTTTTTAATTTTTGTTTCTGTTCCTGTTTTCTTTCTACCCTCCAAAATGTGCTTCGTTATTTCCGACTCATTATTGCATAATTCTTACATTTTCTTCTTCTGTACCAGACACTGTTAATATACACTTACTCAATTTTCTATTCGAAATATCGCTAAAAATTTTGATTGGATTTTCTTTCTCTCACTGCTAATTTTAATTATAAATTAAATAATCTCTAACTCTAATATTAAATCTTTTGCTTCTAGAGAAAATCTTATTTTTCCTGGTTTTCAACCACAGCATCCTTTTATTGGTCCTTCTTTGTCCTTTTAAGCTTGTCTGAAATCTTCTCTTCTTCGAATTTCTTCTCCCAGTAATAATGCGACCATTCCACATATATTTATTTTATATAATTAGTGTATATGTATAATATTATAATTATTTTAAAAATAATAATTATTATAGTTTAAGTCCACCTATGTATAACATTTTAATTATATTCGAAGTTAATTAACAAAATGAAAAAAAATTGCATCGGTTCATTATTATTTTACTTATCTATGATATTAACTAAAAATAGCAATTACTCGAATCATATTATATACAAATTTGAAATATTCAGAAATTAATGGGTATAAAATTCTTTGTAATAACAGTGCGAATCAATAATATTTTTTAAATTTAATTAATTAATGAAAATCGAATATACAATAAACTTTATGGTTTTACTATGTGTAAATAAAGTTTCTCACTTTAATAACAATGTATTCTACATAACGAAATATTGAAATTCTATATTATGAAATATCTATAAGTATAATATTTCGTTATTTAATAAAATCACTATTTAGTTACAAAATAAATAAATATTTCCAACTATTCGAAATTTATTTCATTTGAAATTCTTAATTAACTTCATTGAAGTGAGTTTCTTCGTTAAATTTAAAATCTAATTTCGTCGGTTTAACTACATTATTATAAAAACCAGAAAAAGCATTTAATAAAAAATTATACATAAATATAATATTTTTAGATATAAATAAGTCAAAATCCTTGTTTTTATTTTATCTCTTATAAATGTGTATTATAAATTAATGTTAGGTGTTGTATGTAATGAAATAGTAAAATTATTTTATTTTCCGAATGTTTCATTTCAGAAATAATAATCGCTTATTTTAAAAATATATGTACGAGTTGATAAAAATAATACTGTCTTCTAGCTCGTTTTCCTTTATCTTCTTTCGAGTGTCTCTGAAGAATCCTGTTTGTTTATATGAGCAATGAGTGGATTTTGATCTTTCAAGTTTTCCGTTTACATGTTTTTATTAAAAACTTTAAATAATGAAAGAGTGAAAAAATGCCTTCTGTCCTGTTTCCTGTGACTCGATCCCTCTCTTTCTCTATTTTAAACACTTTGTTTCATTACATATTTATGTATGCAAAAATGGAGAGTCATTTTGACTCTCACAGCAATGCACATTGCTCACAATGCTAAATCGCTTCCAACGTCAGCATAGAAATTATTCTTTCACTTTCAGAGGGAAAAATTTTTGAATCCATTTCTTCTGCTATTGATAAATTTTAAAAATTTTAATTAAGCCCAGTAACGTATCAATTTCTTGACAATAAACATTTCTGTACGCACCACAGTACAGGACTTCTAGTTGAACCAAGATTCAAGATAAATCAAGTACATTTTCTTTGCTATAACGTACAGAATCGCGATTTTCAATATTTATAAGTATTATATTGAAAGTTGTATCGGTCAAGATGATTATCCTGAATCTTTTCTAAGCTCACACGATTGAAAGTTAATGGTCGTAACAGTTGAAGTATTGCGATGTATACGTCGCGAGTAGGATTATCGACCCTCTCCTCGTCCGCATTCCTAAATTCCAGAGAGGACCGACATCGAACTCTGCGCTCTGATAGCGGCACTTCATTCATGGCGTCGCAGCGTCGGAAGCGAATCACTCCTCTCGATTAGATCTTTTTAGGTCGCCCTTTTTAGGGGGTATTGTTTGCTGTGTGCTGGCGGCTGTCAGAGGGAAGGGTGAATCGAAACGCTGTCCGTCCGTGTCCAAGAGAGGAGGACGAAACGCGTTCAATCGTCCTCTCGTTGCGAGGTCGGCTGGGGGCACTGGAGTTGGAGGTTATCGGATTCTCACTTGATGGGCCCCAGAAGGCTCGAGGTAGATCGTCACCAATCGGTTAGCACCAGAGCGCAACCAAATTTCTACTTTCTCCACTGTTTTGGTGCTCTTAAGGCGTCTCTTTATAATACTTGGGTAAGCTCAGCTGAGCAATTGCACTGCGCGTTTAACAGCGATCGTTCCCGATAGTTTCGGCACTGGTTCCTGCAGGAGCTCCTCCGAGTAAATGCCAGTGTTGGTTAGAAGCCAGAGTGAACTATAAGACTGTTATGCACGAAGCTAATAATTTGAGCTTAACTATGTAGCGGAAATGTTCGTCTGAGAATTCCCGGTAAATGTGCACCTTAATATGGTAACTTATTGCTATCATAGTTTCGTTGTTATAATAAGATCGATGAGAGCTAACAGTTTTTGTCGAATTATTAGATTTTAATGTATTATAAATACTCAACGTGACCTACTGATAATAGTAATACTGAAAATTTCATAATTAAAAAATGCATTCTATTTCTTAAAATTTTTTACTTTTGTTAACTGAATCCAACGTTCAGATTAATGTGTTAATAAAATACTCAGTTAATTAAAACTCATTGAGTGCTCTCTTAGAATTATAAAAATATAACTGTATAAAAAAATACATAAATTACAGTATTATAGATGTTTTGATGTATATTAATTACAAATTTAATACAGTTTTCCCATAAAACTTGAAAAAATAAAATTGTGCTTTAAAATTTAATCCTGCATTGTATGTAATAACAATTAATATATGTTTTTATCCGTTTGTAGTAAAAGCTAAAGAATATTTATCAAGGATTTTTTATTAAATTTAATAGATATATTAATTTAAGTGATCGCAAAATACGTGAAAACAATTATATGTAATGTGAATTTTTTATATTGAAAATTTAAGCGTTTTTTGAACTTTTTCTTAAAATGATTTTATTATTTTAAAGTAAAAAGTATTGAATTAATTAAAAGGGTTATGTAATTATTATCAGCTTAATAGAAATATGTGTTCAAGTTTCATATTAAATTTTTTTTATTTGCACAGAATTAAATATTTATTTAAAACTACTAGATTTTAATTATATAAGAAACTTTTAGAAGTCGAAAAACAGTATTTTTATAAAAATATGGAATGTGCAAAATCATAAAAAAGAGATTATAATAAAGTTCCATTGATATCTAAAATTCATTATTAAAGATATCATCATACTAAAAATTTTATATAACTTAATGCACTAAATAAACATTAATAAACTAAATAAATACTTTTTGTTCTTCTGCCAAAATCGTTCGTTTCTAAAACTTAATTAATACAATTTAAGGATTATTTGCTGTTGGAAATTTTTCAAATTATTTCTATTTAATTATAATCAAAATTTTTTTTTGTCTGAAAGAAATGAAGATAAAGATTATTTAATAATTAGTTTATTATAATAAATCATTTTTATTATTTAGTACAAAATATAATTGAAATATATAAAATAAATAGTTTCAAATGTTTAAAATAATTTAACTTTTTGACAAATTTTTATGGTTTTACTAATTTCTGATTTTTAGATGTTGATATTATAATATTGCAATTAACAATAATTCCATTATTTTAATTCTTTTTCATAACGCATTTATAAAATTAAAATAAATAATAAGTTATTTTAAATATGTGCATTGAAACATGTTATTTTATTCATGATTTTTTTATCTTTCAATATAAATATATAAAAAATGATTTGATTTATATGACATAAATTTTGGTATTTAATAATTAAAACATTCATTTATTATTAAATAATAAAGAACTGTTAAATAAATTATTAACTTATTTACAAAAGTAAGTGCTTTTCATAAAAAGCTTTCAAATGAGTATATTTAATAATTCGAATGAAATAAAAAAATATTTTCTCAATTATATTTCAGCTATTAATATCAAACTGTTCGGCTAATAGTATTAATATAAATCATTTTTTAATAATGTTTTATGAGCTTTATTTTTAGAAAAATAAAATACTTTATATTCTCAATGAAATTTCTAAATTGTAATTATTATTTTAAAATTTTATCTTTATTTAAATTTAGTATTTTAATTTATGATAATTTTCATTTGTAATATGATATCATAATTTAATATAACATACAAATTATTGTAATTTAGAAGTTATAATAGATTATGTCAATATATATTATGCGTTAATTCTAACCATAAGCTTTTATGTAAACGTTTTTTAAGAAATTGTATTCATTTTGCGTTTAATAAATGAAGAATTTTATAAAGCGAATACAATAATTTAATATAAAATATCTTATAATAATCTGATTATATTATGGGGCACCTACATGACTCATAATTACTGTAGAATTAAAAAAATTTTAATTATTTTAATACAGATATATATTTAAGTTAGAATATTTGTAATATCTTGTTAATACCTGAATTTATTTCCTTCATAAATTATCCTTAAAGTTATATTTTTAAGTTAAATTCCTAGTCATTATGATTTTTGTATATTTGTAGATATAGTAGAAAACTAAAAACAAATATGTTTTGATTTAAAACGATCGAAAATATCCACAAGCACGTTCAGTATCATCTGCACGTCTTTAGGTACGTACTGTTTTTCTTTTATTTTCTATTTCTCAGAAAACCATGGCATTTTTTGTTTTGCTTTAGATAGATGACCTAAATCTATGAAGTTATAAATTAAAAATGCAGACAGTAGTGGCAAGATAATAATAAGTCTAATGCAAATTTTACTTTTAAATGGATTTTAAACTTAGTTCAGATTATATTTTGTATGTGCTATTTTTCTTATTCATCCATTTATTGATGTACTTCATTCTGTCTTCCTGTCTTAGTACATTTTTTCTTTGATTTTTCTGTTCCACTACCTATGGTTCACACTCTCTCTCTCTCTCTTTTCATTTCTACCTTCCGCAGAACATGTTTCGTTTGATCGAAAATGTATATTTTGCAGATTTTGATTTTATTCCATTATATTTATGGATAAAAAAATGATATTATTTAATGGTATTTGTTAATTTTGCTTATAATTTAAGAAAGTCATTATTGTTAAAGTTAAAATAAAGTAAAGTTACATAAAAGTTGTCTATCAATTAATTAAATTATAAAATGAAAATCACGAAATGTAATTTTAAGTTTGTACTTATCAATACAATTCTATTAAAAGTAAATTCTATTTAAAAAGATGTATTTGAAAAAGTTTTGTCAGAATTATGACATTTCGCATAAAATGTAATTATTTTAAATATTATTATCGGATATGTTGTTTCAAAAAACCTAATGTATTAAATGAATTTGTAAGTTTTATATGTGAAATGGGAGTACAATAGTAAGAGATTGCATTTTTAATCCAGAAGATATGGTGACATATACTCACATATCAGAACTTAGCTACTATTCATATATAAGTCATACAAATCGTATGTTTTACAGATTCATAAGAAAAAAAATTCACGGTACACACGCATGAACAGATATAAAAAGAAAAATATGTATGACTCCTAGAAATCGTTATGCTTTCCATACTAACAGTTTTCATCCTTGATAAGACCATAAAAATCACAGACGTAGCTTCAGCTTCATATATTAGTTGTCATATACTTCACGAAACTAAGCCAAGAGCGGAAAGAGAACATTTATGAAAGTAATGTCGATCGCATAGCGGCGGTTCCTCACGGAGTATAAAGTAGATGCGGCATCGGCTTTACGAGCCAATTTCGTTGATTGATTCGTTTCTATTTTAATATAATATTAGAATTTCATTCCAAATAGTTTGGAATAGTAGCTAATTTTACAATTTCTAAATACAAGAGATCCTAGCAAATATGATACAATGAAACAAGATACAGAGCATATAGTAGAGATAACATAAATACAATACAATATTTATGTGTAAAACAAGTAGATACAACTTTGCAATTATAATCAAGTTAGGAAAAAATTAATCTCATTATTCACTCAACAGTTTATTTTCCCATCTCGCACCTGCAATTTTATCTATATATATTAACATCGAGTAATTAATAGATTTCAAAAAAAATTTAAATAAAAATTGACTGAAAAATGTTTTGATTTAAAAATATTTAAAATTCAGACTAAACAATAAGTTATAAATCGATGGTTCGATTCGTGACAAGTGAAACGCAAAACAGTAGATAAAAACTTTTTTAATATTATTCACATAAATAATTATTTTATATGCACAGGAAACAGCATTTCGGTTAGAAAATTAAAATGCTGTTCGTGAATTTTTAACGCTTTGACACATATTTTTATTTTAATTCTATAGCCTTACGTTTTGTATGCGTCTTATGTCCGACATTGTGAGTTTATTCAATTGGGATACGGTCCATCGAATAAAACGAATTTGTACACGAGCCTAGTAATAAAAACCAGCGTTAGAAATATCCGTTTCGAGAAGAGCCAGTTTAATAGTAAATTCGGATTCGGGTTCTGCGTCACATGGTGTAAGTTTGAATCTCCCACTAATATACGGTGACATCTTTTAATCGCAGTATCGATTGAAAAATAACACTTAAATCATTAGTTTAAATGGCATAGATGCAATCGCTACCGTTTAGGTACTAAATATGCCTGCTGCTGCTAAAATTGACTATTGACTTGCTTTGCTATTGAGTCACTCATTAATACGCGGTTAACAAAATTCATTTTTCATTATTTTATATCACTTGCAACATATTTATATATTACTGTATTAAGAATTATTTTGTCAAGCACCTGCGTTTTGTTTGATCCTTTTATAAATCGATACACGTATTGCACTGATATGCAATCCAAATTACACAGGTCAAAATATTAATATATTTGATACTATTTTGTAACAAACTACGGGTGTACTGAGATATAAATATAAATTATACCCAGTTTAATAATATTCTAAACTGTATTCATCAATATTTACAGCGAACTTCGTAATGTTTTACGTAATTATAAAAAGTTTTTTATTATAATCTTTTACATGATTGTCAATTGAACAAATTATGTGTATAATGTTGTTTTAAAATTAACCTAATAATATAATAATTTAAAAAATTATATTCCTATTAAATTGGTACGAATAAAAAAAAATCGGCTTTTCACGTGCATGGATAATTTGATTAACGTTCGAAAAACAGTAATAACGTATTTATGCATATAAAAAAATAAGCCTTTTAAAAGTAAATGCTAATATTCTTTAATTTTAAAACAACATTTCATTTATTTTAAAAATGAAAATTGTTTGGTAAATATTATTGCTGTATGTATAAGAAATATTATAAATATACATGTATACAATTTTTTATGAAAAGATACGTTCAATATTTCTGCAAAAGAAATTCAACGTTACACATTTTTCATCATTGAGAATGTAATATTTGTACTTTACAAAAGGCTAGAGCCAAATAACCGGTATCTGATATTAAGTATATTCCTAGTTTTCCGATAAACATTGTATAGTGTGCACATAATAATAAATTTTAAGCTTGTAATCAAAAATTGATTTTTTTTTAAGTTAAAGTGTTTCTAGCAGAATAACAAATAAGTAACATGTGATTTAATTATAACTTGACTATTGTATAAAAAATATATACGTAATATTTGTAATATAATGAAAAAGTAATTTTTCATAACTGCAATTATTGAAATATCGATTTTAAGCAAATAAATATCAACTATTGAATATCAGAGGATATTAAATAATTGTAGATTCGAATATTAAATTTTATAGAAATGATTTTCATTACAACGTATTTTCTACTATTACATATTTTTCTTTCATACGAATAAAGTATTAAACTTCATTTATTTATATTTTATAAATTAGAGTTATTTAATTACATTTTAATTGTTATTTAATTCTTACATTTTAATTGTTAAAGAATTTCGGATTTTAAATGCAATGCCTTATTTCCTATTTCTCTTAAGTGAACATTAACTGGTTAGAAAATGTAATACATAATAATTTTCAAATAATATATTAGATCAAGGATTAGAATCTTTAGTGCTTTTTTGTAGAGTTAGCTAGTAAAAACTATTTTAAAGAAACACAGTAATTTCTGAACGTAAAGGTAATTAAAGGAATTAGCAGTGTCGTAGTTATATAATTATTTATTACAAACATAAAATTTTTATTTTTTGAAAAATTCGCGTCATAATAAAATAATAATAAAATAGTAATAAAATTTTAAATTATAAAAGAATTATTTTATAATTTTATTCTTACACTTTTTTTAACTTGTATTGTACTCTACTTAATTCCACTTTAAAATATTTTTAAGCTCTTTAATTTTAATTTTTTTAATTCATCAAATACTGTGAATAATTGACGATAATTTGCCATTTATATATTATTTTTATTGGATTTTTTATCTTTGACATTTGTATTTTAATAGCGATTGAGTTATATAATATAATATTGATAATGAACTTTATTGTGAAATCCCAGCGTTCTTTGAGTAATTTTAATAATATGCTTTATTTTAGTAATACTTATGGACAAAAGTAAACAGTGTTGGAGAAGTAATGTATATTAATTTTTACAACTTATGTATTCAACTTATGTAAATCGTGACACTGAGAATGTTAATTATTCCGGTACTTGATTGTGTGAGTGTTTATTTGTTGTCTTTCAATGTCTGTTGTAATGTCTAAATATGTATATATATATTAAATGTAACAAGAAGATCTTTGTAATTAATTCAAAAGTACTTGTAAATATTAGGTAAAAGTATTTGCACATAAAGTATTAGTTTCAATATGGTTTAAGTTTTTCCTATAAAATATCAAATATAAATATATAATTGTATACATTAATGGTAAAGTCTTAGAGTGCCATTTTTTAAAAATAAAAATTATACAACAAAATGAAAGTCAGCTCGGATGAGAGCGTCTATAAAGCGTACCCAGAAAAATTTTACTGTAGGAATTCAAGCCTTCGTTACAGCTAACTAGAAACTTGCAATTTAGTAATTTCAGCAAAAATACTATGCAACATGCAGATAGTGCAATTCCAGTATTTTTCAAAATAATAATTTTGTGTTCAAATACTAATTTGTACTTTAAATGACAAAATTATATTTTTAATTCTATTGTGTTTTAACTAGTATTGAATTATAATATATATATATATATATATAAAAAGGAAGCAATTAATTTTTCCAAAATATTTTAATAAGTTTTCATAATAAATACCTGTTTAACAAAATTTCATAATTATTTATTTTTTACATTCTGAAAATTATATTAAATTTTAAAATTATTTAAGGATGATTTCTATGCAGACTTATAAATGTGGTACTAATTTTAATTTATTATAAATTTAAACAACGCGTTTAAAGTATTTTACTTAGATTGCAGATGCCATAAAAAATTCTTCAAAAATATAATTTTAGCGATGACAGAATAATTTTTGAAGTCCATTTGAAATGTCAGTACTAAAAATATAAGTTTAAAAGACAATTTTTTTAATATACAAGTTTTATATTTTTTTAATGTTGGTGAAATGACAAAAGCTTAAAATTATATTTTTGTATGTTTAGAATAATAATCTATTCTATACATTTTTTGTGTATGAAGAGATTTTTACACGAGCTATTTATTTTTAAATACGAAATATTATAACTTTTGTTTTTAGTAAATTTAATTAATAATTATGTTTCAAGTCAACACTTTGAAAATAAATAAATAACTTGCAAATATTTACAAACGGCATACACGTATAAGTGATATTGTTGTTTTATGTAATCTATAAGACAGTCGTTTAGCTTTGAAGTTAAGATTAAAGAGAATCCAAGATGTATAAAATATAAATTTATAGATCATTATTTAGTTCGAAATTTCCTTTAAGTCGCACAAGTAAAGATATATATTAGTTTTAATATTTAAAAAATATATTATTTCTTGCATGCGTAAATAAATTTTTTTAATAACGATCATAATAATTTTAAATTAAATTTTTTTAACGAATAACAATAGTGCAACTTTATAATTTTTATTTAATATTTGACGTAGTTTAAAATATCGAAAAGTATTTAAGTGGGTTATTGCACTTAAAAATGTCACGCGTATAAATACATGCTCGTTTTATAAGTTAAGCTATTAAAATTAGAACATTCATTGAAAGATAAATAAGATCTTTATTTGAACTAATTGAGAAGTATTTTTAAAAACAATAACTGTACGGCCGTAAATAACTGATAAAGTAACCATCAATAGAAGTTAACATAGCATTTGTCAATTGCTAACAGTTATTCTGTTTATACAGAACGAGAAAGTTTTTATTTTTGTTTCGGCAATTTTTTCATTATAATTATTAATTATAAAAATTTGCGTGTTTATTTATTTATTGTAAAAAGAGTTTATTTCAATTGTTTCTTTTTATATAGTTTAATATAATAAAATTTTAATAGTGTTTTCTTACTTTGCTTAAAACATAAAAGACCATGCAATATATCGCGCTTTAAAAACAATTATTTCTTTATTTTACTTGCCTTATTTTTTTCGTATTTTATAAAATAAATCGAAATAAATTCGAATAAAATCGAACCTGCTAAAACTAGCTATTGTATTATATTATATATCTGTGATATAATTTTCTATATACTATCTCATGTAAGTTTTTATATGAGCTCTGGAAATTTGAAAAATCCATATCCGAATTAAACCTTACCATTCGCATAGTCTTTAGAATAGTATTTTTAATGCATAGATGAAGCCGACCGTACATTTCTAAAAAGTAGATAGTAATTCTGATGTAATTATACAGAATCTGTTAAAAGCAGAATAAATATTGTGTGTCAAAAAGAAGAGCAAGAAAAGAAGCAACCCTCGCAACTGGTAGGTACAACCATTCACCAGAGCGTGTTTAATTTATTTGGTGGGGAAAGGAAGAAAAAGGGGAGGGGGGAGAAAAAGACAACAGCTGGTACACATATGTAGAGCATAGTAGTGTCATCGTCAATTTTCGCGCGATTCAACGTAAATTGCGTCCAAATATTAGGCGGAGGGCTGAGAATGTAACTCGCCCACGCATATCCAGGAGTCCACGCGCATTTACACGCAACAAACTATGCGCCTCGTGGCCAGATGTGTTACACAGATGGGCAATGGGATGGGGGAGGGGGCGGGGGATCAATAATGAAAACAACGCGCCCCCGCGCGTGCGAGTGCTCTTAAGAAAGAAAATACAGAGAGAAAAAAGAGCACGTGTGGATGATGTGCCATTCCAGTGTAGCTGAAAGTAGACATTCTCTTGCGATACTTGATAAACGGAATTGTGCCTTAAATATCGTGCAAACGTGCACAGCGATCCTTCTAAGCTCCCTGCCTTTTGTGCTTTTTAATGCGCTATAACGGCGATTGTACTTAGAAAATCACTGCACATGTACGATTTTTATTTAAATTCTCGGCAGTTTGGCAAGGAATGCATGTATCTGTGTATTAGTCATTCACCGTTATTTATGGACATGCGTTCTTGCAGCTGTGTACGCTGTATACGTTTATGCGATAATGCGCTTATGTAGCTTAGAGGATGGATAACATAAGTGAGCTGTCTGGATAAAAATAAGTGCACAATGCACGTGAGCAGATGGAAAGGGAATGGATCATCAGTCGATGACAATAAATCGTGTTTTTGATGAAAAATGTTTTTTCACGAGAACGATGTCTGCGATGCACCCAAAGCATTCGAAACAGAGACAAAGAGAGTTACGTGCAAATAAATGTGAAAATCGAAATGATGGACTGGCCGGCTAAGAGTGGAATGAAAAAGTGGAATAGTAAAGATAGAATTAGAAGGATGAGAAGAATACAAAGGAGCATGAAAAATTTATATGCATGGAATGACGGAGATAGAGAGACAGAGGGATAAATGTTGCAAAGAGTGGAGATATAAAAGGACGGGCGGAGAAAAAGAGGGAAGAGGTTATGAGAATACGTCGCGAGAGTAAAAGAACACAGAGGAAGAGAGAGTACATTTGGTTGACTGTAAGCTGAAAAGGGTGAGAGCACGAGTCTGGCTCTAAGCTGGCGGAAGGTGAGGTTGGTTACCATGGCAATACTGTCCGTGCCTTCGGCGCAGTCCGCGCACGGGGAGGAGGATCGATCTGCCAGTGGCGTAGCATCAGGTGGTGCTTCGACCCCTGATCGCACGGTCTCGCGCTCACGTCCAACAAGTGGCTATATACTCCGAGGGCTGTTTGCGGTTTGGAGATTGTTGATACCAGCTGGGAGGTGCACGACTTTGGAGACGGACCTGCTCCGCTATCTATTTGCGACACTTCCTCCTGATTGTCACCTTACACCCTTGCAAAAAATTCAGTTGCTCGTACATCATAAAGTAATTCTCGCTATTCCCCCGCGTGCGGTTGGGACGTCAACTTTCGATGCCACGACGGCTTGACAAATGTTCCTCTTGTTATCAAAAATAGGATTGAGTCCGATAACCGTAATTATGCGCAACTACCATCGGCTTTTAATACTTTTCCACGCTTTATTATAAGATGAATAATACCATGTGCATGCGGAATTATGAAATAGCAATAGTTGTATTTATTGTAAAAAATACGTTTGTAACTTTGGGGGCTCCATTGAAAAATGTAGTCACTCTGCGATGATATTTTTTCGAAATACTTTAAATAGTTTTAAAATAGAAATTTTTTAATAGTTCGTTAAGAAATCTTAGCTTTTTCATTTGTGATCCTAAGCGTGTGTTCGACCAAATCATCTTTAATGCTTAATAAATTAAGCAGCAACAATGGATACCTAAAGTATAAATAGAGACGCCGCAGTATACGCTATTAAATTAAGAAAAAAAGTCAACCATGAAAAATGAAATAGTTTACGAATTATACTGGATTTTTTTATCTGTGATACGTAATCATTATTTTAAAACAATAAATATATTTTTATAAAAATGTAGTTTAGATTCAATTACTTTTTAATGATATAGCTTAACAAAGTTTGTATATAAATTTATTTATTTTCACAAGGATTAGGAAAGATTTTAACTTCAACAAATATATTAGTTCTAATAGTAGCTCTTACTTCTTACGAAGTGCAGAGTATACTTTACTGTATTAAATTCCAAGAATATATTTTTCAAATTGGCACCGGAATCAAACCATCAAATTTATTTTTAACTATTTAAAGTATACTTTCTTTTTAATAATTACACAGATCAAGTTGAAATTTAAAATAATAAAAATATACCAAAGACTGATATAAATTATTTAATAAATATTTATTGATTATATACATTGTGATAAAAGCATCATCCATTTACACATTCAAAGAACCATATACATATTAATTTTTCATATTACATAAAGAAAACAATAATATAAAGGATACGAGAAGAATTATATTTATCGATTACTTTTACACGAAGGTTTTATTAGATACTCGGTCGACTTAAGTTTAAGCGATAGTGTAGATAAAACTTATGTATGTATAAATTCTGTTCTATGATAATTATGTTAATACTTCGGTAAGTTTGCCATTTCTTTGACGTTGGATTTTAAAATTGCTAAAGCTATGAGTTGCCTTTCATGTGGCTTTCCTTTGGTCTCTTCCTCGTCCCCTCATTTCATTTTTTTTTATCTTCTTTCCATTAGAAACTCTATTTATTTCATTTATAGAGTTGTCCTGTATTTGAGCGTTCATTAAACGGAGTAAGCTTCTTTATTCACGTTGTTTTTTATACACGCTTTTCTTATTTAATTTCTTTTATAGAATTGACAATTTCTGGAGACAGTGAAAAAATATTTATTTAAATTGGTTTTATGCGGTATTTCTGGCTTTTATTGATTTAATGAGAGTCTTTAACTTTGAAAAGATACTAAACATTGGGTAGATATTTTGGTACCATTGAGTTTTTTGTAATCTATATTTCTTGTAAAAGTATTTGTTTGATTTTAAAGGTGTGCTAAAAAGTGTATCTCTAAGTAATAAATCTTTTAAAATATAATTTGTTTATTAAGAAAAAAGTACTTTTTTCTATCTTTCTAGCCATGTGTTATGTGGTACACATTACTGTATGCGATGTATATACGATTATCTATTAAAAAAATTACAACGTGCAAAAATCGGTAATAATTAAATATGAACTTATAGTTACACGAGATTCGTCAACAAATTTTTATTATGACAATATCTATGATGAAGGAACTTTAAAATTCCTATCACTAATGACATTTTTAAATATTATAACGACATTCTTTTATCAATGAAAATATAATATTTTTTTAATTTGGACTTATAAAACATTCTTACGATATTAATTATTTACGAAACATTATTTTTAAATAAAAAAATATCTTAGAAGAATACACTCTACTTATCGAGGTTAACTTTATTTTCATACCTTTGGGAAGATAATTAAATTTTTAACATTATTTAAAGTAGATTAAAAAATAAGTTGATAAAAAACAATATATATATATATTTATTGTAAAGTTCGGAGATTCAAAAAAAATTCTTAAAATTAAGCAAACGTTGAAGTTTGAAACTAGTAATAGCGAAGTTTTTGGTACTAAATTTTAGTATCACATCAAAGTTAAGTTTATATTGAAATTTATTACTGATCTAATCTACGATGAACAATCTATTGATTATATTTCAGAAATAAATTTAACTTAGAATCTTTGTTAATAAGCAAAAAATCCTAATTTTTAAATAGTTTTATAATTTACGAACTAACAAATAATACCGTGTAATTATAAAGTTACTAAAAATGATAATTTCACGTAATGCACCATGAAGTTATAATATAAAAATGCAAAAAATAACATCTTTTTTTTAAATACAGCAATAGTTCCATTTCATCTGCACTGGAAATTTACGCAAAAAATTGCGCTTATATTATAGTAGCCATCTGCTACAAGAATTTTATTATGAATAATTTGAATTTTTTAAAATATTTTTTCGAATATAAGATATTTCTTGTCGAGAATAAAAGTTTGGTTAAATAAATTTATTACTTTCTGATTATATAGAAATGTTGTTAATTATAATAATAATTATGGAGTTATAATACTTATCAGTATTTAACTTTCATATTGTAATATTATTTTTATTGTATATTTTGCAAATTTCTTTTGTGTAGAATGTAAATTATACAAATACATAAAATAATCGATATTTCAAAGGTCTAATATTGAATTAAAATCTATTAGAATATTATATTACACGATGTGTTATGAAATTGAAACAACTTTAAATTTTGCCCCAAGCACAAAAAGCAAAAGTATATATTTTGAATATATATTTGATATAGTGCAACCGATACAATACTTCAAAATTTTTCGATATATCTTTGTATTATTTTGCGCACAATTAAATATAAAAAATCCTATTCAATCTTTTATTAATTTTTTAATTAATAAATTTTGTTTAGTTGCAAAACTACCGACTACATTTAAATAGTTTATAAATAAAGTTGGCTTTGTCACAGAAAAATATATGTGGAGAAAAAGGAAATAAGTTTTCTTTTATAATATCGATATTATAATCTTATCTATTTGTATGCGTACCTATCCATATTTCATAATAGCCAGTGAGGCATACGTCGTTATATGAAATTCTATACACCAATCTATGTAGGAGCTATTTCTAAAAAAAAGAGCGTTACCTACTCTCAGCTACATTTCCGGATTTTTCATTCTTTCCTGCTTTCTGCTAGCAAATTTAATTTTATTTCGCGGCGCTGATCTGAATACATTACGCAACTTCAGCAGTATTACACTCATTTGCATGCACAAGTGTGTGTTCTTCTCATTTCTCAATCCATCATTTCTTTTCAGCTCTGTACCATGAATTTTTTGTCTCCTTTCTCCTGGCACACGTGCACGCGACACGCGCAAATTTCTCTGTGGCTCACGAGCTGCGTTAAGTTGGCTCGGTCGTCGGTGCAATGCAATGAACCTTGTCGTAGGTTAGGATGTCAAGGACGTCAACAAGTGCGCCTAGGCGGGCATCGATTTTCCTTGCGCTCGACGAGTAGCAGCGCAGACCGATATGTTGTTTTATCGCTTAAGTTATGATGCGGGAATTAGAAGCCGAAGGCCTACGTACTTACTCCCTCTCTCTCTCTCTCTCTCTCACTCTCTCTCACGGAGCTTAACCCTTCACTTGATTAGATTGTTTTTTTCAAGATTCGTGCAAGGATAAGTGCTGAGAAGAAACGGGATACTATTTTTGTTGACAAATATTTGCACGAAACTTCACTATTTTTATTTAGTGGTTACTATTATTTTACCTACTTCTTGTGATCATGTTCTACCAATGATATTTTTTAATTACATAACAAAGTTTTATATTTTAAAATTATATGTGATCGTAATACTTTACCAAATAGAACTTAACCAATTTATTTTTTGATAGATTAGGATTGTTATGTAATCTAAATTAAAAATAATTAATAATATAACAACGAGTAATTTTAAAAAAGAACAAAAGCGAATCACGCGATATAATTTATTTTTTTATGTATTAAAAAACTACAATATTAATATTATGAAAGTGAAAAATTATTTTATAAATATTGAATACAAATCTTCGTAATTTCTTTAGTTAAATATTATTTATTAAAAGCAAGAGTTAATATAAATATATATCAAAGAGTTTCTTCGATGCAGATATTTTAAAAACAACTTATGCTTTTCGAATACTAAGGATGGTTACTTATAGAAGCTATTTAATAACTAATTATTATTATTATTTTTGTTTTAATTTATTACGAATGAATGTTAGCTTTCATATATGTTTCATGTTTTAATTATAGATATTCAATAAAATGAATTTAATAAATTTTTATACACATTTTTTTTTATTATAAAAATTATTTGAATACTGAAAGGAATGATAATGTAATACACATTGAATCAATATTTAAAAATAATATTTGAGTAAAAGAAAAATTAGAAATAGGACTTGTATTATACATGTTGTATTATTATATTATCGATCGATCAACCAGTATTAATCAAACCTTCAAATTTTTATTACATTGAACTGTCACGGCGTCATTTTTACAGTTAAATATAAATATTAAAAAATTAAAAAACACACATTTTGATTTTTAAATTTTATTTAAAAAATTAAATAACATAATTACGAAACTTATTGATCATTAATCTGTAAGATCTTAAAGCTTTTTTATACAATTCAGTTTAATATTAAAAATATTTATAATATAATAATTTACATAATTTTTTTTCTATTTTCGATAAAACAACAATGTAGTAGAATTATGGTACTTGAAAACGTGGAAACTTACTGTATTAAAAGAAGTTTTAATTACAATTAAAAAAAATGTTAAATTTAATGTTTCTTCATTTTTTCTTTGATCGTATACGTATATAATTATAATAAATTATATAGTATAATATTTAATCCGATATTAAAATGGTTTTGTATCAAAATATAACAGGCTTTACAAAGATATTTGAAACCTTTTCAATCTTAAAGTCAAACAATACTTAAAGTTATATTTGTTTTTTAAATTGAAATTTTTAACTTAATTAAATAATCCTTTTGCAAAATGTAGAATAATTTCGAGGTTTCTTTATTATATTTTTTTAAATTTATCATAAAAAATATTATGTGAAGATAAAGAATTTTTCAGATTAAAATAATACATTTTGTAGAATACAGACAATCAAGTTTATATACATAAAGAAAAATTTCTTAAAAAAATTTAATAATGAAATGTATTTAATATACATGAACATTTTTAATGATTTTAAAGTCTAAATAATAATTGATAGATTGAATAATATGATTTATATAAAATTTAAATTACTTGAAAAATAAATTATCTAGTTATTAGAAAAAACAATTATAAATAATAAGATAATAATAGAATTAAGTTCTGTATATATAAGGTAATTTTATAAATTTTTTAACAGTGTGTAAATACAAAGTCAATATGTAGCCTATTTAGTTACGTAGCGTACATGACAGAATTTTGAAAAATTCGTGATATCGATCTGGGAAAATATAAAAGAATCTTTGAAATTGCAAATCATCAGCAACAGGTTATATTTGATCTATTTAATTTTTTACTTAATTTTTTTTTACTATTGGCGAAGTAGAAAGTAAAAGTTACTCTCCGTTATAATATCCAAATTTAAAAAAAAATAACTTGAGAAAAAACATATTTTTCATATACAGCTATAAAATATTATATTTAAGGTTAATTTATAGGTATATACTGTAAGTGATGTGAGATAGTAAAATGCAAGACATAGTAAAAGTGCATTTCAACGTTAGTTAGAATATGGCGATGACATAGATTACCAAATTATTTTAAAAAGTTCTTAAAGATTCTTTAATTATATTCCTTTAGATTCATAGTATAATATATAGTACATATAATATAATATTGTATAAAAGCTTATTTATTTGAAAAATATTTACGGCATAAGAATAAATAAAGTCGTAAATTTCAATTCTATATCCTGTTAATACTAAATCAAAGAGTAATATTTTTCTTTATGTTTTTAGCGCTGAAAAATTTATATTTATTATTAATAACACATTTGTCATATCATATATAGATGTTGACTTTTTAAAAACAGAATTTAAAGGAAAATTGCTTTTTATAAATATATTTTTACAAATACGGAAAGTGAATTATCTATTTTATAATAATCAAATTATTTATTTTAAAATCAACTAAATAAAATTAAGTATTAACATTAATTTAGATTTTTACATAAATTAAAACATTAAAAGTTAAAATAAATTATTGTAAATTCTATTCTTTTAAACAATTTGGTAACACTATTATTATGTGCATTATATGCCTAGTCATATCTAGTTTGCTGTCTGATTATAACATAAAAATGACCCACGGGATAAAATATATAAGCTCAGTAATTAAACTATAAAGAAAATAGCAGATTCTGGATTTGATTCATAATCGATAGAAATTCGTTGCGGCTCCTTCAAATCTTCTTTTCTGGTGTTCATTTATTTATTAATTATATATATATATTATATATATCATTTATTACTTACTTATTTATTTAATATATCATTTATTCATTATTATTCATTTTGTCAATTATTATTCGAAATTTATTAAGAAACTTGTATTGCACTAGGTATTGCAATAGGTATTTTCAAAGTTAAGATACGGTATCATGTATGTGTCTTAAAAAATTTTTTAAATTGGTCTCATTGCAATCGAAAGGTAATATTCTTATGTATTTATTTAAAATAAGTATTATATATGTATATATATGATACACAATAATTATAATAGATGAAATATAAAGCATAATACAAATTTTAATCGAGCACATGACTACAAAAAGTTTGGAAAATTCATAGAAACTACAAATATTGCAGATTATTGCAAAGATTATTGAGATAACGTGATTTATGTAGAACTATTATTGTATTTATGAAAGCTTACATTAGCTACTGCTACACCAGTTATAATCATTATAAAGCTTTGATTGTAATAATAATTAAACCAGAGATAAAGTTATAATTTATAATTATTATGCATTCATTTTACTTAATAAATATATAAATATTAATATTTGATTTTATTTTTGTCTACGTATATATGTCTTAAATAATGAAAATCAAAGATATCCATGTAGCATAAAACAAAATTTAAAGTAAGTACTGTATAAAGTATGATGTTCATTTTTAGGTAGTGTAATTAAATTGTGAAAAAAGTAAAATGTAAATTACGTAGAAAAATTTTCATTTTATGATTCTCTATACATGCGTGACGTGAGTAACTAAAGGTTGATTGCAACAGCTGTGTTACTTGAATCAAAGATAAGTTCGTTTATTCGCTTTTAATGTTCACGACTAACAAGAAAGTACTACTAGAAGATAATTATGGTCTACTAATCCTCCGGATAACTTAAAAGACAAAGCGTTCACCGACATACCAATGGCACGCCAAACTGTTAAGCGCTCTTTAAATCGTTTAAGAAGCTCAAAACCATGCGTTAATCTTCTTCTCATTCTTTTAGCCAAGCTTGGTTCTCCTTCTCTCTCCCACTTCTGGGTGAGAAAATTAAACGTAAGCTTACAGTGTAACGATGTGAGATATTACTTAATAGAAAAAGTTGAAGGAGAGAAAGCATAATTCCATGTATGGATCAATGAGTAAACGATCAAATGCGTACGTGTTATATGTATGAATGTAAGACGAAGAGAATGAAATAGTAATGCGTTACAAGGTAGAAGAACAGTGAGGGGAAATAATCCGTTGTAAGTGGTACATGCATTAAAGACTGGTGCTCTTAAATTGTTGTGCTCAAACTTTTCAACTAAACTATTTCTTTTTAGCTAGAGCTTTATGACCTTAGGTAGCTAAATATTAATTAAATATTAATAAAAGTGTACTTGGCCTTTAAAACAACGAAATTTAGGTAAAGCAAGTTTTTTATTAAGAAAATAATTCATTTCAAATGTATTTTTATTTTTAGTTCTATCAAATTATAAGTCATTGTAATGAAACAATTTAATTTTCTCTTTACATTATTTTTTGTTTAAATAAAAAATTCGTTGTTTATTGTTAATATTTATTAGTTTATTAATGATTCAAAAAGAAATTAAATTTAATGTTAAAAATAATATTCTTAGTTATTTTAAAATTTTAAAACTTCATTATGATTAACATCACATTTTTACATAATATGTAAAAATTTAATGGATCTTAATATTTCTTTTTTCCTTGACTCATTTTTAAAGAATTTTCTTAGATAATTTAATGATTAGTCTACCAAAATAAACATATTATTTTAAAAATATGAAAGCCTGTGAATGATTATAATTCAACAAGAAATCGATGCGTATTTATGCATTTCATAATTATCGTTTTATATCCATTTGAACAGCAAAAATTATACAGATTATTAGGTTATTTTATGTATTCGGCATTATCGATTGTTGAAACTTTATAGGGATATTATACAAGGGTTTGTAAGGTTTATATTGAATAAATCATCTCTCAAATATGACATTTTTACGTCGCTTATGATAAATGACCGTTTGCTTCTTCGAGGTAGATTGATAACTATGAAGACAACAAGTTCCACCTGTTGAAGTTTGTAGATTGGCAGGAATTTATGTTAACCGTCCATCTGTCAGAAAAAACAGAGTCACAGATTCATTGTCCTTATCCGAACGTAGAAAAATTACCATGGAAAAACACGACGTTCTTGGTGCACCATCTTGTTGCCTATGCAGAAGTCAATCTTATTGCTTTTCCTCTTACTTAATACTTGGCATTTTCTCTTTTTGCATCCATATAAATAATCTATTTTAGTCTCGTTCAATGTTGATTAGTCAATGTAGAATGTTACAGTATTTTCCAAGCCTCTTTTTATTATTTCAAAAACTCGTAATATTAATAATAATTAATATTAATTAAATTAAAATTAGTATTCAAAAAATATATGAATGTTTTTTGTTAATTAATTTTTCTTCGATCTTTTAGTTTCGCTGTTTTTATAATATGATAATTTGACAATTTAATACATTTATAACAATTTTGTTATTTTTTTATTTGAAAAATATTTATACAATGGAATTAAATTAATAAATTATAAGAGAAATACGAATTTCGAAGACATTTTATAGAAAATCTAATATAATAATTTTAAACATAGTTCTATAATAATGGAAACACCCGAAATTTTTCTAACATTAACTTCAAGACTCATTATTTTTGACAAAAATAAATGTGTGCAAAGGAGGAAACGAAATATTTGAATTTTATTTTATTTTTATTTTATTTTACTGTAGTTTATTTTGACTTGCGCGCAGCACCAATTTTCTACATTAAAATTATTACTCTATACAATGAATATTGTATGAAATATTATCTGACTCTTAGATAAACTTAATTATAAATATCTTCTTTTAAGTAAAGTTCACCGTAATTAATAAATTGAATGAAGTAATATACAATACCTGGAATAAAGAATTTAAGTTTTGATTTATCTTTCGAATTGTTAGTTTACTTAAAACAGGTATATTATCCTTTGCAAAGATGGCATTAATAATAAATATAATTATACATTATATACTGCTCTTACTTATAATCCAAAAATCTACGCAACCAACATTGTTCTATGTTTTTTTAAGCTAATGACTTCATTTAATGTTGAAGTATTTGAAGCATATTTATTTATATAATCATAAAATATAGATTTTTGAATTACTTATTCTATTATTCTTAATATTTAAAAAGTTAATATATTAAAATGTAAAAATATGGGAAAATTATAATGAAGTATACGTATAATTTCAACAAATTTTATATTTGAAAAAACAGCTACTAACAATGGAAAAACGAAAATCAATTAAATTAAGTGAAAATTTAAAGATAAATAATACACATATCAACTTGGAATATATAAATTTCTTTACATTTATAAGAACAGGAAGAAGAGAAGCTAAGGATCTACATTTACAAGTCTGAACGGTGAAGGTACTTAAATTGGGCATGGATAATTTCCTATTTCCAGTTAACATTTCACACTTTAAGAATTCTTTTAAATGGTAATTTTGCGAAGAGACTAGATCACAAAGCTTTGCATGAAAGTATAAAATAAAAAATTCAAAAGAAAACGGACTTGCACTCAACGGCAGTATTAGCTCTTAAGCATGCATTCGTTCATGAGTGATGGGAAATTGAAGATGATTGGCACTATTAACGCCAATCGTTCGTTTTCGTTCCTCGGAATCATATATACAGTAAAATGAACGCGAAACTATACCGAGAAGGTCATGTAGTGCATATGTATTTCGACTTATGCATACGTATCCTACAGAGGGAATTCAATTACATCGTGCGTCTTCTTGAATGAATATCCGTTAAATCTTTAATTTCCCTGTGAATTCGAAACCTTAATACACTAAAGGGCTTAGCATATAGTTTTATATCGAATTTTTATTATTTCTACGCGAACAAAGTATTCGTTAAAAATTGATTTTAGTATAAATAATTTATAAATAATTTTCAATTGATATTAGTAATTTAGTTGATTAAATTCAATGTATAATAATTTTAGGCAAAAGAATATATAATAAAAGAAATTTTGATAATAAAATAAAATAATTTCTGAATTGAAAATAAAATGTCAGAATGTGATCGATAATAAATTGTAAAAATATACATTTATACAATTTCTTAATAAATTAAAAAAAATATTTTGGAGCGCAAAAAGAAAGAATTTGAATAAAATTTCGATATTAATAATTTCGAAAAAGAAATTTTAACAATAATTTGTTAAATGCGTATTTATTATCTCCAATTTTAAGAACATTTTAGAACATAAAAATTGTAATTTTAATATTCATACCACTCAATTACTTTTCAAATTACATTATTCAAATAATTCTAGCCCTTTATAATTAGATATCACAATATATCTAAATAGAGCACATCAAATATTTAAAAAATGTATTTTGATGGGAATTTTGAAATCTGATATGAGAATATTAATGCAATTTTTTTAAAACATGACGTACCTTTACAATGTAAAATTTTTTAGAGTTTATTTTATATTTGCGTTTAAGAGTTTATTAATAGATATTTAATCAATAACGTCTATCGTAAAAAATATACACGAGTAAGTATATCTTTTTTCCATATTTTTATAGATTTAGCACATATTTATAAATTTTAGTAATACTAATTCTATTTTCACTTTCACAATGTACTTTCAAAAACGAACTGATGTTAAAAATTCAATAATATAATTTATTTTAATCCTACAAATAAACCACAAATCATTTATGATAAACTTACTATAATAATAAAATTTTAAAGAAAAATGTAAATTCAGATTTAAAGGTTTAATTATTTTTTAATTCTATATCTAGGATAAAATTTTATTAATAATTTAAATCATAAATTTAATATTTTATTATAAAATTAATTATTTACAAAATATGAGCAAAGTATGTGCGTAGGTATAGTACTTTATTAAAACTACTGACGCTTTTTAATTTTTAGTAAACTACATGACTTTTAATATTTAACGTAATAAACCTTTACATGTATATATATATTGAGAGATACATAAGAATGTAAATGATTTTCTTCCGATAAAAAGGGGTTACGAAGAATATTTAAAATACGTTGGCCTGAGTAATGAAGTTTTTCATTACAATTTTTTGAAATAAAGTATCTTAATACTCAAATAATCTCAATTCGTTTCAACTAATTAAAAAGTTCATTTCTATTGAATTAATGAAATTTTTCTACAAGTTTTTAGTTAGTGAAAAAAAATGAGAAAATGTAAATGCAAGAAAGTGTTTCTTTTAACTAATTAACTTTGTTCTGAAATTAGTGAAATGATATCTACGACAAGGAAATTGAAGAAATTCGAAACGTAGATTTTCAATATAGAATTTCTCGGAAAAATAAGCACGAAAAAAGTTTTGAACGAAGTTAGTGTTTATATTTCATTAAGACTATAAAAACCACACGTATGCATATTCACTAAGCTTAAAAATTTGTTTTAAAATAAAAGTAATAAAAATATAATTATAGTTAAAGAATTGAGATAAAAGTTGTCAACATTTGTGTATCAGGATGACCGGCTATGTTTAATTGTATGTAATATACTTCTTATTTATGAAAACGAAAATGTAAGAAATCATAATTATAATATATTAAAGTTTAATTGCGAAAATATTTAAACCATGAATCACACATTCAACATATGGCTTTTAATCATTTTCTAAATTTATACAATATAAGCATGATTTAACGTTAAATAATATTTGCTCTGCTGTCGCCTATAATTAAGTATAACCGTGATTATTATAACGAACTCTTTTTTCTACATTTAACATGAAAATTGTAAGTATTAAGATTTAAATATTATTGAAAGAATGATCATCGGATGTGGTAAAAACTGCAGACATTTCTCGTAACGCCTAAATGATATAAGCATCGACTAAACGCGGGATAAAAAATATAAAACAAAAGGAAGTAACGATATAAGTGCTAGATAGAAAGTAGAACGAACGATTAAGAGGCAGTAGGTGAATTCGCGAAGAGGTTAAGAGTAAAAAATGAGAAAAAGAGCAATAAGTGAGTATTCAAAGCGTCCTTAGGCTTACGAGTGCAAGGGTAACGCAAAGTACCAGAGAAAGATAAGGTAGATGTAAAAATAAGAGAGAAAACAAAAGAGAAAACGAGCCCTCGCTAAAGCGAAATGGATGTGCACTGATTAGTTGACTGCACGTCGCTCTCGTGCTTGCTCTTGCTCTCCATGGTTTCGTCATCGACGATGACGACTATGAGCAATTACACTTGGTTGACGATAGCAGTATAGCCGGGCAAGGGGTCGAGGTTAACGGTGAGCGTGGTTCGATTGTGCCGAGCGCCACTCATCGATATGTTCCATAAGCTTTAGCTGTAAGCTCGTTCTCTCCTTCTCTTCTTCTCGTTGTTTTTATCTTTCTCTTACTTTTGCTCTTTCTCCCTTTCTGCTGCACCGTGTGCGCAAAGCTGTATGGAAGGTGCAAGAGATGGCAGCACGAGCTAAGCACCAGCTATCGCTTTATAAAAGCTTTGAAGGTGGCACGATCTTGCGGCTAAACTCTAAAGTTATCTGTTTTTATCCCGGGAAATTATGAACTTATAAAAGAAATTAGAAATCGAGGGAGGGAGAGAGAGAGAGAGAGAGAGAGCGAGAGAGGCGAAGTGGCTAATATTGACGTTCAAATGAGAAGATAAAAGCATTAACGCTTTTAAATGGGTTTTACTCCTTGCGTATTGATTTGCATTCGTGCAAATCCAACAAAGACTCATAATTTCAACATTCGAGTGATTTTCTTTTTACGCCTTTGCACCTTCATTATGCAGTGCCTCTATAATAATGTTAGAATTAAAATTTAAAATAATTCGAAGCAACTGTGATATAAAATCATTATCTTTCAATAGCATAATGTATTTTTAATAGCAAAGAATTTGAATGGTCTGAAATGTTCTTATTTTATTCGTAAATATTCCATAATAATTATAAAAATGTCATCACCAAGTTTTTAATGGTTTTGAATGTAATTTAATAATAAAAGAAGAAATAAATTTTTATGTATTATATGCCATGAATGTTGAAAAATTATTTTGTAAATGAATCTTTATTTCAATGTACATGCTTTAAATTACTTTTCGTAGCATAAACACCAACGCGTAATATATAACAAATTTTTTTAAAATGCAATTATACTTATACCAAATTACAGCACCAATATATAATAATTTATTATTTATAACATCGTTTCTATAAGTAGAAAGTTTTCATAGTTTTATTTTCTTATAATATCAACAGTAGTATATTTATAAAAGGAAAACAAATCGAATTAAAAATTACTATCACTTCAATGTGCGTGATAATTTTATTCTGCAATAACAATCCTAAAGGTTGAAAGCAATTTTACAATTTCAAATTGTACAGTATTTTATCATTATTTGTAATATATTTTCCATCTTTTTTTATTTTTTTCTTACTTCGTAATATATAAAAAGAAGTATTTATTTATAATTCATTAAGCGAGATAATTGCTAATTGAAATTTCAGGGCTTACGTTTAAACGTTTAAATAATACTTATAAACATAATAAAATATTTCTATATATTATTTCATCTATTAAATTAATTATTTTTTTAGAGGATTTTTAAAATTCAAAACTAATGCTTTTCATTTTTATTTTGTTTTAGGTAAGTTCTACTTCACATCTTAAAATTAATTAAATTATGAAAAATAGAAAGGAAAAAAATCATCGGTAAGTTTAGTTATTGTTAAATGATTTTATTATCTCTTTAATTAAATTTATTAAAAAGTTTATAATCTTTAATATTGTATATATAAAATATTTTTATCTAAAGGTTTTTATATTACAATTATTTTTAGGTTTGCTATTTACTTGCGTGTAACATTTATTTTTTTTTAATTCTTGTAGATTTAGACATAAAGTACTAAGACTATTTTTGTATAATGAATTATGTATAATTATATTAAATTATGTTTATGAAATATTATATATAATTGAATATTTTAGGAATATCACTCAAGATATCTATAATATTCTTATATAAATAATATAACATCGATATTTAATATTTTATTACATACTTATTTTATACATAATTATGATAATTATTTTTCTATGAATAATTGCGAAAAATTTTTCGTTGATTTACGTAACATTGATGCAGCTTAATTTATTATACTATAATAATTAAAATTATATTCAATCGAGGTTAAGTAACATTATATATTTACAACTTTTTTCGAAAGAACAGAAATATCAAAAATTTTTTCATTTCATGGTACTACTTTTTTTTAAATATTTGAATAGTAAAACAAGCTATAATTTAAAATATTTTAGAAATAATTTAGTTTAAAATTTACAATAAACAAATAAAATTAACTAAATTAATTATAATTGATTTTATTGATTGTTTCTAAAATAATATTTTATTCTTGTTTTGTTCATATAATTATGTCTCAACTATCCAAAATTAATTAAACAATGTTTAACAGACATTTATTAATTTAAACATTAATTAAATATTAAATTTGCGAGATAACTTTTCATTAATTTTTGAAATTAAAAATTTAATAAAAAAAATTAAAAATGGCACAATATTTAAATAATATACCAATGATCCGTGACATATTTACTGCCACAGAAATAAGAAATTAAATTTTTAAAGTACATAATTATCAGAAGCTCTTCTAAATAAAAGATATCATCAATGATAAATCATTAATATTATTTTCTAATATGGATTGTAGTTAATGTTTATTTTATTTGAGTATATACTTAATAAACTATTAAATTTTTATTATTAATTTTTCATAATCTTAACATTACTACAACCATGTTTTGAATAAAATTCATATGTTTATAATCGAAACAATTTTTGTCTTGTAATTTAATACGCGATATAATTACTAATGAATATTAGATTATATACATTCTATATGTAATATAATATGTTATAATATTTATTAATCAGATAAATTTTTAAGTAATAAATGTACTAATACCTATAATAAAATGAAATTTGAAGAATATTCAAATAGTAATATTATTATATGTAAGTAATTTTTAAATTAATATTAAGCAGTATTCGTTAAAACACATACTAGAGTTAATAAATTAAAAAAATTAAATTCTATGAAACAGCTATAACATGCTTTACGGATAATTTAGGGGGAGGATTTTTTTAACACAAATAAATTATAAAATATTTCAAATTCAAATTTACTTATATCGAATAAATATAATTATATCTTAAAAACCTTGTAAATTGATGCACTTATAAAAATTATCACAAATACATTTAAGAAAGTTATTCATAAAAAATTTAATAATAAGATTATGATGTGCCTAACATTTAAACAATTTCAATTCAACTAATATTTTAAACAATATTTTATTAATAATAAATAACGAAATGAAAACAGAATCTTTGTATAGCTTTGTATACATATACATAGTTAAGTGTTTCATTTCTTAAAAACATTTTATGTAAATTTTATTATGGAAATTATATTATTATACTTAAAATAAAGTGACAATTTTCATAGTATTATTCAGTAATCAATTTTTTTTCTAAATAAACTCCAGAACTATTTAGTATTAAATTTTTGTAAAACGTACATATGGAATAGTAGTTTTTCAAAAATAAGAAGTTTTAAGACAAGTTTTAGACTAAAAATACAAATAATAATATCTTTCAATTATATCTCAAAAATATAAATATCATTCTATGAAACTCAGATAAAACTTAATTTAAAATATGAATTTAAAACATCAATAAAATTTATTTACTGGTACTTTTATTTTATATTCAACAATGCATAATAATAAGGATGTAGCTAATTATAGAATTAATGCACGCGTCCATCATATTTAACTTAAAATTTAGGTGTATTTGGTGATTTCTTTTCGAATAATTTTGGTACTTATACCAATGATTATATTAAGTGTAACGATCATCACTTTTATAGTAGATAACATTTTTTAATAATCCTACATTATGATATAATTATCACTCAATAATAATTATGAATTTTTATTTAAAAGGTAAATTATATATCATAATTAGTCTTAGTGTCTCTTATTTTGATTGTCATCTAATATTTGTTTGATTCTTTATTAATTATAAAAAATATTCTTCAATTACAATAATGAATTTAAAAATTATATACAAGATTCCATGTAGCTGGACAAATAATTCAATATTTGAATAATATTCAAAACAAAAATAAGTAATTTAATTATATAATTACTTAATTTCTAATTTATTATAAGAAATACAAAAAAATTAGTTTGAAAAAGTTTTTATCGTATAAAATATTAAGTCAAATTATTTTAGTAGATAGCCAATGAATAATTCTTAAATTTAGTATAACATCGTTTAAATATATCAACCTATAAATATTTTTTGTTAATATAAAAATATATAAAAACTTATTAAGTTACTTATTTAGCTTAATTCCATGTTCTATCTATAATATAAAATATAAGTAGTGTAGTAGATTATAATAGAACTTTATAGTTCTTGTTCGATTCTAAATTATTTTATTTTTCATTTATTTTTATTTAATATTTTGATTATTCTACTTGTAGGTAATCTGGTAAAAATAATTCGTACAATATTGTAAAGTCATATAGATATTATTTTTATTTAGAAACGTTCCTTTATATTGTAGAAGACTAAAAAACAAAAAAAAAATAATAAAATATTTGAAAAATAAATATTTTGTTTTATATTTTTATACAAATTCATATACTAAGAATAATTTATTGATCAATAAAAAAATATATACATTAAATACTTTAAATGCTTTGAAAAAAGTAAAATTTATAAATTTTATTTTTCATATTGTGAGTAAAAAAGGAAATTAATTGAAATATGAAGATAAAGTGTTAAAAATTTTATCGTGAAAGAATTATTAAGAAAATAAGTTAATAAAAACCTTAAGAGAAGTTTTTAAAACGGTAGACATACACTGACAAGATAAATTCAAAGTGAAAAACGAATGAGACGTTAAAATATTAAAAAAGCATGAAGCAATTTCAATCAATTTGAAGAAAATTTTTATATAGTTTTGTTGAAATTATAAAGAATTTTGCAATTTATTATCATTCTTGTACAGTTAGAAGTTGACCAGTACTAAACACACGCGCACCAATGAAATACAGTCAATTATTCCAAAAGATATCAAATAAGTCACTAAAATTTGATAAGAGTAATGTACAGTGAAATCTGTAAATATTTAATCATCATTTTATGTTGGCACCATAGATCCTCATAATGCTGAAAGAAAATAAATAAAATTTGAATACAGTATCGAATTTTTATGTAACATATATAATATCAGATTATAATACTTTGAACATCATTTTATTAATATTGTGTTTTTAATCAATGAAAGCGGGATAAAACGTGATTTGAACATAGTATTATGAAATATTAAATATTATATATTGATTTCCTTTAAATTAGTGGGTACTTATAAATTTCATCACTGAATTATAAAATTGTTTTTCATTCGTGATGTTCACACTTGTTTGTTTAATTTAAAAATATTAAAACAATGTGGTCTTATAACAACAGTAATCCAGGTTACTTTTACTATAATCGTTTAATTTAAAAACCATGAATGTTATGTAATATGTTGCAATAAATAAAAAATACAGTTTACTGATCATAGTTTGGTAATTTAGCAAAACTCAATATTCAAAAGCAAATTATAAAAATTATTGGATGTTAATTTGAACTTTATAAATTAAAATAATCGTAAATAGTATTTCATTGAACATACATTATTGTATATAAATAAAGAGACTAAAATTAGATGATTTTTAAAATTATCTTATTTCAGCGTTGATTATTTAATTTCGGGGCCATAACTTAAAAATATTAATATGTGTGATAAGATATGTGTATAAAATTACAATAATTTAATATTTGCGTAAAATTTCATAAGAATCGTAAGATTCAATGTTTTTGAAGTTTATCAAACAAATTCAGTATAAGGTAACGAATAGATATTATTTTTAATTCTTAAACTGGAATCGAGTATATTATTAGAATTTTATTCGTAAGAAATTTTATAACTAACGCGATAATTTTAGAAGTAAAACGAGAACTGTCACACTATTAGATAGCGGATTCATGAGATTCCCAAGAATATTTTCTCTCATAAATCTCTAAAATAGAATATCCGTACATCTTTTGTATATATCAATTGTCAAGATATGCCATATATAACACACATGCTAAATGATAAAAATTTTAATATGCTACACACATTAATTATAGGGATTTTATTAATAGAAATTATTGATACTGCAACTGTTGAATTACACGTATAAAATCTAGTATATCGAGAAAGTTGTCCGGGTAAAGTCATTTTTCAATATCTGTTCTTAGAAATGTGACTTTCAGTTTGATTAATATACGAGATTATCATCAGTCAAAATGAAATTAGATTTTCCATTTTTTATAAAATATTAAATAATTAAGTTGATGTTTGCACATAGTCTTTATCCCTTAATACTTAAAAATAATTTTTTAAATATCCTTACAAATAAATGTATATTGTTGTTTTTGGGTTGTATTTTTGTGTAAACACTACGAGTCTTGATGCTGTTCACGTTTCGCTTATACAGAACTCTAGTATCTATATCAAGTTTTCTGTAAAAATATATAGAGTCTAGTATCAAATAACTTAATAATACATGAAAAAACGTTTACCTGCTATTATATATTTCACGGTTTATTATTTGTCGAGAACTTAATTTAAAACTTTTAATTCTTAATAAATTAAACATTGACATGTGAGATTTAGGTTTGTTTCATGAAACAATATAATTTTCTTGTAGGTATCGATGGAACAATTTCATAATTTAGAGTCTTAGGATTACGTGTGACGAGAAAAGAGAAGAAGAAAATTATTGTTATCAATGTAGTGTCGGTTATAACCGTAGGATGAAAAATTCGTGTCATAAGAAAATTTCTGTATTGAATTACACGTCGAGCAAATTTTAGTTTGGCTTAAAGCATATTTCGCTACTATTATTGTTTTACTCTAAACTAGAATGCAATTGTAAAGGATAGTTTGAAAATAGATCCCAAATATAAAGTTCGCTCGAGGTGGAAAGATTGGAAAACGAAAATTGTTAGAATAACGTTGGACTCTAGGAGTCGCAGAAAACTTAGAAGAGTTGATTCATCAAATTTCGTACCATCGCCAGTATTTCTTTCATTAATGTAGGGATTCTTCCTTTTAAAAGAAAAAAGCACTTAGAGAGGCAAAATAGTCAGGGTAAAAAACATATAAAGAAGAGTCGCGAGAAGCGAAGAGGGCTGTCAGCGCACTAAGAGATGCGGGACGCGCAAAAGAGTGCAGAGCGGACAGAACAGAGAGACAAAGTTCGCGAAAGAACCGAAAGCAGTTGGGTAGAGTAGGAAAAAAGAGTAAGCAACAACCACTCTTGAAGCCCGGAGCGTTGTTTGTGCTTGTCGCCAAGAAGGAAAATCTAATATAAACGCGTGTCAAGCGGCTCTCGGACCGAGGCTTCCCCTTGCCCCCCTCGCGCTCTCTCGTTCTCTCTCGCTCGTTGCCTTCCTCGTCCTCCTTCGCGTGTGCGACACACGTGAGAAAAGAGGCGCATCGGGCGGCCGGTTCAAAATAATCCGGCGCGACTCTCACTCGCGGGCTCCCCTCTATAAATACAATACGAAAATTCAGTCCGCCACTCGGCGTCGCGATGCTCGGCTGCTGCTGGCTCTTTTGTCCGTCGCCACCCCCGAGGGATAATTATTAAAAATTAAGGGTCGTTAGCGGGAGCGCGAGGAAGCTGCGACGGCCCGCGAGAGCTCGGCCCGATTCGTTCACCCGCGGACTCTTGCGCACGTGCGTGACCGCAGCAATCGTCGCGAGCCTCGGTTGCACTCGCTGCTTTACGTAAGCGCGAATAACCGATGCGCCTAAAAAGTCGATGAGCCGCCGAGTCCCGGCATTACGGAGGTGCGTGTGCGCGAGCGCGTAATGCGCCGCTGCCGGAGATCCGAAGCCGGACAACCGACATGTTTATGAGCGCGTACGTGTTCCGTCGCACGACGCTCGGCTTGTCGCTCCGCGCGAACTTACCGATTACTCCGACTGCACTTGCACCGTCCGTGATTGCAACGACAAGTGAAAAATTATTTAAGCGCTTTTGAGATGATTAGCGGCGGACTCGGATGTTCGCACCATTGTTACTCCGGAGCGAACGGACTTGATAAGGCAACCAGTGCACTACTACAAATGTTCTTCGAAGTTGCGATGGAAATTGCGCGCCGTTGTTCTTCCGAGCAACCGATGAGCAAAGTTTTATTAAAGCTCTTTTAAATAACTCTTTCTGGCAGAATCGCAAAACATGTGCACTCGAGTGCACCAAAGGCAGCTCAAAACTTGTCGCTCTTTCTCCATTTCTCCGGCTTCCCAATAAACTGGGATTGGCTCTTTTTAGACCCCGGCATTTCCAGAATAGTCGCAATAGTCACTGCCCCGAGCGAAGCGGGATAATATATTCCCAAGTGTATTGAAAGCAAACAATGGAAACGTCCAGCGACAATTTTCCCTTCCAATTTTCGGGATGTGCTCGGGCTTCGGCTCTGTTTCGGTTACGCTCACGAAGCCACCGTATCGTCGTGCCGGCTCAAGCCAGATAGGATATTTACGGAAGGCACTGCGCACTACACTAAGAAGAAATACTCTAATGAGCTCAGCTCTTTATGGCTCGAGACAGCCACCAGAGAAAGCAATAAAATTTACCTATTGTGGAAAATGTAAGGATACACGTGCTGGATCTCGGGTAAAAATAAACATATTTACGCAGCCGTTGACGGGCGTGTGAAAGTTTCGCACGGCGGAGCATTTAAATCGCGGAAAGCGCGCGAGCAGCCAGCGGACTTCTGCTTCAATGATCCGATAGTTTTCAATTTTACCAGAGCCTCTAGCGACTCCTCGTCTGCACCACGGGTAATTTTCGTGCCAATCTTTTTCGAGGAAGAGAACTTGCACGCGCGTGCGTTCCCAGTGAAAAACCGAAAACCGTAAGCTCAAGTTTAAAGAGACACACAGGAGTGCGAAAATTTTTGATCTGGGGTGAACAGAAGTGTGCGAAGAAAAGTACGGCGGAGGTTCGGCAATCATGGAGAAACTGGACCCACTCGAGCAGATGCGACGCAAAGACAGAAGGAGGCGAAGGGGATGGACTGTCGTGGTAGGCCACGAAGTTCGGTGAGTAAAGCGATTGAACAACTATCGGAAGGAAACAATACGGAAGATTGCAACGCCCACATACTCACTCGTACGTGCTAGGCATTCGAAAAATTCAATTAACCAAGAGTGATAGCAACTTTTTTTCAATTAAAACTAACTCCTATATACTAACGAGCGATTTTATAGTAAACTTGTAAGGTTCTTTTTATGATTAAATTACTTTCCGCTCAACGCCATGTCTCCCATGAATCTAATATCGAATTAAGTTTGTGCAAAAAGACTTTTAATAACTAGGCATTACGGATGCTAGTGTGTTTACATATATTAACACAGCAGTGGAAATTATTAAAAGTGTATTACGAAATAAAGTTTACGTTCGAGCAGTTTAATTTGCACGATAGATAACAAAGTTAGTAACGAGATTATAACATCCAAATTTAATATTTTCAAATATTTCGTTTATCGCATTATTAGTTTAATCGGATAGTCATTCGAACGTAAGCAGCATTAATATACTAAAATAAAAATAAAATTATACTGAATATTGAATATTTTTCATACGATATCCATGTAGACGTTAATATTGAAAAAAAGTTCTTGTTAACTACGACATGTACAAGAAAATATTTGGAACAAATATGTAGTGCTTATTTTTAGTTTTCTTGATCGTGACTTTCGACGATCCAAGAATTTTTTAGTAAGAAATTCAAACATAGAAATACAATATAAAAAATAAAATTTTGAATTGCAGAAGTTAAAAAGATCAACGTCGGATTATTTATGTAGCGCAAAACGTCAAAAATCTCATGACAAGAGAGTTTCTGGAGAACGATTAGGCAATATTGATAAAATAAAATATTATGCGCTAACTTCGCCTTTAATTTATAATTTTTCCAAGAAATTTCGAAAAAATATATCAGTAATCGTAGATAATACGCAATGTCTTACTTTTTATTATTTAAATATATTTTTAATTTGAAGTTTTTGATATAGTACTTGCCTATATGTAATACTTGCATCATTCGTTTAAAAATAATTTTAGTCTTCATAAATAGCTAGATCCTATGAGTCTGTCAGCAAAATACTAAATTTTGAAATAATTGTGTAATTCATGAAAGTAATGCAGTTTTAAATATCTATTATGAATTAAATTCATTAGTTGTTGCAACATTTTTAAAATACCGTAACATGCTTTTTAATGTATTCAAAATATGTTGTACATTTGTAAATGACAAAGTTATATTTTCATAAAATGTGCAGTTAATCGTTATCTTAATCGATTTAAATGAGACTTGTTCGAGAAAATCACGAAATCTTTCTTTATTATATAATATACCAATGATTGAATATATATATATATATATATATATACACACACAGTACACTTCGATGCACCTCAAAGTGTAAAAAATAAAAAAAAAAAAAATTAAAAAAATTACTAATAGTTTAGTGAAATTCTCGATAATTTTATTAAAAATTCTAGGTTTTACCACTTCATAATATTTAATAGGAATTATTTAGAGGAATTATTCATGTATAACTACTGTAACATTGTAAAATACTAAAAGTATTTGATTTAAAATGATCTCAAACAAATAAATATGAAAAATTTAATGTGTTACTTAATAGACATATTGTAAAAAATTAAAGCAATAATTCTTAATACGCATTTATAATTTAAAAAATGTGTTATTTACTAATATTATGATGTTGAATTTTAATAATGTTTTCCATGCATAACTATTACGTGTTTTTTCTTGAAAAATTTTTCTTTCAAAATATTTCCTCTCATTTACAGTAAAGTAATCCAAATATATTTATCATTTAAAGTTCCCCTCCAAAATACATAATTATATAAGTTCTTTTATTAAAAGATAAATTTACCTTCATCACTTTATTCAAGGAAATAGATTTCAAAAAATTAATTTATTTGCAATAAATGGAACTTTAAGCGGAAGAAAAACCTTAAAATTACTGAAAATATATTTGGTAATCTTAATTTTTTACTTACATCTATAAAATATACATTGCAATTAGTGCGAACACTTTATAACTATCAATAATTGAACGAATATATGCATATATATATATATATATATGTAGTAGTATGTAGATATTATATATATATTATTTAGTATATAGATACTGTATATATATACAGTACTATATAGATACGAACATAAATATGGGTACCTGTATAATTTATGCAATACTATGTACGACAACAATTATTATGTAAAATTCAGTTGGAATTGTTTTTGCCAAAGCACGACTATTTATGCATTTATAAAAAGTAAGATAAGATAAAATTTTGCAAAAGGACGGAAATTCGCGTTACACGTTTTGCTTATTGCATATTTATCACTTATTTACAGATCGAAAATAAATCTGATTTACAAAGTAGAGATGTAAATATAAAATAAGAAAAGTTTTCCGCATAATTTATCCTTTCGGTAAGCTAAAAATTGATCGAACGTTAATTATTATTTTCACGAGTGAATTTCCAATATAAATTTCAAATAGTGTTAGGTTTTATGGATAAACTTTTATTTAACGTCTAACATAAATAAATAACTTAAATCAATAATGTTTTAAGCAATAAAACAATGATTTATTAAATGGTTTCAAAGTAATGACACTGACATGAACATTATATCAATAATTAAGAGATGAATTATCGAGATTATAGATTTAATAATGCTTCAAAAAGTGCAACCAAACTTTATATATATGCATATGCACATAGTGACGTGCAGATATTAATAATATATTTTCGTAACTCAGTGTTTTATGGGCAGCGATGAAGTGTGAAAACGCATAGTTTATCGGGCTAATAAACATTGGAGTTTGGCCAACCTGAAAATCGTTATTAAATTAATAGGAAGGTAAAGTAAATTTCGAGCTTCATAGCTCTGGTATTTCGGTGTAAAGAAGGCGTAAAGATATGCCTAGTTTTGAGTTTTCCACTGCTTTTGCATCCTTCGAACGCGTAAGTTTGCCGATGCTCTGCCGTTTATTGAATCAGTGGAGGTTTTAATACATCTATGCTCGGTAATAACCCAAACCGTTGGGTGTGTGTGCCGCTAGAAACCAAGTTTGACCTTACGGACTAGACGACGATTTGCGCGTCGACGTTGTCGTCGTCGTGGAAGCAATTGCAAGAGACACAGCGAGCGTGCGGGTGCGCGCTTAACCCACTAAATAATTCAGGCCGATGATTAAACCAATCAAGTAACTTCGCCATCGCCGTTGCTTTCGCTGCACGGGTTTGAGCGCCGCTGCGCCACGTCCTTTAATTAGGAAAAGTATGGCTGGCGGTCGACTTTTTGTCTCAACCGCCTCTCTAACGGTCTATTTATCAAAATGCAATCGAACGCTCGTTCAGTCTGCTTCCTTTGTTTCGGCGCTCTTTTGCATCCGAAATCAAAAAGGAGATTAGCTTCCTGTTTTGATCAGGAAAGTTCGGATTGTATGCATGTGGGTCGATAACGCATCGATCACGTAAAATACTTGTTTCCACATCTCGGCTATTAGAAAAGAAGAATAAAACAAAAATGAATCGAAAAGCTTTTAAAAATCCTCTCGACCAAAGCCACATTTGTTTGCGTTGCGTTCTAAAGGGTAGAAACTCCCCGGAGTTGAATGTGTATTCTCCTGGAGTAGATATTGAAAGTCACCTTTTGAGATTGTAAACATTCGGAATGTGGGGTAATTAAAAGCCGTTCGCTCGCAATGATTTATTACTTTGAAACAAAATTTACCTACAATTTCTTTTATCAGTTCTTTTTCACATGTTCTTTGCTCAAATCCTTCATTATATTTAGAATTTAAATATATTTTTAAAAACTTACAAATTACGTGTTTTTGCTCGAAAAACCATTAAAACATTTTCTGATCTTGCTAATCGCTATTTTCAAGTAATGCATAATTAAATAAAATGTACTAATATGAGAGTTTAATATTCAGAAATACGTCTCTTCCAATAATTAATCGTGTAATTGAAAATTATATAAGCGAAATAACTTTTGCTATAATATCGATTAACATATTACAAAATGTGCACCTACGCGTAAGTATAGTAAATCCTTGTTGCAAACATTAGCAAGCCCACGCATTCAACTTCATTTATTCTATTAAAATTATTGTGGGTAAAGATTATAATTTTAATCCTTTTGTACATTTATTTTCAATTTAAAAATAGAATTTTTTAAATTAAATTATTACTTCGAACACTTGCACATAGATTATTTTATAGGTTTATCGTCAATATTTAACTATATATATATATATTTATATGATCCCAAACTTATATAATTTTAATAGAAATTATGTGATTACATTATCTTCAGCTTGGTACTTCATGTAACATATCGCTGCAGAAGTGTATAATATATTTTATTCTTTAAATAATATTATTCTGTTATTTCATTGTTGAGTGAATCAACGATTTAGCAATGGAATTGTAATCAATATTTTTTCATCTTTTTTAAAAATATTACTACATTTCACTATTTACTAAGAGGGACATAATTTGATAATAATATGAATTATTACAATGCGATTATTAATATTAAAAATATTTTTTGTGATTAAATTTTTGAATAAGACAAAAAAAATTATTTATACCTGTATTAATAGTTTTTATTTTATTCTAACTCGTTATAATAGTTCTGAAAAATAAGCGTCTACAAACATTTATAGAAAGTAGTGGAAATGTGCTATCGAGGCTAAAAGCTTAACGAAGAATATTACAAACCTGGACAACTATTGATTATTATTTGAAATTTCTAATGCACGTTAAATATAGTAAATAATCTAGATGAAATTCGATTAATCTATGCGTAAGTTTGAGAATTTCGCGAATCCAATGCAAGAATATATATATATATATATATAACAAAAAATTTATTTATTAGTTTATTATCTATCTATATTGTATATCTGTTTTTACCATTTAATTTATTTCAAAAAGTCATTTAAAATTTTAGAATCTAATATTAGTCAGGATACTATTTAATATTTATCTACTAAATACGTTTAATATGCATCTAGTCAATTTTGATTGATATGTAGTGATTATGGTCTAAATAATATACATCAAAATATAATATAACTTTTAGCAAAAAACATATTTTAATGATATTTATATATATTCATCATTCAGGTATGTTTGATTCAAAATATATTTTTTTCATATGGATAAATGTTGTAGTTATTAAAAGAACAAGCTATAATTAGACATAAGAAAATGTTAGTTTTTAATTTTTCAACGAATGTTCAATTTGAAAATAAATAGCAGCGAATATTGAAATTTTGTCAACTAAATGAATATTGTCAATTTTTATGACTATTATGTATATATCCAGTAACAATAGCTATTTTTTAACTAATTAATAACTAAAAATGAATTGGTTAAATTATGGTAACCAAAAATTATCAAAAGCTATTAAAAGCTGCTAAAGCTTTTATATCGAGGTTTACGAGAAGTACATTAACATTTTAATGGTTTGGCTTTTATATTGACTTTTAATTAGACTTGTGGGTGTTAATCATCTGTCGAAATTACTTCAATCATTGTGGAAATGTGGAAAAAATTCACGCAAATGTGCATAAAATTATAGAACAAAAAAATTACACGATGACTTGTTAAGTATGGATTATCGGTAGTCAGCGATGCGAAACAAGGAAGGAAGGAGAAAAAGTCGGCGGCTGCATTTGGTCCATATATAGAAAAGTGCTCTGGGACGTTCATCAGCATTCAAGAGAGCTAGATACATACAGCAAGTCTTACTCTCCCTCCGGAATACTCAACACTCACAACGCTCGTTTGGACAAGTTATGTATCGATTATCGTTACAGGGTCTCACACACTGCTACAATACACACTTGACTCCGAGGCCCCGCGGCTCCACATCTGAAGGCATCGTCGAATGAGGCCGAAGCGCGAGCTTTCCCTCAGCCGATGAGAAGCTTGCAAGCTCGCACGTACCTACGGTGGGATTAAGTTGGAATTTAGTAGGCGCCGTCGGTGAAGTCGGGATTTACCCCTAGTTATCGTGCCGCTAGATGGCGCCAGCATCGAAAAAGAGAGACCCACCGTTGTGGGAGTGCGTAGCCGCATCGAGAAACTGGGACATCACTGGATAACGCGTGATTGCTTATACGTGTACACCTGCTTTTTACATATGCCTCTATTCTCATGTCAGGCTTTGCACGAGTAGCGTCAACCCCTATCTTGGGAAATCTTTGCATTTACATGCTTATTTGGTACTGTATACCTTTGTAAGCTCTGGATTTTAAATTCCACATATAGTAAGAACTTTCCGATGCTTCAAAATTTTCTTTCAGACAAAGATGACGCTTTTTACTATAATTACTTTTGTATAGTTACAAAAACATATTTAATAACTGATAAAAAATTTTTTTTTTCATTTGAAATTCGAAAATTCAAATTTTTAATTTTGATTTGTGAATTAAATTTTCTTATTTTCGCAAAGTATTATTATTAAATTATTCGGTAGCTCTTGAAATCTCAAATAATAAGTATTTACTGTGTCTTATGAAAGACGTTGCAAGAAATAATAATAGAGTTTTATAAGTATTTAAATTTAATGTACATTATTACTGAAAGTGTTTATCCCTAAAATCGCCTTTTAACTACTGCAAAATAGCTGCAGACTTATTTTTTATTCAATGAGTTTTTTATGAAAAATTCAGAATATCCAGCGGAGCAATCGTTTATTATTATTATCATCATCATTTCTTTATTATTATGGTTATTGTTCGGTTCGATATTTATCTTTATCCTAGTTATTCTTTTTTCAAATATCTGCTATTTCAGCAGTTGTCGCTACCATTTGTTGTTACCTTATCTCTATTTTTAAACGCAATAAAATACGTTTTAAATTAAACCAAAATTATTCGATATATTTATACGTACGTATAAGTTTAAAAAGTTTTTCAAGTAATTTTTTATTAATAATATTTTTATTATATAAATAATTAAAAGTCTTTTTATTTTTATCCGCTTAGTGTCCGCAATGCAGGCGTATTAGAATTTTTTAGAAGAATGGTTCAGAATAATGAGAGAAGCTCAGAAATTTTTTAAAAATTATTTGACAGAAATAAAAGAAATAATAAACTAAGAAGAGGAGATCAGCTGCACGATACAAGAGACTTAGTTATGGTTGAAAATTTTGAACTTTAATAATAACAGACAGGGAGCGGGAAAGGTTCGAATTATCCAAGGCACTCTTTAGCCTCACTAAGTATAATCCTACGTCTTTAGACGCTTTTCATCCGCGTGATTCTTTCTTTTAAGAAAAAGAAAAATATACAGGCAAGTCACGTTGCCCTTCACCAACTTATATACTTTAGCAACATTTTACTCGAGAGATCTGAAAAATTCTCTTGAATCGAAGAAATGTACTTTAACTTCCTGCAAAATTGACCGCTGGCAGCTTTATCAGAAGTCATTGTGCCAACTCGATATTTGATTCTCTCAATGAACAAGAGCTTCATCAACCACGTCTTTATTTTTATCTCATCTATCTAATTCTTTCGCTATGCATTATTCGATTCAATCATATTAATACAAAGGCAACATCTATTTTCATCTGTGCACGATAAGTAATTTTATACAAATTAACTAATTCTACGGTAAATATGATCTTCAATTTGAAATTTTTTACATTATGCATTTTGTACGAATACTTCAATTGTACTTGTAAGTGATAATTTAATGTTTAATTTTGTAAATGAAATCAAGTGCTCTGTTCAAAAATAATGACATTCGCGTTTTAAAAATACTTTTTTTTAATACTCCAATTTGTTTTCAATTAATATAAAATTAATTAAAAGATTGTACGTGTTAAGATTTAATTACTCTTTGTAATATAATTGGTTAACGTTTATCTCGAATTTTTTATTTCTATATGATTTATATACTGGAAAATATCATTCACTACTTTAACTAATTTTTACTGCAAAATCATGAAGAAATATTCCTTTCTTCTTATTATTTCAAATTCAATTTTTTAATTCACAGTTTAAATAAAAATATATAAATGTTATTAATATGATTCTAAACAGAATCTATTTTTCTCACTATACTTCCCTCTCTTTTCAACTATTTAAATACATTAATTATCCTTATAAACCCAAAAAAATTGAAACGCAAGAATATAATTCTATTAAGATTAATGTTCGATCTTAACTAAATGTAAGAATCATTCATTAAAGAAATTCAACTTTCATTTCATAATTGCTTAGTCAATTTAAACGCATTAAGACCTATTAAAAAATATAAAATTTTTGTATTACAATGTTTTTTTAACAGTTTCATTAGCTAATTTTTATTAAGTTTTTAATATTTTTGAAATGATCAAAAGGTTAATTATGAATTTGAAAATACAATTAAATATTTAGTTAAGTATTAAATTAACTATTAAAATATTAAATAATTGAAAATAGTAGAATAAAAATTAATTATTTTATAAATAAGAATTATTGAGATAAAAATCGATTTAATTCTAAATTTTGAGATTCGCTTACATAATTTTCTTGAACAATTTTTTTTGAAATTTTTATTATTTTTCATGAATAAATTCTATTATTACATTTTAAATAATATGAACAATATTAAAGATATATCTCAATTTTTCTAAAAGTCAAAAAATTTTAAATCCTACACCATTAGCAAAAATATGTTACCAATACTTTGGCTAAATAAAAGACAATCGAAACATTTTACGGCTCTTTTTTGTATTGATACAATTAATTATTACACAAAGATATATTATTTTGAATGACATGATCCCTTTACAAAAGAGTGAATAAGGTGCGATTAATCTACGTACGCTATCACCTTAATCACCTATTGTTGTTTTTTACTCATAGATGTTATCGTGCAATATTTTCACAGAATAAATTTGAAGACTAAAATCTAGTAATTACTAATTTTCCCTAGTTTCAGTTATAAAAGCATAAAAGGGTAGAGCAATTACGGGAAGTATGCTGTTCTGATCGCCTATTTTTGTCAATTTCGTGCTATGATTGGTCAAACTGAGTTCAATATAGATATTTATTTTTTAATAATCAAAAATAATATCTATTCATTCAAAACGAATCTTTAACTTGTGTTTTTTTCATAAAATTACAACAGAATTTCTAACTACTTTCACGTTATTAATAATTTGCTTTGACGTTTGATTGCAATACTTTACTTATTAATTTTACATTTACATTTAGCTTTGTAAATTCAAAGCTTTGAGGAGGGAAATAATAGAATATGGGTGAACACTGGAGTTTGATATAATGTTACGGAATCATTAAAATCTATGCCATTACAGAGAATATTTTAATATAATTTAATTATCAGTCGTTTAAAAGAGTATTATCAATCTTAAAATTTTGTATAAACTTATTTTTATAAATAGAGTTTCTATTGCACTGATCTACTTTTATGTCGCTCTACTTTTTACTAAGAAATTGCTCGACATATTAATCGAATTACCTTAAATAATAGTTTACCCAAAACAGGATCATTAATATTATTAAAAAATTATATTTGTATAAGTCTCACGTATTATCGGTACATATTTTATTTCAATAAAAAAGAATTGAGATGTGAGTTGAAAAAAGATAAACAATCGTTTTATTTTCAAAACACATTATGCATAAATTATTAGGTAAAAAGTAATTTTATTGTACTAATTGTATAGATAAACGCATTTATTTTTTTTTGTAAGCGAAATTTTATCATTTATCGTTGTATATATTTTTTCATCTTTACGTTCATCACTCTTCATCGTACTTAATCTCTCTTTTTATTTTTACTTACTTCATTTACTTCTTTCGCGGGTATAGGGTATATGGGTAATATATAGTAATATATGGGTAATAATAGGTATATGGGTAATATGTTTAATATCCCGTTTTGAAATCTTGAAATTAACAAACTTCTTAATTTTTATTTCAATTAAATTTTTTCATTGTATTCAGCATTTTTAACCCTTTATTTTGAAACATTTCTTCAATAAAATGTATTTATATAAGATTTGAAAAATTTGAAGTTACAAAAATTTGTACTAACTTAAATATATTTGCCGCTATCTTCCACTTCGCATGACAAAAATTAACTAAAAATTTAACGTTGATTACTGTAATGAAATAAAAACTTCTTTTTATAAAAAAGTGATTATAAAAACTCACATAATAATATATATTTATGTATTTTAATATGGAAGTGACTAATAAATATTCATCTCTAATAAAAATTTATAAACATTGCTACTTTGTCTGATTACTTTTTATTTATTCTGAATTCTTAAAATATTCGTATTCTGTAAATATAATCTCATAGAAAATAAATGTTAAAGATGAATTACAATTATTTTATATTAATTTGTTTTTAACGTGATTATTATGGCTTATTATATAAGAATCATTTCATGTATAATTATTATTAATGATCACCATTTATAATTTCTATTTTATTACATATACAAAAGTTAATTGTAAAGTATCATAAAATAACATTATGATATACTAAAAGTAATTTTTAATCTATCTGAGAAAACAAGTGCAAGTATTTATAATTATGTTTATAAGAAAATAATAGTTAAAAAGGAAACCTTTTTACCTTTTTAAATTATATTATAAAAATATTATGCTTATTAATTTGACATATTGTAGTCATATTTATAACTGTATTCGTTAAAATTTCAAATTAATTAAAATTCAAAATATGCTCCACGAAATTTTAATAGATATAATATATATTATTGAGATTGTAATAACAACCACATTCATTATAAAATAATATAAGATCAGCATGTGTAGTTATGATTTTATTAATATCGATACTTGTTTAATAGATAATATAGGTATAAAAAAAGAATTATTATTTGTTGAAAATTGCGAATAATTTTAGTTTACGTTGACTACTATAGTATTTTATTCTTGTTTGTATCAAATTTTTCTATAAATCTTCTTTATTTTCAGTGATTTTACGTAATTCTAGATGAGTTATGAGCTTGAGAATATTTAGAATTTTCCATAAGTAATTTGATAAAAAGTGATCTATCAAGACAAATTAAAGGTGAAATGCTTACCGATCTACAAGCTTAACACAATATCAAACGAGACAATCTACTTCCATCTTTTCTTTTCCTATTCACTTTTAGCTTTTCAAGCAATCGACTAACCGTAATTTCCTTCGTTCCTATCTCGTCCAATAGATCTTCCAATTAACCTGTTGATGCCATCATATCTGAGTTGGACTGTTACGCCAATAATTGTTTCATAATAACATTATATTTTATCATTAGAATGTGTACATCAAAATTTTTAGGTAGAAACAAATACTTTTGAATTTCTTAAACATCGTTTTCATCATTGTTTATGTACCATTTATTACCATTATAATAATAACGTAATTTCATACGATTACTGACTGTTTTGCATTTGATCACTTGGATATAATGGATTTTATCATTTAAAGTTTTAGCAGCTACGTTAGAGAGAGCATTTACTGCTCTTAATTTCTTGGGGTATTAGTTTAAAAATTAATGTAAATTTTACGATGAAAAAAGCGTCTGGAATTAATTTTCTCGTCCCATAGCTCTTCTTCTTCCCTCACTACCTCTTGCTTTCCGGGTATAAGCTATTTCGGTACCATTAATCTATAAAGGATGCAAGAGGGCCAATTTTCAAGTAACGCGATTTCTGTCCAAAGCATATGCTGGGCATTTTGATACGATTATACTTACTATGTACTTCTTCCCTGAAATTTGCCATCTAAAATACATTTGTTTAAATTGCTAGTCTGGTAAACCTTTATAATATTATACACGAAGATATGCTTATTAATTTATATTAACTATTTTAATTGCGTCAAGTTAAACATTTTTTATTTTCATTACCTGCTGCTTTCAAATTTGTCACGAAGAGAAGCAACTAATAAACTATGTAGTAGTTGAATTAATTAAAAATTTTTTTAATAAACCGCCTTTTTTAATCAAAATTATCTTTAGATATTAGAGCACGATCTTTTGTTTAGGTTTTCAATACAACTTGATAAAGTTGTATTGCCTCGATAAGTATCAGAAATTGTTTACCTGTTTCCTTCTTATTGTACGCAAATTGTAAATTTGTTAAATTAGAAAACAATACTTTGTCATACAGTGGAAACATTGCCAGAAGCAATTTTAATTATCTTTCAAAAAATTCACATCCAAGAGATTTTACACACGCTTTTCATTCAGAACTTATTTAATCGTGCGGATATACATATTTTTATTATTAAATAATCAATTAATTTCTTGAGTTAATTACAAGATTATCTTTTATTATTTTCGAAAATAATTTTATTAAAACTAATACGTTTAGCAAGTATAAAAATACTCTATTTAATAAATCAATAATAGAATAGTAATGATAATAATACTTAAGTGTTATAAATAACTTGATAAAGCGAACTATACGTAGATGAAAAAAATTTTTAATGATTTTATTTTTGATTTTTATAATTTTTTATTTACATACATGCATATCACTTATTATACATATATTTCATATTACACTAAATATAGTAAATATAGTAAATAGAGTTTAGTCCATTAAAGAGAATTTTAATTTTTAGCTTTTGATTATTTAAATTGAAACGAATTATAACAGATTAATTTTAAATATTCTTTTTTAAATATTGCAGTTAAAAACTAAAACTATTTACCTTTAATCTATAATCATTACAAATCAATATAAATATATTGCAAAAAATCATAATTCTTAATAATGATAGTATCTTACAATTGATATATGTTTCAAAAATTTTTCTTAAAATTTTATATTTATTTAGTTTTATTATTGTTGAAATACATATATTATATGTATATGTTATTATCAATATATATACGTATGTTTATTTTCTATATTAGTATCATGGAATTTTATATAATTTCTTTCCTAAGTATTTACAATTTATATTAAATGCTTTCAAAACGTAATAGTAATTTCAAAAAAATCTATCATTATGTTTTTATTTATATATTGTATAATTGAAGATATTTTTATAATTATTCTAATCATCCAACTATAAAATTATTGGAAAATTATATAAAATAAAATATAGAATATTTTATTACATTTCGTAGTTATATCAAAAATTGCTTTAAAAAAGTCCGAAAATATAGCTATAAACAATATTGATTAGAAGGCAAGATATGCTTTTGGATTTTCTTCTTATTAAAAACAAATATACTCGGCTTATCCTAATTGAATTATGTTATTAATGCTTCAGAACTTTATCAAATAATATATTACATTGTACAATAGGGTAACTAGAAAATGCGATATTATGTAATTTTATAATGCCGAATACACTATTGTGATTTTAGATCATTTATTTTCATTGACTAAAATTAAACTTAAAGGTTATGGATATTTGTAATATAGATCTTTTACCTTACGAAACAGAAGAAGTAACGATATAATAGAAACAAATTTGCATAAAATTAATTATTTAAAAATATTTTATTTAAAAAATAATATTAATATTAAAACAATATTAATAGTCAATATATATTTGATTATTTTTATTTATATAATAATATTCTACATTCACAAGGCTGCATTAAGATCTTATATTTTAATTTATAAATTATTCAAAATAATTATTTCAATTTATGTTTCATCAAATTCATATATTTCAGCTACAATCAATCAGAGAAGGCCGATTTCACGAAGTATCAGAATTTATCGGATAATATTGTATATTGTCAGCTATTTTATACTGTTTAGAGAATATTACTGACTTAAATTGAAATGATATTCCATAGTCAGACAATATCTACGTGAACGTGTAACACAAAATATTCTTCGGTTTTTAATAATCTTTCTCATCTATAGGTATATGAATATTCTAATATTTATTATTTACGAATGATGATTATAATATTTTAACAGATGAATACATTTTATGATTTTAACATTATGGATTTAAGATGTAGATAAAATATAACTTTTATTAAGTGATAATTATTGGTTACATTATTGGCTAATATTAATAATAAAAATGTACAGTAATCATAAATTTTAAATTTAATCATAAAAATTATAGGTATATCTATATACATATAAAATATATAAATCAATGAAAATAAAAATTTAATAATAACTCGTAAAATTATATTATTGAACAATCAAAATGATTTAATAAGTTCAAAATTTTTTTAAATAAAGTAAAATATTTATTTTTGTTCAGTAATTTTCATTTAATGTGAAATAACAAACTGTTAACTATATATTTTTCTAATTAAAATTACAAGTTAAAAAACTTATTAAAAAATATTTACTTTTATAAATAAAATTATATTTAAATTTATTAAATATAAATAAGCTAAGTAAATATTATGTTACTGAAGTAGTTAGTTACTTTTCAAATTATTTTTTTACATATTTTATCACTATATTGCAAACATTAATTATTATTACAAACGTAATATAAAAAATAATGAGAAACTCAAATAATTATAAATTTGAGTGGAAATAAAAATAAAAATCTTGATTTGATTTCAATGTAAAATATGAAATTATATTTAGGTACATAAACGACATCAGAGTTTGACATATATTTAGCAGTAATTTTTTAACGAATAAAAAAAAATTAAATATGATAATAGTTAATAAGGAATTTCATAAATTTTTATAATTGCGGTGTAATAAATTACAGCATTTATAGAACAGGTGGTTTTGAAAAGCTTATAATTGATAAGATTATATGAATTTAAAGAATCTTATATATTTTCATTTTAAAAATATTTAAAAATATATTTAGTGGATAAAAGTCGATGTAGGCAAATTTCATAAATAGGCAACTTATGAAATTTGTAAAATACACGTATAGTTTACTTGTAATATTTTAGAAAATATAAAGTATTTTTAAATATGAGGTTAAAGTTGTAAAGATAATAATTTATTTTATTATTCATTTGAAATACATGCGATATATTATTATGTAAACTTAAACAAGTTCGAAAAAAATTAAATTTCATAATAATCTAATCTATAACACTTGAAACAAAATTATAAATACAACAATTGTTTAATTTTTTTATGTTGAACTAAGTAATCAAATTAAATAGTTTTTTAAAAATTAAATTTTATTTTTATTTAGGGAATATATATAAAAAATATTTTATTTTTACTCAGGGCTACTTGCGCTTGTGCTATGATATAAACTGCGATGTTAAAAGTTTTTATTTAAAATACAAACACAAGCAGTAGAAAAATATTCAATATTTTATAGATTGGAACGTAAGTTTTTTATGTACTTGAATAAGACCTTTCGAAAAAAATTTTTAACAGAATATTCACTTAAGATATTCTAGTAAAAAGTAGAGGATATATAAAATTACGAAGATAAAATCCAGCAAACTATTACAAGTAAATACTTGTCTACGTTTGATCATCATAAGAACACTTTAAATTTTTATACATCAAAATAATAGGTGATTATATTTAGTTACGTTTGTTGTAGATCTTTGCGCAAGCAATAAGATTAATACAAAAGAAATAATTTTATATATATATATATATATATATATTATAGAAAATGTCATAATGTTTTCGTAATATATTAGTTATATCCTAATTTAAGCAATAATTTAAATTGTTTGAAATAAAAAATAAAGTTCATCTGCATATCATCGTTAAGCAATTGTGAAACTACCACTGATTCTAGTAGTTCCAGTCGAGCGTTAGCCAGACCGCTCATGTTAAGTGAGGCATATGCCCCCTTTGCCATAAATATGATATATTGTCACAGTATAATCAATACTAACGAAATATAAAAATGCGTTACTAAAAGAAAAATAAACTACGAAAAATTGTAAAATTTTGTAAAACATTAAAAAAAAATGTTAAACATAAATCGAATAAAGAAAATAAGCGAGGCTGATGAAAAAGATAAACTACTTTTAAATATTCATTTATCTTTATTACTTTTAGCCTAGTAGTTAGATAAATTTAATGATTATTTTAAGTATTTTAAAAGCACAATATCTATGCTTGAGACTAAATTTTATTATATTTTTGCGTAAGTATTATAACAAGTAATGAATATAAAACTGAAAATTGGAAGAGCGCCAAGTCTTTACTGTATAAATTCATCTTTTGAAGTTACATCTAAAGCATTCTGAATTATATAGCTTATATATAATTGCAACAAAATATATAAAAAAACTGGTTAGAATTTAATACATAAACCAACCAAATTTTGATAGAATTTTTTCTGTTTCTTTAATAAACAAAAACAATGTACTAAAGGTACATTTTTTAAAATAATTATTGTAAAGTATTTAATGTACAATATGGTTGCTTACTTTATTTTAGCATATAATTACAATAGCAATTTTAATTTTATAATTATTGTTGATAAACATTATAAAACATTTTTATTTTAACGTGATATACAGAGACTTAAATTAAGATATTCAATAGTAATGTTTAATAGTAAGCTCAATAGTATTCTTAATAAGGCGTAGTCTAGTATGTTTAATAACTAAGTTTAATAGTATTCATCATCAATCTGTATTATAAATAATAACGGAATACTGTACATTTATTTAATTTCACAAAGGCTATGTAAAACTTAATTCTTTTACTTGATTTTCTTTTAATACATATAAAAATATAAAGAAAAACATCCGTTTTTTTAATTTATCTGAAATGAAAACAAAGACGATGGTTATCTTGTATAATTTCAAAATTTAATTAGTTATAAATGCCTATATTATATCTGACAAAAAATAAAATAAAAATATTAATATATTAAATAAGGGGTTATAATAATAAATGTTATTATTTTTATTATTTCATTATGTTATTATTTAATCCTTATTATTTTCATTATAAAATAAACAGGCCGAGTTTTCGTATTATACAGATTAATTATAACTCTTGTTACTTACTTAAATAGTTTACGTAACAAATAATCTTTTCAAAAGTTTCTAGTTTGTAAAAAATAAATATTTTCAAAGGCTTCTACATAATTCCGATATTATCAAAGAAGATATAATTTATTTAATTGTGTTTTGTACACTGTCTAATGACTAATGATGAATATAATATTTGAAAAATATTTCTTAACTCATTCCTTTTTTAGGAAAATATGATGAAAAATAAGATTATAAAATTGTAGTTTATAAGGTTACAATAATTATGTTTTACATCTTTTTATATATTTTATAAATGATATTCAATGACTAGAAATTTTTAATAATTATTATGTTACAATAATTGTAGCTTGCGAATTTTAAATAAATATTTCTATATTTACATTGTAATTAAATTAGAGTAAGAATTAATTTTATTAATAATTTAAAACAATATATACATAAATTAATTGGATAAAAAATGATTATGCAGGAAAGATAGTAAAATATTATTTCTTGTAAATTATTAAATACAAAAAATAGTTCTAAAAAGACTTTATTATTTATATATATTATATTTAAATTTTTTATCGAATTAAGACTTATCACAAATAAGTTTTACAAAATAACTAAAATACAAGAATTTTGAAAAAGATTATTAAAAAAAAGACCATTATGATATATTTAATATATTTTATAAAAAATATGATAATTTAAAAAATAATAATTATAAAAATAATATAATTTCAAACACTTTTAAACGTATTTTATATTATTTTTAAAAATTACGAGTATTAAATGTAATTTTGGGAAAATTGAATTTCAATGTGTTTAATTAGGTATTACAACAGTGTGGTCTTAATATGTAATTATAGTTTTATATAGTTTTATTAAACATAAAATTTTTAAATTACTTACAACTTAGTTTTTTCTTAATTATTTACTATTTTGAAACTATTATTTATATTTTACGAATTCAGACAAAAATTATTTTATTTACCAATGTTTAAATTACGCAATAAAAAGAAACAACTCATATATTAAAATAATTTATACAATTGATATTACCAATATATATATATATCTATATATATATATATATTAAAGGTCTCTTCTATTAAAAATTTACTATTATCTGTTAAATTTTTTAATTTAAAGATAAAACAAAAAAAAAAAGAAATAGGCACTTTTAAAATCTAGTACGTATTTTTTAGTTGTAATTTATAAATAACTGCCCGTATATACCCGTACAATAAAAGAGAAAAAATACGAAGCAAAGATATTGTAAGGTAAATAAAGAAATTTATTGAAGGGTCTAGTGTTAGTGAAATTTATAGATACATGTTATTCATATTTTATAATAAATATTTAAATTTACTATATATAATTATATTTTTAAGTACTAGACTTTTCTATAACTTACAACTAACTTTCTAAGTATTTCTTTAAACAGTTTTCTTTTTAGTAATGTATCTATTTAACTTAAATTTTCCTTTTCCGTTTATTGAATACAAATTTTTCTTCATATGTTTTTCCATCAAATACGAACTACAAAGTCTAGCTTAAAAGGCTTTAAGTTTAGAAGATAAAGAAATTTTAAGGTTTCTAAGTGATTATCCTATAATTGTTTTGATTATTAATATCAATTAACATAAAATTTGTATTCATACGTGATATTTCTTAATATTTCCCTAATTATTTTAAAATGTAGTTTGTAAATTCAATTATCATGTATATTTCCCTTTATTTATCTTATTTTGTTCAGTCCTGAATTCTCCATTTATCCACATTATTTATCACTTTTTCAAACATGTCTATTTTGACATCTTATTATACTTTATTTTTTTAGTATATTTATAACTTTTTTGTTAACCTATCTCTTACACATTGCACTGTTACTCATAAAGATGGAATTATTTTCAAAAGAAAATAAAATTTTACTGATTATGTTGTTTTCTATTTATCTACGACGTGTAATAAACTCTTTGTGCAAATAGATTTTATTTGCTTTAAATAATGAATTCAGAAAAACAGGGATATTTGTATTTAGAATAAACAATATACAAAACAAATATACTTAACAAATATTTTTGTTCTTTCTAAACGATATATACGCATGGTTTTAAAAATATTTAAGGATTTATTTTTATATCATAAATTTATTGTCTCAATAATTTAAGTAGTTTATGGATGTTTTTAAAATTAATTGTTTTTTTAAATGTGTGCTTATGTTTATAAAATAAAAAATATCTTTAGTATTTTGGAAATACAATATTGTTTGTGATTATTATATTATTAATTATAATTTCATAAAGTTTTTTTTAAAATACTTTGAATTTAAAAAAGAATAAACATTACTCTATTAGCATTAAGTTTTTTTTAAACGAATATTTAATCATTGTAATGAATGAGAGAATTCGCAATTTTATTAAAGACATATTAGATTATTGTATGTTAAAACTTTTATAATATACCCATGAATATATATTTTTATCGTATCTTCGGCATATTAAATTCCAGCTTCAAACTGTTTTCAGTATATTGGACTACTTTTGAGACCTAAAGTTATAAGTGATAAACAAGATATGATCAAAGATTCATATTTACGAACCTGAGTAAACGTTAACGTCTTAAAAATTCTGCAAAAAATAGGCTTTTAAATTACAAATGTAATACATAATATTTTATAATAAAAATCACATATCATATTAATTTTAAATATCATTCTCGAGAATTTATTACAGTATTTTAAAGATGATATCCCTAAAATATCGAAAAATAATAATTGTTTAATTAATTAAAAATATTTTTATAATGATTTAAATAATGTTTATTTTTTAATATAGTTAGCTGTATTTATTTAAGTAAATCGCACAAACCTACATTAAATGATACGAGTTTTTTAAAAAAATTACGATTATACGAATGTAAACTCTCCTAAACACAAGCAAGCCCATGTAAGTACTGAAATATATGTATGTTTGTCATATGAAAAAAATTATGGAGTTCTAAAAAAAATTTCTCTTTAGATGATATTCCGTAAGAAAATATATTTTTAATATTTTAACTTCAAAATTTAATTTATTGCAAAGCATTTTCAAGATATATTTGAATAAACCAACTATAACGATTAGTAATTAAAAAATCAAGGAAGTTATGGGATAGTAAATGTTTATGATATTATTTTATTATGGTAAAAATCACCAAATTAGTATTACAAACCAATTATGTATAAAACTAATTATATAAATATATTAAAAAATTATATGTATATATATAAAATATTTTTAAGGAATATATCTATTACCTCACTTATTTTACGTGATTAAGTAATGACTAACAAAAGTATAAAATAATATATAATTTTCGACAGAATATAAAAAACTTATAAATATTTAATTAAACTGAAAATAATAATGAAAACCTAATATATTTACGATTTTTAGAATATCATTTAATATGTGTGAAATAGAATTTAGTAATTCATTTATCGATAAAAAAAATTCAATCTGTTAAAAGAATCATTGCTAACTATACTCTTATCACAGCTAATTTGCAAGAAATGCAAAAATATTTTTGAATAAGAATAAAATTAAAATTTTCATATAATATTAAATTACTAAATTTAAAAAAATTATCATATATATTTAATTAGAATTTGCTTTTATATTGAGCTGATTCATATTTTATAAAATCAATGAGCTGAAATACTATTAAAATATTCCATTTTAAAGCGAATGTTTTTTTTTATAATACAACATAAATTATTGATACGATATAAATGTTTAATATAAATCAATTTTTTTTATACGTAAGAAATTAAAAATGAAATACATGTATGTTTTGAATGTAAGAAATAAGTTATACGGTATATTATAATACTATTTTATTTTTTTAAATAATACATAATCATTTTTTTAACTTTTTATATACACCTATCATTAGTTATACACAAGCTTTGAATAAATAATCATCAATTTCATTAAAATTTTCTCGTTTTTGTTTAACATAAAAGCTTAATTACTATGTGCAATTGTATACTACAATGACTATTTCGAGTAACTTTATTGTTTTATAAATTATATTATAAAGTATATACTATATTCTAAATAATTCATAAATATTTTAAAAAATTAGTTCATAAGTTGTTTTATGAGATACAGAAATATTTTTAACTAACCCAAATTTTTTGAGCTAAGATCAACTAATTTACTAATATTATTTTAATTTTTTTCAGCCCATTGTATATTAATAAAATTTCAATATTGATGAAATAAGTTTTTTGATTTTATATTTTAAACGTATTAAGTTCTATAAATATCAAATAATAGAATTCTAATCGATATTTTATAGTTTAGATAGAAGATTTTGGTAAGAGTAGAATTTTTAATACAGTATTTATTTCTTACAATAATAAATATTATATTAATTTGTTCTATTTTAAAACTCGTGTACCGGTTTTAAAAAATACTTCCTTAAAAGATATTAAACGTTAAATAAAATTTTGTTCAATATTTTATTCAATTAATTATGTAAATAAAATGTTTAATAGTTAGCGATAGGAAAAATATTTAGCATGATAGAAATACATTTTTTTATTAGCATGTATTATAAATACAAATTATTTAGAATTAACTAAAAAATTGTATTATATGTTGAATACAAATTGCAATTAGATTAAATAATATATATTAGAATTATAAAAGCATTTACTATACGTGTCATAGTTCGTACAATTATGTAATAACATAAGTCCGTAAAACAAAATTCTGAAGAAAAAAATTTTTTCAGGTATATGTCATATGCCAATCGAAGTTTTGTATTTATTATTGTAATAATAATGAACAAAATTCGGTATGTATATTTGAAAGGAACATTTTTAAAGTTTGCTTTTTAAGAATGTCGTTTGAAAAATATATTCTTCTCGATAACTTCTACTAATTCTATTCCGAATTTCTTACTTAATTAAAATTTTAAATGTAATCTGTTTCTCTTTTTTTATTTATAATATTATAGTTAATGATTATAATAATGTTGTAATTTGTAAATTTAATTTTAATATTATACAAGAAATAATTATAAATTTTATTAAAATTCGTTTTTTTATTGTAAAATTCTGAATATCGAAGAAGATATTATGTCAAACATTGCAAAACCTCATTATAGTTAATTCAGATTAAAAAATCTTTAACGAAGCAAATTTACAGTAAAATTTCTATCTAAGTTATCAAATATTATATAAATATAAAAACAAGTTTTGAGATCATATGATTTAGTAAAAAATTTTGCCTAAATATTATGTCATTACATCATAAGAAGTAAATATTTTTTATGCAAACGTAAAATGTTAATAATATTTGCCATTAACAATTTTCTTTTGTAAATTCGACATTAAATAATTTTAAATTCTTGAATAAAATCATTTTTGTTCATTTTTAATAAATTGCAAAATAGTTTCTATTTTAAATATATTATAGAAATTGATAAATTATAATTTTCGTCTCTTATATTCCTCGTTTATTAGATATTAATATTTGTTCAAATAAATGTCTTCATACAAATTTATGATATTATTTATAATAGAACATAACTAACCTGTACTTAAGAAGATTTAGACGATACTATCAAAATAATTACTCGTGTATTCTCATTAAGAAAACTATATTCTATGCTATATATACTGCAATGAAATGTTTTAAAAAGAATTTTTAATAATTTTTTGTATTAAGTTTTATAATATATTTATTCATTATGAAGTACATTCTGAAAAATTTTTGTTACCTACTCCTCTTAGTATAATAATATTTTACACAAAAAACTTATTTTAAATATTTTATTGACATTTGTTGTTTCCATATAAGTCTTGTAATTTATACTATAATAAAATGTTGATTTGTATTAAGATGACAGAATTTTATTATTAAATTCAATTGTAAAATATTGTTTTATAAAATTGTTTTATAATTTTTATACAAAAAATATTAGTGATACTTTATTTAAGAGGCTAAAACTTTCTTGAAACTTGTAGTTATGGTTATTATGTTCTTATTAATATTAGAATAATAAAAATATCAAAATTATTTTTTTATATATTCACCAGTTATTCTACTCTATATTAATCATTCATTCTCAAATAAAAATGTAGAATAGTAATTTTATTAATAAATCTCTATTTTCAACCTAATATATATATATATTATATTCTTTTAGTATAAACAGTAATGAGACATTGTTTAATGTACAATGAGAAATAATTATCAATTTAAATACTGTATTTTTTATAATTTTAAAAATAACGCTTTTCCTTTGAGCAGAATCCAGTATAGTAATGAAATTAAATTATACGTTGCTAATTTTCATGTATTACTTATCTGACCCATAGAATTAAAGTATAGAATAATTATATTTGTTTTAAAATGTAGAACAATAAATTATAATAATTTTTAATATTTAATTTTATTAAAATTTTAAATTCGTATGACATTCAACAGAAACCTTATTTATAAATATTTTTTTATTTTAGCGAATTTTTCAAAGAATATAATGAAATATTGACGATTAAATTTCGAGGGAACACTTTACCTTTATTGAAATGTGCTATAATTTAATTGAATACATATTACATTTCAATGTATAAAAAATATTTTGACTGCTGAATGTAGATTTTACTTTAAATAAAAATTTTGATATGGACAGTAAAGTTACTGTTAAAGTTACTGACAATAATGGTACTATAAAAAAAGGCAAAGACATTGAGCATAAATAACAGGAAATATAAACAAAATACTATGTAAAAAGTTAAATGTAAAATTATTGATATTAGAAATCATTAGTAAATTATAATTTTTTAATTACAATGTCGTTTTATTTGTGTTACGTCAAAATTAATCATTTTTCAATGATGATCATATACTAAACTTTATTATTCTAAAATATACCATTTGTATTTACACGGATATTATATACAATTTCTTTCGAAGTCACAAAAGGTTTTCTTTTCTTCTTTTATTCTTTTTGTATTTACAACTCTTGCATTGTGTTTTTATGTTTTGACATTAAAGTCTTGCAGTTTAGATACTCTACCATCATAAAATTATATAAAATTATAAATATATGCAGATAAATAGAACGCTGAAAGCTTATATTTAGAAATATTAAAATACAAATACATTTAAATAGACATTATTTAATTATAAATATATCATCATTATTATAACAAGAAAAAAAAATATTTACTCGATATCAAATCGTGATTATATGACAGTTTATTATTATTATTTTTATATTATTTTTACTATATTTATACAGTATTATTTTTATTCTATTTAAAATATAGTTTAAATATATGACAGTTCCGCTTACATAAAAAATTAATTTGTTAACAAAGGTAAATTTATATTTAAAAAAATAGTAAAATAGTAAAATTTTTCTTTAATTCATTTGAACAATGTTACATAAGTTTATCCATAAAATAAGTTTTCTTCTACTGAGAAATTGCACAGCGAAAGTTTTTAAATCATAAAAATACGTGTATCTTAAAATAAGATTTTTAAGCTTAAACTTCTTTTTAGTTTTACTAAATATTTAGGTTTAATTTTTTAAGTTTGAAATAATTTATTTCTTTCATTGTGCAATACATTAAATATACTTTAAGAAAATTATTGCTTTAAAAAATAGAATAATTTTATGCAGTATGAAATTCAATGCAACATTATCGTAATGTTTAGGTGATTTTATCGTTTGATTCATATAAGTATTTTAACAACATTTTTTGTAATATAATATTTTAAACATTATTTGTATTTTACTTTTTCGTACATCTAATTGATTTTCACTGCATTTACAATTATTAATTATTTATTATTATTATGTACTTAAGTTATCCGTGTCTAATATTTATTATATTACTTATATTTATATTCTTATTTTATATCACTTTAGAATTTAACCACTTGTTAAGTTATTGTTGATCAGATAATTTAATTTTTCAAAAAAATATTATAATTGATCCAGTACACGAATCAAGGCTATGTAAATATTATACCACATGGAAACTTTCAGACGCTATAATTGATGATCTGAATAATATACTAAATATTCAATGTTTTTAAAACATAAGTTTATAAATAATTGTTGGTGTAGTAAAATCGGTCAGACAATGAAAACATACAATTTTAAAAATATAAAATATGAGAATGAAATTCGATAATATAGGTCTAAAATATTTTCCAAAATATTAAAGAATATGTTTTATTTAAAAAAATTTCAAACAAATATATCGCGAGTATTGCGATTTATGTGAAACTAATGTTTTTTACTACCTGGTAATAGTGTTGAATTTTTATTGAAGTCTGTTAGCATTTATCTATTAAAAATTTGGACATGGTTGAATTAGTAATTAATTTTGAAAATTTATAACTATATTGGCAAATTTTATAGTCAAATATTATCAAAACTTTATTATTTTATTCATTGGTAAAAGAGAATAATTTTCAACAACATTTCCTACAAGTTGATGAGAGCCATTATAGTTATCGGTGCTTAAACGTGGAATATTAATTTGTTTTCGACAGTGTAATTTCTTGATTCTTCATTTGTGACTTTTATTTAGTAGTTATAACATTGAACAATCAAGAAGTTGGATTACGTAATTTCCATGGTATAGGCAAATAATGTTTCGCAGGTGGTGCAAAGCAATCCATCACTTTGGGCACAACTCGTATATTCTTCAAAATCGATGTGTAAGGATCTGATTGGCAACATTGGAGCATTAAAATATTACGGATTTTTAAAGATATAAACTTCCTTATTTTTATAAAGGGCTATGATTTATAAACGAGCTTTTCATTGAAGCTGACCCATTTTCGGAAAGTTGCGAAAGAAAATTCACAAGAAATGTCACCAAGATTTAGATTTCGTATTTTATCGTTTGTCGTTTGTAAATCTTGTTTTGTCGATTGTCCTCCGAAAGTCTAATTGGTTAAAAATGCGAGTTGAATCTTAGTTTAAGAGTCGTATGCATCTGCTACGATATTCGGAATATTTATGATTAACCGAGTGGTTTTTGTAAGAAGAAGAACGAGCAGCGAAATAGTGACTAAAAAAAAAAAAAACTAAACGAAATAGCGATTGATTCTGAAATGAGCAATAGTGCAACGAGTAATAAAATATGCCACTGCCCGCGAACAGGACAAGTTGGGGGATTGGCGGGGGTGCATTGGTAATTCACACGCGGCTCGGGAACTCGCCGGCCAAGTACCGAGCACATCGCATTAGAGCGCGAGAGATTAGAAAGAATTGCAAGAAGGTGGCATAATATGAGAGGAAGAAGGTGAAAGAAAGGAGGAGGAGGAGGGAGGAGCGAAGTCTTCTTGCGAAGACAAAGTGGTGAAGTGGCGAAGTGGTATTGGCGAGGGAGCGCGGGCCAGCAGCGGTGTAGTAGGGACAGCGAGAACGGCAGCGACGGCGGCCCATATTGGCTCAGTCCAGCAGCAGCATGCGCGACGGCGGTTGCTCCTGTTCTTGCTTCGCGCCTCTTACTACTCGCTTATAACCTAGTCGAGCTCGAGCACACGGACGCGCCAGTTGTTCTCGTGGTCTCACTCTTTCGCAGCCACGCGTCGTCGCTCCTCGCACACGCATTCAAGTATAAATACGCGCTGCCTCTCGCCTCCCTTCGCCTCCCTTCGCCCGCCCGTTCCTCTTGTAAACAGAGAGATGCGTCTCCGAACACATTGTCATCCGAGGAATGACGATGCGTGATACATCTCTCCCTTTATTTTGCACAATCGCCGAGTCTCTTACCTCGTCGACGGCAAATCGAAAAATCGAAAAATTGCTCCTCGTAAGTGCCTTCGGAAGTTATCCCAGTATAGTCAAGTGTTTCAACTTCTCAGTGCGGCTGAGTCTCTCCTCTCCCCATTCAAACATGAATATTTTACGATGAAAGCAAACATTGGCACAACCAAGGCACACTTGCCATTATTGTAAATTCACGCATCTCTTCGGCGACAATGGAGTCAACACATTCGAAATCTTGATTTCAGTGCGTTCATCGAATTATTTTAGTTCCTCTTGTACTCATAAAGATAAGTTTTAAGGGGAGAAAATAAGCGGGGCAAATTTCTTCCTTTTGCCATACCAATACTTTTATATCTCAATCTAGATAGTTCATTCGAGTGGAAAATTGATTAGGAGTCTGTTTTTATTGATGGTTCGCGCTGGATAGTTTTGCGATACACGTGCTCGCTACTTTAAATTAAGTTCTTTGTATAGTTTCTTTTAAGGTCTTATTACATTATTTAAGACTAAAGTGCATTAAAATTATAAATTATTATTAATCGTCAATCATTTATACTCGATGATTATTTGTAACATTAAATATTCTGTTATTAAAAAGTATGTCTTCGCTTAAATCTTTCCGAAGAACTATTTTACAAGCACAAATAAATTATCCATTATTTAATAATAACTTACCTCAACTTGTTATTGTAAGTATTAATTAATCGCAATAAATTTGGTTTGATCAACCGAGAAAATGTAATTAGAAAAATATGTTGTTCGGATTATCCTTGAAAATCAATAAAATAATTACAACTTGTGCACACATCAATTGAGGCTACATAATTAATCCCTTACGTGTATATATTTAAAATTGTTATACAAATATGTATAACAACGCGCCCGCACACTGCACACGTAAATATTTTAATTTCGTAATATATCGCATTTGGATTTTATTTGTGAAGTAACTGGTAAAGTAAGTTCAAGTTTCGCTGTTAAGTGTTTCTAAAAATTATTAGCAATAAGTAATTAGTAATAAAAATAAATAAAATAAAATTATTTAATAATTATATAATTAATGTTATAAATAATTAATGGAGAAATTTGTTGTTTTATGTAATTGACTTAGCTTTGAAACAATAACAGAAACTATAATTTTTATAATTACTTTAATGCATTAAAACTCTTTAATAAGTTCTTCCCGAGATCTTTTTCACATGAAACTTATTACAAAAAATATTTGATTAAGTTTCAAAGAATGGAAAATAAAAAATTTAATGATAATCTCACAGTAATGTTATTTTTTAATTTATTTGAATTGAACAAAGTTATTATAATCTAATATATTAAGTTTATATGTTTTATTTAATTATTTTATTAATTTAAAGTTAATAGCATTTTCCCTTTACATTTAATTGTATTACGAAATTATTACTTGTAAATATATATTTTTATGTGAATAAAGTAAGCAATATTAATACATCTTGCATATTAATTGAAATTAAACTTTACGTTTGCATATAATTTATTTTTCCTTTATTTGATACGCCTTTCCAAAGTATTACTAACTAAATGAGAAAAATAAAATGATCGCATTTTCACAGTCTGTAATTTCATTGAAATTTAGTGTTTGATTAGTATCACGTGGAATGATAATCTTAATTTTTCATGAAGAAATAATCAAGAAAAACCTAATTGACTAAATCTTAGTCATATTTCCATTAAATCAAATGCTCTTGAACATTATAAATATTTAGCGAACCCTTGAATAATGAAATATTAAATTACAACATAGTATGAATAGCTTTTAGTCATGTTTACTAGTTAAAATCCAGAAAAAATGTAGAACCGAAATTCGTTGTTGTTTGTCTATTATATGAAGGAATAAATAGGTCGATTTCAATTTTTGGTTTGCAATTTTTGGAATTTAAATCACTTCTGCTGTTCAATGGATTTATTTTTTTAATTTTCCTGGCACCTTACTACGTGTCTTCTTCGTTATATTTTTTCATAAAAATAAAAAAGGTAAGAGACTCAAATAACTAAAGACAGGTGTCTGTAAATTCAGGACTCTCGCAACGAGTGTCATGGAAATTTTTATAAGATATAGAAATTAGAACGAAAAAGAGATCAAAGATATTCCAAACATAATGCGATAGTATAAACTCACAAGTGCTTTTATCCCTGTAATTTAGGCGTAAAAATACGACAAACTGGGGGAATACTAACATCACGAGTGGTAGCTTATTTTTTGAAAAGATTTATGGCGAGGAGATAGGGTTCGAAAAGAAGACGAGGAGAGAGCGAGAGAGCGAGAGGAAAAGAAAAATAGTTTTATTAATTATTCTTAATAGTATTATTATTTTTGCTATTTGTGTCTAGTGCAACATGTTTTCTACGATAGAAATTTAGTGTGCAAAAAAGTTGCAGAACTTCTAAACATCGCTAGATATGCGCTTCTACTTCTGCATGTGATTATAATCCATACGGAATATTTCGTTGTACGAGTGACTTATCGCGAATCATTGTTTAACACTAAACCCAAACTATATAGTTCAACATTCATGACAGGAATCGTTACCGACAGTTTCTAGTGATAAAGACGTTTGATAATTTTCCTGTGCTACATCCTGGTAATCATAAAAATTTATAATAAACTTTGCCAATGATTCAGGATATTGAAACGAAATAAAACTACTACACGTATAAAACGAATTTTGTGTTTTAATTCTTAAATGTAGCTATTCCAAATATTGAAACTATCAAAAATATTGAACAATTGCTGCGAGTATGTTTCAAAGTTTTAATTAAATACTTCGAACGAGCGACGATAAAATCTTTAATTGTCTACACAAATTACTAAATGAATTCTTCTTTTGCTATGATCATGTTCAAGTATTTCAAACTTTGTATTAGCCACAATTCTATTGGTTCTTATCTGTAATACAATTATAATTATTATTTTGAAGTAATTTTGAAGTACTACTTAGCAGTATATTACTGAACTCGCATTGTTTTGTTTTAAAAATTTTACCTCGATCCTTATCTGGAACATTTAGCAATCGATAACGGTTGAGCCTTAAATTTGGTCGATTTTTTTATTAACTTTATGCTACATAAATATTTTATAAGAGTGAGCCCAGTAATGTTTTTCAATTAAATAATTCTTTGAAGGAGTAGCATATACTAAATATTCACTTAAATGATTAATATTGGATGAAAAAAAGAATGAAAGTTACTTGTATTACATGGGAATCTTGACGCAAAAGCATTTTCTATTTAGAATTTATGTACAATTGTGACGAGATTTAGTTAATGAATAAAATTTGCACGATACGTTTAGAACACAAAATTTTTACTTTTTCAAAAGAACCTCAATTGACGATTTTCGATTTTATCTGAGCACATGAAACTCGGAAACATAGTTTATAATAAAAGCAATGGCTGTATTGTATTCATTTGGCATTCAAAATTGAACGTAAAAATTCAAAAGGTAAAGCACGTTTATGCCTCTGAAAAACGGGAAACTATGAATGTCATTCGCGATAAAAATCTTGGCTTTTTTGCCACGACTTTCCATTAACTTTGTACAATATTTCATTGAAATGTCGTTTATAAAATGGAATATCATACAATATAAATTAGAGAGTATGCATCATAAGTTTTGAGAAATTGAAAGCCAGATATTACTCGCTAAGAGAAAGATAGCCGTCACTCTAAATTAAGCATTGGGAGATTGCGGATTGAGCCAATTTTGCATGTAACAAAAGAGGATTTAAAAGGTATTCGATACAGAAAAGGTAGGATTAAGGCAAGTCCGACAAAAATAAAATAAGATAGTAGTTCAGACTATTTATTTATTTGGAAAAGGAATTATTTAGGTTAGGAATTGAAGCCAAAATATGCGTAATTATTTGTGAAATCAGGATGATTATAAAATTTCATAATAAAATATACATTGGATTTAAGCTGTTGATTTTTTATCAAATAAGACTGTATATTAGAAAATTGAAATGATCTACATAAAATGACACATTGATGTAATGTGATACATTGGTTGGCTCTGAAATTCGAGACCCATTTTTATTACACTGAAAAAATATGCTTAGACTACGCGATAACTAACGCGATTCAAGTGTCAAATAAAAAATAAATAATCAAATAAAAATAAGCGAACAATTAGAGCAATAGCAAAGATTATGTTTTCTTAATACTAAGTGGAAGATATTTTCATTCGCCAATAAAAATTTAATGTTTCCAATGATTTTATATGATTAAACCTTAAATAAAACCGAATCATTTATTGATTAAATTAAAATTTTATGAATTAATAATAATTTTTCCTCGATCATAAAATTTTGAAATTAACAATAGTACCTTCTAAAATTAGACAAAATTTGTTTCATTTATTTTCCAACGGATAACGACTTTATGAAATTTAATTTGATGTCATATAATATTTATCTGCTTTTACCATTCGTTCAGACCTCCATTTTCTCGGCAAGGTTTAATGTCATTTTATTTAGTCACTTTGTCCTAATCTTGCCCTAGTAGAAAACTGCTCGAACAACACAAAGAATTAGGCGAACACGACTGCACATCTGTATCCATTTTCTGTCGCGATTATATATATAGCGGGGGGGACGCGCGTGTGCGTGAAAACTTTGTCGGCAAAAGCCTTTAAAATTAGAACAAAAGCTTGAGAGATACGCTGAAGCTCCCTAATGATCTAACGGCGGGTCGATCGCTCGCAAGGTCTTCGCCACGGCATTCTTCTTTTTTTACTCGTGTATATATCTATACGAGAATATCGAGATAATTGCGCGCGACGGATGACTGCGAGACGCTGGGATAGAGAGTTGGATATGAATACTCGATCCGCACACGCTAAACGCGCGCAATGAAATAACTAGAATACCGTATACCCTGGGAACGTGTTTATTTTTTAAATAAACATTGGCAATGATACCAACAATCTTAAGTACGAGTACGACCAACACCACTTTCAATATTTTTTCATTATTTTAAGAAATGTTTTAATTTTACGGATTATTTCGAATCTCGCTTTTGCCTCCTTTTTTCGACATCGCGTATTTGAATAAATCTTTTCATTCTTATTTATATAGTATACTCGTAATAGATATGTATTCGGTGATTTTCTAAAATTATTTGAAACGTTTCATTTCCAATATTTTTATTGTGTGCTTTTAAAATTCCGAAACTCCAAAATTTTAACATGTAAAATATACGATAGAAGAATTTTCGTTTATTATAAAATATATTTACCAAGTGTTAGTAACCTAATTATTATAAATTATTATAAATTAGCATTAATCTTTACAATATTATAATTGGCTATGTATGAAAATTTGAATTTGAATTCAAAATGAATACGAATGTGTTTATTAAACAGTGTAAACGAATGTTTTAAGGGGAAAAATTCTCTTTATTCACGTAAATAATATACGTGAATTTAGCTGAATTAATTTTAGTTTTAATTATTTTGAAATATTAATCGCGATATCAATAAGACGATACATGTTTATAATTTTATTTCTGTTAATTTAATTAAACCGCAGCAAAATAAAATCATAGATATAAATTTTACTTAAGTAAATAGAGACACTTATGTATTTTGCTAATTGAAACTTCCAACGTTCTCTGCTACAGATTTTATTTTAAAAAACTTGCGCAATTTGTGAAATTACCTCAAATATTACATAAACATCTATTTTTTAATTTTTGTAATTACGTGTAATTTTAAAATACGGCCATTCACGAAAACATTTTTTTAAATTATAAAATTTCAATTCACTCGGATTATTGGAAAACATGATTTCCACAATCGCGTCCAGTGAGTAAATAATCACTTTTACACATCTGCTGATTAAATATGTAATATATAATGTCAAATTTTAAATATATTAAATATTTAATTTCAATTATTAATGAATTTGCTCGCAATACCTTAGCCAGTATTTACAATTTCTTCATACGTCAATAGAAATCTCATAAATAGTTAACGGAGTAAAAAATTTTCAAATTAAAATGCAACGACAAAAGGGAAATTATTGCCATTTACATTTCAAGTTTTCGCGCAGCTTCAAGACTACTGAAAAGATTCGTTAATTGTGTCGAAACAGACTAGGTGAGAATAACAGATTCATATTTTCAAATAACACCTTTTCTCGATGTTGCCTTTATTTCCCGATTGCGTTTTCGTCTTTCATATATAATGTTTCGCTCCAAAATGAAAAAAGCAAGCTCTTCTTCCGCGTACATATATAAATGCGCGTGTTGGAGCGTTAAAGGAATTCCTTGCCGTTCCCGAGGCACATAGGCGGTGTACTACAGACCGATACGCTTTTGGCGCTTGATAAGCAAGTCAACGCGATCGAAGCCTTATTTAGGCGAGACGCGCATACCGGCTTTTTATGTAAGTACATCCAATCGACGCGCGCCTCGAGAGGGAACGAGGTGAGTGCAAGAGCGTGAATATTCGCGCGACAATTGCTCGTGGAATTAACGAGAAGGCGTAAGCTTCCTTTTCTTTTCATTCTCTACGTGATCGCGAATCGAAATTTTATCTAGTTACTTCGAGAAGCGAGTCAATTCTTAACTTCGTTTTTCGAACAAAAATATTCTCCTTCACGATTCCACTTTAAAGATTTCGTAAATCTTAACTTACTCCTTCGTGTTTGAAGCTTTTTTTTACTCTGCGAGAGTTATTTGACTTATTTCGGCTTTAGTTCACTATTGTTTCGATTATTCATGGGCTAATGAGCTATTAAAATGAATTTTAAAATATTACGCAAAAGTTCTTATGATTTTAAGCATCTCAAATGAGTTTGATTCTAAATAAAAAACACTCTTCGGTCATTACTAAACGTATTTATTTATCGAATATAATATAATAATCCTACAAATATTAATAATAATTAATAATCTTTAGGTTCAATGATTCTCATTCTGAATACCATAATTTCTATCATCTGTTAAAAACTTTACAATAAAATTTAATAATTTATTATGAATTAAAATTTCTTATTGAAATGAAATTTTTAAAACTTATAAAAAACTTAATTTTACTATGCAATTTTTTTAATTAAACAACATAAACTTACAGAGATTCTGTTGAAACAAACTTTTATTCAAACGATATTATACTTTTCAACTATTGATTTATTGTACATTTTTTTGGAAAATTTGGCATAGTCGCGAAACTATTTATTTTATTGCAAAAATTAACATTCGTAAAAAAATTTTAACTCTAAAATTACTTAAAAAATGACTCTGTTTACAAAAACCAATAAATTATTGATAAAAAATTATTTGTTTAAATTTTGAAAAATTTTTTTCAATGAAATATAAAATATTTTTATCAGATTTAATTAAGAGAATTAGGAAAAATTCAAATATATTGTTGGTTTTATTTCAGTTTTTGAAAACTTATACCTAAAATAATTCGTTCAAACAAATATATTTAAAAATATTATAACTATATTTTTAATAAATAAAAAGTATAAATCTCAAAAAAATTTCTTCTAAATTTAGATATAAGTTTATTTCTAATGTTAATTAGCTTTTTGTTATTTATTTATAATGAATTGTATTAAATGTAATTCAGGAAAAACTCTTTAATTCCATAATTGTTGAAGTATTTGTATTGCAGTTTTTTCACGCTAAGATTAAGTTAATTCGTTGATTAGCTCTAGCTACTGATTTACAAGTACTATTAATTACTTGCGCTCGGTTATTCGTAGAATAATGTAATTTCCACGAATTTATAATTTACTTTATTTTAAAAAGCAACTTTTACTCTACAAAAATTTGCGAAACACTTTATTTTCGTACAAAAATATTAAACATATTTATTTATAATTGAATAAAAAAACATTTAATATTATCGCTTCAAACTTGAAGATGAATAATAAACTTGAATTATATTTTCTTTTAAATTGTTTAAAATACAAAATTGAATCAAAATTAAAAATTTAAATATTATGAAATACTTTTCTTTTGAATGTAAAAGATGTACATTAAAATATGCTGCATAAAATTGCAAAGTGATATGAGAATTATTTCTCTTCATCTTCGAAGTCTTGTACGGAATTTAAGTCCCGCAAGATCGTTTTTCTCTTAAAACTTCATTTTGATACTTTTTACGCTTTCTTTATCATTTCTATCTTACACTTTTTCTTAACTTTTTTGTCTCTCTCTCTTTCTCTCTCTCTCTCTCTCTCTCTTTGAGCCATCTTGTATACGTTAAGTGAAAAGCTTCGTTTGAAAAAATAATCGATAAAAAATATTTGTGTGATCAACTCGAAAAATAGTTTTTTTCAACCAATGCAATTTCATGAGTTATATATTAACACGTACGTACCTTCGAGATCATCAAATCTAAGTCTTTAAAGTAATAAAAATGTAGATCATTTAAAATGAATTATTATTTTCTGAGTATACAAGTTTTTATGTTTATTACTAATAAAAAATGTTTTGAAGGAGTGATCAAATTTCGATATTTTTTTAACTACTGTAGCTTTTGTCAATCACAATTTCTAATAATAAATTTTACGTTTTTTATTATATCAGATATATTTTATATAATTTTACTTTTTGTTTAACCATGCTTTTAAATATTTTTATAATAAAAACTAACGCATAAATTTTTGTTATTTATTGATTTGATACATAAATTTGTCATTTAAAAATATTTCGAGAATCTTGGAATAAAATTTATTTTAATAAATACAGGATTATTTGTATTTAATATTTAAAAAAATATTTTACAAGTTCTATTGGATAACTAATTAGATTAGAGAACGAAAACTTTTAATAAAAAGGTGAGTATTTTATAATGTCTTTATCTAAAAAATAATGAATTTACAAATTATATTTTTACGTAAAGTCGGTTAAAAAATAGAGAATCATGTGTTATAAATAACAAATACGAAAAATTTAAGGATTAATGAATATAATTTATTAGATATGAATTTGTAAAGACAGCTAATGCATAATGAATCCTATAATATTTGACTCAAATAAAAAACTAATAGAATTTTTACATTTAATTATTTAGTTTTTTTATTTGCATAAAAATAAACTAATCGATTTAAACTCGTAATTTTAACATTAAATAATGGATTTGAACGTCGACGTCGTGTTTCGATCTCGTGTAGTGAATTATTTTTATCTTGTATTGTCAAATGCTTCATATAAGTGACCTCTTATTCCAGCCTCGTTGAAAATCTCCTCTCAAACTTCAAAGTATAAACGCAATTAACAATAAAAAAACTCTCTTTAATTTGACACATACGAAATCCTTGAGATTTCTGTGACATAGGTGTTTTATGCGCTTTATTAAACGTTGGTTGAAATAATAGTGATATTATCAACGAATTAATAAAGATTGAGTCATTTATGATTGTATGCGCCGTGTTGGAAGAGAGGGAAGCATTCTTTAATAAGACGAACGCACAATGCACTTTGCGCGCTTAGTGAAAATAACTGGTTATAATTTAAGAGTAAAACGCGTAACGCTAGTCGGATTTGCAAAAGTTAGATTTAAAATAAGAACATGTACACGCTATTTGTTGTCAAGGCGACTATGAATTTCGAGTTAAAATAACCAGTCTAGTTTATCATTCGGAGACGTCAGTTGTCGAACATCATGAATTATTAATAACTCTGTGAAAATAGTTATAATCTAAGCACACGTCTTACAAGGCCCTGCGTGTAATATTCGTCCGAAAAGCGCGTGTCCCCCTTTCCAGCTCTGCCCCCGGAAAAAGCGTAATTTTTCAGCTGGATAGTCCGGTCGAAATCCCTCTACACGTTTTGTCAGACAGGACAGTCTTTGAATTCTAAAACGCACGAGTCCTGGAAGCGCAGCCGAGCGATGCGTAAGGCTGCGGTCGGTCCTCGTACATCGATTACTTCGAAACCGCAACAGTGCGCGCTTGGTTGCTTGGTTTACTTTATTTGCAAACTCGCTCTATAGATCATCACGCTCGCTTATCTGCTTCGAGTCGATCGAAAATTGAGCGTCGTCACTGATATTTCACGGCTCGTAAATTATTGTGTAAATTATTCATCTGTGTAATATGCCCGAAACGAGATAGAGAGGAGCTTTCGCTGATAGTCTATATTCCGATGGAATCACTCTTTTCGCTCGCTTTTTTATTTTGGTCTATCCTCGCTGCCTCGGTAAGTAGAGACGAGTCAGCCAAGGAGAGCGATGATGCCTAGTGGAGGTAAAAAGGGGGATGTTTTTTAAATCATCGGGTCGGCGTGCATACACGCCGTAAAATTCTGTTGCTGGCTTTATTATTCTTGTGCTTCTTTCTTATGTATCTAACTGTTGTATCTCCTTATCTCAAGTGTCACGTGGATCTATTAAGTGACAATGGTGAATAACTAATATTTCTCAAGTGCATTGTGTATATTCATGAGCACGAGTTGGCAGTGATTTTGTTGTCAATGTTCTTTATCGTGCTCACGTAACATACAATATTTACTCACTATACTCGTAAAACTGTAGTTTTTTTGCTTTTATTGATCAACAAATTATTCGAACTTCCATATCATTTTTCACTGCTTAACCTTATTTCCAGAATTCTCTATTGTCGCTAAAAATAGATATAAATAATTTCCAAAACTTGATTCATAAATGGTTTATTTACTACGGCACTCAACTGCAGCTTGAAGTCTACCAATTAATTTTTCTCTATGGTGCACAGCATAAAATTTTAAATATTGTAATAGTGTTAGAGAAGTTTTAATTTTTTACATATTATTTATAATGTCTGAGTTTGGTGAAAATATTAATATAATCGCTTGAGCTAAATTTTGTTATACATTTGAAATCTTGTGTATCATCAAAATTAATTTAAAATGATGCTATTGACAGTAATATTTGATAAATCTATTATTGCCTATTACGTAAATATCATTGATTTAAAATCTGATAAATATATGATATTATTTAAAATTTTATCAAATATTATTATTAATCGACGTTTTATTCATATAATCTACTTATGTAAACAATCTTACAATATATCTAAATTCTTCAAACTTATCAAAACTTATAAGTTTCTTCTTTACTGATAACTTACATTTTTTATTTATTGTTTATTTATAATTTGTGATAATTAATCATTAGAAGTTAATATTAATCAAAGTATAGATTAATAAAATTACTATTTTAACCAATTGTTCCAACTATTTAGAAAAATATTTCGCCGATTCGGCACATTTTCATACTAAAATTTGTAATTTAATACTTTTTATTTACTCTTCACTTTAAAAATTTTTTATTCGATTATTCACAGTTTTACAGTCGGTTTTATAAAGTGTTTGCTTAACACACTAATTTACATAATTATCATATTTTGTATTCATGATAAATTAAAATGTATTGTGATCTTAATATTAAATGTTTTTCATAGAGTTCTGAAATTCTTAAATTTCATTTTATCGAATGTCTTCTGTAACTGAGCAGTTTATTCATTTTATTTAATCTTTAGAATGTGATAAAGGTTTATCTATATAAACATATGTTTGAAATAAATAAAAAAAAATCGAGAAAATGTTACTTGATAACGAAACGTAGTTCTGTGAAAAATAAATTTGTCAATATCCACTTGTGCGATAGACAATGACACTACTTAAAATTATCAGCTAATATTGATGATATATATTGATGCTTGTATAATTGAAATACAAGTAAACTTTAATATTCCTCGTTCACTGATTCTCTAGTAAAACGTCACAAATGTCATCTATTTAATAAGAGCGTAAACAATGTAAAGTACACAATTCAATTGCAAATATGGTCTGTATATTTTTATGCAATGCGATATACATGCATACGTATATTGACATAATTGCAATTGTAATCGGATATATTTACTTTCATTAGAATACGAGTTGATCATTTCAGAATATCAAATCCGATTTAACGGTGGAAATAATAAGAACAAAACAAAAATTATCCTTTTGATGTTTCGGTAAGAGTTATAAACTTCTTTATGAGAAATTCTTATTGAATTTTATTTATTCATATTCGTATTTTAAAAATTTTAAATATTGAATATTGAAACTATAAAAACAATGGAGAAATAAAATAAAAGTTAAATCGATGGAATTAAAAGATTACATTTTAAAATTTTATTATTAACTATTAAGTTACGTAGATAAAATAAGTGTCATTTTTATATTAGGCAGAAATTTTTTATAGGAATAAAAATAAAAATTCATTGAATAATTTATTCTATACAGAGAAAATAATAATTGTAATAAAATTATTAAGCGTGACATTTTCACATTGAATATAATTGCACTTTATATATTTTTATAATAACTCAATTTAATATGAAATATATAATCTATTTATCATGATAATACATTGTTCTTGAATTAAAAAAGATTAGGTTTTTTTTTTATATTTCCGTGATTAGCGGGCTATTGTCATAGGTACGTTTGTAATGTGACACAAGATCGTATTTATTTAAGAGTTAAAATTTCGTACTCTCAGGTCCTAAACAAATAGTTACTTTTTAATTTATACAGTAAATTAACCATAGATATATTTAAGACAAGCTTTTACTTCACTTATTAAAATTCATTTCATTTTTTGATTGTTTCTGATATGTCGATTCAAAAAGTAAGAATCTTAAATAAGCGCAATTGATCAAATATCAAATCTTTAAAAAATATTTTGTTGCAATTTTTCCAACGAGGATATTTTTTTTAATTGCAGAATTGTTTTCGAGATTTACATATTAATTTTTTTCGTTTTTACTAGTTATTGAAGATTTTTAATAATACATATTAAGCGTTTTATAGAAATACTAAAGTTTATTATTCTTTTCTATACTATAACGTTTCTAAATTTTGAAAAAATAAAAACAATATTGCATAATATAAATTATGATTCTTCATTGTTTAATAAATTAAAATAAAATTATATTTAAAATTTTACTATATAATTATATTTTTTCTTAGTTATATTTAACTTTTATTTTAAAAAAAACGTATTAAAAAATTAATTATTTTAATTTAGTAAAATATATTTTCGCGAATTTTTCATTCTCAATATATATATATATATATATATATGTCATTAGGATATTTTTAATATAATCATTCATACCGATTGATATCAATTTTTTATACATATCCTGGAAGTATTTCGTTTATCTTAATTTTTTAAATATAGATTTAATCCGTAAATTTAATTATAAGAGTTTAAATAAATAAATTTAATTATTTAGATATATTTAGGTTATTTAATTTACATTATGTAACTCAAATTATGGAAAAACACGTATAAGAATCATATAAAAATCTCTATAATTTATTAAAGATTTTATAAAAAATGTATTTGTTCTCTTTCTGAGAAGAATTCGCTAATCAAAAAAAAAAATTAGAAGAATTATTTATAGGAAAAAGAATAAACTAGATATAATTCAATTCTCTGGTATACTCGTTATTTGTAAATTTTATTTTTTTATACATATTTAACTATTATATATTATATATAGGTATGTAAACTTTATAAATTTTATTTAGTAAATATTTCAACATAAATTTCTCAAAGTCTACACATTGTCCTGACTAATAAATTTTTTCGGGGATTAAAAATATTTTGATAATTTATTTATATTTATTAGAAAGCGTATACTAAAACTAATAGAAAATGATACTAAAATATTATTCTTAAAAACTAATTAAAACCAAATTGAAATGTAATAAAAAAGATTCAAAAGAAATATAACTTATTTATAGATCAAATATTATACTTAAAAAGTTACATGTTTACTTAGATTTTTTTATTTCATATTTTATATTATTTCACAGTTTCAATACAATACAATTTTCATAATATATTGTTTTGAACGCGGAATTTCATTAAGTCATTATATAATAAATATTTATGATGAATTCATCGAGTTATATGGCATACTGAATAGAATAAAATATCTAGAACAAAATCATCAACATAAATAAATATCATCTACATATATACACAGGCGCTTACATATAAATTTACATTATATAATAAAGTTATTTGAAGTTAAAATAGTTTTTGTACAAAAAACATATTTTTATTAGATTATCATTGCAGTTTTGGATCTATAAAATCGCGTGTCAAATTTTTTAAATTTAATTTCAATTCAATCTCGACTTTGTGTGTCACGTATGTATTGAGACATTTGCGTGTTAGTGTCTGTATATGAGAGTAATTTCCTATGATGGAATACTAATAATCACCTCTCCCTCGCTCTCTCATATAATTAAATGAAGAGAAGCAATACAATTGCTCGCTTAACACAGGAAGTTTAATTTCGCTGATATAGTTATATTTCTACCATTTTTTACGCTTCAATTTTATTTTCTTTCTTTGACATCCATTATGTTTGAAGGTACAGCTCTCCTGTCAAAAGTAACATCTCATTTAGTTTTGTTTAGTTTCGTTTAATTGTTTCTTCTGTTATTCTCACACATCCTGGTTTATTTTACATCTCTCACCGTATAAATAATATTTTCAAAACGGATGCGTTCGCTTCTTTAGAATAACCAATGTACGCTTATTGAGTCACCGTTGAGTCAAAGGAGACACGGGCATCTCTTTCTCCACGTTTTCTTACTCCTCGTCTACATGGAAGGAACATGTCTCATGTGTAAACTCGAGCTAAACTTATCCCTGACTAAGAACTCACGCGCAAACTCAGGTTTCGTGATTTAGGAACTGAAATCGAAAAGAACCCGGGTCAATTCATTTGAAATGTGACAGTGCGAGGAGTTAAAAATAAATAGCCAAGTAATTCGAGGGTCTTTCAGACACAAGCGTTAGATTTTTTCAAATTTTTATACAAAACAAATTAATTGTCTTTAGTGTGAAAAATATGTTCGACCCGCGTTGCTGAATTTTGAAATTTTCGGTTTACTGCAATCAATTTCGGTAATTTGACGATAGTTTGCTTGATACGATAAAAATGTTCCCCCTAAATCAATAATTATGTACATATTTTTTTATTTAAGATAAACTACTATTATCTATCTTAGCCTCATCCTTTTGCATTAAGCGCATAATTCAATGTTTTTATTCTATTTTTTTATTTTCTTTACAAAAAATAATAAATGTTAAACCAACTTTGATTATAAAAGAAAAATCCTCAATATTTGTGATCATTTATCAGGGTTTCAACAGAAAAGTTACGAATTTTAATTATTTTAACCACTTTACAAACACTCTTACTTATGTAATAACGAATCAATAAAAATATTAATCTTGAACATTGAATTGATAATTACTTTAATTTATCATTTTATAGAAAAAGTATTATTTTAAAAATATGAATATATGAAAATATAATTAGGGTTTTGAACGTGAAGTTCTTAAATTACAAAACTTGATGCTTTCACGTCGAAAAATAACGCTCAAAATAGTTGAATGAAGTTCTAATACTTTATAATCTGTTTCTGACAATATTATAAAACTTTTCTATAATTTTAAAGTATAGTTTTTACTTTTTACGTTTTATGATCTTTTATCATAATTGGATATATTGGTAGATTTATAGAAAAAAGAAATAAAAGAAAGTCAAAGTAATTAAAGAATAAAAATAATAAAATATGGCGCTGTATTAGGACAGAACAAGAATATTTGAGAAATGCGATAGAAAAAGTGCAGAAGATAAAAATTCTCTGTTCTCGAGAATTGATATTTCTGTCTAGTTTTTCTTCTTATATTTTAGTGTGTGTAAATGGATGCTATCAAATGGTATCGATAAGCCAATCTGTTTATCAAAAGACAAGACAAGTATGAATACGCGTAAGAGATATTTATAGAGTAAAAGAAACATGATATAAAATGATAAAACATAAGGTATTTTTATCATTTTCCCTATAGTTTAAAAAAATATTTTATTCCTATATTAGATTAGTAAAATCCAAAATTTTGTATGTCAGTTTTTACTACGATATTTTTCATAATATTGTGGAATACTTTTGGAGAATTATGTATAATTAAAAAGAATTTTTAAACCTACAAATTAATTATATATGTTTAGAAAGGATAAATTTTAATTATTTATATTTATGGTTTAAATAAATTTTTCATTTGAAAGGAAATAAAAGTATTAAAATTACTGATTTTGTTACCATTATTAATTTTCAAAAATTTGTAAAATTCAATTATTTCAAATTATATTTTGTACTATTATTAGATGTAAAGAATAATATGTCTGTTCATACTAATCTTATCCTCTTTGGAAACTTTGAGATATTATTATAATGTTCTTTTTATAGATTTACTCGAAATAATTACGTTAATAAAATATGAATACTTTTTTATTTTGTTTTCGCCTACATTTTTTTCAATGTATTAATAATTAAATAAATTCTTAAAAAGTAGAAAATAATTCCTATTATCGAAGCAATATTTTTTATAACATAAGCTATCTATTCTTTATAATTTATACTCCATTTGAGTAAATTTTTGTATTGCTATAATTTTTCAATAATAATTTTGTTTTTATGTGCACAATAACAATAAAATACTTAATATTGTGAAGATATATTTATGAACGAAAAGAAGCTTCATAATAAAGGTAGAAATTCAGTTTCAGTATTCTAATTTTATTAAATTTGTTACATATAGATGAGTTTTCAAAGCTTCTTCTTAGTTCTTGTTTTCGCTGAGCTGCGAGTGTTTGATTCTATTCATCAAGTTGGTGTAATCAATTTACGAATGGTGAATTCTATAAAGAAAGGAATCCTGCCACAGTATTTTACTCTATTTGATTTTTATTGGTTGTGTATTTTCTTTCTTTTTTTATAATATATTTATATTTTCTTAATTATTAAATTTTATTTTTTAATCAAAAGGCTTTATACTTCCATCAAAATATTCGGTATTTTAAAAATAAAATTTACATATATAGTCGATTATTCTATAAGTACAGTTGCTAAAAATTAAAAAAAATTATTTAAAAAAAAAAGTTCATACTAGGAATAGAATATATTTTTGTGAAATATTTTAAATAGAAAGTATTACTGTTTGTTTGAAAAGTTTTAATTTTCTTATATACGTATATATAGAATTTTTGAATATATTTAAATGTTTAAAAACAGATAAATCTGTTTTAATTTGAGTAATTTTTCATGACTTGCATGTTATTTTTTATTACAACTAATAATTGTCAAAAGTTTCTTCAAATTCTTTAAATAAAGATTACACACATAATATCAACTAACATAAAATTTAAAAAAATAATTTTGCAAACTTCATAAAAAAATTTTTATATTTTAAAATTTGTTTTTAATTTAAATAAATTTTATCTACGTACGTGTAATTGAAAATTATACTCAAATATTTTATTATTTTGAATATAAATTTTATATCTTAATAATTTTCTTGCCATTAATATTACATTATGAGTAATGTGAAAGTTTAATTATATATTATTTGAAATAATAATTAAATTTATATCTTTTTAATACTTTAATTAATTTAATACAATTAACAAATTATATGATAACTTATTTTCATTTAAAAATGATTTTTTTTAATATCGAGGAAACAGTTTCATGTAAATTGAAAAAAAACAAAGTAGCTAATTGAAATTTTATGATTGAATACAAGCAATTTTTTCCTCATGAAAAAATATTTCGTGAAAATTGGAATACTATATCTTTAATTTATAAACTATGGAAACCAATATAGTTATTATTTTTCATACAGCATAAAAATTGATATTTTTACAAATTGCTTATCTTATTATAATTTTAAAAAATCTATTATATTTTATACTATTCTATAAAATTTTTAAACTCTAACATTTTTTCATGTTACACACATATAAAATGTATTTTTATATCAATTCATATTTAATTAAAATCTAAATTTGTTTAAAGTAATAAAGATTGATAATTAATCTCATATCCTCTATAGAAAGAGTAACTATGATATTTTTTAATTAAATTGTAGGTTATTCAAAGTAAAAAATTAAAATTGTATCACTATTTATTTCTCTATAGCTAAAAATAAAAATTTTATTACATGCAATGATGTCTAAATTTTATCAAATATAGTTAGATTATTTATTTTATAATTGGTATTTTATGTAATTTTTAAGGATCTAGACTAAATTACAAGTTTCAAATGTAAATATAATGAAAAAAGTTTTTATAATATATATATCAAAGTATACTCGATTAAAATAAGTTTAACAAAAGTTTAAACAGTTTGCTAAAGAATAATGATATAAAATTAGTAGATTTATTATATTAATAACTAGTTTTTGTTTTTACAATTAAAAACAAGTTTACAGATTTTACAACAGATATAATCATATTCTTAGTCTTTTTGGTATCAATTCAATGTCTTAAATTACCATTTTCTCTTTAATAAAGTTTTAGTAAAAATTAGAATGTTCATCTAAAGATATCCAGACACTGCTCTTTATAATAAGAATCAATATAATAGTGCAATCGATACATGTCGTATTCAATGTAAGAAAAGCCAAAGAAAGAGAAAGAGAAACAGAGATAGACAGCGGCAAAGAGTAGTTCGAGCTAATGTTGAAATGAAAGTGAGCGAGTAGTCGAGGGTAAAAATTGAGCACTCGAGGGACTACCGCTACTACCCGCAGGCGAATGAGGAACTAAAGATAAAGGGAAAATGACGATGTAGGTTGAAGGAAAGACGAATCAGCGCACAAATACTATCGTCTAAATAGCAAAAATCTAACTCCGCGTGAGCGATAGAATAAATAAATTGGACACTGGTAACCCAAAAGAAGCGAATTAGCGGTAACCCAAAAGAAACGAAAAGCTTATTGATGTCATTGAAAGTGATGGAAATAAAAGAAATCTTAATCAAGTAATCCACTTTGCTCGTAAGTTTTGCGTTTGTTAAAGATTTTATATGACATTTAGATTTAAAATTTCGTCACGAATAACTCAATTTTAATAATATTTATGATATGGTGTTACCCTAAGCCTTCAATAAATGTTACCTTCAATAAAATATATGTAGTACATGTTTTTAAACCTATTTTTCGTAATTAGTATTCTAAAAATATATTTAAATACATGACTTTGAATTAATTATTGTAGGTTAATAAAAACTGAAATCAATTTTTTTTCAAATTAAATTAAATTAATTAATTATAAAATAATAATTTTCTCTATTTTATAATTACTTTTATTAAACAAAATTATATTTCTCTAAAAGTTTGTACAGTATTTAAATTAGTTATTTTTAGGTGCTATCGTAATCACAAGTCTGTGTAAATTCCAGATAAACATGCAATAAATTAAAATCGTAGAATTCAGAATATTTTTATTCGTCTAATTTACAATGAAATATATATTATAGATTATTGGATCAAGTGGTTTTAGATTAAAAAATATTCTAGTATTAGTTTATATTATGGTATTATTTTACCGCTTTGTATTCAATGTTCATTTTATATAAATTACAAATATTTATGTTAATATTGAATTCAAAGGATTCGTCTTTTACATAAAAAATATGATATAAAAGAAACTTATTTATTTGAATAATTTAAAAAGCTATTATAAGCAAAAATGAAATATAATACATTTGACATTATATTTTTTACAATACACTTAGTGCAATAATACTATATACATGGAAATTATTACAGAAAATACATTTTTATTTTAATAAAACTAACGATTTTCAGATGTGGTCTACAAATTTTAACTGATATTTTTACACTAGTAAGATACTGACTCTTACCGAAAAGATAAAATAATAACTGTTGACACTTAAATAAAATCTCTTAGTCTTACTACCTTAGTTTTAATATGATTATGTATTTACTTGTATATAACAATTACTTATATTTTATAAGTTCTCATTGTAATCTAAATTTAATACTCAATGTATTTATATTACAATTACAGTTAAACTTATTACTCATAAGCCATTTGAATGATATTTAACCTTTATTACTTTTTTAAAAGAAATTTCATGACTGATTAAGATTAAGCGTTTACTTGTTTATTCAAACGAATATTTACATTCATTATTCGTAAGAATTCAATTTAAGTAATCAGTCTAATTTATGCATTCATTCTTACCATAAAATCTCTAGCTCACTATTCTAGACTATGTAATTTAGACCTTTTAAATAAAATCGCATTTAATAATAATTCGTGTGTAAATTACAACTAAATTTGTGTAATTAAAAAAATGTAAATTTAATTCATTTTTTTGTTAAGGAATGATAATTATGATAAATTATATTTTATAAACTTATATTTGTAAAAGTATGAAAAAATTATTTTTAATAATTTTTTAATAATATATAAAAGTACACGAAAATTCTGTAGTTAAACATTTATGATACATAATAATTATTTAAATTTTTTTTGTATTTTTTTATGTTATTATTATTTCTTTTTCTTTCTTTTAACTGTAACCTTGGTGTATGAGTTCTTATTCTATATTGTTTTGTTTCTTTACTACTTGCTTTTTTCTTGAGTATTGATACTCTCAATAAAAAAGTTATAGTTGAGCATAAATTTTGCAGGTAACCCTAATGTTTTTAAATATTTTGTACTTTATAATTAAAAAATTTTTTTAAATGAAATTTAATTTTATATTATTTTTCGTAATATCTGTTGATAATTTAGTCAATTCGTGATTAACTTAATATATATTTTATCTTATTATCCATAGATCATTCTTAATGAAACTTCTATTTAATCATATAAGTATCTTTAAGAAAGTCAGTCATAAAAAAACTGATGCACAAATTATATTGTTCGTACTATAAAAAAAAATGTATTCAAACCTTTTATTTCTTTGTTACAAATTTTGTGAAAAATATTTTCTAATTCATTTTAAAAATTTATAGAATAACTTTAAATAGATAAATTGAAAAATGTATTCCTAATTAAAATTAGAAAGTATTAGAATCTTTATAAAATGCTAATCTACGGAACAGAATGATAATTTTGTCTTATTGGACGAAATATTTACAAATTGTCTAATATTTTGCGATAGTAAATGTCATAAATTGTAAAGAATTTATGTTTAAATAAAACTATAAATGTGAAACGTAAAATTCAAATATATTCTATTAAATTTTATAAGTTCACATGCATTTGTACACTTAAAACCATAATGGTTATAATCTGATATAATATTTAAAATTACGGAATCATATCATTCGACTGCTAGTACTCAATCAAAAACATGTCAAAACGATCAAACATTTCTAGATCCTCGACAGATTGTTTCATTTTGAATTTATTTTTGTTTATTCTTTATTTTTTTTAATATTCCGGTAGAATAACCCAGTTGTTAGATTTGAAATATTTTGTCCTTTTTTATTCTGAACTATCCATTTTTAATTAATTATATTTGTATTTATTCTATTTTCATTCATTTCATCAGAGTTTTGTAATATGCATCACTAATAAATTATTAAAATTTGTCAACTATTAAAACATGAATTGTCGAATATAAATTGTCGAAATAAATCGTACTATTCCTTATAAAATTGAATTATAATTATTATTTATTTTTCGAATTAATCTTTTTATCAACTTTTGAACACTGATATATTGGCTACAGTTTATAGAAATCAAAGCTTAAAAATCCAAATGTATATAAATAAAAATTTACTTGATAATTCAGTAACGCATATTTTTTTATTGTATAATATCCCCAGTTTTTAATATAGACGAATGTATTAAAAACAATTCAAATACCTAAGTAGTTTGAATGTTTACTAATCTATTCTATTCAAATTCATTTTTATATGTAAAGGAGAAATTCTGTCTGAAAAATAAATTAATTTTTAAATAAACAACTCAAATTATAGAAATTTTGTTGAATTTAGTACTTAAAAACAATAAGAATAGTATTGAAATTCTAACAATCTAAAAGTATAAAAAAATCTATAAAAATCTATGAAAATCTCGTTTAAAATTATTATTGCAAGCTATTACTTATGGAAAATGAACTAAACAGTTTATTTAATACGAAAGAGTAAAAACAAAGGAATACTGTAAATGTAATTATAAAGCACATTCATATATAATACATTTACAAATTTTCGCTGATATAATTCACAGAAAAGGCAAATTTAGAGTAGTTTAGAAAACCAGATTGAACTTTGGCTTAAAATGCGCTTGATATTAAAGCACGTTTAGTAAATCGTGTCCTTTGCAATCTTCAAATGCACATTCTGTTTTCAAATAAGTATAAAAGAATAAAAAAGTTTTATTTCATGTGACATTTGATTGTTAAGCCGTTTTAATAATCTGTTAATAATCCGCTTCAAATGCTTAAATTTATGTGACGGTATCGAAATCTCGCTATAATAATGATAATCCGTTAGGGTTAGGTTTGGTAACAATATTTCCTGAATAACGTCCAGCATCAACAGTTAATTAACTTTCCAGCCGCGAAACAGCGGAAACACCTGTAACGACAGCAGTAACAGCGCTTGAATGCAGTATAACTGGGACGCTAACTACTAGAAGTAGTGCCTTAACAATGCTTGCATTCACAAAAGCCAAAATTTTGGGCGGTCCAACGAACATAGAATTCTGGACAATTGGTCATCTTTTAATTCAGTGAAATAAATCAAAGAAGTTTGTAGCCACTCTTTGACACGTAAATAATCAGAGGCTATCTATCCACTTTTAATAAATCGCTAGTATCGTTAATTTACCCACAACAACAATATGGAAGACGAAGAGCTAGAAGAGACGTATAATAACAAAGGTAGTGTGGGCACCAATAGTAAGAAAGTATTGAGCAGGTTTTGTCGGAAAGGCACCAATTCAGCGGAAGGCTCTGACAAAATTACCTCTTCCTCAGAAAACGAGGTTGAGGAAATACCGAAAGATGAAGAAATACAGCCCAGTGTATTACAAGTAAATCCCGTATTTGGACGTTCGCGTACCTTCGACGGTACGATCCATGAATTACCTTTGAGTGAACAGTCTCACACAATGGTACATCATCATTCGGATAATCGAGAAGCTCAATCATTCACTGTGGTGAAGTATCCTGGGGGTAGACCAGGTTTATTCATGATGACTACTCGGAGTCCACACTCGAGCTCAAGCCAGGAAGACTACGAACCCGAAGTAAAGCCGCTTCACGTTCAAAACAAGAAGAATCTATTAGTAACTACCGGAAGTCAAGTAACTGCTAGGTCAATGGAATCTCTTAGAACATCACGTAACTTCCTTGACCCAGAATCAGATTACGTTGAAGACTCACGATCTTTAGAGTCACTTTATACTACCACTGAGTCCCAAATGACTGCAACTTCTAGTAGAGCACATCATAGGAGCTTTTTAACATCCTCAAAGTTGGACGTTAGAAGGATCCATGCAGTTGAATCGAGAAGTAGCGAAAATCTTCATCGAGAAGAAAGTCTTAAAGCCGAGATTAGAAGGGGATTATTTGCTGCAATGGATCGCAACAAGCTTCAGCATTTAAGTTTGCCAGGAGCAAATAACTTTATATCATTGACGAGTCCCGGTGGTAACGATAGACGTATAACAATATTAAGTCCGCATTCGCCCATAACAACACCAGATTTGCAACAAGCTTTTGCAATGGGCCAGACGCTCAAATCACGCCGGAAGAAAGCCATCGTCTTGCCGAGGTTGGTGTTGGTACAAAGCGAATCTCCCGTTTCTGAGTGAGTAGAAGTTTATAGAATCACAATTTTCACACAAAATCTTTAATCTTTTGTCTTAATTTATCATGTTGTTTTAATTAAATAACAGTCTTTTCACAAAAAAATGTGATATCATGCTATTCTTTAATATGATACTTAATATTACATATTGAGAAATATTATTCGCTTAATTATAGCATAAAGATTCGAAGTAACTCATAATGAAACCTTACGTAAGTCAGTTTTGCTATCCGTATCACATATGATCCTGGATAAAATCCAGATAATAAACAATATTTTGAAAATAATATAGAAATTTCGTAAATTAATTTTCTTATAACAATTTTTATAATATTTTTCTATAATATGGTTTTAATAACTGTAAATATACACGCTTATACGATTATTTATCGATATAAATCTGAAAATATGCCATTAAAAGCAGTAGATATAACTGATTGAACTGAATCAGTTATAAACAAATATAATGAATATTAAAAAAATTTTTAATATTATGTATCAGTAGCATGATTTTTAATATTTCAATCAATTACGATAAAAAGTTTACGGCTACGTTTATTATTTAACACATCTTTTGCATTTAAATATTAAAATTAGATATTTGAAGTCTACGTAATATTTATGAAATCATTCATTACTAAAAAGATTGTTAATAAAAATTTTTGTGAGTAATGAAAACTAAAAATACATTATATTATAAAATAGTATTACTCATGTGCCAATTAACAATGTGGTTCTATATTATTTGATTATATGAAAAAACCTTATACGATAGAAAAATAATATATTTATGTTCAAATACTCTATTCTTAATAGATATAATAAAAATTTAACAAAACGATAATAATTTAACATTTTATATTTAATGAACCGAGTATTTTAGAATTAATTTTAAATACTTTTAAAAAAATATTTTTTCTAATAATTAAAATATATTTTTAAGTGTTAATAATCTGAAAAAGACTAACAGTTTAATGTGAATATGTATGTTTTTGAATTTCTGTATTATTAATTGATAAACATTTAATTAATATAATAAAAATTTTAAAACAAAGTTATAATCTTTCTTTTTTATCTGTATATCAGATAAAAATAAAAATATAAACTTTTTAAAGAATTCCCTTGTCGTAGTTATTTTTTACATGTTGTTAATAAAATATAGAATTGTGATATAAAAACTACCAGAAATACCGTTTTTATCAATTGAAATCTTATTTAAAGCATTTTTTTATAAAGACGCTGTTAAATAATTTTAGCAATTAACATAAGTGAGATAGATTAAATTTTATGATATTCGTAGTACAATAATGACTGATATTTAAAAAATGAAATTTTTTAATTATTTTTTTATATTCTTATGTAAATATTAAACAAATTAATTATTTATTTTTATAATTTTTTATTCGAACTAAGTAATAATATATTAAACACATAATTTATAAAAATATTTTGTTATTATCGTAAAAATCGTTATATTTCCGATATCAATGTATGATGAAATAAATTGAAAGTGTACATAATGTAGTTAAGATTACAGATATGATATTTTGGTTAGAATTACTCAAGTTTTTTCTTCACTACATAGACAAAAATTATACATATATAGCCACGTAACAGCACATTGTACTAGTCAGTGGCTTCTTATTTTTCGTGAACAAAAATAAACGCGTGTCGAAGATTTGAACTCCACGCACCATAATTATTGTATTTGCTGATTATAATTCTCTCCTTTATATGCACTTTGTACAAGATTGATTTTCCTGAAAATCTCTAAAGAATGAGATGCAGCATGTTAATTGCTTGTAAGCTGAACAAAGTTTTAATTCGTTATACAACTTAAATCCTATGCATGATATATTGCTCTTAATTATTACAAGTTGTGATAGTAAAAATTTTTATTTGATTCCTATTTAAATATTTGTTCACAAGATAATTTTTATTTTAAATGATATAATATTATCGTACGAGTTCATTGCATGTATGAATAATTTACTACATACAGAATGACTAAATGCTAAAGTTGATTTATGCTTGATCAATTTTTTATATGGAAAAAAAATTTTTTTGTTTTTTAAACCAATTTAAGTTAAATTGCTCAATTGTTTTTAACTATTTAAAAAAAAATTTATTTATATTACATCAAAATGTATTATCTACATAATTTAATAATTATTTACATTATAATATTTACATCATACATAATTATTTACGTGTAGAACAATTGAATACGTAATTCTTATTTTGAAAACTTACTATTACTACGTCTCCGACAATTAATTAGTGTTGCAAGCAAACCAAAATTTTATCTATACATACGAATATATTACACCTAGTTTAATAGACTAATACGGGAAACCACCTTAGTAATGCACTTTACAAGTATTGAAAGTAGTTATTTTAGTAAAGCACTTATAGTTATATTTTAAATTATATTTTTTTTTTTATTCAAAATCAGGTCTGTATACTTTTAATTACAATTAATACTACAGCTTCTGCATTTATATCTAAGTTAATTAAAAAAAAAAGTAGTCGAGTAGTAACTTATAACAATTTAATAAAAGTAACCTAAAAATTTAAATGTTAACAACCATTAATAACTGATGAATTAATATCTGACTTTTTTATTTCAACTTTATTTCAATTATACCTAAAATTTAACAATAATATAAGAAGTATATTAAAACTTTATATAATTAATATTGCTTGTATTAAGAATAAAAAAATTTACAATTAAATTATCCCTTAAATATGTTGTGATTAGTGAACGATTATTTAATTGAAAATTTAGTAAACATAGAGTAATATAATTAATAATAGATAGAATAATTAAATATACGATTAATTATTAACTGATTAATTAATTTAATAAAATCTTTCTTTCGAATAGCTATTAAGAAACTTTTAGATACATTCAACTTCATAAAACTTAATATTTAAAAAACTATACAAATTTATTACAAATAAAACTTGCAATAGTTCTTAATACGTTTTGATAATGTATATATACGTAATACTTTTTTCTGTACGAGTGCATAGATTTACAACTTAATTTTAAATATGACAGTTATATTCAGATAAAATAATTTATTTTCTTCATTTTTTTTTAAATTGTTGAAAACATATTTTTTGAAATGATATACTCAGCATTTTTTGATTTAATGGATATTATAATCACTGGGCGTAAAAATTGAAGAAATACAAGAATTGATATTCTCAAGTACAAATTAAAATAACAAATAAAACATCTTGAATATTTTTATATTATATTTTTTCCCTTTTTATTCTTCAAGGTAAGAATTTCATGTTGATAAATATATTATATATTTGTATTATTAAAATAAATAATTTAAAGTCCTATTAAAAAATTTTTCAATAATTATTTCAGAAAAATTACTTTATATGAATAATGATTTATGTATAGATATTAGTGAAAATATACTTTGCATTTATTTTGAATATATGAAATAATAATCTTATTTTTTAGAGTTTTCACATACTCATATTTTAATCGACCTCAGATAAACGTGCATCGCTAGATTCTTTTAAGAAAAAGGTAAAAAACGTAGTTTTTAATAATTTAGTAAAATTTAGTTATTCATTTCAATTTTTAATGATATTTTTATATTAATGTATAATTTAATTAAAATTTCCCATAAAATTGTAACGTAGTTTTAATGTTTATAATGTTATGTTTATAATATTAAAGAATAAGTTCATATTTTATAAAAAGTACATCCCAAAATAAATGGAAAGAAAAATGATAAAAAGTATAAATATAAGATATACCTTAATTAATTCAAAATTTATTTTTAGTTTTCTATGAAATTTCTTCATAAAATTATGTATATGAATAAAAATTATTATTATTATTATTTATCACGAAACCGAATGTTCTCATAAAATTTATTTGAAAAATATTTTCAAATAATAAAGGATATACATATATCAGTTAAGAGTAGCATATTTCTATTTATATGGTATAGTAGTACAGTAGTTTCTTATATATACTATTTATATTTACTACATTATACTATACTATTCATATTTCATACACATATATTTACTAATATTTACTTTTATATTTACTAATTGCGCTGAATTTTATTTTAAAAGTAAATTTTTTGTGGATAACAACAGATATAAAAAAATTTTTTTAAATTAAAGCCGAATTCTTAATTTTGGAGCGAGTAATTTTATGAAAAAATGATATAATTTTTTCATACATTTAGAAGGGGCTTACATTTAGGCTCTTATATTTAGAAAAAAACTTGTTTATGTCAAAAGAAAATTCACTTGAATCATACGAAATGTATGATATATGAATTATTTAAATATTAGTATAAAAGTTTAAAATTATTTAATAATTATCAAATAATTTAATTTATTTTAAAATAATTATTAAATTGCATATAAACAAAAGTTACGATTGTCTCGATTATATCTATTATTTTATCTTTTACTAATCTTTAATTTAAAAATAAAATGTCTGTGATAAGGACTGAATTATCAGATTACTATAAAAAATATTAATATTTTAATAGTTTTTATATTTTATACAACTTTTATAATATATATTGTTAAATGAGTTTATATTATTTAAATAATTATATAAATAAATATATTTTCAAAAATTTTGTATTTATTAATTCGGAATTTATTGTTTTATTTATATCACATAATAAATTACTAGATATTATGTATAGATATTATATCTATTTTTTCTCATTGTATTAATAATAATGTTTGTTACGTAACCATTTTAAATGCAAAGTAACCATTTTTAATTCAAAAGAACTGTACTGAACTATCTATTATAATATTATTGAGTTTATGATTATGATTATTCTTATTATTGGTATTATTATGAATTTTTATATGTATCAAAAGAAATTTAATAAAATTTCTAGACTTGATCATAATTCATAATATCATTATATTAAAGCGTAATAACGTAAGAATAATATTATAAGATTATTTATTTTGTTCTGTTATAAGCGTTATGAATCATTTTAAAAATAAATGGACTTGCATATACATACTACTTTTTTCTGATAAGATAATATACATTGCGATGTAATCATAATATGTAACAATATTTATTCTTCTTCATTTTGGATTTTTTATAAATTTTGTAGTTTCCAATAAATTATGATGAATTTTTACTTTACGTTATTGTAAAAAAAATTCCGTGTAATATTTAAATATTCTTTGGCACGAGAGAAATTTGATAAATAGTAGTATAGTAGTTTATTAAATAGTATTCAATTGTCTTGATACATTACATTATTTGATAATACATTTGTTCGACGTAAAAGTATTACATATAAACCTTACACATCTATTCACATTTTAACATCTAAATTTTTACATTTTTGTATCGTTTAATTGTAAAATATTATATCATCGTCATTATCCATTATATGCAAAACATGAATCTTAAAATATTTTGTTCTTTATATCTATCATACATATTTAGTTATTTAACTGTTTTTTTTACGTATAGTATTAGTTGTTTATTGCACATTATATTACAATAAGTTTTGATAACTTTTTATCTACCTACATTTTCTTAACTTATTACTTTAAAATTTTTTATCACATCTTAACACCACCTTAAATTGTCTTTGTGCTCTTTTGCATATTTTTTAAATTTGATAAATTATGGGGTTTAAAAAATAATATTTTTTTAAACCAAAAAGCAGATTTAAAAGAAAAATTAAAGCTCTTTCGGTACATCAGTAGCTTTAACTCGTTAAAATAATAACATACTTCAAAAATAATTTCACTGTCTCCAGAATGTCTTTATCTTGAAAGCCAATTTTCAAATGTAAGTTATAGAGAAACAGTTCGGGCGAAAGCGAATATTGGAGTTTTTTTTATTTTTTTTTTATTTATCAAATACAAATAAGAGTTTCATCTTATTATAAAACTAATTTATAGTCTGCTAAATCTGTTTTTTCTATAAATTTTGTTGCGCATTTAAAAATATTATTAAATAATCCAATCGATTATTTTTCTGCCCTATTGACTCAGATATGCACCATAAATAACTTTTAAAAAAGTTCAATATGGATGCAAAAATTTTTCCTCATTGTAGTAAAATTATTTGAAATAATTTTTGAAAATGCCCTTTTAGTACAGTTTTTAGTTTGGTTTAAGCAAATTTAACATCCGCGTAATGCAAAACTTATACATGACTCAATATATAGTCGATGTAAAATATTACTAACAATTTCTGTTGAAATATCTGTAACTTTTTTTGACTCCTTTACTTCAGCCGTCGATCTGTCAAAACGATTTTATGCACTTTATGATTTCCGAGGCAATCACTTTAAAAGGACGTTTACTACGTGGTTCATCACTAGTGTGCGTTCGACCCATTTTTAATTTTGCAACCCAGTGCTTAACAATTGTATGCGATGCAAATTTGTAAATGTCGTACGAAATTCTTTTTCATTTTTCGACTTTTCACTTCAAAAATTTTCAGAAAAAGTTTTTAATGTTTACAAGGATTTCAAGTTTTTTCACTTTTTAAAGCAACTAAATCCTGCACTGACGTACCGTCAAAATTATACTTAGTAAGGTTATATTAACAACTGCAATATGTATTATCAACCTAATATAGAAGGAGTAATAATCCTACTCTATAAAAATTAAGCATAGAAACGCCATTTCTCTCTGTTAAGATAATTTTTTCGATCGTTATGTTCTTGTACATTTATCGCACATAAGTAATGGATAATGTAGCATAAATATTTCTATTTGATAGATAAAAGTATAAAGGAATCTTATAATTTCGATATTAGTTGATCAAATTATTAAGCTGTAGCTAAAATATTTTATCATATTTTATATACTATTTAAATACTATTATATGTGGTAGTGTAGATTAAGTATTTTACTCTTTGTTCTACAATCAAAAACCGTTAGTTTACAGAAGAAATTCTTTCAAATATCGAGCATGTTAGTATGATAAACAAAAAATATCTATAGGACATTTAAATTTTGATATACGGTGTGAAACTGTGTCGAAAAAAACTTACAAAATTCATATAAGTATTCTCTTGAATTCCTTTTCCATATGACGGAATAAAATTTTAAATTAAAAATATCATTACCTGATTCTTATTATCTAACAGATTAGGGTGTAATTTATTTGAGACGTGTACAGTAATAATTCAATACTTATTATTGTATTCGTTATTTGTAATTTCTTTATCGTGTTCTAAAATTATTTATCAAGACCATTAAATAAGATAATAAACTTTCCAAAGTATTTAGAATTTCATTTTTATGCATTATAAAATCATATATCAAATAACATAAGTGCATTGTAAATATAATTGTTATGAAAACAGCTACACAGGTTTCGGATAAAAATAATATTTTTTAAACATTTAAGACGTTTTAAAAAATTTAAAAAAAAAAGAAAGTTAATTCTGAAAGAAATCATTTACGGTGTAATTCTCGTGCACTATTATGTGTACAGAAAACTTAATCATGCTATATCCATCTACCTATTGAATTTATCCTTTGAATTGTTCAGTAGTAGCAGCGGAAAGCATTTCTGAAAAAATGCTGTGGATTAAGGGGCACTGGTACTTGCATAGTAATTAAGTAGTGGCGTGAAAATGAAGGAAATGAATTGTATGGTACGGTTTGTTTTTCACGAAAAGTACTGATTCGAACTTACAGCATTTCAATGCGCACTGAACTAATCAAACCGAATAAATACGATTATCGTTGTTCTATATCGTCAACGCTACTATTTGATTTACGTCAATTTGACTGAGTAACGCCGAATGAATGCTTTCTTCATTTTGTTCTTTTTCTCTTTTTTGAACTACCAAATCTATCGGCAAATTTGCTTAGTATAGTAATTTATTTCGTTTAATTTACTAAATACTCGAAATAGTGAACATTAGTTGTTTTCTATTTATCGCATTACATCTGCCAGTCTGCAAATGCGAAGTGTATAGTTTTTCAGTTAACATTTTCAAAATTTGATACCATTCTTTCATTTTTTTATTTTCCCTCTATTTTTTTTTTATTTTTAGCTCTTTTCATCGTTCCTGTATATTGTTTTATGTATTTAATTTATTATTATTCTCTACTTTCGTGTAGCACGTAACTAAATATTTACAAAATTCATGCAATTTTATCGATTAATTATTTTTAAACATCGTAATTTTCTTATTTCTACTTTATTCCTACAATATCATAACACGAGCAGTAGAATATAGATTATAACCATCTTCAAAATCCACATGTAATCTGATTAGTGCAACAGATAGCGCATAAGCTCAACAGTGATTTTCGTTATTCTAATAAATTTAATTCAACATGGTAGATCGAATATATATTATTACGTCTACATTTTCATGTTGTATTTTTACTTATTTACATCATATTTTTATATTATATAATCAACTCGTTATAAATTAAACAATACAATAATTTCTATGATAAATAAATTAATACCGAAAAATGCTCCGTTGAATAATTTTACATGTTTATTACCTTCAATATAACATTTTTATTTGTTAATTTACAAAGTTTATAACATTATATCATTATAAAAGAAAAATAAACTCATTACTTATAGAAAAAGAAATATATAAGATTGTCAAAATGATATTTTTAAACGACTTAACAGAAATATTTGTATTTTCTTAAATAATTTTTTTAATACATAAATAAGTATTAGATAATTTTAAGACTAAGTTGTCGAAAAGCGTAGAAAATAAATTATTATCCTTTGTACTTAAAATTCTAATTAAATAAGAATTTGTTTTATTTGATGGAGTGAAAATACCTGATTGCACTTACAGTGTTTTTACTACGCTTAAAAAAATTTAATTTGTTTATCTTGTGTATTTATAACGTGTGCTATCGTTTTAAAAGAAATATAAAATGTTTTAAGAAATTATTGAAAACTGAAATCGATAATATTTTATATGTCTATTCTATCGCAACAATATATTAGATGCCATTCTCATAATTCATTCAATATGAAAATTATAAAATATAGACAATCATCTTTAGCAATATGAAGTTTGCAATAAATAAATTATAAATTACAAACAATTTTATTTTATTAAAATTTATATTTTTTTAAATTGATAATATTTAATTTTTTATACGGATAATAAATGTTCATATTGTTATATTATACATACGAATACCATAAAAATATTGTTTCAACTATTTAACATTTATTTCATAGATTTTGCACCGTTCTTTTCTTCCTTTGCAATAGTAAAATTTATATAATTTATAATATAGAAATTTGTTAATTGTATAAAATATTACTTTAATAACTTTGCAACAATACAAATGTATTATATATATATGTATATTGTTTATGAGTAGTTTATTTGTAAAATAAGGCAAGAATGCGTATTTGAAATAAATATCCTTCAATATTTTGTAATTTTGCAAGTTTTGCAATTCAATAACCTTATTTATATTCTATTAAATACAAGCAAAATCGTATATAACTATGCATATTTATATTTTTTTAAATGTATGAATAATTTAATACTTTCGATAATTTATTTCTATATATTAAAAAAATATTTTAGACAACGATTCACACTTAAAAATAACGATTTTTATTTTTATGTGATTTTATTCGTGAATTTGAAAAATTCGTAATCATAACGTATACAATCATTAAAAATATCTGAAATCACATATTAAAATCTACTAAAGAATGTATGAAACTTCTAAAAAAATATCAAAGGTAATTTTTTTAATATATAAGTAAATTTGAAAGTGTATTAAAAGATTTTAATGTAACCTGCAGTAGATGTTTAAAAGATACAAATGTATAAAAAGTAGGTTAAGAAAGTTTTCATTAGAATAATAATAAAAATAATTTAATTTTAAAAAAATACATACTTTATTAAATAAGAATCATTTTTTAAATTTTAGAATCCTTTTTAATGTTTTCCATTACATTCGTATTCAAAAAACTTTTTTAAGAAACGTAAGTGTATATAATAATATAAGACTCATTGGAATATTTAAGACAAGACTTGAAAATGTAAAGTCATGCTTTGAACTATATATATATATATACAATTGTATATGTAAAAAATGTACAGTACATTTCACTGGAAAAGGGAAGTAGTACAAACTCTTTTAAAACCCTTACCATATGTTGAAAAAGCACAAAATATAGAAAAAAAAAATATATATATCAGGAATTTATTTTTATTGAAGTTCAATTCTTAAATTCATAAAATTGTTTTTTATCTTTATAAAACTATTTTTAAAAGATATTTCATTATTTATTAATCAAATTCAAACATATCTTAATACATTTATGATTCTTTAAAATATTCTTTAAATAATATTGATGGTGCCGGCTTTTAAAAAAATTCAGAATGAAAATAAAAACTTTGTTTAAATAATCTAAAAAACTCGTAAAATGATAAATAATTCTTTTATTTCGTATAATGTACTTCTGGTACTTTCTTTTTTCAAAAAAAAATAGTTCTATTATTAAATTGTGAATCATTGAATTCAAAATTTAAAAAATTATTTTGACACTATTAAAAAAAAGGATGATTCTAAATTTATTATTTTTTTTTATTAATTTTGAATATTATAAAGATTATAAATAATTTTATAAAAACACTTTGGCATTACGAAAATAATTTTTTTAAATTAATAATATAATACTAATTTTGGTTTTTCAATTCGAGTGCCTTAGAATATATACTAATGTTTATCTTTTTGCATCAAAATATATTGATCTAGATTAGGTAATTTTAAGTGTTAAATATCATTTTCATTTTTTATTCACATTTATTTATCTTATAATCTATTTTTTTATTATTTCGTGCATTATTTTTTAGAAAAATACTACCGATTTTTGATAATACTCTATCAATGAAACTTATAAATGTTTCACTTTTTTATTTGAATGTTAATAAATTGAAGTTTAACACGTTAAACTTTTGTTAGAAAACTATTAATTTTAGTAGGTATACATGTTTAGTAGGTTTTAGTAGGTGTGTATAATAATATAGTTTATACTTATTACTTTAATTTTGGCGTATTAATATTCTTAAACAAAAAGAATTCAATATGAATGGAATCAAATGTACTTAAATTTCAATTTTTGCGGGGATAACTCATTAACTTATATATATACAGTTGTTTCTTTTACAAAATTTATTATATATTTCAAATTTATTAATGAATTAATTTTTTTATATTAAATACTTTTATTTTTATTAAAAAATTAGAATATATTTTATCCACTAGATATAATATATAAATTATTTTTAGATATTTGTGAATATTTAAAAAATTTATTTTTATATAATAGTTTATATATAATAGTTTGAATATATTGATAGTTTATAAAAAAGAAATTAATTTTCAATTATTTCAATATAGTTTTTATGGTAGCTCTGGTTTTCCATAATTTTGAATTATATGACTTTATCGTTCGTTTTTACTTATGGAATAATTATAATTAAATATTTATATTTTTGAATCATGAATATAATTATTCGTTACCTATAATTTTATGTTTTTTTAACCGCCCATTTTACCGTTAAATTTTCAATTATTGAATTATTTAGTTTGAATTTGAAAATATCTATTTTATAAGAATTTAAGCGATAGTTTTACAGTTAAAACGTAAAGAAGAATAATTTTACTTGAATGAATAAAAATATTGCTTTTTAAAATATACAAACAATTATAAGAGTTTCACACGTGTATATAAAATTCAATTATTTATTATAATATTATAATATCTGCCTACATCGATTCATTAAATCATATGTCGAATATTTAATAATTTTTTGAATACATTTATTCAAGGTATATTGGGTATATGTTACTTATTTGCATATAGTGATTTATATTCATTCATAAAAATTCAGATTATTTTCATTGTTTAAATTGTATATAAAATACGATAATTGTGATTTATTTGTTTATTTATAATAAAAAAAATTTCAATTTATAAATTAGTAATTTTATTTCAAAAGTCATTCATTATTCATACTTCTGATATTTATAAATATATAGTTACAGTTTAGACAAATTTTGAAATTATTATTTTTGAAACTCTTTGATTACAACAAAATATTTTATAAAATTTTAATATAAGAATACGTAAATATATTTAAAATTTTAAATACCACCCGAGGAATTGATCGATAATAATCCCCTGAACATTTTTTCGTACAAATTTAATTAAAAAGAAGTATATAGATACTTAAATAAACGTTGGAGATTGACAGTATTTGAAGGGATAAAAATATATCGTACCCAAACGTAAACTCATTTGTAATAAAATATTATCGATAAAAAAGAAAATTCTTAAAATCATTTATAATGCATGCACGGTTGTAATTAATATTGGAAAAATTTGACAACAAAAAATATTTGATAAACCGATACATTTGAAATCTTGATAAAACTATTGAGAATGCTAAATATTAAATATATGCACCCTCTAATCTCTTAAAAATATATAGAAATAAACGAAGAAACGAATTTTCTAAGCATGTTGCTTAATGCTAAAAATAATTCTAAAAAACAAATCAGAATATTAACTGTCTAATCGTGGACTTTTGTGATTTTGTCATTTGCAGTTTCGACGTTGAGAATGGCGCCTCAGCGTTGGATGGCGCAGCGGGTGGAGGAGGTGGTACATCGCCGAGCACTGGTCTTGTGCTTCAGGCGATGCCACAGAGGCGTGAAAGCTTTCTCTACCGCAGCGATAGTGACTTCGAGATGTCCCCAAAATCGATGTCCCGTAATAGCTCGATTGCTAGCGAAAGGTAAGCATCAACACTGATTTGGTTTTAGCAAACGCTAATCGACACGGATGCGAAGCCACTCTTCGCGTCTCTGTACTTTGATTCCAAAGGCTGCTCAATCGGTTACAACTTTTTGAATTTCAAATTTGGCACGACTTTCCTATAATGTGCTCGCTTTTTATGCTTACATGCATACTTATTAGGAGTTTCTAGAGGATCAATGGAATAATTAATGAATACTTGCTGCCAGTACGTTGATGTTCAATTACTTTTTGAAATAATTTACTTCTTTAACTAATGGATAAGAGTAAAAATACAAGATTTACATAACCACTGATTTTTTTAAATATAATAAATTCATCAAAGGTTACATATAAATAATTAATAATGAAATATTTATTTAAAAAATATTAGTTGTTATTAAATATAAATAAGAATTTTAAACGTAGTAAATCTATCTTATTAATTCAAAAAACAATTGTATAATTTACCAAAATATTCTTAAATATATGATTATAACTTTCTATACCGTTTTATTATAAACACATGTTTCAAAAATTTTTAAATTTGAAAATTTTGCTTCAAAAGTGCTCCTAAATGGAGGAACCATTTTTGTAATTTCAAATAATACCGTAAAACTTTTAAGAGCAATAAATGTACATTTTAAAAATAAAAAATATTTATTGTTTTGAATAGTTAAAAATATTTATTTATAAAAAGTTTTGATATACAAAGTAATTTTTAATTAAATTAATTTTTTGTTTATTGAAAATGTTCTTATTTATCGTTAATATTTATAAATTTATATAATTGATTATTTTAATTATTTTAACTATTCTAAATGTGAATAATAAATTCATAATTTATTTTAACGGAAACATAAGTAACCTAAATGTTTTATATTTTTTTTTCAAAATGTATTAGAATTGCACTGAATAATAATGATGTTTTATAAACACAAGAACAATTAAACAAATAATTATTATCGTAATTTTACATAATTTTTATCTTAATTTTGTAGAATTTTTTATCTTACTAATTGAGAGGTAATTTTTCATCAACTATACAGTTTAAATCAATATAATTCTACAATATAAACATTTTTATGATTTTCTAAAATATATAAATGTTTTAAATTTTGCTTTAGTTATAAAATAGCTTTCCAATTCGTTTTCTTAAATAATTTCTCATATATTGCTTTATCGAAGTAGTTAATTAATTTGTTAAAAATAAGATATTCAAATTCTAATTATTTTTAAGATTTATAAAATTTTTTAAAATAATTTTTTTATTAAAAAAATTTTTCTTTTATTAAAATAATATTATTTTTTTGTTCTAAAAATTTATTATATTGGCATTTAGCTACAAATATAGTAATTTCATCGAAATATTGCATTTTTTAAAATATATTATATATTTGATTCATTCAAACTTGTTTAATATATTTAACAATGCATTAATTTTTAATATTTTTTTAATGTATTTTCTTCGTTTTTGAATAACGTAGAAGGAAGAATTAGAAACTGATTGAGCAACTTTAATAGCTTATATATTTCTTCAAATATAATTATGGAAATTATAGATAAAATATATTGGTTTTGAATGTATGAATATTGAATAAATGATTTGTATTAATGAATTGAAAAAATAAAAAGTATGTAAAGAATGAATGAATATATTTTATTTTCATTCTTTAGAATATATACCTGCATAATAAATATTTATTTTATAATAATACAAAGAAATATTCCAATTCATTATTTCCACCGATGAAAATCTAAATAACAAAGAAACGGAAGTGTGTGTATAAGATTTTCTGAAGCTTTACGAAATATATTCGATGAGACTACTTCTACGATATATATAAAGTAATGGATAATATAGTTCGAGTGAAATTTATAATAAAAACATTTTTATTTCTATTTATTAAAAATACATTATATTCATAAGAAAATGTACTGAATATAAACTATCCTATATAAAAACAATTTGATCGTTCAAAAAACACTTTTTTATCCGAAAAAAATATTTTTTATCCGAAACATTAGTATGATAATATGTGGAAATGTATTATAGTATACTGCAAAGTACTTTTTTCATTATTACAAAAAAATATTTACACAAAATTGTTCGTTCTACGTATTTTAAATAATATGGTACTATCTGTTATGATTATATCTCTGCCTGACTCACAATTTCAATGGACACTTAATATATTGCTAACGAAATCAGTTGATTTATAGAAGCGCAATTAACTCCATTTCAATTTTTTTTCTTTTTTCTTTTTCAATACAAGTGTTGTATTATATAAAATTTGGTTTAGTGATAAAATAACGTAATCTAAAATTTTGACAATAAAGTAAACAATTCAGAATATGTTAGACCATATTTTAAACCAACCTTTGTTGAGAAATACATTCTGAAACATATTATGTACCAAGTGATTGTCTATTTTTCTTTTTGTAAAACTTAAGTATTAGTGAATTTTATTGTAAAAATAAAAAAGTCGCAAAGATATATGATATGAGGAATATTACATTTGCTAAGTAAAATAATTTTTTATTTGCTCTTTGTAGATTGTTTTCTTTAAAGCATACGTCGTCAAAAAAAGCTTATGTTACTGCATAATACTATGGTTATTTCCATCTATACTGTGTGTACTATGTTTGTTTGTTTATTTGAAAAAAATGGATGTGGTGAAATTAGAATCTTGAATAATTGATTTAAAAATGTTGAATATTTGTTAAAATAATTGCAATACTTTTGTTCTTGTCGAATAATAATTATTTTTATTATATTTTATTAGAGTTTGGATAATATTTTTTACGTTGAATTATATTTTTTATTAAAATATGTTAAAAACAATACTGATTACTAAATGTATAATAAATTTATTTTTTATTTTTAATTATTTTATTTTTAAATATTTTATAATTAACAGTAAATTAAAATTAATGAAAAATATGTTATATTTTCGAATTTTTATAATTTAAATTAAATGAATAATTATAATTTTCGTATATTTCAATAAAATAAATTTCAGATAATTAATATTTATTTCAAAGTTTTTGTATTACTTTTTACTAAAATAAATATTAGTAATTTATTCAATATTGATTAATCTATTATTAAAAGTAAGAATTGTTTTATTCAGTATTTAGATAAACATGAGTTGTATGGTTAAGTGGATTATATTGTTTTTCGTAGAATTTTTCTAGGGGTCTAAATGAATTCTATCTAACCCTAACTAGAAAAATATATAGAGCATATCAATATATATGCAGCATAACAATAAACTTAGAAATGATCTTTAATTTGTATCGAATTGTTTAAATATTAATTTTTTATTATAAAATAACAACTAAAGTTTATAATACTAAATTTTTGGATTATACGATAATTTATTGAATATTCAACAATACTAAATTAAAAAATTATTTTTGAAATAGTAATCTTAAAATTGATCGGTTAAAAATATATTTTCATTTGTCTGTATGTATTTTAAACCAAATTAACGAATTTTACTAATATATAATTAAGACAGCAGAGTTTATCATATATAAAATACAGTAAACTGGACGATAAAACACAAATATAAAACAATCACTTATTCTCTATTCTAAAAAAATATTTTTGATATTAGAATAATTCTTTGCAGTTGGTTTGAGATATATTTTTTATATTTACTCTCAAAAATAAAGTATATCGTTTCTCTAAATATACTCGTATATTTAAAAAAGAATAAAAAATTATTTCATCCACTCAAAGAACAAGTGTTTACATCAGAAAAATTTTTCTTACTATGTGTAATGCTATATATGTGTGCTTAAAGAGCCTCAACTTTACGCGTCTGATACTTACGTTACAGGTTAAAAGAGACTGAGCCACCCATCGAACGAGCGTATGTACTCGATCTTATTATCTACTTTTATTTTTGGCTTTCCCGCTTATTGCATTTATTCCGAGAATCATTTTTTATATTTATCGCAAATTTTTTCCAAGAAATCTGTGAATAACCTCACACATTATGTCTTTCATTTTGCTTTTTAAATCACTGGTATATATACAAACTTTCTTAGCAGTATATACATGCCCTAATTCTCTTTTAGCTTTATCAATTTCAAAACTTTCATAAGCATTTGCATGATTTCTTTAGTACTTACAATTAAAATTTTATAGAAATCTCTTTATTGTTAAAATTGTTTTGGTTCTATTCTTCTGTGCAAATTACCAATAGCTTATATATAAATGTTTTTTTATGCAATGCATCTTTTTAGCACATAATAATTTATTAAAAATGTATATTACAATTTTTTGCATGTAATGGACATCTGTATAATTCATCTAACTCTAATTATAGGTTTTATGTCAGTAATTTTATACTTAATAGTATAAATAAAATTTTTTATTATAACAACTAATATAAAAAATAATATTACATAAATAAATATATAATCATGTGCTAATATAATTATAAAATCATATATTATAAAATCTTATTATGAAATTTTTTAGTTTATTTTAATTTAATGTAAGATCGTATTTAATACGTGCCGAAAGCGTAATGGGAATAAAAATATTCATAAAGTTATAAAAAAATATGTTGATATAAAAATATTTTACACAAATATAAAAAAAAAAGCCAAATATTAAAAAAGTAATTTTTAACACTCTAATGTACACAAAATTTATGAAAAAAATATTATGTTCTACACTTAAGAGTTTTTTCAATAAATGTATTTCGAGTTTCTTATTTGATATAAATGAAAACCAAAATTTTAATTTTTAAACAAGTTGTAAATTTTATTTGTTTTAATGTTTTGGTAACCTAGTTTTAACAAAATATTCGAAGTAAAAAACTTCTATTGGTTAAGAAATGAAGTAAAAGGCTAAAAGATACAATTAAGGCTTTTCTTCACCTGACATAATAATTTAATGATCTAAGCATAGGGGTTGAAAACAGAGTTAAACATGTTTCACAACAATGCAAAGTTCTAACGAAATAAAGCTATGCGACATAGCAGAGAAAAATAGGAAGAGAAATTTATTTAAAATGAGAGAAAATAGAAGCGTTAAAGTAAATAATTCTAGTATTAAAAATAAAATACTAATGTGTTTACACAGGAGAAGATAAATAATGAAAGGCAAAGAATAAATGATGTTTGAATGTAAAAACTTACATTTAAATTTTTACTACGTGATGCGTGAAAAAAAAATGAATATTACATGAAGGAATGAAACGGAAAAAGGTAAAGAAAGCAAAAAGTGCGTTGTAGGCCGCTAGTTTGCAGAAGTTAGCAAGCGGCGTTTCGCGTATACTTTAAACGTAACCCTGCACCATCGACGGAATCCCGGGGTGCTATAAATCGTCTGCTAGTGCTACCTATCCTTTTGCGCTCGTGGCTGCCACAGTTGTCCTGTGCTCGCGATGTGTATCTGCACAGACGGGAGGGTCGAGAAATGGACGACACAAGCGACAGAGAATGAGAGGAGAAAAAATATCGCTTGGCGATTTTCACAGGTCGACGATTTTGGTATTCCAAGGGATAAGTGCTTGACCCTCTTCCTGCCTTTTTTTTAAATTTACGATTTTATGTGCTTTTCTTTTTATAAATCGATCTACAACAAAGGGCTTATTTCAGAGCAACGTAGAGCACATTGAATTACACTTTTTATAATGTCATTGTTGGGAAAATTCATAGTTAAAAGTATCAAACGCTTCACTTAGAAAATAGTAACATAATTAAAATTTTTAAAACTATTTGAGCAGATATGAAAAACTAAATTAAATATATTGTGAACTACTTTTAATGGTATTACATTGCAATTATTGTAATAGTTAATCTAATTTTTTTATAAAGAAATTTTGTTTTTTTTACAACAAAGAAATTCTAGAAAAAGTACACATCAATTTTAGTATTTTTATTAGATATTTGATTGCAATTCTTACAACATAAGTTACTTATGTCAATTTATTAGGTTCGCATTGATACAGATGTTTTTATTGCTCAATCAAACAATTTTTTAATTTTACCAAAAAATAGGAATTTCTTTTACTCTGAAGGGTTGTTTTGATACTACAATGAAAACTAAACATGTCTATAGTTTTATGGTTCTCAAAAACATTGTTAATTTTTGTAATTAAATTAAATGTGTTAAATTTCTATTGCATTCTATTATACAAATTCCAATAAAGGCATTTAAATGCAAATTTGCTTATAGTACAAAGATCTTAATCTGGAAAAATCGTTGACCTCATTTATTGTCCTTGAACTAAAGTTGAAGAAAAAACAAGCTGCGTTGAATCACGCAAAATATAATGCAAAAATATACCTATATAATTGAGTGAATTAGGCGCATGTGGGTAGGCATATGTTAGCAACGTGTCTTCTGAGCCTTGGCTGAATTCTTTTTTCAAGTTTTCCAAGAGTATAGCGAAAGAGGAGAATTCCATTTCAAATTCGTGTTTTCGTGAGCTTTTATGATTAAGGTTACTTGCTAAACTTTCATAAGCTCAATATTATTCAGTTATAATGTTATTAAAATAAATTTTTAAGAATTAATTTAATTTTATGGAGAAACGAATATAGATAATTTTTCGTAAAGATTCCTTAGTCATATTTAAAATTTCTATTCACTAATTTTCACAAAAAAGTAAACATCCAAATAAATACATTATTAACTGATTGTATATTTAGGTAAAATTGATTGCTAGAATATAGAAAGGAGAAAAATTGTTTAATTAAAATAAAATAAATGTAATGAATACATTATTAAACAAAATAACAAAAGTAAATTTATAGAGCTAGCTATTTTACTGAGGCATAAGATATTCAAATTACATAACATGGAAAAAAAAATTAAAAATTGTACATATTCTCGTATTAGATAAATAAACGAAAGTTTTGAATAAATAACTTGAACATTTGACGCAGAAAAAAGTAATTTATTTTTCATCTTAGAAAATTCTGAATTTTTATAGGATATGTAGGAAACTTATTTTAATATTTTATTATAATTAATTATATAGTATCATTATATAATTTTAATATTTATATTTTCTTGTGAATAATTCAGTGCACCGTACCGACGAACATCAATAATATAAATAATATTAACGTGTAAATGAATGTGTATCGAACATGTACCGAAATTAAACAATAATATTGTGTATTCATCAGTTTTATAATAGATATTTTATTATAGATTTTTATTGCAGTTTCACTATAGTGTAGTATGTGTGGCAGCAGGAAATAAAAAAATTAAAATATATATTTAGAAAAAATATTTATTAACAAACTTTTCAGCTGCATATAATGAATAAATAAAATAAAATAAAAATAATTATTTACTGAATTATTTTACCGATAATAATAGTGCACGTATAATTGCTAAACAACCCTTACCGATGATCTTGAAGTTGCGTGACGCAAGACGATCGACTCTAAATAAGTATACAATTTTCATTGTTTGCGCAATCTCCATCTGCCAAATGTCAAGGTATCTGTAAGAGCAAGTACCTCTGCATTAAACACGTATTTAAACTATTTATTACATCTTCGTTATACGTTTGCTAAAAGCTGATGACCCCGTAAGAGTAGCTACTACGTTTTGCCACTCATCTAGAAAAGCAGCCTTGAAAATATCAAGGTTGATCCTTGCTGCGATTTCGGAAAATTGTTAGTCTTAAATTAATTTTATATTGTAGGTGTTATGAAAAACTATGAAGCACATAAATAAAATGATAGCTATAAATTGTAATAAAAAATTATAGAAACTTTAACAATTTTCAATTTTTGTTTATAATAATTACTCTAACGTATACAAAATTTATAATTGAATTACAGGACTATAAAAATGAATATAATTGCATAAAAACTTATAAAATGTTAATCTAATAGGACATTAAAAATACGTTGAATTAATGTATTATAATCTAAATAAAAAAATTATTTTAAAAAATTAAACAAAGCATTGAATTATGTTGAGATTGCTTTAAAATTTTTAATTTTATAAAGGTTAATCTTTTCATTGCGTTTGATTTAAAATTGGGTTATAAGGCCTAAGAAAATAAAATGTCTGTTAAGTTAGAAAGATGATAATGCCGGACCGAGGGAATATTGAAAAAAGCTCTGCCAAAATGTAAATTTGCAGAAAATATGAATTTAAAGTGCACAGTAAAATTACTCGTATTGGATATTGAGGAACTTTCATTTCAAAGGGTAAAAAACCATTTACGATAAAAACTAATTTAAAAAATTTTCAAACATTACTGAAATTTTGTACGATTGTGTCTTATATAAAAAAGTGCAAGTAGAAATTTCCCTACAATTTACGGAATATATTTTGAATCCTTGAAGTAGTATTTTTACAGTAACAAATATAATAGCAAGATTTTCTTGTAATATTTAATATCGACAAGTCAATTTTCTAAAATTTACGTTAATTAGTTTTGTAAGTTTGTTCATTAATTAAAATACTCAGCTTTATTAATAAAAAAGTTTGAAACCGGCATCCATCAATATGCCGAAACTTTAATACATCGGGTGCATTATAACAAAGCTGCCTAATTCACCAACAATATATTAGAGCAGATACGTAACACGAGCCAATAGTTTATAAATTTCATAATTCCAACCAAAATGTATGACAAATTATTGTGGAGTTCACCAAATAATTATATAGTAAGTGTAGTTGATTATTTGTTTCTAAGGAAATGAAAGATGAAGAGATACTTGTTAGGGCCTTGCAAATTATAGCTTGCTGGGTGTAAAAAGGCCACTCAATTTTAATGACCACGCGGGTTAAATATGTAGTCTGCGCGTTTGAATACGAAAAAAGCTCGCAACGCGCTCGCATGGATTGCACGGGTCAGGTATCCAATTCATCTTTCGTTTAGCAAGTCCTTCGGTGCATATTATACTCCTAGTTCTGCTGCGTATGCCATGTGTGTGCACGCGCGTGCGCGCTTGAATTTATCATTTTGATGAATCGCACACGGGTACGATAATAAGAAGGGGCTGAGGAAACTTACGGAAAACAGGGAAAATTAGCGGAATATCGTAGGAGTAGTAGCAGTAGTAGTGGTGGTAGTTGTTGTTGTAGTAGAGACAACGAAACTACGATTTCTCAACGTTAGATTGATTAGCTGATTACACAGCTAAGTTTTACAATGCCAAGCGTGCAGCCAGACACTTTGCACTGTCGATTAAGGAAGTGATAATCATAGCTCGTGATTCGTATGCAGGTGAAATTTTTCTCACTATAAGTGTTTCAACAGCTGTTAAAACTAGTTTATATTCCAAATATTTACACTATTTTTATTGCTATACTGAGTGCAAGCCACTGGTTTTTTAAAAATAACACGAACTTTGTAGATGTATTTCTCTTTTATTACTTTTGTAATTTCAATCGGCTTATAACCGTATAATTATAAAAATTTTCATATACATGACAATATAAAACGATGAATGAAATTTTTAGATATAATATGTTTACGTAAAATTTATTGCTGATTATAATTAAATTTTACCATCACTCAAGCTACGGCATATTAAACATAATAGATGTAACTTATAATGAATAAATTCAGGTAAAAGCAGAATAAAACGTTGAATTTTCCACTTTCGAAGATTTGAGGGTTATAACCCGATAATATTAATTTTTTCGACTGTTATTTTAGTAATGTTTTCATATTTATCACGTATATATTTCTTAATAAAGAACTATTCGAGTAAAAGATACTATAACGAGTCTCGAGTCGATGATAAGAAAAAGTAGGATATTTGATGTTTACTATAGTACGTATTTAAATGACGCTCTCAAAATAAATACAAATACACGATATACATATTGTATATATGATACAATGGAATTTTAAATATAGTGCAATCTATAAAGAACACAAATACAGATTATTTTTTAATATAAAAAATGAAGTTTCGAATATTTAATGAAAATAATAAATTTAATTATTTTCACAGTCATACAAAGTTTACACCGTCTATTTTCAGTATCATTTGAATGTAACTAATAAGACTACTTTGAAGTATTACTAAAAAGTTTAGTACAACATGAAAATACACGCAGACACAAACACACGCGCGCGCGCACACACACACACACATACACATATTGCATAAATAAAATTTTTATAAATATTTGTAATAAGGTGAGAATTACGAAATCAAACACAAACGGGATTTTTGATTTTGATCATTTTTAAATTTAAATGAAATTTGTTAAGTAATCTAAAATAATACTAAAATTTTACATAAAATTTAATTCAATATATTTAATAAAAGAAAATCCACTTAGTTAAAAATTTAAAATAAAAATTTAGTATGTTTCAAAAAGAAATATAAATAATGTATTGTTTCTAAATCGTTATATTTTTAATTCAACGTTTAAACTATTTGCAACATAATAATTTATTCTTGATGTAAATAAAATTACAGAAGCCGAGAACGTAATTGAAACAATTTAAACTCTTTACAGATGCAACAAACAATAATTCTAATAATTAAATTATCATAATTAATATTCACTGTTATATTTTTTAAACACGCAGAAGCTTTAATTATTTCGATAATTATCAATATAAAATAAATAATTTGTTAGTAATCGTTACGTTATCGAGGACTTTACATTTTCTGAATAAATTTTAGAATATATTTGTTAGAAATAAATACTTTAAGTTAATTTAATTTTAACGTAAATAATATATATATTTATATAAATAATTTTCCATAGATTGCATTTGATATTTATCGATATTAAACGAAATCTGTTTAAGATACATTACATAAACAACTGATTGAAGAATATGTATTCTACATTTATATTTTTATTTGATACTCGATTTCCGCAACAACCAGAAGAGTAGTTACCCCCCCCCCCTTCCAGAGAAGAAAAAGCGTAGGACTTTTAATTCGAATATTCCTTTGAAAAGATGTTCCTATTATTGTAGGAAGCCTTTAACGATTGGATATTATAAAATGCTCGTTTACTTTGCATCCGCTACGGTATCGTTGTTTTTATTTCTCGATTGCGTCCTTCTGCAGTGCATCCTAAAGTCCCGCTCAGAAATCATCGTTGGAATTCGACAAGAACGAACCGCCGATCCCATCTGATTCGACGGCACGTAGCCGAAGGTGAGCAGTAGTGAGGAAAGCTCACGCGTGGCTCACTGATCGAGTAAGAAAGCCGTCGGTGCACGTAAATCTGTGAGTACACTTATGTATAGGCAGATTCGACCGCGACTTTGGCGCCCAACGCGTCCTTGGCACGGAGCCTTGGCGCCCTTCTCCGACATCATGCAACTCTCTCTCTTTCTCTCTCTCTCTCTCTCTCTCTCGCTTTTCTCGCAGTCTCCGACGTCGACGTGCATCGATTCTTCCCTCCCGCTTTGGCCTCCGACAGCGACGAAGGCACGTATTTACCGGCTGTCGCGTGTGCGTCACCTACATGCGCTCACGCTTCGGTAATCGAAATCGGAATGAAGGTACTGACATGCGCTTGTGTTTACGTGTGTGCGAAAATGTTCTTTAGTTATTGCATCTTCATACCATAGTATGGGTAGAATACCCATAGCAAGAAATTGCAGACGATTGGGAAAGCCGTTACAAGAAAACATCCAAAAACGCACTTAACTCGAAAGTCATGTCTTTTAATATATATCATAGGGCAATAAAGTGTAAATTCGAAACGGCATTTTAATTGAATTTCGAAACCGATATTCGTAATAATACACCAATTGTTACAAGTAAAATTGCGTCGAGTTACAAATCTTAAAATTAACGCTACGGTATCTTGCGCACATTATTTTTAAACATGCAGCCTATTATTGATATAGTACCTGTTCATATATTTTAATTCGAGTGACACTTCATACTTGTTTAAATTTTCTATGTTTTAGATAATCTCTATGTATAAAATATAGATATATAAGATAAGTCAATACTATAGCCCTTTTTTAAATAAACATTCTAATTAACAACAGATCATTTGTTTTTCGTTCAAAATAGTATAAACATATGAATCTTTAAAAATTAAAAAATAATTTTTTATACAAAATAAATATTTTTGAGATTAAAAAGATAAAGTAAAGATGAAGACGCAGAAAAATTATTTTATTGCGTTTTCATATTCCGCGTAACTGTACATTTTTTATTAATTATAGCAATTTTTAAAAGTTTATTGCTTAAGCAATATTTTAATTCAGTTTAATAATTCTTCAGTCAGGTATTAAAACGTTGACAAAAAGCTTATTTTTTTACAACAATGGTTTTTATAATTAGTTTTTGTCAATATATTTTAATTTAAAAATTTATTTTACGAAAAAAATTTTAATAAATTTTCATTTATTCGTGACATTTTCACGCGTAATAAAAAGTAATAAATACATATTAATATTTTAGAAATTAATAAAAATGTGAATAAAAATATTGTGTTGAATTGTTTTTATTTACTTTTTGAGATAAATATAATAAAATAATACAATAAAAAATGTTTATTTAACATAAGAATACTTATTTCTTAGAAGAAATACTTTAATGTTAAATTTCATATATCTTCAAGAAAAGATTTTTGATTAAAATTTTACATTAATTAATTTTGAAGGTTTTACATTCATAAATATTATTTTTACGTTTAGATAAGCATACAAAAATTAATCAAACAAAATTCATGAAGTTGCAATTAAATAATATTCACTGATATTTTTATTGAAATCATTGGATAGGAAATTTTAATAATTATACTTTAAATATTAAAAAAATGATAATGAAAAAGTTTATTTATATGTATATGTATATGTATAATTACATAGTTATGTATAATTATATATATTTACATATTTGTATACGTATGTGTGAACGAATAATTTTATACAAAACTATATTTTGTTTTGTAGAAGAGTTATCGTAAACTTATCGAACTCTATACAAGTATATAAAAGTGATATATTTCTAATAGATATAAGATTTTTATTGATAAAATTAATAAATTAAGAATGTATATGACCTAAGAAATTTAACCGTATTTATATTACACTGAATTTTTAAAAAGGTTACACAAACTTTAAAATTGAGTCATAAAACACATTATTCCTAGTTATGCAGCAGACGCAAAATTATTCATAATCAATACAACAATAATTATCCTTGATTTTGTTATTTTAGTAAAAAAAAATTCAAAGTTTTTAAATTTTTTATACGAATAATGATAATCATTTTTCTGTGTGTTTGAAAAACGTTTGAATGTACTTAATCAGTATGTAAATGTTTAACTTGTACGGATGTTTACCTTGTATATATACGCCGGTACGCGTGGACGCATCTGTGAACTGGAAACTTGGATTGTATCGTTAGTGAACAAACTTACGATAATAAGGATGAAAGAGTTAATCAATAAGCAAAAACATGTGCACTGAAAATTAACACTCGATATGCAATTCGACCAATATTGGTATGCATAGCTATAATACCACGAACTCTGATATGCGTATCGATTACAATCGAGTAATTGATTGAAACTAGATAATAGTAGAGCTAGGATGGATGACGCGTCACTCTAGCTTCAGAGGGTGGAGAGCTCTAGCTTACATGGGGGATAACTAGGTTAGGTACACCGCTTTCGCGTATATGTAAGACTATTGATGTCAACTTGAAGCATGTACCATATAATAAGGAAATAACAGATAACCTAAGCATTCGTAATAATAATGAGTCCATTACCATCTTGAGAATGTGAGCAATTGCAATCGAATGATCGCCGCTGAGCAGCAAGTAATTTTTCTAAGCGTCGTTGTATTTGAATAGCCCGTAAAGAAAAATATAGGGGAGCGAAGGGAAGCCTTAGCGCTTTTACGAAGGGGGAAACAATGAGGTTCGATCAACTCTAACCACACAATGCTTTTAGTGTTACATTTTCAATAAACATTTATTTTGCGTTTGCGAATTAAAATTTTGTATTCGCTAATGAGAACTCACTTTACGAACATCGATTAGAATGATAGAGCGATAATCAAATGAAGGAAGTAAGTTTAATGAAATTTAATGTGTCGGATTGGAGTAATACGTGAAAAATATATTTTAAGCATGAAAAAATACATAATTATGGTTATAAACAGGTTTCATTTATAAAAAATATAAATACCTATAAATAAATCAATTTAAATATAGAATTTGTTTCTACGTGCCGAATGACTTTAGTTATAAAATTTAATCTAATACGACACGCATTCTTCATCCCATCTCTTTTAAATTTCTATCTTTAAATCCACTTTCAGTTTTTCATTTAAAATTTTTGTTTTTGAAGACTATACTTTTTCAATGCTTACTCTTTATGAAACATCAAAATTTTGTTTTCTCTTAGCTTTTCCTATTATCTGTAATTTTTTTTTTACGAAAACTTTTAAGAAAACAATTTAAATTTGAGATATTTAGGAATTCTAGTACCAAGTCAATAACAGTATATATATATATATATTAATTTTTTTTTAGAATACTACTTTTTTTAATATTATTTATTTTTGATAATCCCCTATCTTGTTTCAACTTTTACAATTTTATACTTTTTAAAAGAATTCTAAGAACTACCACAAAGAGTTTAGTTGAAAACATGTAGTATAAATCCCGTGAATGAGCTTTTTAAAATAAGAGAAAAGAATGCTCAAACTCCATAATATATAAGGGAAATTATGTTTTGAAATATGGAACCTTTATACATGTACCTTTAGGTAAAAAGATTTTATTTGCGTGTAAATTTTCCCCGTGTTATAAAAAGTATCATTACAAAGTTTTTATCGCTACTGCAGTAAATGTAAAAAATATTAAAATCTATAATTATTGAAATTACTAAAAATTTATAAAATCAGTTAGCTTAAAAATAAAAGTTTACGAAAAGGAAATAAACGTATCGATATCTATAGTTACTTATATTAGACGAGATAATAATATAATGAGTTAGATAATGACACAAATGAATGTTTTAAATTCTTTAAATTAAAAAATCTTCTAATCTAATTAAAGTCGCAATGAAATTTTAAGCCAGTATTTCATGTGCCCGAGAAGTGAGGTGCTGTTTTTATCCATCCATCCTGTTTCTATAATTATGACGAATGTAATTGAGAAATGTTAAAAAATACTATTTGCCCGTCTCAGCGGTACGTTGAAAGTATACAGGAGACAAACTCATAAATTTACGCCACCTTCAATGAGCGAGTAATGCAAATTTTAACCCAGTTACGCTTTAGGGATTCGGAACAAGTACGCAAATACACATCCTCGAAATTTCATGCGATCATGTGCGAAAATGAGGCTAAAAATAAGTAATGGGTATCGGATTTGCCAAATAAGATACATGCATAAAGATACTTTACGCTACGCTGTTTATTTTTCGATATGTGTTTGTTAATATTCGTTTCTTTAATCAAATAAAGAGATTATATTTTAACAACAATTCATTAACCTTCATTTATCGAAAAACATAGATTACAGCTTTATTAATAGAAGATACTTAATTTCTTGCACCGTAGTTAACATTTTCAGATAATTTTTCGAAGATAAAAAGTAGTAAATAATTCAGAATTTCTTTTAATTTTTCAAAGCTTTCACTCGCTAACTAGAATACTTTAGAAAAACTTAAATTGCTAGAGCTAAGAATACTTTATAAAAAATGAAATGTATTAAACACTGTATTGAAAAATCTTAATGGCATAAAATATTGGCATTATGTGTTAAAGTTTAATTATGTTACCCAGCATTTTAACCTATAATCATTTATAATTCTCAAATTGCGTAAAATGTGTGCTTTTTGTTCCTTTCATATTCACCTTTAAAAATATTTACATCAATTAATACTTAAAGTAATTAAAATATTACATTCACTCTTTTTAAAAATAATATGATCGCTAAAATTTAAATTTAATCTGAAATAAAATAAAATTAAGTTTAAAATAAAAAATTATATTGAATTTATTGTTAAACGATTAGATAAAATCCATGATAATTAATGGATAATATACAACTTGTAAAAAACAATGCTTTTGAAATATTAGTAATTTTTAATTATTAATTTTTTAACAGGCAAATAGTAGAAGTAAAAAATATGATAATATTTTAAATATATTTAAAGTAAACATAATGAAAAATGAAAAAGTAGACGATTATTTTCATATTACTTTGCTTTAATTTTCTATACATATTTCATTTTGATATGTTTTTGTATAAAAATGAGAGTAGTAATAATAAGCAAAAACTAAATGAAGACAATATTATTTTAATAATATAAGTAGTCTTAATAGTTTTTATCGTAATTTGAAAACTATCTGATGTAAATTTGTTTCAATAATTAATTATTCTGTACAACCTACAATAATAAAATTGGTATATAAAATTATACTTTACAAAACATGTAATTTTTTATAACACAACGAAATATTTCGGTATTATATACTTGAAAATAACATTAATCTAGCATACATCCATTTTATAATATAAAAAAAAAAACGACAATGACAACAAGAATAATGATAATAATGCTAATAGTTATACATAAGCCAAAATGTGGTCAAAGGTATGAAAAATTTAAATTTAATGAGAGAAAACAGTTACGGCAAATAAATACTGTGCAATTTTTCAACATTACAAAATGTTTGTATTTATACACATATATACTTATTTAGTACTATACTGAATTGGCATTGTGTAATGGAATGTAATCGATTTCTTTGTAATGATGGCTTCCAGATTCTCATTATAATTGCAATGTTTTTCTCTCTCTTTCAGTCTTTTTCTCTTTCTTTATACATAATTGGTAATATTTTTTTCAGATGATAGTAACCAATTATAATAACAAAACTAGAATATCAAAAAATATTTACCAATAAATCGTTAGATTTGTATTTAATGTTAATTAATTATTGTATAGATTTTATATCGTATAATAATATTTATAACTGATCTTATCGTATAATTATATATTATACATTTGTGTAAAAGTCGAATTTTTTATAAATTCCAAATGGACGTAATGTATAATTATAGAAATATAAATTTTTTCAAGAGTAAATTTACATTAAAGAAAAAATGTTAATTTTGAAGATGAAAAATACGTTGATAAACAGAAAATGTTTTCTCAAATATCTTAATTAATTTATTACAAATGTTAACAAACAAAAAAGTTTTAGTATTGCAAAAATTTCACATAGATGGTCGGATAATTTAAGTTTTTAAAAACTTCATCGTCAAACTTATAATATATTGGATTTCTTTCTACTTTATTATTTTTCTGAAACTAACAAAATTTTTAAGCTTTATGAAATTCCAATTTTTACTAAGTTTTTAACGGTAAATTTAAAAGATGCAGCACAATTAATTTTTTTACAACAAGCTTCGAGTACACTTAGAATAAAATTTAATTACATATAAAAGAAAAAAATTATTTGATTCGTGCTTTTAGTTCCATAGAGTCTGGTAATTTAAAGAAAAGGATTTAGAGAAAAACACGTTCAAACTTTTATATAAGAAAAAAGTTTTTATACGTTAAAGGTTTATATTAATTACTAAACTGTTCTTGGTGACTGATGATGATGATAATAATATTATTCTTTCTTGCCAATTTTGCTTCTTTGATACATCAAGTAATTTCCGTTCTTGACATTTCCCACGCATTAGCGAAGTTTTTTTTTTGACGCACTATTTTTGAATTATTATCAAAAAAAAATTTTTTTTAATACTATTTCCATTATATTTAATTCTAAAATACCTTTTGGTAAAAAAGGAGTAACTATGGAAGCGAAAATAATTTTAATTAGTGAATTAATAGTTCTGTACTACACTCCAACTGATTACATTCAAAATTTCGTACGAATTTCGTGTATATCTTCCTAATCACATCGTAAGAAGTTTATCTTTAGATAATTGTTAATAAATATGTATAATTGGTTATGTGATATGATGTCAGTGTACAAAGAAGCAGAATGTTTATGTGACGTTCCTTTTCTGTGGTTTGATTTAATAATTGATAACTAATGCCATTTGCACTTACAAATAACTCTGAAAAAGTCATCTTACACTAATATATGGATATATCTAGTATGTGTGTACACTTGCCAAATAAAAAATGAGTATAAAATAGGGTAATCGTATAAACATAAACCTGCATTAAGAAGTAATATTTATATAGATAATTAGTAAAATCGCGTCTCTTAATGCTGCTGCATACGTAGCACATTGGTAACGAAAATCATATGTAAGAAAATTTCAAACTATACAATTCAAATTTCTTAGAATTTTGGAATATAATTTCAGATTTTGTAACTATATAGCAAGATTAGCCTTATTTAGACTTTTAATTTTTTATTATTAATATGATTTTAATAGATTTAAATTATTTTTTATTAAATGTTTTTACTTTTTATACAATAAATTCACCTTTAGAGCAAGAAACAATTTAAAAAAAAACTCATAGTTATTTAAAATAATTATTTCTCTTCTAATATACTGATAATGTCATAAATAATTGTTTTTACAATAAAAATTATCCTATAATCAGAAAAATGCTGAAAAAAAATTTTCAAAAAATGAATATTTAAATAATATAATTTTTTACAAAAATGCAAAATCAAAATTAAAATTATGAAAACATTAAAGGAAACTTTTTATGAATTCCAGTTCTTTATGTGTTTAAAAATACTTATGAAATTTAATATAGTGCCTGTGTGCCCTCTAATACGTAATAATGATGCATTTTTACAAAGCAGAAATTATAATATCTTTGCCATTTACTGAAAATACGTTGTTATCCTCAATAGAATATACTATATAAAATGTTTATCGCTCTTTCTCTCTCTGTCGAACTCTCTTTCTTACTTGTATAAAGCTCCCTTTCTCTCTCTAAAAATTTATAAGATTTCTCAAGGAGAAATAGGGAAAAAAGGAGTTCTTGCAAAAATTACTAGGTTTAAAAGTAGAAGTTTAAAGATGCTACCGATAGTAGATAATCTGAGTGTACAATTAAGCTAGAGTCGTTATTTTAATGTGCGTACAAGGGAGTATTGGTGGAGTGTGCCGCGATCATCTGTGAGTGCAGCGTTTTATGTTAATTAACGATCTACGTCGATATAAATAGAGGTTGAGGTGCTCATTTAGATACTTAACTAGAAGGGCTGGTGCAAGTACTTTAACACTTAGACATATTTTTTTATAAATGTAAATGCTAATCGGATATTTTCCCGCACCAGTGATGAGGAATCGATCTTGGTTTACTTTTTAAAACATTGATTTAAGAGTTTAACGCACTTTCTTTCAAATTAAAAAGATTTTATTCTAAGGATTAAAAAATTTTTAATTAAAAATTGGATGAGTAGCTTTAAAGTAAATTGGTATTTTCTAGGCACCGCGTATATAAGTTGATAACTCTAAGTACTTTTAATTAATTTCAAGAAGATTTTTACATTTCATTATAAGAAACTTTTGCATAATATTTTCTAATAGTCATCATATATTTATTATTGAAAATAATGTACTTTGCTAAAACTGCAATTTTTAAACTTCTTTACGTAAACTAGAGAAGTGAATTTAAGTTTATTAACTAATAAAATTAATTCAGTATTTTCATAAAAGTGTAGAAAATTAAGCAATGGTGATTAAAAAAAAGTATGTACATATATATAAATACATTTTTTTAAATTATTTAATTATGAATGTTAAGTGCATGTTCATTAATATTTTGTTAATGTAAATATAATAGGATCTTTTAAAAAGTGATCGATTACAAAAAGCACAATATATAGGATAATTTAAAAATATATATATATGTGTGTGTGTGTGTGTGTGTGTGTGTGTAGAAAGGCATATAATAATATCTTTTTCAATATTTAAAAAGTATATTATGGTGAATTTTCACATTATTACATTTACTTTTGAAACAATTTCTGGTAATCTATAAATTTATTATTTTCATTCGTATTTAATCCTTCTCTTAATTTTTATTTGAAATATATTTATTAATTAGCATATTATTATTATTTAAGAATGATGAAGACATTTATAATTACAGTAGAGAACAGATAATTTTTTATAATCGAATTTTTAATGATTTTTTTCAATTTCTACAGAATACAGCTTTGTATATTTTTTAAACATGAATTCATTATCATAGCTCCTTTAACAACGTCATTGATGTTTTAGTAAATATTTTCCACGCATCTTTAATATACAATATTTGCATTGTTATTAAATTATTTAAATGTCTGAAATTATTAAATTGGAAGTAATACATTTCATATAAAATCATGAATGGTAATTATGAATTAATTTACAAAAATCATCTAAAATTACTCATTCACATATCAGATTTACAGTGTATAAAACCGCAACACAACAATTCAGCATTTTTATTCTTCACTCAAAAATTTATTTAATGTTTTAAATTTAATTGAAGAAGATAAATATATAGATTAAATAAAATAATTTCGATTTAATAGCAAATATTTTATTTAAATATCTAAAAGGTTTAATAGATACGAGCAAATATTGAGAGTTGTAAACACAAAAATTTAATCAGAGACCAACTTAGCATAAATTAACATTGCAATTAAAACTTATAGTATCATTAAAATACTAACATATATACAGTAGTAACATAAAGCACGTCATATCAATTTAATGCTTGTATAGATTATGAGTTATAATGATAGATTGTCAAAAAGACCGAGGTGTGCAGTATTTACAAGATGATTAGCAAGACTCGAAATTTACACCTGCATGCATTAAGAGCATACATCAGCACGTGATCATTACACACCCCACTCACAGCTTGTTATTAACCCGGAAGCAAATTTCAAGTAGCCTCCTAAATTGCTTCATAAGCAGCTGAGAAGAAGATCTGTAGAGATTTGGCTCATTAAAATATTCTTTGAATTACAGTCACGGCGAAGATCTCATCGTTACGCCCTTCGCACAAATACTTGCATCTCTTCGTTCTGTTAGAAACAACTTCCTATCGCTCACTAATGTACCAACAAACAAGTAAGTTTTAGAAAAAATTAATTTATTATCAAAATATTAATATATACTCTAACAATATTTGTAATATGATTTAATTGCAAATCCTGTTCGTTTACTAACTATTAAGTTGGAAAAATTTTAAAATGACCAAAAAATTGCACATTAAAATCACAATAAAAATATTTGTTTATATTTTACAAATAGGCATATAAATTATTATAATTGTAAATTTAAATAACTTAATTCTTCCAAGAAAAATTTATTCAAGTTTTTAAGGGTAAGCATTTGCTTGAGAAAAATAAAAGCAATAAAATGGTTTAAAATTAAACTACATGATTTTTTTTTCTATTTTAAATCTGGAATAATTTGTCACTTAATAAAAAAAAAATAATAAAATTTTAATATATAAACGAATTAGATAGTATAGAATAAAAGAAAATTATAAGATAAAGGATAATAATATAGAAGAAAAAAATTACAAACTCATAATTTTTTACAACAATTATCTGTCAGATATTGAATGTTTACAAAGTTTAGAGTAAATTTGTTTCCTAATTAAGTTATTCGATATATAAAGACTATTGTACTGGCTGAATTTAATTTTTCTAAATATTATCATATCAAATGAAACAAACTTTAAAAAATATCCTTTATAAATTTCATCAATAAGAAAGGAATGTAACTAATTCTAAAAAAACGTGCACCTTGATTTAATTAGGTTAGTTTTAAGCGTTGACAACTTGAGTTAGTTTGTTCATAATAGCTTTATTTATGAAAAATTTATAAAATAATTATGATTGAATTTTTATATTTTTTAAAGATCACGAAGAAGCAGCGGCGCCCAAGGCAATAGTACGCCACAGTCTAGGATCCTTGCCCCCGGAGGTAATAAAAGATTATAATTAATTTATTTCTTTTCTCTCTGACTGACTTCCTTTTTATATTTTGTTAAAAGACCAACATACTTTTATATGTACAGAAGATGAATATGATGTAAAAATTAAAAAGTTATTTTAGGCTTCAATTAGATTTTTTGCAAACTTGTTTTTTTACTTTTTATATAAATTATAAATTAATTGAACATATTTAAAAAAACTTCGATACTAGTATAATATTTTTTATGTAATTCACTTTTCATTGCTATGTAATATTTCTATGCCGAGGGGGAAAATGAATATTAATATAATTTTTAAGTTATCTTCAACTATTTCATGATTAAAACAACGAATAATATGAAATTAGTATATATGGTGGTGATTTTCTGAAAAATATTAATCATAATTGCCTTTTTAAACTGTCTAAAATGCTATTGGAAGGGGTTTACAAGAATTAATTGCAAACAAAATTTGAATTTAATAGGTTAAAATTTATAATTAAACTTGTAATCAAAATCGAGAGTATTGTCATTAAAATCAATTTCTACAAAAATTTAAATGACATTTAGAAAATTTTATTAATAAAGAAAACTTTAATAAAATTAATAGTTATTAACTAAGGAAGATATATAGTTATGTAGTTGTTTAGTAAATTTTAATAAATATGATCGATTCTGTAATTAGCATTTTCAAAAAATCATATCATTTCTATAATAGACATAAGGCAATTATTAAAATGAATTTATTTTGTCATGACTTTGAACAATATCTTTGAATTGAATTAAATTGATATTTAACATATGGGTAAATTATTTTTATATAATTTTCCTAAATTTTTTAAATAATAAATTGTTTTATAATTTAAAAAAGTAAATTAACTTTAATATTATAAAAATCTTTGTTTTTGATAAGTCATATAGAATACATTTTTTCATGTTTTGAATTAAAAATTAATTATGGAAATGTCATATATAATATTCAATTATTTGTTTTTAAATAAAAAATGTTCGTTTAATAAATTTTGTTTTCTGCTTTAACTTATTAAAAATCTTATATACAACTTTCTTATCAATTAAATTGTATACAACACTGAAAGATGCTTCAATATTTACACATTTCTCATATGCTTTTCTCGTACCTTATTGTTGGTATTATTAATTCCTTCTGTTATTACAATCATAACAATATCAATCCTTCAAAATATTAAGGATAAATGTAAAAACTGTAATTTAATATCTTCCCTGATACTTACAGAAGAGCCCTACATGAAACTTGCTGTAGAGACAATGGAGGAACTTGATTGGTGCTTAGATCAACTGGAAACTATTCAAACTCATCGATCTGTATCCGACATGGCATCGCTAAAGGTAAATACCTTTTCTCTATTTACATTAGCGAATACAAATGATGAGACAGACCATCATAGTTATCTAATAATCAGCATGTACTGTATAACACATGATTTCTTTCAAATGGTTGTAGAGTGCTTTACAATTTTAACTCTTAAACGTAGTATACGTACTGCTTATACGTTTAAGAATAATTGTTAAAAATTTACATATACTATATTATAAAATAATAGTTACATATTTACAATTAGTTTCAAATATTATTTTCTATTATATAAATGTGTAATTTGTAATTTATATTTGACAAATAAAGTAAGGAATCAATTTAGAAACTATATAATCAGATATTGAAAATTATAAACTGATAAATCCTCTTGAAATAAATGAATATTTATTACGTTTGCATATGATCTTATAGATAAAAACTGTTTTTTTCCTTGTAAACTATTTATTATTACAAACTCTTTAAAGTTGAATTATAATTATAAATAAAATATTATTTTACAAATTTTTAAATCAATATCTTAAAATTAAACGTTAATTCATTAATAATTAAAAATATATAAAATGACTTTTCCTTAAAGATGTGATAAATTTGTTTATTAAGTAAATTAATAGCGTTCACTAAAATAAGTTAATTTGTATACAATGCTTACTAATTTAATCTTTACTTATTAATTTAACTATTAATGAAAAATTTTTATTATATATTTCATGCAATTCGATTCTAAACTAAACATTAATCAGAAGCAAAATAATACCTTATAATTATTAGCAGAAACTACGCTATTGTTAAAGAAATTATAATAAAATATGTAACTTGGTTTTGTAATAGTCTATTCTAATAATTTATGTATTGTACTTAGAATGTGATAAAATTGGAAAAATTTTATCCACATATTATGTAATCTTCCGTCATGGAAGGTTTGTAATAGTGACATAAAATCAATTATCTACTTTAAATCTAGAAGTGAAACATCGAAAATTACTCGTTTAAACGCATATTTATTTATAAATATTTATATCTTCATATAACAATAATACTAGAAAATAATATACATCTCAATAAATACTCAAATATTTTTATTTAGTATTTATTTAATTTTACGAGCATATTATTTTATTCAAACATATACATAAAGTTAATAAATATTGAATGATTAAAAATATAGTAGATAATTATATTATTTAAACTAATACTAATATTTTTTGGAATAAAAAATTATAGTGACTTATACGTAATAGAAACATAATGTAATTTCTAAAAATTGTACATAAAAAAAAAAACATAGGTTTGTGTATTTTAGTCCTTTTTTAAAATTTTTTTTTGTTATATACCAAATTTTATGATCCTAAAGAATTATTTTGTAACTCAAAGACATCAAATTAAAATTATATTTAGGAATTATAAACTGAATAGAATAATACCTCATTTTTATATACATGCTCGTAATTTATTAATCGAAGACTAATAAATTCAAAATTGAAAAAAGTAAATAAAAGTTAAAAAACAGGTAACGGGTTTTCTTAGTTTAGCGCCTAAAAGATTGTGCTTTCCAACTAATTAGATGACGCTTGTTTAGCTTTCATATTATAAATGAAGGTTGAAATTTAATACTTGGACTTATTTCATGAGGGTGATGAAATAATAAATATCCAACCACTAATCAACAATTAAATATTGGACATAAAATAAAATTGTCCATTGAAGAAACACTAAATTATTATATCATAGACAGTATTAAAATTTGTCGGTTATTATTTTCAAATATTTTTCGAAATTTAAAATGAAATTTAAAATTTACAATTCAACCTTAACTCTTGATTAATTCTTACAAATTATTTTATTATAGTTTTTAGTGGAACGAAGTTTTATTTTTATGCAAACCAAATTTTTTGAATTACAATAAAAGTGAAAGATTCTGAATAGTAAATAAATTTAGAAAATTTACGCTATAATTGTTTAATTCATATAGATAATTTTATGAAAATATATAATAGAATATCACGTTTAGTATAATTATTTATAAGCTTTTTATTTTTCAATAAATCGCTAATAATAATGTATTGGGTAATAAGAATTCTAAATTTGATTAAGTTTTATCCAATAATAAGGCATTAATGTGAATAGCTTTTAAAAAGTATTTTATAAACATGGTTTACAACACTTTTAACTTTTATAGAATTACTCTATATATTCTGAAATTATCTCATGGTTTTGAAAAATTATATATGCACAAGCTCATGCATGTGCACACGTATAGTTATAAAATATTGCTTCATATTTTTGAAATTATTTATTTTTTAATTAATTTTACAATAAAAATTAAATATTTATTGTTGCAAAAAATTTAAAATACTAATGTGAAATAAATTTACTTTTTACATGAAAATTATGTATAGAATAAAGAATTTATCTAAAAATAAAATTCAAACGGCCGCTGAATATGAATATCAATAAAAAAAAATAATATACGGCACGCAATAAATTTAAAAATTAGTATTTATTAAACTTCAAGTAAAAAATTCATAAGTTTAGAATCAAGAATTTTTCAATTGATTTTAATTGATCTAGTATACATTCTATACTACAGATTTAGTTACGTAAAAATATTTTCATTAAATACAGTTGTAAATCAAAATGACTCAGCAGAAAATCAGCTCAGTTTCATGTATTTATACAAATAACCGACGTAAGAGCGGGTATTTTTTTAAATGTCCAACAATGCAAATTAAGCGTAAGCTTCATTAAAGCGTTTCCAACACGTACCCATTATCATATTAACATGTTTTTCTCGAATCCTACAGAATACTTGTTATACGTGTTTCTACTTTCTATCTTAAACGTAGTAACCCTCGCGTGCTCAACTTCGAGTAAAGGAATTAAAAGCCCTGATACGTGTATCCGTGCTCGTTATATTTTTAAGCGCTGTCATTAATAGGGCAAACTTCGATAACTCTATAGTACGTAGAGCGGCTTTACTTTTGCTCATACATCAGCTTGATTTTATCTCGCGTAATCCTAAGTTTTAAATACGCCTAAGTGTCTCCTTGAAGCATTACATTTTATCCAACACCCATTATTCACACTTTCAGTTGATTCGATTTTGAACGTAATCGATGCGTAAAAATAAGCGGTTTTTATTAGGAAATATGTTTTTTCGGATTTTTAAATTTAAATCGTTATGCATTACTTTTGAAAAGTGAACTGACGCGAAAATAAACTCAAAAACAGTAAAACACTTTACCGATTTTCAAATTAATATTTGGTAATAAGATATGAATTTTTTAAAATATAAAAAACAGTAGTATTTCAAAAGTAAATTTGTCTATTAGAAAATTGTACAATTATAATATTTTGCATACTTTATTTTATTTACATTTTTATGAAAGTGGATAATATTCTTTATGTTAATATAAAATTTATGCATGACGTTTGCTACATATGAAACTTTCTGATTTCATTTATGAAATAATTCTCGTACAAAAATATAAATTCATTTAAATATTAAACGACTAACATCTAATCAACATTTACATATATTGATTTTTCTGCATATAAACCATATATTGATATTAATTAACTGTTCTACTCAAACTAATTTACATTTTACAAGTGTATTAGAGTTGAAAAAATCGATAGATTAAATAAGTTACACACATTTATATTTGAGTTAACAAAGTGAATAGTGTTTACAGATTATCGTATATTATGCTAATGATATAAGTGAATAATAGAAAATTTGCGTAAATATCTAGAATTCGAAATATAAATTTTCTGAATTTAATTTATATCAGCAATGAATTGCAAAATTTAATTGTTACTTAGTAAGAAAAATTAAAGCCGCACATAACTTTATCTCGCGTACTTGCATTATTCAATACCGTTGTCGACACAACCTGAAAATATTTCAAAATGATCAAAAACTAGATAGAGGCAAAATTGAAGTTGTCACGTGTGAGAATGCAGTGCAATAATTTAAAACTAAGAGAACTCATTTATTTATTATCAGCGTGTACGTAAAAGCTATTAGTCTCAAGTAAGGCGATCCTTTGCTGTATCGGCTGCCTTCGCTGCCTTTTAGACGCGAACTGACCATTGCGTCGCTGTGGATGCACTGCGCCCGATAAAACATGGACACCAGCAGATCTCGACAAGATTATTACTAATAATGTTACATAAATTGCTCTATAACTATCGCCCAACTTGTGTAGATAGGTTCACCACAGTACTCGTCAACGCTCTGAGCTTCGAGTATGTGCGGCTTTTGTAACTTTTTTTTCGCGAATCTTATAGCTTTTAAATCAAAATTATAAATTGATTATGCGTGTAAAAGTGTGCAGGAATTAATTATCAGAAAAACCCCGGAAGTATTCCTCATTATCAGGAGTCGATTGATATTTTATCGATATTGCTCTACTTATGTAATGAAATTTTAATCTATTTTTCAGAGAATCATATCAAAAGTATTGTATTAAACAAATTTTTCTGCATATAGTACAATTTTTTTACAATTGCATATAGAAAAGAATAAATTAGAAACGTGGCGTTGTAATTACGATATTCGTGTGCAAAGAAAAACGTGCGAAAAAGAGCGCACTAGTATGTATATACGTATATGCGAATATAATTTCAGCTCAGCATATATATCTAATGCAGCATATTATTTGATATATTTGATAAAAAACAGAAACATTGAATATTTCCTATTCATCAAATATTAAGACTTGGAAAAGTATGAAAAACCAAGATGAAAACAATGTGAATTTATATTTAATAGATAAACTGTAAATAAATTAAGCAGTGGCGTTGGAAGGCAGTGTATTTTTAAAGTTGGCCTTCCAGCAAACCGCTGGTAAATAATAATGATAGTTTTCAAATTACAGTACTGCCGAATGTAGTGCTGCAAAATTTTGTAGCGAGCGGTGAAAAGTTTTGACGTGCAAATCGTTTGCCGTTTGAAATGTCTAAAATATTCAGGGAGCGCAGAAAATGCAGTTACCATTAAAAGTTTTTTGTAATAATTTAGTAGATTCGAGTGGAGCGAGTAGGAGACACAAAGTTAATAGAAACGTTCGGAGGTTGCGCAAGATTTCAGGAGAGCTCGAACAGAGGATAAATATTCAATATTCGACACAATCCGATTGTAAGCGAGCAAAAGAGTATTAGCGCGAGTACGCGCAAGCAGGCGCTAACCAAGCCTGGCGAAAGTCATAAGCCGTTGTTGTAACTATAAACCAGCGGACAAGTCCAACTTGAGCGAGCAGAAAGTTTTAAAGGCGAGCGCGCGGACGCTCTCCGCGCGTAGATGGCAAAGCAATTGTATTTATTTACCCGGCCGAACAACCTTTTTAAAAGATGAGAGCGCAGAACAACTCAACGCAGTGGCGGCGGCGACGGCAACAACAGCAACAGCACCTAATACGCCTGGTACATACTTTAGAGCGCGCGCTCACGTCTTTGCCTTATAACACTCGGGTCAAATCGCGTCCTGTCTTTCTCTCCATCTCTCTTCTTTTTCCCCTGTGGCGGCTCGTCGCGTCGCGCACCGTCGCCCGATATCGTCGCCTCGCTGAACTTGCCTATTTCGGGCTACGCGTCGCTGCGCTTCGCGGAATTCTCTATGATATGCCTGTAAATACTCAGTTTCTTCTCCTCGTCTAACGCTCGCGTACCCGAAGACCGATTCGCGATCAGCATTTGTTTCCGTGAAACATCGGATCTCGAACACTTTTCTTTACCTCGAGTCTTCTTCGCCTGGTGCGCTTTTTTCTCCCGCTCAACTCGTCTCTCTTCTCGGTTGGAGAGGTTGGAGAGACCAGGCAGAGAGGAACGTTTTTTAGATCTCGTTCCTTCAATTTCTATTCAGAGAAGACCATGAGTTTAATGAAATTTGCTGTTTTTCATTAACGACTCTAGTTACTTTGCTTTGATATTTCTTTATGCCTCTTCTTTTATGGATGGCCACCACAAGTACAGAACGCTCACAGAATATGCAATTACTGCAGGGTGGAAATTTTTCATAAGCATCTAGCACTTGTTAACAGCTACTTTAATGTCTCTGCAAGTGATACTAATTCATTAGATATAAATGGTATTGTACGCTTCTTAAGCCAACAATTGTTCGCCTTGAAATACCATAGAAAATAGATTTACCACCGTATTAACTGACGAAAAGACTCGAAAAAACTGAGTTAATTCAAAGATAAATAAAGTCGCCTCATTGTGCTGTGTCAAAAATTAGACGAAATTGTAAAAAGGAAAAAATTAAAATGACATAAAATTGACTTAGCAAAATTAAGTAACAACTCTTGGGGAAATATCAAGCTCGACATAATCAAATAAAACAGTGTCCATTTAAACATTGTCTGTGTTTATTAAAACAGATTTTAAGCATAAAAATCTGGTCACCATTTTATTTCTGTAGTAAATTAATTAATTGTAAGTACGTACTAGTGTTAAATTTGTTGTGATTTAATATACCAGCTTTTAATGCTAAATAAAATTAGCATATAATTTCAGAAGTTAGATAAATGATATTTCAGCAAATTGGATATGCATATTAAACAAACGTAGAATTGAAAAAAAAACATTTTTTAATTGTAAATTCTTAGTAATATATTTATAAATAAATGAAAGTCACCGAATATTAAGTAGTTTTGTTCAATCAAAATTTAATTCTGTAATACAATTTCATTTTCAAATTTCCATTGTTCCAAAAATTTAATTTCTTTCGTTCTGCTATATCTCAGAATAAAGTACATTATGCACTTAAAACTTTAAATTGGGATTATTCGAATCAAATCTAGATATTTAAATAAATAATTATTATTGTTTAAAGTAATTGAAAGATTTAAAAAATAAAATGAAAATTGCATTTTTAAATAAATTTTTTGAGCAAACTTATTTTAATTACATAATTAAATAAATTATATAATGCATTAATGTAAAATTTATAAAATATTTGATTCTTAAAATCATGATTTATTATTTAAAATATCAAAAAAATTTTATTCATGACCTAATCACTATTAAAGACACAATATTCATTTTTTGTAAAAAAAATGAAAAAATTCATAAAACATAATTTGAATTTATCGAAAGAAGATTCATTAGATCCCTCTATTTCTCCTAATTTATCAAATAATGTAATAAAGTCATGTATATTGGTTTCTTATTTTGTTATTATTCATTATATACCCTAATGTTATTGTAAAACAGTGTTTCTAAGAAATAAAATAATTAATTAAAAACAACATGTAGGTTATATTTTTTACGTTTTCTATATAAAAATATGTAATTAAGAACCGAGAAATTAAAAACAA